>JAUPFV010000003.1:311861359-312488380 GCA_036936605.1 Limnanthes douglasii subsp. nivea
TTAGATTCACTTCTTTTATTTTAGTTGAATAATTAGATTTATTACTTGAATAACAATGACACATTGTATTTTGACAGAAATGATGATTACTTGTTAAAAAAATCTTTACTCTCGCCTCCGAACAACGAAATCGTACATCTCATATGAAAGCTCAACAGAACATTATGAAGAATAATTAATAAACAAAATATTTGTAGTTTATGGTAGGTAGTAGAGCTTTAAGGGCTTAATTGTTTTCCTTCCTTATTGAGTAGTTGATATGTTCTCGGATTTTCTCTACACTCCATTATGTAAGGGAATTCCTAATTGGGGTTAGGTTCCCGAATATTTTTTCATCGATATGAAATAATACCCTTATTAGGAATTTGTCTCATGGTTAAATCTTTAGAATCAAACTATAGAGTTATCTATGTTGTGCATTATAGTTTTACAGTGCTCTGGCTGACGGTGAAGTTTTTTTCTTCTTCTTCTATTACGTCAATTTTAGTTTGTCTTGCTTCCAAATTGCTTCTTTCCTCATAAGTACATATTTTATCGTAATTTTTTTTTGTAAAACTACTTACATGTCTTACATTATCGCAAATGGTATTTCGTCTGTTATTATCATAGGGTAGTTCTATAAGACCGTAGAACTTCTTGAAAAAACTATGGCCAATTTCCTTCTATTCCTTCCAATATTTTTTTTATTCATTTGGATATGGCTCAATTAGTAACTTATACCTGACTATTAGCCTGAAGATGAAAATGATAAGAAAATATTTATTTTATACATTTATTCCACATAACCATAAACCTTGTCCTTCAGGAGTTGAGTATCATTATCCACATAGATAGTAGATGTTTGTTTCCAAGAAGTTAACTATTTTATTTTTGATGATATAAACTTGCTCAAAGTCCACTTGTTAAAAACTGTTGTTTGGTGTTGAAGTTTTTTCAGATATTGAATAATATTTTCATTTTTGGTTTTGTTTGGCCCAATACCTTACTGACTACCAACTAAGAATCTTTGATAAATTGAACTACTTTGGCTCCACAAATGTTAGCTAGCCAAATGCCTGCTATGGTTGCCTCATATTCTGCTTCATTGTTTTATATTGTGAATAAAAACTTAATAGATTGATTAAGGTTTTATTTAGTTGGTGATATTAATTGGATTCCTCCTTCTGAGTCTTAATTGTTATATACTTCATCTGTATTGATCTTCCAAGTGGATTCAATTTTCTATTTTGAAGAGATAAGCTTTTTGGGCTGTAATTCTATTAAGAAATCTGCCAAGTTCTGAGCCTTCATTGCTATTTTTGTCTTATATTAGATATTGTACTCCATCAACTCTACTGACTATTTGGTCAACCTGTCAGACACATCTATCTTTTGCATAATATTCCTTAATGGAAATTATATTCTGATGATAATTTTGTGAGCTTGGAAGCATGGCTTATATTTCTTGCTGCTAGTACTAATGTAAGAGTATTTTTTTTATTTGAAAATACATGATTTCAACACTTAGTAGAAGTTTGCTTACATTGTATCTAAGATTGAACTCTGTTGTTTGTCCTTTATTAGAACCATGCTTACAATGTAATTTGAGATTACGAGGTATAAAACAATTATTCTCTAGGCTTCAGCTTTGTTAAATTTATGGAGAAACGAGAAAATTATTCTTGTCTTTGAAGGTTTCTTCATATGTCGGAGTCCAATAAATGTTTTGCACCACATAGTGCTTGAAGTAACGACTTATATTTTTATGAGGATTCGATAATAAATTTGTTGAGAGTTGTCAACCTTCTCGTCATGATTTGTATTTCTTTGGTGATTCTTGATGGATCAATTATGACCAAATTTAAAAACTGATTTGGATCTAATTTGATTCTTTTTTCGCTAACCATGTATCCTAAGATTTTTTTGGATCTTATAGCGAAAATACACTTCTCTAGGTACAACTTCAAATTGACAATTTTAAGATTTGAGAAGTTCTCGACCAAATTGACTAAGTGTCCTCGTCTTGATTACTCGTGAGTAAAAGATCATCTATGTATGCTTGAAGGTTTTTGGTTGAGTTGGTTTGCCAATATCTTGTTTACAAGATGTTATATGTAAATCATGCACTCTTCAAGCTAAATGTTATTACTTGATATCAATGAAGGTTTCTCTCAATTATGAATGTGGTATGCTTCTCGTTATCTTCGTTTATTTGAATTTGATTGTACCTAAAATATGCATCCATAAAAGATAGCAACTTATTCTTTGAAGTAATATCCATCAGTTGGTCTATTCTTAGCAAGAAGAAATGATCATTTCGACATGTTCTGTTAAGATATATGAACTCTACACATATTTTCTACTTATCATTGTTATTTTTACTAGCATTGGGTTGGTTGTCCACACAGAGTAATATGATTCTTAAAATATGCATAACATTAATTAATTTATCGACCTCTTTAACAATTGCTTATGTTTTTTATTGCGAATATGACCTTTTTAGCTTGATTGGTCAAAAATTACTTCTAATTGAAGATCTATGACATATGATCTTGATTGGAACCCCTCTAACATGTTAGGAATTTTTAAAAAGAAAATCAAGATTTTTTTTTGTAGAAGGTTTAATAATATATATTAATCATGCACGTATATATTGGCCAAGTCGTAGTGTCTTTTATCCTGATGATGATGCTATCTACTTTTCCTTCATTCTCTATTAGGCGGGGTATTCTCTGACATTATCCATGGTGTTGAAGATGACTGAGTTTTCCTGATTTCCATTGCACTTGTTGCTATTTGTGATCCAAAAAAGATGCATAACACTCATTGGAGGTCTTATGGTTTATTACTCCCATTTTCCCATTAATATGGTATTTGAGGTACTGATAGACATGAGATACTAAGACATAAATTTGAACCGACCATGACTTTCTTATAATTACATTATATAAGAAAACTTCTACTATCATAAATAAACAACATACTCTCTTTCCGAAATCCAGACTAATGAGGACTACATCCATATTAAACTCTCCCATCATTTGTATATATTCTCATGTAAGTATGTGAGACTACTATGTGAAATGATTTATTTTTAAACACCTCCCATTCTATTGTATGTTATTTTATATATGGTATTGATTGAAATCCCCCTATACATAGTTACTCATTTAACTTTCACTATAACTAGTTCTACATTAATTAAAATAAAATCTTTGTGAGGTGCTACCATTCTGCTTAGATTAATATAAAAAATCCAAAATTAGATACGAGTTTCAGTAAGTGTGACGATGTTTTTCCATGGTGTTGGACATCTAAATTTCTAATATACATTTTTTGACCTTTTTATGATATCTGAGAGTGGATCTCCTCCAGCAATGACTCATACAGTTTGCCTATTTAGATCATAATTAAAATATTTCTCTTATTCTTCTATAAAAAATTCTATTATTATATAGAGCTCTTAATTTTTTTTCTTTCTTTTCTTGGCTTCTCATTCATTGATGAGTGTTCTCGGTCAATGTCAGTATTCCTTGCTTTATTCATGTTTTTTTTATAAACTCTGAAATTTTTCTATCGTCAATCTTGTTTTGAACTTGATTATGCAAAGTCCAATAAATCATTGCGTAATACTTTACATCATCACGCAACTTATATATTTTCTCTTATCTCTTTGGTCTTATGGCCCTTATAACTTGTATGGCCGTCCATATTGAAGTGTATCATTTGTTCTTTCATTGTTTAAAGTTTTTAATCAACACGGTATATGGTCCTCTAGTCGGACGCTCTAGTATTTAGCTACTATTATTACTATTATAATTTCTTTTGGAATATTGGTCCTTTTTGTAATGCTTTGATCAAGATGATCCTTTATTGTTATAACTGTTGGACGTTTCATCGTGTGGCTTCAAATTGACCTGTTTAGATTTGTTATTGCGTGCTAGCGATTGATTCATTGGATATGAAGAAAGAGTAGTGGCTTCTTTTTCAAGCCTTTCTTTTTATATTTTGTTTACCCTTATGTAACACACCATTTGTGCTAATGAATTTTCAAAAGTGACGACCTTCTTTTTATGACGATATTAACCACGGGTCTTTGTAAGATTCCTTGCCTATACATAACAAGAACTACCATGTCATGACAATCTTACAATTCATTATTGATTTCCACAAACCTCTGAATGTATATTCTTTCAAGCTCTCATTTGGAATTTCCTTACAGTTGATAATATATTCGTCATCTTCTTTCATCAATTTAGATGCTAGAAAATGAGTCCTAAATTTTATCAGTAACATTTTGAAACTTGTGATATTTCCTACTTGAAGCTTGCTGAACCATGTCAAAGCATTTCTTTTTAATGTTAGGACAAATATCTTGCACTTCATAGTATCATCTCATTTTGGTTACCTTAACATCTCACTTTCAAATTATTCAATGTGATTATCTGAATTTTTTTTGTGATTTCAATTGTCCATCTTATAATTTTTGAAGTTTAGCAGTACGTTTTTGTACAAGATGTTTGGTAAAAAGGGAGATTCATCCGAAAAATCATCATCTTCCATGTTAAGAAAATGATTTGGTGTTCTTATGTTTACGTTCATGTGAAAGGAAACAACTTCATAAATACTAATAGGTTACTATTATACAAATCTGGTGATTATAATTTTATTTCTGAGTTTAATTAAATATTATTAAATATAACACCAAATGATACGAATAATAATCGATAAATCAAATTATTTATTCGATGAATGGAATTTTGTTTATGAATAAAAAAAAATAGTTTTTAATAAATTAATCGAATAAATTTGGATCAACGGATTAATACCAATCCATTTTTTTTATCAAATTGTATTTATTTATTTTTTAACTTTAACAACAGTACAAGATAGATATATGTTTTAATTATATATTTTTTTTAAGAGAATTCGTCCTCATTATTTAACAAATGCACGATGATTCATCGATTTCATACAATAGCGTGCAAACCAACACCTAAAAAACAAATCATATAAAATAACAGATTCAGCTAAAAAAACGTTTGAACATGGACTCGAACTCTTACAGCCAACACGCAAAGATACATTCGGCCAATTAAGTGTTTGTGTTTATTCATATTTAAACTTTATACTTTTCAGTTTTGAATTTTGTAAAATCACCCATTATAAAGTTTTGCCATCTTAACCAAAAATAATTGCAACCACTGCTACTCAGACAAAGATAAGATTGTCATTTAAGTGACCTGACCGACCACCTTGAGTAGAATCCCCGGCGTAGTTCACTTAACCAATAACCACCATGCTCTTAAAGATATTCATTAAATCACTGAGGTTATTATAGTCATAAAAACCTTACAAAAATTAAAAAAACATTCTTTGACTCGATCATCCATTTTTATTATCAACGAGATTATCATAGTACCTAATAACATTATTATAGTTGCGCTTAATTTAATGATCAGAAGGGTAATTTAGTCATTAAATCACCCATGTGAACCAAAAAGTGTCCAAACTTAGAAATTCCAATTACAAACCATGGACTTTATCGTAATTAAACAAACCTCTTTCAGAATTTCTCCATCTATAAATCTACCCTCACTTTCTCTTTCACTCTCTCACTAAAAACAAAGAATTTCAAACACCATGAGAGGTTCCATGCTCCTCCTTTCTCTACTACTCTTATCTTTCACCCACCTTGCCTTTTGCTTCCATGATGGTAAGTATACATATACACATGTATAATTTTTGTATATATATATAATAAGCTCATACATTTTTGGTTTTTATTGGCTTTATGACAATTTTATCTTGGTTTTTGTTATATGTATGAGTTATTTGGTCTTCTAATAGTAATTTAGTAAGGTTTTACATTTTTTTAGATGTAGTGAAAAATACTATTAAGCACTATAGGTGTAATTAAATCTTTTTGAAAATGAAGGGCTGTTAATAATTATGGTTATTAGTAATTTTTACCATTTTGTTGGGAAGATATCTTAACTAATTTAAACTACGGGGCCCACTATAGCTGTTTATTACAGAACATGCGGGCCAAGCGCAGACATGCACATGGTCTGTAGTGTATGGTCGCATCTCACATCTCACATGATACTGTTTCTATATTATTGGACCCTATTTTGACTTATATTTGAATAATTAAAAATCATTAAAAAAATTAAGTTTAATTTTTTTATAATACTAATGTTTTATTTAATTTTATAAAATTAAAATAAAATAACTGATAAGTCCTGAATTTCTAATTTTCTTTTTTATATTTTTTATACATTCTATAAATAAATATTTTATGTCTATTTTTCAAACTTTTGTTATACTATTTTTGTTACTATATTTAATACTCAGCTACCTCTGTAAATTCAAACAGTGTAAAATCAAACATTCGAGGAAAACTGCTTTAAATATTATTCAGAATTGACAGTGACTATACGATAGGACAAATGATTTCAATCTATTTTTATTTTTTAATATTTTAATATTTTAAATAACAAGTTTTACCGTTTAAATATTCTAAAGTAATTGTATTTACTTATATTTTTATGTTAAAACAAATTGAAAATTAGTTAACACTTTAACTAACTATAACTAACTTTAACTAGCATAAGATCTTGTTGTAATAACATTTTAAAAAACACAGGGATGTTACCCAATGGTGATTTCGAGCTAGGTCCGAGACCATCGGACTTAAAAGGAAGCGAAATAATCAACAAATCGGCAATCCCGAACTGGGAACTTTCTGGATTCGTCGAATACATAAAATCCGGACAAAAACAAGGCGATATGTTACTCGTGGTCCCTAAAGGTGCGTTTGCGGTCCGACTAGGGAACGAAGCATCGATAAAACAGCGGATTAGAGTAATAAAAGGAACGTATTACGCTATAACGTTTAGTGCGGCTCGAACTTGTGCTCAAGATGAGCGGCTTAATATATCGGTCGCACCCGATTCGGGGGTTTTGCCGATGCAAACGGTGTACAGTAGTAGTGGGTGGGACTCGTATGCTTGGGCTTATCAAGCTGAGTATGATTATGCTGACATTGTGATTCATAATCCGGGTGTTGAGGAAGATCCGGCTTGTGGACCGTTGATTGATGAAGTTGCTATGAGAGGCTTGTATCCACCTAGACCAACAACCAGTAAGTTTTTTATTTCGTTATGTGCCATTGCGATATCGAATTAAGAAAAAAAATTATACGATTCCGACATCCCAAACCAAAGTTATTTTTATTTAGCATGTACCTCTCGCGTGAGAGCTTGTATCGACCTAGACAAACTACTACTAAGTTTTTTAATTTAGTATGTGTCCTAGCGTCGTCGAAAAATGTGGCGAAATTTTTTTTTTACATGATTCTGACATTTGAATCCAAAAGTTATCGACTTGCGATTATATATTTGTTCATGGTTCATTGATTTTTTTCGCAGAAAACATACTTAAAAACGGAGGTTTCGAAGAAGGACCACTAGTTCTACCCAACACAACATGGGGAGTCCTGATCCCTCCAAACATCGAAGATGACCATTCCCCGTTACCAGGTTGGATGGTCGAATCGCTCAAAGCTGTAAAATACATCGACGTCGAACACTTCTCCGTCCCTCAAGGTCGTCGCGCGATCGAGCTAGTTGCTGGAAAAGAAAGCGCGATCGCCCAAATCGCTCGAACCATTCCGGGAAAAACGTACACCTTATCTTTCGCTGTCGGTGACGCGAGCAACGCGTGCCAAGGATCGATGATCGTGGAAGCGTTCGCGGGTAAAGAAACGATAAAAGTGCCGTACGAATCGAAAGGTAAAGGTGGATTTAAGCGCGCTGTGTTGAAGTTTGTTGCCGTTTCGGCGAGGACTAGAATTATGTTTTTGAGTACGTTTTATACGATGAGGAGTGATGATTTTTCGTCGTTGTGTGGACCGGTTGTTGATGATGTTAAGCTGTTGAGTGTGAGGAAACCGTGAAGGGGAGGTTTCTGAGGTTTAGAAGGGGATATTAAGAATATATTTTGGTTTTATGGTTATATTATATACTAAGGATTTGTAATGGTTTATGTAATGCGAATTAGGAGGAAATGAGAGGGTTGATTTCGATGTTGGTTTTTAATTTGATTTTTACAAATAAAGGGAATATATATACGTGGTTTACTATAAACGGCATGTTAAGATTGGTGTGTATTTTGTTATTTTCAATTTTATATAGCAAATGGCTATTGCGTAATGGGGCTTTTACTTGGAGAAAAAGAAATTAATATTTTAAAATTTGTCATGAAATATTATTGTTATCTTGGATCAGTTATTTAATTTATATTTATGTTTTTCAATCTTAAAAAAGGGTGTAATATCTTAAATTTGAATAAATCATGTTATAAATTAGTAGGAAAATGGGTCTTTTTTCTTCTTCTAAGATTTGTCCCGCCTCCGAGAACACCCCACGAATGTTGCGATGATTTTGATCTCCGATTAACGGTGTTCTCCATTCCGATGAGTATTTCTAATAACATTCTCGACTTCCAACCTCTTTCTTCGTCAAAACTCAATGAAGAAACAATTAAGAAAAGCTATGTTAAAGTTGTAAAACCCAGAATTCATCCTCTGTTTCATGACCTTAAACCAGAATTCACTAAAGAAACAGAGGACCATATTTTTGTCCAGTACAACAAAGAAATCAAAGACCATTTGATTGATCAATCCAGAATCACGTTGATAGGGAAGATTAGAAATGGTATTCCAAAAAGAAGTTCCATCGATGGATTCCTTCACTCTTTCAAATTTACAGGATCTTACAGATATGAAACCATCGATTCAAGACATATACTCATAGAATTCAATTTAAAGGATGATGTTAGTGTTATATGGTCCAGAATTGTATGGAATTTCGACGGATTAACTATGCAAATCCTAAGGTGGGATCCTAATTTCAATAAGAAATATGAAAACCATGTTTCACTTATCTGGGTTCGGTTTGAATTTTTTTCCAAAATTCATGTATAATTCCTCGATTATACACGATCTTGCTTCTACAATTGACACTCCATACAAAGTAGCTATTCCTGAAACCACTATAAACAACGCTTGATATGCTCAAGTTGAAATAGACATCACAAAACCTTTGAAATACAGTATGTGGATTGGGCTTGGCGAGAACGATGGCTGCTGGATATCATTAAGCTATAAAAATGTGCCTCAGTATTATGACGTTTGTTATCATTTAGGCCATAAAAGCTCTGACTGTAAGAAAAAGATAAACACAAGGAAGACGAAGGCTTAAAGATTGAGGAAGATCGTAATTCTGAAAACTTAAAAAGTGAGCCTCAACAAAAGACTGCCATTAAAGAAAACCATGTTCAAACATGTACCAAAGTCTATAGAAGAAAGATGAAATCGATCGTCACCCAAAAAGAGATAGACAATGAAAACAAGAATACTGAGTTATAAATACAGTCTTGTCAAGATCAAAATAGTAAATGCAATAGTCATGAAGATCAGAATAAAAATACAACTCAGATGAAAGATTACAACAAGGTCTTCTCAGACAAAGAAGACATAGATATCATTGAAGCTCTTCATCAACTTGATACCCAAAGTAATCTTCAAGAAAAGAATAACAGTAGCTCCCTTGATGGTGATAACATTGGAAGCTGCAACAACTCACCAAAGAAATATCACCTTGACACAGATTCTGACCCAGACTTTAATTCTATCTTCAATAGCAAGTTGAAATCTGCAGAAAAAAGAAACAGAATTAAACTTATGATCCATTCCCTGATGAAAAAAGGGAATAAAAAGCATCAAAAATCATTATCTGATAATGATAAGAATGCTTAGTTGGAACATAAGAGGCACCAACAACAAACCTTCATTGACTAGGTTGTTTTGGATAATCAAAGATAAAAAAAAATGTTCTGGCCATTCAAGAACCCATGACTTCTACTGATAAAATTGGTGATATTACTCACACTCTGGGTTACAATCAATTTGCTACTAGCAAGGCTAACCAAGTTTGGGTCTTTTGGGCTGATGATGTTGAGATCAACATTATTACTGATCATAAACAGTTTTTACACATGAATGTTACCTATCCTGGGGTGAAGAACAGATTTGCTTTCACTTCTATTTATGCAAAAACCTTAGGCTTCAAAGAATGATTCTCTAGGATAATCTTAAGTCTCTTTCTAATACCAATCAATTTGCTACTAGCAAGGCTAACCAAGTTTGGGTCTTTTGGGCTGATGATGTTGAGATCAACATTATTACTGATCATAAACAGTTTTTACACATGAATGTTACCTATCCTGGGGTGAAGAACAGATTTACTTTCACTTCTATTTATGCAAAAAACCTTAGGCTTCAAAGAATGATTCTCTAGGATAATCTTAAGTCTCTTTCTAATACCAATAGACCCTGAATCTCTACAGGGAATTATAATGCTACTACTTCTACTAAAGACCAGCTAGGATGCACTACTAATGATTACATCAGTATGGAGAACTTCAACGATGCTATTAGGACTTGCAATCTCGAAGATGCTGGGTACATTGGGTCTCGATACACTTGGTACGGAAACAAGCGCTGGAAAAGACTCGACAGATCTTTAGTTAATGAGGACTGGTTCAACACTTTTAATGATATCCAAGTTTTTCACATGATCAGAACGTGTTATGATCATACCCCTTTGGTAATCATCTCTAGCTGTTTTTTCATGGATAACTATAACATTAATAAAAGGAGTTTTAAATTTCTTAACGTTTGGACTAACGAAGATAATTTTTAAAGATCTGTGGAGCAGAATTGGAATCTTACTTGCAAAGGAATCCACAACCTATTCTTCTGGTATAAACTCAGACGCCTTAAAACCTGTCTTAAGGATTGGAACATGAAGAAGTTTGGAAATATTTTCAATAAAGTTAAGCAGACTGCTGATGAAGTTAGGAAGCTGGAGATCCTTCACTATACCAACAATAATCAACTCTCTAAAGCTAACAATATGCACATTAAAGCTCTCAAAAATGGAAAAAACTACTGGAAGCAGAGATGCTATAATAACTGGATCAACGAGGGTGATGGTAATACCAAGTTATATAATTCTTATGTTTCAAAAAAAAGAAAATAAACTCTATCAAATGAATTAAAGATAATGGAAAATGGATTCACAATCTTACTGATATTAGTACATCTGCTGAAAACGTTTTCACAAACACTTTAACTAATTCTATTAGCAGGGAAGATGAAGACTCTTTAATGCAGGATTCAATTTTCAACAACATCCCTAGATGTGTCACTTAGGAGGACAACAACTCTCTTCTTAAGCCTATATCTAAAGAGGAAATATGGCAGATCATCACTAGTATGAAGCAAAACAGTGCTTCTGGTTTGGATGGTTTTAACATTATGTTTTATAAAAAGTGTTGGCACATTATCAGCACTGATCTTTGCAATGCCTTAATTTCTTACCTTAAGGGTGACTATATTCCTAAGGGTGTTTTTACAACTGGCATTTGTCTAATACCTAAAAGTGCCAACCCTATCAACTGGTCTAACTACAGACCTATTAGCCTTTGCACCCTATTTAACATAATCATTTCTGGCCTCATTAACAAAAGATTAGCTTCTATTCTTCATACTCTTATCTCCCCTTATCAAGGTGCTTTTGTCAAGAATCATTTCATTCATGAAAATATTCTTTTGGCTAAGCAACTGGTGCATGATATCAACCGAAAAACTAAAATAGGAAATGTCTTGATCAAGCTTGATATGTCAAAAGCATTTGACAGGATGTCACATGCTTTTTTAATCAAGTTTCTTTCCAGTTTTGGATTTTATGCTGAGTTCATCAGCATTATAAACAAGATTATTTCTAATATTAACATTTCTATCCTTATTAATGGGACTGTTAAAGGCTATTTTCCCAGGAGAAAGGATTAAGGTAAATGGACCCTTTGTCCCCTATCCTTTTTATTCTTGCTGAGGAGGTTCTCTTAAGGGGTCTATACAAGCTATTCTATTCAAATAAGAGTCTTCAATATGCTACAAGAACAATTATCTGGTTCCTTGTATTGGATTTACAGATGATGTGTTGATCTTCACCAACAACCAAGAATCCACAATAGCTACTCTCAGCAACTTCTTAGATGACTATTAACGAGTGTTAGGATAAGCTGTTAATAAAGACAAAACCAAGATCATCATGTCATCCAGGACTAATCAGATAAGGTTCAACAATCTCACCATGCTTACGGGATTTAATGTAGATACTTTACCTACTACTTATCTGGGAATCACGCTTAATAGCAACAATAAATGGATTTTTTTTATCCATTACTCAACAAAATCAAGGACAAAATTAACTTGTGGGACTCTAAACACTTATCTTTCGCTGGCAGAATGACTTTGATTTCTTCTGTTTTACATCCAATAGTATACTATTAGATGCAAAATAGTTTGATTCCCAAAACAATTCTTAACAACATTGAGGCTATTTTTAACAAGTTTATGTGGAGAACTAACTTCTCTGAAAAATGCTATTCATTGGGTTTCTTGGAAGCATATCTGGAGGCCTTTTGAATAAGGTGGGTTGAACTTCAAAAGCTTGAAGGATATTCAACTAACCTTCTCTCAAAAGCTTTGGTATATCTTTAGAAAAAACAATTGTCTCTGGGCTAATGTGACTCATGATATATACTGTAATGAAAATCACCCTATTAAAGCTAAAGTTAGAGTTACTGACTCGTTGATTTAAAAAAGATTAACAAGTATTAGAAATACTACAGAAGACAACATTAAATAAATTATGGGTCGAGGAAACATGGATTTCTGGCTCGAGGAATGGCACAACCTCCCTCCTTTTATTAATCACTCTAACTCTTCTGAAAACAGTTGGTTTCTTAATGCTAAGGTTAACTCTTTTTGGAGAAATAACCACTCGGACACTAATGCTATGATCTCATTCTTAACTCAAGACATAATCAATCACATTGCCAAATACAAAGTCAATCAGAACTGATGAGAGAATAAATGACTAGGAAGAATATGGGATCTTGGACCTGATGTGACTAGAGAGAAAGTGTAGAGAGAGAAAGTAGTAAGAGAATATTATAATGTGGAATGTCCCACCTACCAAGAATAACGGGTCTCCTTTTATAGTAAAGAAGGGTGGACCCATTAATGTCCTTGGTGGGATTGCTTTATTTCTATTTTAGTCCTTCACCAAATACAATGTTTACAAATTAATCCTTGATAAACTGTAAATGCTATTATCATCACATCAATTTCATTTTATTTATAACTAGCCCTTTATTATTAATTTGGCGGATTATTCCCTTATCAGTAGCCCCCCAGTCTTCGAGAGCAACGGGAACGAAGACTCATAGAAGTGTCAAGTCAGGACGCTGCTGTCCCCGACCCTCTGGGCTGATGGTAGGTCTAGCTTGGGCAGACCCCTTCTTTCCAGCTTGTTCGACCTTTGAGATGCCTGTCATCCGGTCGGGCGCGGAGACTTTCTCCCATCTGCCGTTTATTTTCCTAGGTCTTACTTGGGTGACAGGTTCGGATGTTTCCCTACTTGGTTTGCGAATCACCTCGGGTCGGACTCCGAGCGGTACGAGCGGTTCTTCTATGGGCTTAGGCCGGTGGGCCTGCTTCGAAGGGTAAATCGGGTCAAGGTGGCCCATCTTGTGCCTTCGTCTGAGTAGTCCGGTAAAGGGTTGGCTTGTGTCAGAGGAGACGTGACACGTGTCGACTGCTAACTTGAAGCGTGCTTGCCTGCACAGTTTCTTATGGAGTCCTTTCGACTTCCCGCTGCTTTTCGTCGCTTGGCCTTCTCTGGTCATGAATCGGCTGGGTGAGGTTGCCTATAAATACCTCAGAAATACAGATCCCTCTCAGAGGCAATCTAGAGAGAGAAAGTGCTGTCCAAAGTTTTCTAGAGAGGGAATGCTTGTTTTATGAGACCCAGATACCCAAAACGGAAACCCAAAAAGAAGAAGAAGGGTCCAGTTTTCGGTTTTGTAGATTGGGCTAGTATTGGTGACCGTGCTGAAGAATACCGACGCGCTGGATTGATTTAGAGTTCTGATACCAAGCCGTTCACGCCTGTACCGCAGCCCCACGATCCTGTTCTCGCCGAACCGATCCCCGCGGAGTCCTTTACTTTGCCCGACATACCCTGTGCTCTGACCCCCGAGCCCGTCGTCATCACTTCTAGCAGTAGCTCTCCTTACTCTCCAAGTGCTCGATTAAGCCTCCCGACACCTTCGTCGGTCAACTCCTACACTGCCCCGCTCCCTTTTCCACCCCGACGCTTCGGCAAAGGCAAATTTTTGTCTATGGGTGAAACCAGCTCTCCACCTTCTCCAAAGGGAGGTAATTCTCCTGAGATGGTTTAGCTCACTCCCTCAATACGAGGGTACCGAACCGGTTCTAACACTGTTGTGACTTTTTTAGGTCTTAACCAACAGCGACTGACGCCAGCAGAGTTGGATCCTGAACGGGCTCGCCAGCAACAAGACGAAGCTCATCTGGCGCAAACTGGCAGCAGTTCTGGCCCGGCAGACCCTTGTGTGCGAACATCCGACCCGGGTGCCGCCACCCACCTTAGCTCTGACAAAATTCTGGTAGGAAGTACCGAAGAATCAAAGGCAAATGATCTGCCCGCAGAAGTCGTTATTGCTGCTGCTGGCAATGCCGCTACCCCTCCTGAGGAGCCGTTGCCCGATGAGATAGAGGCAGTCATAACTACCGAATACCACCGATGGCTTCCTGCGAACAACGTGATCTCTCTTTTTGAGGGAAAATACCTCTACTTCCCTGCTGCTGAGCAGGAAGAGCTGCTTGTCCGTTGGGGCATCCCAGAGTGCATCACTGTTCGGTTTCTCGTTCCTGGGGAGACTCCTGTACATGTTCGATCGCAAGAGATTGTGGTATTCACCAAACTGTTCAACTGGGGCCTCAGGTTCCCCCTGGACCCTGAGATTGCTCTGTACTTCCGAATCCTCCAAATCTTCCCCTCTCAGCTGACGCCTAATGCATGGTACACACTGATGTCTTGCATAATGGCCTCGCGCCTGTCTGGTCGGGTCATGCCCATGGAAGAGTACATAGCCATGTCCGGGCTGTCGAAATCTCCCAAGTCCCCGTTCTTCTACTCTTCACTGGCAAACACTTGGAAGATAGTCAATGACATCCTTGAGGGTGACAAAGGTTGGAAGCATCGCTTCATCTTCCTTAGCGGCTGTTGGGAAAATAGCCGCCCTTACAGCAAAGAGAACCCGAGGCAGTTGCTCAGGACCTGGGTTCCTGATGGTAAGCCCCTGGTTTATATATATATATATATATATATATATATATATATTTAAATTGTACCGTTCTTGTGTGTAGTGTCGAAGAATTTTTTACAGGGGCTGAAGAAGGACCACTTCAAATCGGGCAAGGTCACCTTCTAGGTGCTGAAGGACTATGCCAGGAAGCACTGGGGTCGGGCAATGCACCGGGCCTTCAAGAACACCAACCTCATTATGAGAAACCTCTGGCGTTGCTCGTCAGAGGTGCTCACTATTGAGCAGCTGCGTCAGCCCCCGAGTATGGAGGACATGATTGCGAAAACGGAAGCGCCCGACGCTCATCTTTTCCTTCCAAAGCGCAACAAGACGCCTAGTAAGCTCCCCAAACCCGAAGATGAAGTTGATGAGAGTAACGCCGGTGCTGAGGAGGCGGGTGCGGAGGTGCATCAAAATGAAGAAGCTGCTGAGGGTGGGGAGGAGAAAAGGAAGGGTCGGGCCGACGCGGAGGTGGTGCAGGCGAAGAAGTCTAAACGTTCTAAGAAGGAGGGCGGGTCGGCTGCTGGTGCTGACAATGCCACCGTTCCCGAGCTGTTTGACCAGTATGGGGGAGATAAGAGTGGCTTGATGATGGATCCCGTGGTGGTGATCCCGGATGATGCTAGCCCCCCGGAGGCTCTTGCCAATGCCGCGGCATCGTCGAGCGGCACAAAGCTTCCGATGCTGTCCGTGCCTGGGAGTCCACACACGTTCCCTTTGCAGATTACCGACGGATTGGCACTTTCCCTGTATAACATGGTTGTGCCCTTGGCTCTGAAGGAACGTCGGGCAAGGGAGCTGAGTCAGCGGCTGTCGGGTGCGGAGGTGAAGCTTACTGGTCTGCAAGAAGATGTGCTGAAAGCCCAAGCAGCTCAGGACTCGGCCGAAAAAAAGCTAAAAGAGGCCGAGGTTGCTTTGGAGCAGGCAAAGAAAGCCGGGGAAGATCGTGCCGCGGTCCTGACGTGTGATATCACCGATCTGAAGGCAGCCAATACACTTTTTTCTGAAAAATGCAAGAAGTGGATGGAGAAAGAGACGGCCGATGCCAAGGCCGCATATGTGTTGTCTTTCCACCATCGCTTTCCTGACCTTTCCCTTGGGTCAATGTGGTTGGATGTACCAGAAGGTGACCGCCCCTCCGGTGTTATTCTCGAGGATGATGAATCAGACGACCCTAAGTCAGAGGAAGAGGATTGATTCCCGATGTCCTTATCTTTTATGTTTTTGTAATTTTTTGTTTTAAGACTTTGTGGATTTTGGGGACTGCAGAGTCCCCTATAAACCTGTTTTGTAAGCAACTTCTTGATAATTGATTATTGCACTTGTCCTTTATGTTTTTGTGAATGTTTATTGTTTTGAGGGGGTCGGAACATAATGGGCAGGATTTTAAGATGGTCAGTTCGACAACCGAAAAATCAATGAAGGTTTTGGAGATCAATGCAACATTGAAAATTTCCCCTAGGGTCGGGAATTTTAAGATGTAGATCAGTTCGAAAACTGAAAAACCAACAAAGATTCTGTAGATCAATGTAACATTGAAAATTTCCCTTAGGGTCGAGAATTTTAAGATGTAGATCAGTTCAAAAACTGAAAAACCAATGAAGGTTCTGTGGATCAATGTAACATTGAAAATTTCCCTTAGGGTCGGGAATTTTAATATGTAGATCAGTTCGAAAACTGAAAAACCAACGAAGGTTCTGTAGATCAATGTAACATTGAAAATTTCCCATAGGGTCGGGAATTGTAAGATGTAGATCCATCAAGATTAGTAAGGACAAGCGTCGACCAGCTCGTCAGCTGACCAAGTTTGTAATACTTCAAAGATTGGAAGGCAGATTTTTTTTTATTAAATCTAATCAAAGGGGGGTCGGGCGTTAATGATGCCTCATTAAAACCTTCTCGCGCCACCGAGGTAGGAAAGAGTGCATCCCCGACCAATAAGTTCTTACACAAAATGCTTAATGAATTACAGGAATGTAAAATTACTCTAAATACAATTTCAAATGTTCAATGTTCCACGACAGTCTTAACGAGTGCCCGAGCCTGTTTTGCAAACGATACGTCCCACTCTTAATTTTTTCGATTACTTTGTATGGTCCTTCCCAGTTCGGGGCGAGCTTGTCGAGGATTTTGTCTTTGGTGTGCAGAAAAACGCGTCTCAAAACCTTGTCACCGACTTTAAACTCCCGACGGCGTACTTTAGACGCATACCGACTCCTCATCAGGGTCTGATAGTGTAAAGAATTTAGCTGAGCGTAACTCCGTTTTTCTTCTATGAGGTCGAGAGGGAGCCATCTGTCGTCTTCATTTGTATTTTCATCATAGGTACCGACCCTGAAAGACGGTAAAATGGATTCTGCCGGGATGACCGCGCCCATTCCATATACCAGAGCATAAGGTGACTCCTGAGTCGCCGTCCGAGGGGTGGTTCGGTAAGCCCATAACACTTCTTGTAGATAGTCCGGCCACTTGCCTGCCTTTCCTTTGAGGTTCTTTTTGAGCCCGTCCAGAATGGTTCGGTTGGTAACTTCGACTTGTCCGTTCGCTTGAGGATGGAATGGAGCAGAGAAACATTTTCTGATCCTGTGAGTTGTGCAAAAAGATTTCATTTCTCTACTGTCGAATTGCAGTCCGTTATCCATGGTAAGCCTCTAGGGTACCCCGACCCGACAACAGATGTTGGACCAAATAAATTTGATGATGTCTTTGGTCTTAGTGGCGGATAACGGCTCAGCTTCAACCCATTTTGAGAAATAGTCCACCACCACCACAATAGTCTGTCTCCCGCCAGATGCAATTGGTAGCGGTCCTACAAGGTCGATTCCCCATCGGTCGAAGGGCAATCCTTCTGATATGGATTCTAAAGGAGCTGCTGGTACGTTTATCGCGTTCGCGAATCTTTGAAAAGTATCGCAAGTTTTTACTATTTGCTGTGCATCCGCTGTTATCGTCGGCCAATAAAATCCGGCGAGAAAACTTCTACTAATTAGGGCTTTGTAACCACAATGAGCCGCACCCTCTCCATCATGTAGTTCGGATACGATTATCAGTGACTCGTGGACCCCCAGCCACCTCAGCAATGAGCGGCTGAATGAATTTTTGTATAATATGTCACCCAATAAAACGTAACCTCGGGCCTTGTTGCGAACCTTTGGGGTCGATGCGCCATCTTCTGGTAGTCGGCCTTCGGCTAGAAAGGCTATGATATCACGTCGCCAATCTGAAATAGTTACCGAGGATATCTGGCAAGAAATTTCAGGCCAGTCATCAAGCTCCTGCATTTTTATGATGGATGGATTTTCTTGCTCGGTAACCCAGGGGTAATTGCTTGAACAGGAAGCTGACGCTAAGGAGTCCGCCACCATGTTCTCGCTTCTCGGGACGTGTTCGTAAGTGATTTTGACAAATGAGGCAGCTAGCACTCTTAGCGCTGCTAAATACTGGACCAGATGCTCTTTCCTAGCTTCCGAAGCTCCCGAGGCTTGGTTTATCAGGAGCTGGGAATCACTAACGAGGCGTACTTGCCTTGCGCCACACCCCTGTGCTAGCCGCAGTCTTGCTAGGGCGGCTTCATATTCGGCTTCGTTGTTGGAGGTAGGAAAGCCGAATCGGAAGGCCTGGTGCATACTAAAAAGTCAGCCAGAACTTGGCCTTTGACGGCTGTCCGAGGTTCAAAGTTTATGTCGAAATCGCCTAACTCGACCGACCATTTAGACATTCTCCTCGACATGTCCGGTCGTTGGAGGACGAACTTGAGCGGAAATGAGGTATAGACGACGATGGGGTGGGCTTGAAAATATGGCCGCATTTTTTGTGCTGCGGTCACTAAGGCTAAGGCCATTTTCTCCAGCCTCAAATACCGCGTTTCCACATCCAGTAAGCTTTTGCTTACAAAGTAGACCGCTGTAGGGGCTGGTCCCGAGTCGCTGATCAAGGCCGCACTAACTGCAAAATCTGTAACCGCAATGTAAAGAAAAAAGGTCTCGCATGTCAGAGGCTTCGTTAGGAGGTTTGGGGACGATAAATATCGTTTAATCCCTAAGAATGCTTCGTTACATTCGGGTGTCCACACAAAATTCTTGGCATTTCTCAAGACCTGAAAAAATAGAGCGCATTTGTCAGACGAACGAGAGATAAAATTATTTAAAGCAGCCAAATGCCCAGTTAGGATCTGGACTTCCTTGATGCTCTTAGGTGGGGTCATGTCAGTAAGAGCTCGGAGCTGGACTGGATCGGCTTCAATCCCCTTTTCGCTAATAAAGAAGCCTAGGAACTTGCCTGACCTGACCTCGAATGAGCATTTTTCAGGGTTGAGCTTGAGGTTTATACCCCTGAGGTTATCAAAAGTTTCTTGCAAATTGGCAAGATGGTCCTCGTCCGTGCCTCTTTTGACTAACATGTCATCAATGTAGACCTCCATGTTCCTCCCAATTTGGTCCTCGAACGTTTTATTAACTAGCCGCTTGTACGTTGCTCCAGCATTTTTTAGCCCGAACGGCATAACCTTGTAACAATACAAGCCTCGGCCCGTGATAAACGTTGTGCTTTCCTGATCCGTTGGGTGCAACTTGATCTGATTATAGCCGGCGTACGCGTCCACAAAAGATAGTAGTCTGTTTCCCGAGGTCGAGTCTACCAATTGGTCGATCCTAGGCATTGGGAAGGGGTCCTTCGGGCACGCCCGATTGAGGTCAGTGAAGTCCACGCACATCCTCCACTTCCCGTTTTTCTTCTTCACCAGGACGAGATTAGAGGTCCAGAGCGGGTAGCTTGACTCCTTTATGTGCCCGACGCTGATCATTCTTTCGACTTCGCGCATTATGATTTCTGCCTTTTCAAGGGAAAAAAGCCCGACGCTTTTGAGAGACGGGTCTGACGTTTTTGTTGACAGTTAGCTTGTGAATCACACAAGACTCCGGGACTTTTCTCATGGTAATACTCCTCCGGAGCTTTCTGCCATCATTTTCCTTGAAAGCTTAGGCTTGGGATACCTAAGCACTGACTAGTTCAGTACCTTGCACTTTACCTATTCGCTGCTATTTCACTGTCATCTTCTTCAATTTGAAACAGAGAAGAACCACCGACGATATCTCGATCGAATTGAAGGTCTTGAAGATCTTTTTGGTATGAAGTTGGAGATTGATTCTCCTTTTGATTTCCTTCAAACTTTGTTTCATTAATTAACAATTCTGGCGCTTCAATTTGGCGCCTTTTGTTTGTAACCTAAAATTTGGTTTTTTTAAATAAAAAATTTACCAGCTTAACAAAAAAGTTATAGTATTTATATATTTTTGTTTGGAATAAAATCATTTTAAAATTTATTAGTTGTTTTAGCTGATTTTTATAGAAACTGCGGCAGAAAAAAAAATGACATTAATTAAAGGAAAATTACACTTAAGGTACCAACTCAACTATTTTATTGCCATCTAGTATCCAAGGTTTGATCTATTATCTCTTAATATCGATCTCAATTACCTAATTACCACTTAATATCTAACATTATTTTAATACCATAACTACCCCCATTCTTCATCAATAACCACGTAACCAAAAATTCTTTATTTATTTATTTTTAAAAGATCCATATCTTTTAAACCAGAGCTCGAAATAAATAAATTAAAATACTATCTTTTTTAAAGATCCATTGATGATATTTTTTTTATTTTTTTAAAATAAAATTTCACCAGTAACAACTCTCAGGAAATCGAGAGAGTTGCAACAACTCTCAGGAAATCAAAAGAGTTACAACAACTCTTAGGAAATCGAGAGAGTTGCAAACCACTCTTGGGTTAGTTTTTCAAACAACTCTCGGGTTAGTAATGGTGAAGTAACTAGCGAGTATATACGGTCATGAATATTTTTGTTCAAATTTCAATTCGAGGTACCAAGTGATACTATCCGAAAAACGGGTACTAGTGGGTAATTAAATAGTTGAGAGGATATTTGGTGGTACTTTTCTCTTAATTAAACTCCAGTTTTTTAAATAAAGGACTTAATTTTTTCAACAAAAATGTTATTTTAATCTTAATTTAAATAAAATATTATTTTAACTAAAATAGACAACAAAACATCCACATTCAATTCTTGTTAGTTAGTCATTTTAATTTTTAAAATAAAATTAAAAACTATTAATAAAAAATAAAATGATATGTATATATATTATTTATTTATTTGTATATCAAAATTACTCTAAAAAATGCTTCATATGCTTAGATAAACCACATAAAATACAAGATTTTAAACTATTATTTCATTTGAAGATGCTAATTTATTTTTTCAAAAATACAATAATCAACTTAAATGAACCTGTATGGTATATTTTGGGATAATATCACATGGTGAAAAAATATATTATTTTATATATTTTATATCAATATAATTTAAATAAAAGCACTGTCATATACTTTCTCCGTCCCATAATAAAAGACGTTAAATGTTATTTCACCAATATTAAGAAAAATGATACTTGCATTGAAAAAATAAACAAAAATAAATTTGATTGACGAAATGAAAAGTTTCTGCAGCCAATTAAAAATCTTATTGGTGTAGAGTAGAACAGACGTAATTAACACTACATTTTAAAAAAAGAAAAAGGACAATTAATATGGTACAAAAAATCTCTCCTAAAACGTTTAACATTATGAGATCGAGGGAGTAAATAATATCACAAAATAAATCTCCAATTTTAAAGTTTCGTCACGATAACAAAAATTCTCATCATGGTCAATAAGGTGTTAAAATTTTCTATCATTTTTTAAATCGTTTTGCCACAACGAAATTGGTTGTTGCCACAAGAATATATCTTTGTTGCGATAAGCATATTATATGTTGTTTGTAGCTTGATTGGGTTTTAATGAATTTTGGACCAAACTACAAACTATTAGGACATTAAGCGCATTTGTAGTTGTGTGTTTTCAATATGATTTTCATAATTTATTAGTTGTCAATGTTAAAAGATGAAATAAAGAATGAATGTTGGTTTTTGAGATAACTGATCATGAACACACAAATGTTACGTGTGAATCCGTTATTAAGAATTAAACTATAAAAAATGGCTCAAATAAGTTTTATGGGTTGAGTTAGTTATAAGATCAACACTGATTTGAGTTAATTTTGAATATTCAAAACATAGGAATTCCAATTAATATAAGAAATCCAATTAATATAGGAAATCCAATTAATATAGAAGGATGATTTAGAATAATATTATGCATCACATTACTTTTAGTCTACATTTAAGAGTGTATTATATAATTCAACTAATAAATGAGTCTACAAGCCAATAACTAATAAAACTTTCATCTTTGATGAGATTACTTTATAGATATAAAGATGATATACTTTTAATTTTAATGTATTATCATAATAATTTTATTTAATAAATTGTACTAAAAAAACAATATGAAGCGTTAGAAAAGTCTAACTAGCTAAACTTAACAATCATTAGATGATAAATGCCTCAACTATTTCATAGTGTCGAGAAATCCTTTACCAAAATTGATAAAGCAAATATAAAGATGCTACTTGTTAAGTTAACATTCATTGAGTATTATGAAAAGTATGTTATAATGAAAAATATATAAAAATGTTAAACATTACCTCAAATCTAAAAATAGTTAAGTTTAACATTCTTGAAGATGTTTGTATAAGCATTACTTGACACTTTTTTCACCTAAGAATAATACTGTTAAGATAATTGACAACTATTATTAAAATATATAGGCTATATAAGCCCATTTATAAAGTTTCACAAGAACAAAAATGTTGAAACTCAAGTGACATTAAGTGCACATTATTTTTATTTTATCAGAATAGACAAAAAAATAGGAAGGTTCAAATGCACATACATCTGATTTAAATACAAAAATTTATATAAATAGTCGTTTGATAGATTAACGATATTTACATTATAAAAAAAGTTATTTAAGAAAAAGGAATTAGAAAGTACATAACTTGTATGAAAGTTAAAATCTAAGATCACCTTTATGTTATATTAAAAAATTCAACATTGTTTGATTTCTATAAAGAATTGATGGGAGGATACAATACAATTATTCATGTCTGTAATTTTTTTAAATAACAAATGGTGTAATATTCTTATTTTTAGCTATTTGTAACATTTTAATATCACTATGTAATGCATATTATTTATATTAATAGTTATATTGTACATATATTTATTTTAATGGAATCTATTTTTATATGTTATATAAGTTTTGTTATATTGTTTTTGGGAATAATGAACTATTTTTATTTCCCTACAAATATGGGTGAATCCTTAAAGTCGATAATAAATGATCAACGCGTGTTCATTAAATAATATTGCGAGTTAAAAATAAGTTCTGAACATAAAAAGTAACTGAAAATCTAAATTATTATACTCAAATTAGCAAATATTTGACAAATAATTATGTTATATTTTCTAAAAATTGAATTAAAATTTTTATTACCAGACATTGATTAAGCTCCACTAGCTTAATTCGTTTGTTTTATGTTTGTGTTGAATATATCATGAGAAAACATATCAGAGTGAGAAGTTTAGTTGCATATAGAGCGGTAAAAATCATGGAATTGATACATGTAGGTTTTATGCATCATTACCTACACAATCATAAGACGATCATTGGCGTTTCATGTTTGCATTACGAGTATTAATATAAGAAACGAGATTATTAACAAGTTCAAAATTCTAAGACTGAGATTGAAAAATAATTGTATAAGTGATACACGATATTCCATGTGAACAACACAAGGGATCAGTTGTAAAATTCCCAGAGAAATGGGGAATAATTATCCATTTTATAATATCGAGTTGTCTAGCATGACCAAGGTACATGAAAGATGAAATCATATGTTAAACAATATAGTAAGAAGTATGATATTTGGTCCTTCCCAGTTCGGGGCGAGCTTGTCGAGGCTTTTGTCTTTGGTGTGCAGAAAAACGCGTCTCAAAACCTTGTCACCGACTTTAAACTCCCGACGGCGTACTTTAGACGCATAACGACTCCTCAACAGGGTCTGATAGTGTAAATAATTTAGCTGAACGTAACTCCGTTTTTCTTCTATGAGGTCGAGAGGGAGCCGTCTGTCGTCTTCATTTGTATTTTCATCATAGGTACCGACCCTGAAAGACGGAAAAATGGATTCTGCCGGGATGACCGCGCCCATTCCATATACCAGAGCATAAGGTGACTCCTGAGTCGCCGTCCGAGGGGTGATTCGGTAAGCCCATAACACTTCTTGTAGATAGTCCGGCCACTTGCCACCCTTTCCTTCGAGGTTCTTTTTGAGCCCGTCCAGAATGGTTCGGTTGGTGACTTCGACTTGTCTGTTCGCTTGAGGATGGAATGGAGCAGAGAAACATTGTCTGATCCTGTGAGTTGTGCAAAAAGATTTCATTTCTCTACTGTCGAATTGCGGTCCGTTATCCATGGTAAGCCTCTGGGGTACCCCGACCCGACAACAGATGTTGGACCAAATAAATTTGATGATGTCTTTGGTCTTAGTGGCGGATAACGGCTCAGCTTCAACCCATTTTGAGAAATAGTCCACCACCACCACAATAGTCTGTCTCCCGCCAGATGCCATTGGTAGCGGTCCTACAAGGTCGATTCCCCATCGGTCGAAGGGAAATCCTTCTGATATGGATTCTAAAGGAGTTGCGGGTACGTTTATCGCGTTCGCGAATCTTTGACAAGTATCGCAACTTTTTACTATTTGCTGTGCGTCCGTTGTTATCGTCGGCCAATAAAATCCGGCGAGAAAACTTCTTCTAATTAGGGCTTTGTAACCACAATGAGCCGCACCCTCTCCATCATATAGTTCGGATACGATTATCAGTGACTCGTGGACCCCCAGACACCTCAGCAATGAGCGGCTGAATGAATTTTTGTATAATATGTCGCCCAATAAAATGTAACCTCGGGCCTTGTTGCGAACCTTCCGGGTCGATGCGCCATCGCATGGTAGTCGGCCTTCGGCTAGAAAGGCTTTGATATCACGTTGCCAATCTGAAATAGTTACCGAGGATATCTGGCAAGAAATTTCAGGTCAGTCATCAAGCTCCTGCCTTTTATGATGGATGGATTTTCTTGCTCGGTAACCCAGGGGTAATTGCTTGAACAGGAAGCTGACGCTAAGGAGTCCGCCACCATGTTCTCGCTTCTCGGGACATGTTCGTAAGTGATTTTGACAAATGAGGCAGCTAGCACTCTTAGCGCTGCTAAATACTGCACCAGATGCTCTTTCCTAGCTTCTGAAGCTCCCGAGGCTTGGTTTATCAGGAGCTGGGAATCACTAACGAGGCATACTTGCCTTGCGCCACATACCTGTGCTAGCCGCAGTCTTGCTAGGGTAGCTTCATATTCGGGTTCCTTGTTGGAGGTAGGAAAGCCGAATCGGATGGCCTGGTGCATACTGATGCCTGTTGGGGTGACTATCTGCACTCCCGCTCCGCAGCCACTGACGTTTGCCCCCCCCCCCCCCCCCCCCCCCCCCCCCCCCCCCGTCGGTGCGGATGATCCACTCATTTGGTTCGGCCTCTCCAGATGGTGCATCCTGATCCGGACGCTCGGAATGGAACTCTACTAAAAAGTCAGCCAGAACTTGGCCTTTGACGGTTGTCCGAGGTTCAAAGTTTATGTCGAAATCGCCTAACTCGACCGACCATTTAGACATTCTCCCCGACATATCCGGTCGTTGGAGGACGTACTTGAGCGGAAATGAGGTACGGACGACGATGGGGTGGGCTTGAAAATATGGCCGCATTTTTCATGCTGCGGTCACTAAGGCTAAGGCCATTTTCTCCAGCCTCAAATACCGCGTTTCTACATCCAGTAAGCTTTTGCTTACAAAGTAGACCGTTGTAGGGGCTGGTCCCGAGTCGCTGATCAAGGCCGCACTAACTGCAAAATCTGTAACCGCAATGTAAAGAAAAAAGGGTCTCGCCTGTCAGAGGCTTCGTTAGGAGGTTTGGGGACGATAGATATCGTTTAATCCCTAAGAATGCTTCGTTACATTCGGGTGTCCACACAAAATTCTTGGCATTTCTCAAGACCTGAAAAAATGGAGCGCATTTGTCAGACGAACGAGAGATAAAATGATTTAAAGCAGCCAAATGCCCAGTTAGGATCTGGACTTCCTTGATGCTCTTAGGTGGGGTCATGTCAGTAAGAGCTCGGAGCTGGACTGGATCGGCTTCAATCCCCTTTTCGCTAATAAAGAAGCCTAGGAACTTGCTTGACCTGACCCCGAATGAGCATTTTTCAGGGTTGAGCTTGAGGTTTATACCCCTGAGGTTATCAAACGTTTCTTGCAAATTGGCAAGATGGTCCTCGTCCGTGCCGCTTTTGACTAACATGTCATAAATGTAGACCTCCATGTTCCTCCCAATTTGGCCCTCGAATGTTTTATTGACTAGCCGCTGGTACGTTGCTCCAGCATTTTTTAGCCCGAACGGCATAACCTTGTAACAATACAACCCTCGGCCCGTGATAAACGTTGTGCTTTCCTGATCCGCTGGGTGCAACTTGATCTGATTATACCCGGCGTACGCGTCCATAAAAGATAGTAGTCTGTTTCCCGAGGTCGACTCTACCAATTGGTCGATCCTAGGCATCGGGAAGGGGTCCTTCGGGCACGCCCGATTGAGGTCGGTGAAGTCCACGCACATCCTCCACTTCCCGTTTTTCTTCTTCACCAGGACGAGATTAGAGGTCCAGAGCGGGTAGCTTGACTCCTTTATGTGCCCGACGCTGATCATTCTTTCGACTTCGCGCATTATGATTTCTGCCTTTTCTGGGGAAAAAAGCCCGGCGCTTTTGAGAGACGGGTCTGACGTTTTTGTTGACAGTTAACTTGTGAATCACACAAGACTCCGGGACTCCGGTTACGTCCCTTGAGCACCACGCGAATAAATCTAAATTCTCCCGTACTAAAGACAACAACTGTTCTCGGAAGACCAGCGACAGACGGATCCCGATCTGCAGAACTTTACCTTCGGCAAACGGGTATTGTTCACATTCTTCGTCGGTGGTCAAATAGCTAGGAGCTTCTCTAGGATCATCAACGAGTAATGACCCCAGGGGGAGCCTCTTTAATTGCTATTCCCGCGCCTGATCCATGACTTGATCCTTTTTGGGCGCCAATGCCGCTCGGTAACACTCTCGTGCCGCTTTCTGGCTGCTTCTGACTATACCCACGTTGTTTCTGATCACGTATTTCAAACACTGGTGGACCGTAGATGATACCGCATGCATTCGAGATATCCATCATCTACCGAAAATTGCATTATGAGAAGCCGGTGCGTCTACTACCACGAATAAAACAGTGACCTCCTTCTTAAATGGGCCGCGGCCTAGCTGAACGACGCTCTCAAATTCTCCGATCACGTCAGCTGCTGACCGCGTAAACCCTACAATGGTGCGATCCAACCGTGTGATGATCGGAGGTGTCCTAAATTTGGCGAAAGTGGATGCGAAGATTATGTTGGCCGAGCTACCAGTAACCACCAAGATACGCCGGACCTCTTCCCCCGCAACGGCCGCCCCGATCACGATGACGTCCTCATGAGGGCCGGCTATGTATCTCATGTCGTCATCGTCAAAATATAGGATAAGTGATGGGACGCTTTTGGGAGAGGGGTAAATCCAAGCTTCCAATTGGGTGGTCAGATTCACGATATTCCTTTTTCTGGAAGAGTATGTGTTACCTGCCATAGAATCTCCACCAAAGATAGTCAGAGATTCAAAGAATTTACAAAGGTTTTTCATGTTACCCATACTTTCCTCAGCTACTTCTTCTATGATCCCGATGATGTTTTGATTCGCCTCGGGGTCGAGGTAGTCAATGGGAACATCAAAAGGATCGACCACCTCAGAAATGGTCATGGTGGTTTCGGGCTTCGGTATCGTCACCATTTATCTCGAAGTCGTGTTCTACTGAGCTTTCTTCTTTACGTATTCCAGGAGGTTTCCGTGCTCTACAAGCATCTGTATCTTTTTTTTAGGGCAATACAGTCCTTAGTATCGTGTCCCACGTCCTCGTAATAGCGATAATAACGGTTGTTCCTCTGTTCCCGAGGCGTTGGTATCGGGAAAGGTCTTCGATACATCCCGTTTTTCTTAGTTTTTTTGTAGATAGACGATACACATTCTGTCAGGTCGGAAAAGTAAGCAGGTCATATCCACTTGTTAGACATGGGTCGCGAGACCGCTTGACTCGTTTGCTTCGTTTTTTGGCTCGGGGGAGCCGAAGACTTGATAGGTAAGGACTGGGTCGGGGGTATTGTGCTAATCGGCTGGGCTGACTGAGCATAGCTGGGTTGGGCCCCTTGTCCTATCACGACCGCTGCTTGCGCGCTTTGCTGAATTTGTGCGGCCAGTTCAGACGCTTCGGTTTCCTCGATCAATATTTGTTTTTCTATTTGAGCGAGAAGGGCGGAAAAAGTGAATGCTTGCTTCTTGGTTACCGCTTGCTTCATCGGTCCTGGGAGCAAGCCCAAGCGATACGCAGTTAGCGCCACGTTTTCCTCGCAATGGTCCAGGTCAGTTTTAGCATCAATAAAACGCCTGATATATTCCTTGAGGCTTTCTCCTAACCTCTGCTTATAATTCATAATGGTGTCTCTGTTGGCTCGGAAACTCTTACTTCCGACGAAATGCTGTCTAAACATCGTCCAGAACATCTCGAAGTTTTTGGTGCAACCTTGTGGTAATCGGTTGTACCACTTGGGTGCCCGATCCCGGAAAGTCATCGAAAACGCCCTACATAGGAGCTTATCGTCATTGTAGAAACTCGGCATGAAGTTTTTGAAGGCTTCCAAGTGGTTATCCGGGTCCTTCTTTCCGTCATATTTTTCCAATTTGGAAATATAAAACCTCTTCGGGAGTTGCCCCGCTAATATCTCATCGGACAATGTTGAAGCTCTCCAATTCATTCCATACCCGAAAGCTCCGCCTCCGATTCCTTCTGTCTGAACTCCGTAGAGTCCCTCATCCCCTGGATTAATAAATTGGCTGCTGATTCGGTACCCTTGGTTCTGGCTGTTCGAAAGGTTTCCATTGCACTTGAGGCAGTGCTACCCGCTCTTCCCTGCTGCCCGCTGGCATTTCTTCTTTCTCAAATGACAACGGCGTTTGTTTTTCGGTGCTACCTTTTTTGTACTTCGGAGAGTCTGACCGGGGTCCCCTGTGGCGTCGGGAACGATTTTTCTGTGTGTGTTTGCGCATCCTTTCCCGTCGTCGGTACTCCCTTCCCGATGAGTCATCCGAGGGGTAAACAACGGAAACGCCGCGGTTATCCTCTGGGTACCTATGCTCTCTGGTGTTTTGCCCCTCCTCGGGACGAGGCTCTCGATAATATCTCACAGGTCGGGCCTCGACGCGATGTCCCGCAGTCGGGTTGCCTCCGCTGCGGTTATCCATGAATTGTTCTTTGCCTTTTCCTTCCCGAACCCTTTTCTCGTCTAATGGCCGCTCTCTTTCAGCATTCAGTCTTGCAGTGTCTTCCAGGAGTTGTCTTCTGATCATGATAAGGGTCGAACGTTTGCCCCGACCCTGGGCATAGCGTTCCCGAACCAGGGGCTTCTTCGCCCTCGGATAACGAAACGGCTCGGGCTACTTCTCTCCCGACCCTATCTTTGACAGCCTCGTCATTCATCTTTTTAATCGTGATTTTCAAAGAAAAAGATTCCTTTTTGGTATCACGGATTCCTACAGACGGCGCCAATGATGAGAGAATAAATGACTAGGAAGAATATGGGATCTTGGACCTGATGTGACTAGAGAGAAAGTGTAGAGAGAGAAATTAGTGAGAGAATATTATAATGTGGAATGCCCCTCCTACCAAGAATAATGGGTCTCCTTTTATAGTAAAGAATGGTGGACCCATTAATGTTCTTGGTGGGCTTGCTTTATTTCTATTTTAGTCCTTTCACCAAATACCGTGTTTACAAATTAATCCTTAATAAACTGTAAATGCTATTATCATCACATCAATTTCATTTTATTTATAACTAGCCCTTTATTATTAATTCTGGCAGATTATTCCCTTATCAAGAACATGGATGACCAGTTGATTTGGAAGCATTCAAACAATAATGAATTCAACATTAACATCATCTCGAGAAGCATCAAAAAGCATCACAACTCTTCTAGTCTGTATAGAAAGATATGGAACATCAACATCCCAAGGAAGTTATCCTTTCTCTGCTGGAAATTGATTAAAAAATACATTTTTATTGACAGTATTCTTATTAAAAGAAGATTTGTGATTGTGTCAAAATGTCAATTTTGCAGCAATTATGAAGAGAAAAATCATCTCTTCATTAGTTGCTGCTTTACTTGGCCAATTTGGACCTACTTTGCTAACATTTTTAATATCAAAATTGGTAGATTCATGGTCCTAACTCATATGATTAGAGCTTTGTTTTAGTTTTCGAAAAACAAGTTTCACATTACATATCTGGTCCCTCAAGCAATTTGCTGGATCATTTCGAAACAACGCTAAATTCAAATGATAACATGATTATGTTCAGCGTGCCATTGACATTGTTATAAACATAATTCTAGCTATAGACATGTATAATAAATTGGCCAGTAAACACTGGTCTAAAGCTGTGGGTGCAGGTATTAGTTTAGGTTGAAATTCTGTCTTCAACAACAAAAAGAAAGCTCCTACGTACCTCAAATGTATCTCATCAATTGCTGGAAGATTGAAACTGAACGTTGATGGAACATGTAACCGTGACGGTGAAGATAGTGGAGGCGCATTGATAAAAAACCGCAATGAAATCGTTATTCACGCTATCGGGATCCTGTTTGAAAAATCCACACCATTAACTGCCGAAATCAAAGCTCTTCTCGAAGGTTTGATCCTTTGTAAGCAGCACAACTTGACTAATCTGGATATTGAATCCGATAGTCTGATGGTAATCAACCTCTTTGCTGAAGGTAAACCTGCTTGGTATCTGTCTCCAATCATGAAGATTTGTCGAAGTCTCATTCACTCTAACATGGTGCTTTGCCATATCTCCAGAAATTAGAACCATGCTTCTGATTGGATCGCCAAATTTAGTTTGAGAAACAAAAAGAACCAGTACTTTTCTCATGGTAATACTCCTCCGGAGCTTTCTGCCATCATTTTCCTTGAAATCTTAGGCTTGGGATACCTAAGAGCTGACTAGTTCAGTACCTTGCACTTTACCTATTCGTTGCTATTTCACTGTCATCTTCCTCAATTTGAAACAGAGAGGAACCACCGACGATATCTCGATCGAATTGAAGGTCTTGAAGATCTTTTTGGTATGAAGTTGGAGATTGATTCTCCTTTTGATTTCCTTCAAACTTTGTTTCATTAATTAACAATTCTGGCACTTCAATTTGGCGCCTTTTGTTTGTCACCTAAAATTTGGTTTTTTTAAATAAAAAATTTACCAACTTAACAAAAAAGTTATAGTATTTATATATTTTTGTTTGGAATAAAATCATTTTAAAATTTATTAGTTGTTTTAGCTGATTTTTATAGAAACTGCGGCAGAAAAAACAATGACATTAATTAAAGGAAAATTACACTTAAGGTACCAACTCAACTATTTTATTGCCATCTAGTATCCAAGGTTTGATCTATTATCTCTTAATATCGATCTCAATTACCTAATCACCACTTAATATCTAACATTATTTTAATACCATAACTACCCCCATTCTTCATCAATAACCACGTAACCAAAAATTCTTTATTTATTTATTTTTAAAAGATCCATATCTTTTAAACCAGAGCTCGAAATAAATAAATTAAAATACTATCTTTTTTAAAGATCCATTGATGATATTTTTTTTATTTTTTTAAAATAAAATTTCACCAGTAACAACTCTCAGGAAATCGAGAGAGTTGCAACAACTCTCAGGAAATCAAAAGAGTTACAACAACTCTTAGGAAATCGAGAGAGTTGCAAACAACTCTTGGGTTAGTTTTTCAAACAACTCTCGGGTTAGTAATGGTGAAGTAACTAGCGAGTATATACGGTCATGAATATTTTTGTTCAAATTTCAATTCGAGGTACCAAGTGATACTATCCAAAAAACGGGTACTAGTGGGTAATTAAATAGTTGAGAGGATATTTGGTGGTACTTTTCTCTTAATTAATCCAGTTTTTTAAATAAAGGACTTAACTTTTTCAACAAAAATGTTATTTTAATCTTAATTTAAATAAAATATTATTTTAACTAAAATAGACAACAAAACATCCACATTCAATTCTCGTTAGTTAGTCATTTTAATTTTTAAAATAAAATTAAAAACTATTAATAAAAAATAAAATGATATGTATATATATATATATATATATATATATATATATTATTTATTTATTTGTATATCAAAATTACTCTAAAAAATGCTTAATATGCTTAGATAAACCACATAAAATACAAGATTTTAAACTATTATTTCATTTTAAGATGCTAATTTATTTTTTCAAAAACACAATAATCAACTTAAATGAACCTGTATGGTATATTTTGGGATAATATCACATGGTGAAAAAATATATTATTTTATATATTTTATATCAATATAATTTAAATAAAAGCACCGTCATATACTTTCTCCGTCCCATAATAAAAGACGTTAAATGTTATTTCACCAATATTAAGAAAAATGATACTTGCATTGAAAAAATAAACAAAAATAAATTTGATTGACGAAATGAAAAGTTTCTGCAGCCAATTAAAAATCTTATTGGTGTAGAGTAGAACAGACGTAATTAACACTACATTTTAAAAAAAGAAAAAGGACAATTAATATGGTACAAAAAATCTCTCCTAAAACGTTTAACATTATGAGATCGAGGGAGTAAATAATATCACAAAATAAATCTCCAATTTTAAAGTTTCGTCACGATAACAAAAATTCTCATCATGGTCAATAAGGTGTTAAAATTTTCTATCATTTTTTAAATCGTTTTGCCACAACGAAATTGGTTGTTGCCACAAGAATATATCTTTGTTGCGATAAGCATATTATATGCTGTTTGTAGCTTGATTGGGTTTTAATGAATTTTGGACCAAACTACAAACTATTAGGACATTAAGCGCATTTGTAGTTGTGTGTTTTCAATATGATTTTCATAATTTATTAGTTGTCAATGTTAAAAGATGAAATAGAGAATGAATGTTGGTTTTTGAGATAACTGATCATGAACACACAAATGTTACGTGTGAATCTGTTATTAAGAATTAAACTATAAAAAATGGCTCAAATAAGTTTTATGGGTTGAGTTAGTTATAAGATCAACACTGATTTGAGTTAATTTTGAATATCCAATTAACATAGGAATTCCAATTAATATAGGAAATCCAATTAATATAGGAAATCCAATTAATATAGAAGGATGATTTAGAATAATATTATGCATCACATTACTTTTAGTCTACATTTAAGAGTGTATTATATAATTCAACTAATAAATGAGTCTACAAGCCAATAACTAATAAAACTTTCATCTTTGATGAGATTACTTTATAAATATAAAGATGATATACTTTTAATTTTAATGTATTATCATAATAATTTAATTAATAAATTGTACTAAAAAAACAATATGAAGCGTTAGAAAAGTCTAACTAGCTAAACTTAACAATCATTAGATGATAAATTCCTCAACTATTTCATAGTGTCGAGAAATCCTTTACCAAAATTGATAAAGCAAATATAAAGATGCTACTTGTTAAGTTAACATTCATTGAGTATTATGAAAAGTATGTTATAATGAAAAATATATAAGAATGTTAAACATTACCTCAAATCTAAAAATAGTTAAGTTTAACATTCTTGAAGATGTTTGTATAAGCATTACTTGACACTTTTTTCACCTAAGAATAATACTGTTAAGATAATTGACAACTATTATTAAAATATATAGGCTATATAAGCCCATTTATAAAGTTTCACAAGAACAAAAATGTTGAAACTCAAGTGACATTAAGTGCACATTATTTTTATTTTATCAGAATAGACAAAAAAATAGGAAGGTTCAAATGCACATACATCTGATTTAAATACAAAAATTTATATAAATAGTCGTTTGATAGATTAACGATATTTACATTATAAAAAAAGTTATTTAAGAAAAATGAATTAGAAAGTACATAACTTGTATGAAAGTTAAAATCTAAGATCACCTTTATGTTATATTCAAAAATTCAATATTGTTTGATTTCTATAAAGAATTGATGGGAGGATACAATACAATTATTCATGTCTGTAATTTTTTTAAATAACAAATGGTGTAATATTCTTACTTTGAGCTATTTGTAACATTTTAATATCACTATGTAATGCATATTATTTATATTAATAGTTATATTGTACATATATTTATTTTAATGGAATCTATTTTTATATGTTATATAAGTTTTGTTATATTGTTTTTGGGAATAATGAACTATTTTTATTTCCCTACAAATATGGGTGAATCCTTAAAGTCGATAATAAATGATCAACGCGTGTTCATTAAATAATATTGCGAGTTAAAAATAAGTTCTGAACATAAAAAGTAATTGAAAATCTAAATTATTATACTCAAATTAGCAAATATTTGACAAATAATTATGTTATATTTTCTAAAAATTTAATTAAAATTTTTATTACCAGACATTGATTAAGCTCCACTAGCTTAATTCGTTTGTTTTATGTTTGTGTTGAATATATCATGAGAAAACATATCAGAGTGAGAAGTTTAGATGCATATAGAGCGGGAAAATTCATGGAATTGATACATGTAGGTTTTATGCATCATTACCTACACAATCATAAGACGATCATTGGCGTTTCATGTTTGCATTACGAGTATTAATATAAGAAACGAGATTATTAACAAGTTCAAAATTCTAAGACTGAGATTGAAAAATAATTGTATAAGTGATACACGATATTTCATGTGAACAACACAAGGGATCAGTTGTAAAATTCCCAGAGAAATGGGGAATAATTATCCATTTTATAATATCGAGTTGTCTAGCATGACCAAGGTACATGAAAGATGAAATCATATGCTAAACAATATAGTAAGAAGTATGATATTTGGTCCTTCCCAGTTCGGGGCGAGCTTGTCGAGGCTTTTGTCTTTGGTGTGCAGATAAACGCGTCTCAAAACCTTGTCACCGACTTTAAACTCCTGACGGCGTACTTTAGACGCATACCGACTCCTCAACAAGGTCTGATAGTGTAAAGAATTTAGCTGAACGTAACTCCGTTTTTCTTCTATGAGGTCTGGTGTGGAAAATAATCGCCTGAGGGTAGGCTAGTAATTTCAAGTGGAGTTTAAAGGTGGTGTAAGGGTGTTTAACGGTGGTGTAAGGGTGTTTCAAGGTGGAGAGATAATTGAGCAGCTTGGTAGCAGTTAATTTTTCTTACCCATAGTTAATGCTGGTGGTTGGGTATTTATAGTGTGATTTTGGGCCCTTATGGGCTTTCGGGTCAAGTTTAATGGACCCGGGTCATGTTTAAAGACCCATGAGTTCTAAGCAGGAGGACAGGTTGCTTAGTCAGGAAGTGTTTAGGTTTTTTAGTACTTTAGTCATAGTTCGAACAGCCTTAAGTTCACAGTGTTCGAAGTGATCTGTCCGGTCCAAATCGTCTGTCCGGTATTTGGGGAGTTTTTAGACTGATTTGCCCTGTCCGGTGAGTAAGCAGAATTCAGACTCATCAGGAGCCCCTTTTTTAGGTGTTTGAGCAACTGTCCTTGTCAAAGAACTGAAAAACAGTCCGATTGTACGAAGTGGTTCTTAATTCGGAGAGAGTTGCGGGTATATCCGGACAGATCGAACTTTACGAATTCCAAACGGTTTTCGTCAGAGTTAGTGGGACACGTGTCGCATTCTGATTGGCCATTCCAGCCGTTTTTTCACCTTGAATTTCGCACCATCTTCTTTTACAAGTAACCTTTTTAATTGCTAATAATGACATCAGCGCCATCTTTTAATCATTACCCAACTTTTCGGATTCTCCTAGGAATCAACTCATTTTTTCACATTTACTATAAATTCTCATTCATTTTTCATTGTTTCACTATCTTTCTCAAATTTTACTCTGCAATTTCACCCAGAGCTTTTTCTCTCTAGAACAAAAACTTCCTTGGCTGTTTTATGTTTACAGCAAGAACAACATTGATCAAAGGCGAGTAGCCCAGCACCTCCCAAAGAATCTTCTGCCTCAGAAACTCAACTTGAGGTGAGAAGTCAAATAAATACGGGCAGTCAACAGTCCGAAGGGCCAGCTATGTCAAGCTTCAATCCTCCCCGGACTACTTCTACAGAAGCTCCCCCAACAATTATGGAGGAGAGAATGGAGGACTCCACTGAGGAGGTCCGATTTGAGTCCGAGTCCTCCGGACAGGCTGATACCGCTATTGTTGCTGCCAAGAAGGGCAAGGAAAACTTATATCTGAGGCATCCGGACCTGCCGGAGAGCCTTGAAGGGAGAGTGGGGCCATGCTTTCATAAAGTGGAGCTCAAGTACCTCTTGGCCTTGCAGAAGACCAAGTATGCATTTATCCATACCTCTGATCTGGGTAGAATGCGCACAAAGTGGGGGATCCCTGAGAACGTAAAAATAAGGATTCCCATCGATCCGGAGACCCCGATGGATTGTAAAAAGAATGAAATAATCTTCTTTACAGAGCTATTTAACTGGGGACTCAGGTTCCCACTAGACCCGGAGATCGTGCGCTACTTCCACCTGGTCAAACTCTGCCCATCACAGTTAAGCCCCAATGGTTGGTTCACCTTGATGTCATGCATAATTGCATCTAGGCTATCAGGGATCCCTCTTCCTATGGAAGAGTTCGCTGCAGTGGCCAACCTGTGCAAGCATCATCAGTTCCCCTTCTACCATTTCAACATGGGGAACGATCTCAAAGCTGTTGATGATCTCCTGGAGTCGGAGAGCAAATGGAGGAGCCAATTCTTGTTTGTCAGTGGCTCGTGGGAAAACAGCAAGAAAATCAAGGCCGGAGAGAATCCAAGCCTTCTCAGGAGTAGATGGAGGAGTGACCGTAAGTTTTTTACTTCAAGTTTCTGTTCGAATCTCTCTTTTCTATTTTTTTTTAAATTATGTTTGTACTAACCAATTTCTCTTTTGTTTTAGCAGAGCTGCCAAAGGAGTTCGGGGACTACCTGAAGGCCGGACAAACTACTTGTGGCAAAATCAATGCATGGGCTGCAGAGAACTGGGAGAACCGTTTCCACAAGGCCTTCACCACTGGAAACCTAGCAAGGTCCCATCTGTGGAACACAACAGGTCGGAGAGACCTAACTTGGGAGGAGCTTGCCACCCAGCCTGATGAAGACATTGTGCTGAGAAGGTCCCACGAGCTGGATGGGACACTCTACCTGCCTGCCCGGGCCAAAGCCCCAAGCAAAATGAAGGGCAGAAGAAGAGGCAAGAAGGTGGCAGGTGATACTGAGAAGGAGGCCCCAACAGATCCAGAGGGGCCAACACAAGTTCAAATTGATGCAGCCCTTTTACAAGTGGTGGAGCAGGAGAGCGAAAAGCAGGAAGTGAACCTCCCAAAACCTCCAAGGGCATCCAAGAGGACTCGCAAGCAAGCAAGTGAAAGTGCTGATAGGGAAGCCAAGAAGAAAAAGACTTCCCAAGGAGATGAGCTTGCTCTCCGGGATCCTGAGCCCTCTTTCCCTACTGACCCGACACTGGCCGAAGAGATCCCAAGGGACTTTCAAGAAGAGATTCCAAGGGAATTCCATACTGATGAGGTTGAGGGGGGAGAGCTTAATTTGGATGAAGTGGACATCACCGGTCTGGGTGGACTTGGTGAATATTTCCTTGGCCTGTCTAGAGACGAGTTTGCAGGGCCCTACATCCCTCAGAGCAGCTCCAATACGGTCAATTTTAACGGTAAGACTTTCATGGTTTCTAGTGAGAAGGATACTATAGCCCACTCTCTACTTAGTAATGTGCAGCCAGTTCTCACATTGGAGAGGCAAGTCCGGAGTCAAGCAGACACTATCAAAGACCTCAAGTCTGATAAGGAAAAGCTGTCCGGAGACCTCCGCACTGCCACCACCAATGCTGACTTGCTTAAGGAGGAAAATGAGGAGCTGAAGAAGAAGCAAAATGAAAGCAACACAAAAGTTGCCACCCTAGAAGAAACCATAAAAGATCTTCAGGATAAGCTGTCCGGACTGGAGAAGTACCTGACAATCTCAAGGGGAGAAACTGCAGCAAAGGAGAAGCTTATCACCAACTTGACCACTGACAAGATCGCTTTAGAAAATGCAGTGACTCAGGCTGCTGAGGAGAAGGCCTCCTTGGTGAGGGACCAAGAGGCCACAATCAAGGCCAAGATCAACGCCTATGCCAGGGAGATGATACAAAGCGAGGAGCTAATGATTCAAAGGGTGAAGTCTGATATGGTTCTCCTATTTCACGAAAAATTCCCGAAGAGGAGGCTGGGGGGCTTATGGCGCTATGTGGATGATGATGACCTTCCATATTATACTATGGTTGACGAGGGATATTCCAGTGAGTCCTCATTTGATAATGAAGAGGAAACCGGAGAGAGCCCAGATGAGGAAGAGATTGATCTCAAGGCAAGAAGATAGTCGAAGAGAAGAGCGACATCAAGGGCAAGAAAGCAGATGAGGGCGAGCCATCTTCAAAGGCTCAACCTTAATTTATAATTTATTTTGTTTATCTTTCATTCAAACTAAAGTCCTTGGAAGGCCAAGGCACTCCTTGTGTGATGGTGTCCGTATTATTCGGACAGATTTTTTGTACTGTACCTAAACTTGTTCGAAAAGTCCTTGGAAGGCCAAGGCAATTTTAAGTTGTTGAATGAATGTTTTTATTTTGCTCAACCATCCTCTTCTTTCATTATTTGTTTTAGTTTAGATAGCTGGAATTTAAGTAGCTTTGAGTTATTGTATTGTGAGAGTGTTTAAGATTCTCCGGCTAGAGTTTAAATAGCCCTTAGACCTTTCAGTCCGGATAGTATGACAAGGGATAGAATTCTGAAAATACTTAGATAAATTTGAAGAAGGCATCAAATTTTATTGAAAGCTCTCCGTGTCACCGAATAGGGGAAGGTATGCCCCCAAATATTTACATGGATGTTTAAACAAGTAAATATTTACACAAGTGTTATTCCAAATACATTCGAAGGTGCTCAATATTCCAAGGGTGAGTTAAAACCCTGCCATCTTTGTCTTCCAACCAGTAAGTCCCAGGCTTGATTCTTTCAACTACAGTATACGGACCCTCCCAGGTTGGGGCCAACTTTCCGAAGAGCTTTTCCTTAGTATGCAAGAAGACCTTCCTTAATACTTTATCCCCTGATTGGAAATCTCTTCTTTTAACCTTAGAAGAAAACCTGCTTCTCATCAAGCCCTGATAGTGTGCCACTCTAAGATGAGCTTTAACCCGTCTTTCTTCTATCAAATCAAGTTGATTTCTAATTGCCATTTCATTAGCGTGTCCGGAGAAGTTGTGAATACGAAAGGAAGAAAGTGTTTTCTCTATGGGAGCTACTGCATCCATTCCATAGACCAAGGCAAAGGGAGACTCTTGTGCTGCAGCCCCAGGTGTTTTCCGGTAGGCCCACAAGACTTCTTGTAGATAACTAGGCCACTTCCCAGCAGCCCCTTCCAAATTTTTCTTTAACCCGGACAGTATAGTTCTATTAGCCACTTCAACCTGCCCATTGGCTTGTGGGTGGAAAGGTGAAGAAAAGCAGTGCTGTATACCCCTTGAGGCACAGAAGCTTTCCATTTCTCTATTGCCAAACTGTGGCCCATTGTCTGTTGTTATCCTCTGTGGGACACCAAATCTGTAACATATGTTGGACATAATAAATTTTATGACAGCTTTTGATGTTGTCCCTGCCAGGGGAGCTGCTTCTATCCACTTCGAGAAGTAGTCAATGGCCACAATTATAGTTTTACGCCCTCCGGACGCCACAGGGAGAGGCCCAACCAAGTCCAATCCCCATCGAGCAATAGGGATGGGCTCAGAAATTGACTCCAAAGGAATGGCTGGTACATGAATTTCATTGCTGTACCTCTGGCATGGGTCACACCTTCTTACCAGCTCCTTAGCATCTTTCATGATTGATGGCCAATAGTATCCGGAGAGTAACACTCTTCTTGTTAAAGCTCTGAATCCACAATGGGCTGATCCCTCACCATCATGCAATTCGGAGAGGACCATCTGTGACTCATTATCCCTTAAACAGTGTAGGAGAGGTTTACTATAGGATTTTTTGTACAACACTTCTCTCAACATAACGAAACCACGAGCCTTGTGTTTCAATGTTCTGGCTTGTGACTTATCTGAGGGCATAATACCATCGGACAGATATTGTATGAGAGAAGATCTCCAGTCTTGAGGCCGGCTCACTTGTATTTCAAAAACCTCCTCTAAGGGTCTTTCAAGCACATGGATCCATGGGTAGGACTCCGTATATGCTATTGTTGCCAATGAGTCTGCTAGCTCATTTTATGCCCGGGGAATATGCTCATAGACAACAGCTTTAAATTTTAACGCTTCATTTTTTAGGAGGAGCAAATATTTCACCAACTGCTCCTTTCTAGCCTCAAATTGGCCTAAGGCATGATGGACAAGTAACTGGGAGTCACTTAGAAGCTTGACCCTTTTAGCCCCACAGATGTGGGCCAACTTTAACCCAGCTATAGCTGCTTCATATTCGGACTCGTTATTAGACGCCCTGAAAGCAAAACAAATAGCTTGGTACATGCTGTCCCCGTATGGGGAAGTGAGACATATTCCTGCCCCACATCCCATGGTGCTAGACCCTCCGTCTGTTCGGAAAATCCACACTTTCTTGTCTTTTGAATCAGTAGGTTGCTCTGAATCCCTATCGGAGTGGAACTCAACCAGAAAATCAGCCACAGCTTGGGCTTTTATTGCTGTTCGGGGAGCGAAGTCTATGTCGAAGTCCCCCAACTCTACTGACCACTTTGTCATTCTGCTTGAAATGTCTGCTTTTTAAAGGACATTCTTTAAAGGGAAAGATGTCCGGACGATGATAGGATGAGCCTGAAAGTAAGGCCTCATTTTTCTTGCAGCTATCACCAGAGCTAATGCCAATTTTTCAAGTTTCAAGTAACGCCTCTCAGCATCAATCAAGCTTTTGCTGATGTAGTACACTGGGTATGGACAACCATCAACCTCTCTTACCAACACAGCACTGATGGCACAACTTGAAACGGCCAGATACACAATAAGAGTCTCCCCATCAACTGGTTTGAACAAAGTTTTGGGAGAGGAGAGATGTTTCTTGATTTCATTGAATGCCTCATCACACTGCGGGGTCCATTCGAGCCCTTTTGCACCCTTTAAAGTTTGAAAGAATGGAGCACACCTGTCCGAAGACCTAGAGATGAATCTGTTCAAGGCAGCTAATCTTCCCGTCAATTGTTGTACTTCTTTAATGTTTCGAGGGGGCTCCATCCGAAATAAGGCATTGAGTTGATCCGGGTCGGGGCTGTATTCCATGCTCACTTATGATATACCCTAAGAACTTCCCGGACTGCACTCCGAATACACACTTTTCAGGGTTTAGTTTTAAATTCATTTTTGCCAAGTTGGCAAAAGTTTCTTGGAGATCGGACAAGTGCAACTGCTCATCCACGCTTTTCACCATCATATCGTCAATGTAAACCTCCATATTTCTTCCAATTTGATCAGAAAATGCCTTGTTGACTAACCTTTGATAAGTAGCCCCAGCATTTTTCAAGCCAAAAGGCATCACCTTGTAGCAATGTAGACCCCTATCAGTGACAAACGTGGTATGCTCTTGATCTTTTGGATCTACTTGGATCTGATTGTACCCGGAGAAGGCATCCATGAAGGAGATCAGTTTGTTCCCAGAAGTAGAGTCTACCAACTGATCTATCCGGGGAACCGGATACAAATCCTTCGGGCAAGCTCTATTAAGATCCGTGAAGTCGATGCACATGCGCCATTTGCCATTTTTCTTCTTTACTAGGACAGGATTGGCAGTCCACAAAGGGTATTGAGATTCTTTAATATGCCCCATCTTTGTGAGTCTGCCAACCTCTTGTACTATTACATCAGCCTTTTCTTTCGAGAAAGCTCTTCTCTTTTGAACCACTGGTGCCACATCTCTTCGGACAGATAGGTGATGGGATATCACCTCTGATGGAACTGCAGTAACATCAGCATTGCACCAAGCAAAAACGTGCTGATGGTCTTTCAAAAATTTCAACATCTCTTGTTTCAATAGTGGTGGCATCTTGGACCCTATCTTGACACTTTTTCCTTCTTCCAAACAGTGTGTCTCAACCTCTTCAATTGGGATCAACACTCCGGGGGTCTCCCTGGGGTCATCAATCTCACCCACACCCCCAGAAAGGCCCTCAAACTGCTATTGATCATTTATTCGGACGGCCCCCAGCGTTCGCGGAGCCAAGGCTGTGGCATAGCATTCTCTTGCAACCTTTTGGCTGCTCCGGACAACCCCCACCTGTCCCTGAACAGCATACTTTAAACACTGATGGACTGTTGAAGCCACTGCATGCATCCTAGAGAGCCAAGATCTCCCTAGAATAGCATTATAGAAAGTGGGACAATCCACCACGATGAAGAGTATTCTAACCATTTTCTTGAAAGGGCCCCTGCCCAATAACACTTCTTCTTCAAACTCCCCGATCACATCGGCTGAGCTACCCGTGAAACCTACGATCGATCTGTCTGACTTCTGAATCACAGCTGGATTTTTCATTTTCTTATAAGTGGTTAGGAAAAGGATATTGGCAGAGCTTCCAGTATCCACCAGAATTTGCCTTATCTCATTGCCCCCTATAGATGCTCCTATGACAACAGCATCCTCATGAGGGCCATCAATATCTCTCAAATCATCCTCATCGAAGACTATGAATGGGACTGAGTTTGGTGATTGATAAGATGTCATGCCTCCTTCTAGCTGGGAGGCTAAATTATGAACATGCCTCTTCCTTGAAGAAACAGTAGGAGCAGTCATAGTGTCCCCTCCGAATATTGTAAGTGACTCGAAGAATTTAATGAGCCCGGGGACAGACCTAGAACACTCCTCTATAGCACCCACCCTGTTTCGTGTTGGATCAGGATCCAAGTACTCAGATTCCACATCGAACCTTTCAACTATTACCATGGCCCCCTCCGGGGCAGTATTACTTGGGCCAACCCGGTGAGTATTGTCAGGCCTGTTGCCTCCCCTTCTTTTAACGTATGCACCCAACTTTCCCCTTTCAATCAAGTTTTGAACCTCTTGTTTCAGCGCTATGCAATCATCAGTGGTATGGCTAATATCATTGTGGTATTGGCAAAAGGAGTTATTACGATGCTCTCTGGGAGACAGCAAGGTTGCCGGTCTCCGGTAGTGTACCTCATCTTTTGTTTTATCGAAAATGGTGGCCACGCTTTCTTTAAGTTTTGCGAACCACTCCGGTTGGACCCATGACCCTCTTTTGTTTCTGGATTGTTGACTTTGAGCAGGAACAGCTGGCTGAGAGTGAGCTTTTCCTCTACCATGCCCCTGTCCGGTTTCTCTGGCTTTGTTCCCGGACTGGTTTTGATTTGGAGTTGGTGCCACCGGGGTGGATCTCACCTGTCTGTGCACCCTGGTTTTCTTTGTTTCATCAACATTTATCTGCTTGCCAACCTGGTTTAGCAATCCCCCCCAGGTCATGGCCTTCTTTCTGGTCACCGAATCAGCCAGGTTGCCTGGGTTCAAACCTTGTCTTAGGGATGCTATTGCCACCTGTTCGAAGCAATCAGCCAACCCATTCTTTGTGTTCACAAAACGACTTATATACTCCTTCAATGATTCATTTGGCTCATGGGCACAATGGATTATTGTGTCTCCATTTCCCTTCAACTCCTTACTCCCCACAAACTGCCTTTGAAAGGCCACCCAAAACGTGTCAAAGTCTCTAATACAACCCTGAGGCAGGCTGTTGTACCATTTCAGAGCACTCTCCGTGAAGGATTGGGAGAATGCCCTACAGAGTAGTTTATCATCATCATCAAAGTTCATCATGAAGTTCTTGAATTGCTCCAGATGATTGTCCGGATCAGTACTGCCATCGTACTTCTCCATCTTGGTACTGTCAAACCTCTTGGGGAGGTTTCCGGACAGGATTTTAGAAGACAATGGAGATTGCCTCCAATTTCTTCCACGACTGAACACAGTATCCTCATTGGGAGTTGCAAAGATACCTGGTTCATCGTGGAAAGCGAAAGGATCCATCAGCATCCGGTCTACATGCCTCCGGCTATGAGATGACCCCTTTCCAATATGCCTTTTCATTCTTCCATGGTGATCTCTTTTTCTTGAATATTTCTTAACTTGCTTTTGCTTTTTCTTGGTTCGACCCTCATCACTACTAGAGGACAAGGATTTTTCATTTCCCTCACTGTCCGAAGCGCTGTCCGAAGAATCTGAACTTGAGTCAGAGCTCTCCACAGGCTTGGACCGGTGAGACTTTTTAGAACTAGCATGTGTCTTTTTGGTACTCACATGAGTTTTCGAAGCTTCAGGCTCTCTAGGGTTGTCGGTGTGATGAACAACCGATGCCTTGGATTTTTCTTTCACGCCCATTTTGGCCTTTTCAGCCCTCAAAGCTTCTATCTCAAGCTTTAACCTGTCGCGCTCTTGGACAGTATACTCATCGCTATCTTCCACCACTTCGAGCAAAGCTGGTGGAAGCTCTGGATTATCCGGATTCATTCGGACAGAATTTCTTGGCAGGTTTTGAATGCTTGATTCAGGAACCTCTCTCCTCCCACTGTGGTCGCTAATTTGGTGTGGAAAATAATCGCCTAAGGGTAGGCTAGTAATTTCAAGTGGAGTTTAAAGGTGGTGTAAGGGTGTTTAACGGTGGTGTAAGGGTGTTTCAAGGTGGAGAGATAATTGAGCAGCTTGGTAGCAGTTAATTTTTCTTACCCATAGTTAATGCTGGTGGTTGGGTATTTATAGTGTGATTTTGGGCCCTTATGGGCTTTTGGGTCAAGTTTAATGGACTCGGGTCATGTTTAAAGACCCATGAGTTCTAAGCAGGAGGACAGGTTGCTTAGTCAGGAAGTGTTTAGGTTTTTTAGTACTTTAGTCATAGTTCGAACAGCCTTAAGTTCACAGTGTTCGAAGTGATCTGTCCGGTCCAAATCGTCTGTCCGGTCCAAATCGTCTGTCCGGTATTTGGGGAGTTTTTAGACTGATTTGCCATGGCCGGTGAGTAAGCAGAATTCGGACTCATCAAGGTCGAGAGGGAGCCGTCTGTCGTCTTCATTTGTATTTTCATCATAGGTACCGACCCTGAAAGACGGAAAAATGGATTCTCCCGGGATGACCGCGCCCATTCCATATACCAGAGCATAAGGTGACTCCTGAGTCACCGTCCGAGGGGTGGTTCGGTAAGCCCATAACACTTCTTGTAGATAGTCCGGCCACTTGCCACCCTTTCCTTCGAGGTTCTTTTTGAGCCCGTCCAGAATGGTTCGGTTGGTAACTTCGACTTGTCTGTTCGCTTGAGGATGGAATGGAGCAGAGAAACATTGTCTCATCCTGTGAGTTGTGCAAAAAGATTTCATTTCTCTACTGTCGAATTGCGGTCCGTTATCCATGGTAAGCCTCTGGGGTACCCCGACCCGACCACAGATGTTGGACCAAATAAATTTGATGATGTCTTTGGTCTTAGTGGCGGATAACGGCTCAGCTTCAACCCATTTTGAGAAATAGTCCACCACCACCACAATAGTCTGTCTCCCGCCAGATGCCATTGGTAGCGGTCCTACAAGGTCGATTCCCCATCGGTCGAAGGGCAATCCTTCTGATATGGATTCTAAAGGAGTTGCGGGTACGTTTATCGCGTTCACGAATCTTTGACAAGTATCACAAGTTTTTACTATTTGCTGTGCGTCCGCTGTTATCGTCGGCCAATAAAATCCGGCGAGAAAACTTCTTCTAATTAGGGCTTTGTAACCACAATGAGCCGCACCCTCTCCATCATATAGTTCGGATACGATTATCAGTGACTCGTGGACCCCCAGACACCTCAGCAATGAGCGGCTGAATGAATTTTTGTATAATATATCGCCCAATAAAATGTAACCTCGGGCCTTGTTGCGAACCTTCCGGGTCGATGCGCCATCGCCTGGTAGTCGGCCTTCGGCTAGAAAGGCTTTGATATCACGTCGCCAATCTGAAATAGTTACCGAGGATATCTGGCAAGAAATTTCAGGTCAGTCATCAAGCTCCTGCCTTTTATGATGGATGAATTTTCTTGCTCGGTAACCCAGGGGTAATTGCTTGAACAGGAAGCTGACGCTAAGGAGTCCGCCACCATGTTCTCGCTTCTCGGGACATGTTCGTAAGTGATTTTGACAAATGAGGCAGCTAGCACTCTTAGCGCTGCTAAATACTGCACCAGATGCTCTTTCCTAGCTTCCGAAGCTCCCGAGGCTTGGTTTATCAGGAGCTGGGAATCACTAACGAGGCGTACTTGCCTTGCGCCACATACCTGTGCTAGCCGCAGTCTTGCTAGGGTGGCTTCATATTCGGCTTCCTTGTTGGAGGTAGGAAAGCCGAATCGGATGGCCTGGTGCATACTGATGCCTGTTGGGGTGACTATCTGCACTCCCGCTCCGCAACCACTGACGTTTGCCCCCCCCCCCCCCCCCCGTTGGTGCGGATGATCCACTCATTTGGTTCGGCCTCTCCAGATGGTGCATCCTAATACGGACGCTCGGAATGGAAGTCTACTAAAAAGTCAGCCAGAACTTGGCCTTTGACGGTTGTCCGAGGTTCAAAGTTTATGTCGAAATCGCCTAACTCGACCGACCATTTAGACATTCTCCCCGACATGTCCGGTCGTTGGAGGACGTACTTGAGCGGAAATAAGGTACGGACGACGATGGGGTGGGCTTGAAAATATGGCCGCATTTTTCATGCTGCGGTCACTAAGGCTAAGGCCATTTTCTCCAGCCTCAAATACCGCATTTCCACATCCAGTAAGCTTTTGCTTACAAAGTAGACCACTGTAGGGGCTGGTCCCGAGTCGCTGATGAAGGCCGCACTAACTGCAAAATCTGTAACCGCAATGTAAAGAAAAAAGGGTCTCTCCTGTCAGAGGCTTTGTTAGGAGGTTTGGGGACGATAAATATCGTTTAATCCCTAAGAATGCTTCGTTACATTCGGGTGTCCACACAAAATTATTGGCATTTCTCAAGACCTGAAAAAATGGAGCGCATTTGTCAGACGAACGAGAGATAAAATGATTTAAAGCAGCCAAATGCCCAGTTAGGATCTGGACTTCCTTGATGCTCTTAGGTAGGGTCATGTCAGTAAGAGCTCGGAGCTGGACTGGATCGGCTTCAATACCCTTTTCGCTAATAAAAAAGACTAGGAACTTGCCTGACCTGACCCCGAATGAGCATTTTTTAGGGTTGAGCTTGAGGTTTATACCCTGAGGTTATCAAACGTTTCTTGAAAATTGGCAAGATGGTCCTCGTCCATGCCGCTTTTGACTAACATGTCATCAATGTAGACCTCCATGTTCCTCCCAATTTGGCCCTCGAACGTTTTATTGACTAGCCGCTGGTACGTTGCTCCAGCATTTTTTAGCCCGAACGGCATAACCTTGTAACAATACAAGCCTCGGCCCGTGATAAACGTTGTGCTTTCCTGATCCGCTGGGTGCAACTTGATCTGATTATAGCCGGCGTACGCGTCCATAAAAGATAGTAGTCTGTTTCCCGAGGTCGACTCTACCAATTGGTCGATCCTAGGCATCGTGAAGGGGTCCTTCGGGCACGCCCGATTGAGGTCGGTGAAGTCCACGCACATCCTCCACTTCCCGTTTTTCTTCTTCACCAGGACGAGATTAGAGGTCCAGAGTGGGTAGCTTGACTCCTTTATGTGCCCGACGCTGATCATTCTTTCGACTTCGCGCATTATGATTTCTGCCTTTTCTGGGGAAAAAAGCCCGGCGCTTTTGAGAGACGGGTCTGACGTTTTTGTTGACAGTTAGCTTGTGAATCACACAAGACTCCGGGACTCCGGTTACGTCCCTTGAGCACCACGCAAATAAATCTAAATTCTCCCGTACTAAAGACAACAACTGTTCTTGGAAGACCAGCGACAGACGGATCCCGATCTGCAGAACTTTACCTTCGGCAAACGGGTGTTGTTCACATTCTTCGTCGGTGGTCAAATAGCTAGGAGCTTCCCTAGGATCATCAACGAGTAATGACCCCAGGGGGAGCCCCTTTAATTGCTATTCCCGCGCCTGATCCATGACTTGATCCTTTTTGGGCGCCAATGCCACTCGGTAACACTCTCGTGCCGCTTTCTGGCTGCTTCTGACTATACCCACGTTGTTTCCGATCACGTATTTCAAACACTGGTGGACCGTGGATGATACCGCATGCATTCGAGATATCCATCATCTACCGAAAATTGAATTATGAGAAGCCGGTGCGTCTACTACCACGAATAAAACAGTGACCTCCTTCTTAAATGGGCCGCGGCCTAGCTGAACGACGATCTCAAATTCTCCGATCACGTCAGCTGCTGACCGCGTAAACCCTACAATGGTGCGATCCAACCGTGTGATGATCGGAGGTGTCCTAAATTTGGCGAAAGTGGATGCGAAGATTATGTTGGCCGAGCTACCAGTAACCACCAAGATACGCCGGACCTCTTCCCCCGCAACAGCCGCCCCGATCACGATGGCGTCCTCATAAGGGCCGGCTATGTATCTCATGTCGTCATCGTCAAAATATAGGATCGGTGATGGGACGCTTTTGGGAGAGGGGTAAATCCAAGCTTCCAATTGGGTGGTTAGATTCATGATATTCCTTTTTCTGGAAGAGTATGTGTTACCTGCCATAAAATCTCCACCAAAGATAGTCAGAGATTCAAAGAATTTACAAAGGTTTTTCATGTTACCGATACTTTCCTCAGCTTCTTCTTCTATGATCCCGATGATGTTTTGATTCGCCTCGGGGTCGAGGTAGTCAATGGGAACATCAAAAGGATCGACCACCTCGGAAATGGTCATGGTGGTTTTGGGCTTCGGTATCGTCACCATTTCTCTCGAAGTCGTGTTCTGCTGAGCTTTCTTCTTTACGTATTCCAGGAGGTTTCCGTGCTCTATAAGCATCTGTATCTCCTTTTTTAGGGCAATACAGTCCTTAGTATCGTGTCCCACGTCCTCGTGATAGCGATAATAACGGTTGTTCCTCTGTTCCCGAGGCGTTGGTATCGGGAAAGGTCTTCGATACATCCCGCTTTTCTTAGTTTTTTTGTAGATAGACGATACACATTCTGTCAGGTCGGCAAAGTAAGCAGGTCATATCCACTTGTTAGACATGGGTCGCGAGACCGCATGACTCGTCTGCTTCGTTTTTTGGCTCGGGGGAGCCGAAGACTTGATTGGTAAGGACTGGGTCGGGGGTATTGTGCTAATCGGCTGGGCTGACTGAGCGTAGCTGGGTTGGGCCCCTTGTCCTATCACGACCACTGCTTGCGCACTCTGCTAAATTTGTGCGGCCAGTTCAGACGCTTCGGTTTCCTCGATCAATATTTGTTTTTCTATTTGAGCCAGAAGGGCGAAAAAAGTGAATGCTTGCTTCTTGGTTACCGCTTGCTTCATCGGTCCTGGGAGCAAGCCCAAGCGATACGCGGTTAGCGCCACATTTTCCTCGCAATGGTCCAGCTCGGTTTTAGCGTCAATAAAACGCCTGATATATTCCCTGAGGCTTTCTCCTAACCTCTGCTTATAATTCATAATAGTGTCTCTGTTGGCTCGGAAACTCTTACTTCCGACGAAATGCTGTCTAAACATCGTCCAGAACATCCCGAAGTTTTTGATGCAACCTTGTGGTAATCGGTTGCACCACTTGGATGCCCGATCCCGGAAAGTCATCGAAAACGCCCTACATAGGAGCTTATCGTCATTGTCGAAACTCGGCATGAAGTTTTTGAAGGCTTCCAAGTGGTTATCCGGGTCCTCCTTTCCGTCATATTTTTCCAATTTGGAAATATAAAACCTCTTCGGGAGTTGCCCCGCTAATATCTCATCGGACAATGTTGAAGCTCTCCAATTCATTCCATACCCGAAAGCTCCGCCTCCGATTCCTTCTGTCTGAACTTCTTGGGGAAATATCCTAATTTCCTGTCAAATCAGATCAAAAAAGAAAAAAGAAAAGGAAAGCACAAAAACAAAAGTGAAATCAAAGACACAATTGTTAACGGAGTTCAGCAAATTATGCCTACGTCTCCGGACCTGCTGCAGATCGATTTTATTAGGAAGAACACAGTGACTGCCGTTTCTTGTGAATACACAAAACCCTAACACTAGGTTTTATAGAGACTGTAACACTTAAAGAAGGGAAAAATATTACAGTCCTTAATGTGTAATTTATAACCCCCTAAAATTACACTGTCTTTTCAATTCACTCCAGTTCTCTTTAATGTGCTAACCACTTGCCTCATCTCCACTGTTTTCACATTCTACTTGAAGGTTATGATATATCTTACTCAAGTGATGGCAAGCACTGGCTTCATTGGAAATGCAGATAAGTTCAGAAAAACTTAACAATCTCCCACTTGAAGACTGGTTTCAACCTGTCTTCACACCTTGATCTATGCAGCAGATCTTTCTGGTCTTATTACTCTTGTAGACCAACTGAAGCTGAACACAACTTCAGTTTTTCAATGGCTACTGTCTTTGTCAACATATCAGCTGGATTCTTGCTTCCTTGGATCTTTTCCAGTATTAGCACCTCATCTTCCAATAAAGATCTAATGAAATGATAACGAAGACTAATGTGTTTGGTTCTTGAATGAAATGTTGAATTCTTCGCCAATTGAATTGCACTTTGACTATCACTATGCAGAACGTTGTTCTTCTGTTTGAATCCCAACTCGGTTAACAAACCTTGAAGCCATATCATCTCTTTACTGGCTTCGGTCACTGCTACATACTCAGCCTCTGTAGTTGATAAAGTGACAATTTTTTGTAATTTTGACATCCAACTAACAGCTGTAGTTCCAACAGTAAATATATAACCGGTAGTGCTTTTCCGGTGATCAACTTCACCTCCAAAATCTGCATCTACATAGCCTTGTACCTTTAACTCACCCTTACCAAAGTACAAACACTTTTCCATGGTACCTAGTAGGTACCTCAAAATCCATTTGACAGCTTCCCAATGAATTTTCCCTGGGTTTGACATAAACCTACTCACAACTCCCACTGCATAACTAATGTCTGGTCTCGTACAGACCATTGCATACATCAAACTTCCAATAGCTGAGGCGTAAGGAACCTTAGCCATGAAGTCTTTTTCTTCATCTGTCTTAGGGGATTGATCCTTGGATAAACGAAAGTGACCTGCCAATGGTGTACTAACTGGCTTTGCATCACACATGTTAAATCTCTTCAAAACGCGATCGATGTACTCTGACTGAGATAACTGCAGAACTTTTCTATGCTTATCTCTTATGATTTGCATTCCAAGAATCTTCTTCGCCGGACCCAAGTCCTTCATGTCAAATTCTTTTGACAATTGCAGTTTCAATCTTCTAATATCATCCATATCTGAACCTGCTACTAACATATCATCAACATAAAGTAGCAAAATGATATAACTGGACTTACATCTTTTAAAATAGCAACAGTGGTCCGCATTACACTTCTGAAAACTCTCTTTGTGCATAAAGCCGTCAAATTTCTTGTACCACTGTCTTGGAGCTTGTTTTAAACCATACAAACTTTTCTTAAGTTTGCATACCATGTTTTCTTTCCCTTCTTTTAAGAAACCTTCTGGTTGATACATGTATATCTCCTCATCCAAATCCCCGTGAAGAAATGCAGTCTTCACATCTAACTGTTCAAGATAAAGGTCTTCAATGGCAACAATACTCAACACTGATCTAATAGTATTGAGCTTCACAACTGGAGCAAAAATATCGGTGTAATCAATTCCTTCCTTTTGCTGGAACCCTTTGACAACTAGTCGTGCTTTGTATCTCTTAGAGCCATCATGCTCATCTTTCACCCGATACACCCATTTGTTATGAAGTGCCTTCTTACCCATTGGTAACTCAGTTAGATCCCATGTATCATTTGAGATTAAAGACTTCATCTCATTTTTCATAGCAAACTCCCACTTACTAGCATCACTAGCCTGGCAAGCTTCATCATAGCATTCAGGTTCTCCTCCATCGGTAAGTAACAGATAGTTCAAGTATCTCCTGTTGGGTACATGGGGTCGGGAAGATCTTCGCAAAACAGGAACTGCCTCGGTCGGCTGTAGGGTATCGGATTGCTGTCGATCGGTCTGTCCAACAGACTCTCCTTCTTGAGGGGTTAATCTGATCGACTCTATTTCTTGACTATCTGGGACTCCCTCGATATCTGCAAATACTGATTCATACGGCTTTGAGTCATTTGCTTCAGTTTTATGTCTGTCCTTGTACATCACTGTTTCATTGAAGATCACATCTCTGCTTCGTATCATCTTCTTGTTCTCCTCATCCCAAACACGATAACCAAACTCATCTTCGCCATAGCCGATCAAAAAACATTTTTTCGATTTCGGATCAAGCTTGTTCCTGCCTTGGTCACTTATATGAACATATGCTGTACAACCAAAAACTCTTAGATGTGATAATTTTATATCTTTACCACTCCATACCTCCTCGGGTATTCGATGTTCTAAGGGAACCGACGGGCCTCGGTTAACCAGGTAAGCTGATGTGTTGATTGCTTCTGCCCAGAACTGCTTCGGTAAACCAGACTGTACTCGAATGCTTCTGGCTCTTTCTGTCAACGTTCTGTTCATACGTTCGGCAATACCATTGTGTTGAGGCGTACCTGGAACGGTTCTCTCCATCCTGATACCATGCTCATAGCAAAAGTTCTTGAATTTGGTGTCCTCATATTCACCACCATTATCAGTTCTCAGCTTTTTAATCTTCAGACCTGTCTCATTCTCAACCATAGATTTCCATCTCCTAAAAACATCAAACACTTCAGATTTATGCTTCAGAAAATAAACCCATACCTTTCGAGAATGATCATCGATAAATGTCACAAAATAGTGTTTCCCTCCTATAGATGAAACAGTTGTTGGCCCCCAAACGTCAGAGTGAACAAGCTCCAGCTTTTCTTTCTTTGGGGTTCTACCACTCGTCTGAAAACTGACCCTTTTTTGTTTTCCAAGTATGCAATCTTCACACATGTCTATATCGACTGACTTCAGACCTGGAAGCTTCCCATTTGAGTACATAATTTTCATACCCTTCACACTCATATGGCCAAGCCTCTGGTGCCAAACATTTGGATTTTCGTTTCCTGCTGCTATTGTAATTGAACAGCTCGTCTCTGCTGTCTTGTAAAGAGTACCACTCTTCTTTCCGCGAGCAATCGTCATTGCTCCCTTTGAAATTTTCCAATTGTCACCATAGAAGATCGTACTATAGCCTTCGCTAGCCAACTGCCCTACTGAGATTAAGTTCTTTCTCAGACTGGGGATATGTCTGACATCTTTCAGTTCCCATACAGACCCATTCAACTTAATCTTCACAGTACCTTTACCAATAATATCACAAGGTTGATCATCACCAAGATATACTTTTCCAAGGTTACCAGGTACATACCTCTCGAAGAATTCTTTCTTCGAAGTCGCGTGAAACGATGCTCCGGAGTCTAATACCCAAGACTCTTCCCTGCTTTCTAAGGAGCATATTAACGCATCGTCTCCTTCTGAAGTGATATTTGCCTCTGTCTTCTTCTCTTGTTCCTTTGGTTCTCTCTTACACTGAAATTTAAGGTGCCCGGTCTTCCCACAATTCCAACACTCCATGTTTCTCAACCCCTGGGAATTTTTAGGATTCCTAGACTTGGACCTCCAGTCTCTTGATTTGCCTCGGTAGTTCGATTTACCACGTCCATATACTCTGGTTGAATTTCTTCCTCTTGATTCTGTCTGTAAGACTGAGGAGATTGATGACTCACCTGATTCTCTCCTTCGAATCTCTTCACTGAGAACTAGGTCACGAACATCATCAAATTTCAACTTATTGCTTCCTGATGAGCTACTCACCGCAGTGACAGTAGCATTCCAACTATCTGGTAGTGAAGACAACAGTATCAATGCTCGTATTTCTTCATCAAAATCAATTTCAACTGAACTCAACTGGCTTGTGATTGTATTAAGTTCATTGAGGTGTTGAGCTACCGAAGCGCCTTCCATCATTCGCAAATTGAATAAACGCCTCATCAAGTGAACTTTGTTAGACGCTGATGGCTTCTCATACATACTGGAGAGAGCCTTCATAAGACCCGCCGTGGTTGTTTCCTTTATGATGTTAAAGGCAACGTTGCGGGATAGCGTCAATCGGATGACTCCAAGAGCTTGTCTATCAAGAAGTGTCCATTCTTCATCTTTCATACCTTCTGGTTTCTTTTCTGAGAGGGGTTGATAAAGTTTTTTCTGGTATAGATAATCTTCAATCTGCATCTTCCAGAACCCAAAATCTACACCATCGAATTTTTCGAGTCTCACCTTTCCTTCGTCTGTAGCCATTGCTCCCACTCAAATCTGATTTCCTTTGGATCGCTACCAACTTGGCTCTGATACCAGTTCTTGGGGAAATATCCTAATTTCCTGTCAAATCAGATCAAAAAAGAAAAAAGAAAAGGAAAGCACAAAAACAAAAGTGAAATCAAAGACACAATTGTTAACGGAGTTCAGCAAATTATGCCTACGTCTCCGGACCTGCTGCAGATCGATTTTATTAGGAAGAACACAGTGACTGCCGTTTCTTGTGAATACACAAAACCCTAACACTAGGTTTTATAGAGACTGTAACACTTAAAGAAGGGAAAAATATTACAGTCCTTAATGTGTAATTTATAACCCCCTAAAATTACACTGTCTTTTCAATTCACTCCAGTTCTCTTTAATGTGCTAACCACTTGCCTCATCTCCACTGTTTTCACATTCTACTTGAAGGTTATGATATATCTTACTCAAGTGATGGCAAGCACTGGCTTCATTGGAAATGCAGATAAGTTCAGAAAAACTTAACAGAACTCCGTAGAGTCCCTCATCCCCTGGATTGATAAATTGGCTGCTGATTCGGTACCCTTGGTTCTGGCTGTTCGAAAGGTTTCCATTGCACTTGAGGCAGTGCTACCTGCTCTTCCCTGCTGCCCGCTGACATTTCTTCTTTCTCAAATGATAACGGCGTTTGTTTTTCGGTGCTATCTTTTTTGTACTTCGGAGAGTCTGACCGGGGTCCCCTGTGGCGTCGGGAACGATTTTTCTGTGTGTGTTTGCGCATCCTTTCCCGTCGTCGGTACTCCCTTCCCGATGAGTCATCCGAGGTATAAACGGCGGAAACGCCGCGGTTATCCTCTGGGTACCTCTGCTCTCTGGTGTTTTGCCCTTCCTCGGGACGAGGCTCCCGATAATATCTCACAGGTCGGGCCTCGACGCGATGTCCCGCAGTCGGGTTGCCTCCGCTGCGGTTATCCATGAATTGTTCTTTGCCTTTTCCTTCCCGAACCCTTTTCTCGTCTAATGCCCGCTCTCTTTCAGCATTCAGTCTTGCAATGTCTTCTAGGAGTTGTCTTCTGGTCATGATAAGGGTCGAACGTTTGCCCCGACCCTGGGCATAGCGTTCCCGAACCAGGGGCTTCTTCGCCCTCGGATAACGAAACGGCTCGGGCTACTTCTCTCCCGACCCTATCTTTGACAGCCTCGTCATTCATCTTTTCAATCTTGATTTTCAAAGAAAAAGATTCCTTTTTGGTATCACGGATTCCTACAGACGGCGCCAATGATGAGAGAATAAATGACTAGGAAAAATATGGGATCTTGGACCTGATGTGACTAGAGAGAAAGTGTAGAGAGAGAAAGTAGTGAGAGAATATTATAATGTGGAATGTCCCTCCTACCAAGAATAATGGGTCTCCTTTTATAGTAAAGAATGGTGGACCCATTAATGTCCTTGGTGGGCTTGCTTTATTTCTATTTTAGTCTTTCACCAAATACAATGTTTACAAATTAATCCTTAATAAACTGTAAATGCTATTATCATCACATCAATTTCATTTTATTTATAACTAGCCCTTTATTATTAATTCTGGCGGATTATTCCCTTATCAAGAACATGGATGACCAGTTGATTTGGAAGCATTCAAACAATAATGAATTCAACATTAACATCATCTCGAGAAGCATCAAAAAGCATCACAACTCTTCTAGTCTGTATAGAAAGATATGGAACATCAACATCCCAAGGAAGTTATCCTTTCTCTGCTGGAAATTGATTAAAAAATACATTCTTATTGACAGTATTCTTATTAAAAGAATATTTGTGATTGTGTTAAAATGTCAATTTTGCAGCAACTATGAAGAGAAAAATCATCTCTTCATTAGTTGCTGCTTTACTTGGCCAATTTGGACCAACTTTGCTAACATTTTTAATATCAAAATTGGTAGATTCATGGTGTTAACTCATATGATTAGAGCTTCGTTTTAGTTTTCGAAAAACAAGTTTCACATTACACATCTGGTCCCTCAAGCAATTTGCTGAATCATTTCGAAACAACGCTAAATTCAAATGATATCATGATTATGTTCAACGTGCCATTGACATTGTTATAAACATAATTCTAGCTATAGACATGTCTAATAAATTAGCCAGTAAACACTGGTCTAAAGCTGTGGGTGCATGTATTAGTTTAGGTTGAAATTCTGTCTTCAACAACAAAAAGAAAGCTCCTACGTACCTCAAATGTATCTCATCAATTGCTGGAAGATTGAAACTGAACGTTGATTGAACATGTAACCGTGACGGTGAAGCTAGTGGAGGCGCATTGATAAAAAACCGCAATGAAATCGTTATTCACGCTATCGGGATCCTGTTTGAAAAATCCACACCATTAACTGTCGAAATCAAAGCTCTTCTCGAAGGTTTGATCCTCTGTAAGCAGCACAACTTGACTAATCTGGATATTGAATCCGATAGTCTGATGGTAATCAGTCTCTTTGCTGAAGGTAAACCTGCTTGGTATCTGTCTCCAATCATGAAGATTTGTCGAAGTCTCATTCACTCTAACATGGCGCTTTGCCATATCTCCAGAAATTAGAACCATGCTTCTGATTGGATCGCCAAATTTACTTTGAGAAACAAAAAGAACCAGTACTTTTCTCATGGTAATACTCCTCCGGAGCTTTCTGCCATCATTTTCCTTGAAAGCTTAGGCTTGGGATACCTAAGCACTGACTAGTTCAGTACCTTGCTCTTTACCTATTCGCTGCTATTTTACTGTCATCTTCTTCAATTTGAAACAGAGAGGAACCACCGACGATATCTCGATCATATTGAAGGTCTTGAAGATATTTTTGGTATGAAGTTGGAGATTGATTCTCCTTTTGATTTCCTTCAAACTTTGTTTCATTAATTAACAATTCTGGCGCTTCAATTTGGCGCCTTTTGTTTGTAACCTAAAATTTGGTTTTTTTAAATAAAAAATTTACCAGCTTAACAAAAAAGTTATAGTATTTATATATTTTTGTTTGGAATAAAATCATTTTAAAATTTATTAGTTGTTTTAGCTGATTTTTATAGAAACTGCGGCAGAAAAAACAATGACATTAATTAAAGGAAAATTACACTTAAGGTACCAACTCAACTATTTTATTGCCATCCAGTATCCAAGATTTGATCTATTATCTCTTAATATCGATCTCAATTACCTAATTACCACTTAATATCTAACATTATTTTAATACCCTAACTACCCCCATTCTTCATCAATAACCACGTAACCAAAATTTATTTATTTATTTATTTTTAAAAGATCCATATCTTTCAAACCAGAGCTCGAAAAAAATAAATTAAAGTACTATCTTTTTTTAAAGATCCATTGATGATATTTTTTTATTTTTTTAAAATAAAATTTTACCAGTAACAACTCTCAGGAAATCGAGAGAGTTGCAACAACTCTCAGGAAATCAAGAGAGTTACAACAACTCTTAGGAAATCGAGAGAGTTGCAAACAACTCTTGGGTTAGTTTTTCAAACAACTCTCGGGTTAGTAATGGTGAAGTAACTAGCGAGTATATACGATCATGAATATTTTTGTTCAAATTTCAATTCGAGGTACCAAGTGATACTATCCAAAAAACGGGTACTAGTGGGTAATTAAATAGTTGAGAGGATATTTGCTGGTACTTTTCTCTTAATTAAACTCCAGTTTTTTAAATAAAGGACTTAACTTTTTCAACAAAAATGTTATTTTAATCTTAATTTAAATAAAATATTATTGTAACTAAAATAGACAACAAAACATCCACATTCAATTCTCGTTGGTTAGTCATTTTAATTTTTAAAATAAAATTAAAAACTATTAATAAAAAATAAAATGATATGTATATATATATATTATTTATTTATTTGTATATCAAAATTACTCTAAAAAATGCTTAATATGCTTAGATAAACCACATAAAATACAAGATTTTAAACTATTAATTCATTTTAAGATGCTAATTTATTTTTTCAAAAACACAATAATCAACTTAAATGAACCTGTATGGTATATTTTGGGATAATATCACATGGTGAAAAAATATATTATTTTATATATTTTATATCAATATAATTTAAATAAAAGCACCGTCATATACTTTCTCCGTCCTATAATAAAAGACGTTAAATGTTATTTCACCAATATTAAGAAAAATGATACTTGCATTGAAAAAATAAACAAAAATAAATTTGATTGACGAAATGAAAAGTTTATGCAGCCAATTAAAAATCTTATTGGTGTAGAGTAGAAGAGACGTAATTAACACTACATTTTAAAAAAAGAAAAAGGACAATTAATATGGTACAAAAAATCTCTCCTAAAACGTTTAACATTATGAGATCGAGGGAGTAAATAATTTCACAAAATAAATCTCCAATTTTAAAGTTTCGTCACGATAACAAAAATTCTCATCATGGTCAATAAGGTGTTAAAATTTTCTATCATTTTTTAAATCGTTTTGCCACAACGAAATTGGTTGTTGCCACAAGAATATATCTTTGTTGCGATAAGCATATTATATGTTGTTTGTAGCTTGATTGGGTTTTAATTAATTTCGGACCAAACTACAAACTATTAGGACATTAAGCGCATTTGTAGTTGTGTGTTTTCAATATGATTTTCATAATTTATTAGTTGTCAATGTTAAAAGATGAAATAGAGAATGAATGTTGGTTTTTGAGATAATTGATCATGAACACACAAATGTTACGTGTGAATCTGTTATTAAGAATTAAACTATAAAAAATGGCTCAAATAAGTTTTATGGGTTGAGTTAGTTATAAGATCAACACTGATTTGAGTAAATTTTGAATATCCAATTAACATAGGAAATCCAATTAATATAAGAAATCCAATTAATATAGGAAATCCAATTAATATAGAAGGATGATTTAGAATAATATTATGCATCACATTACTTTTAGTCTACATTTAAGAGTGTATTATATAATTCAACTAATAAATGAGTCTACAAGCCAATAACTAATAAAACTTTCATCTTTGATGAGATTACTTTATAAATATAAAGATGATATACTTTTAATTTTAATGCATTATCATAATAATTTAATTAATAAATTGTACTAAAAAAACAATATGAAGCGTTAGAAAAGTCTAACTAGCTAAACTTAACAATCATTAGATGATAAATGCCTCAACTATTTCATAGTGTCGAGAAATCCTTTACCAAAATTGATAAAGCAAATATAAAGATGCTACTTGTTAAGTTAACATTCATTGAGTATTATGAAAAGTATGTTATAATGAAAAATATATAAAAATGTTAAACATTACCTCAAATCTAAAAATAGTTAAGTTTAACATTCTTGAAGATGTTTGTATAAGCATTACTTGACACTTTTTTCACCTAAGAATAATACTGTTAAGATAATTTACAATTATTATTAAAATATATAGGCTATATAAGCCCATTTATAAAGTTTCACAAGAACAAAAATGTTGAAACTCAAGTGACATTAAGTGCACATTATTTTTATTTTATCAGAATAGACAAAAAAACAAGAAGGTTCAAATGCACATACACGTGATTTAAATACAAAAATTTATATAAATAGTCGTTTGATAGATTAACGATATTTACATTATAAAAAAGTTATTTAAGAAAAAAGAATTAGAAAGTACATAACTTGTATGAAAGTTAAAATCTAAGATCACCTTTATGTTATATTCAAAAAATCAATATTGTTTGATTTCTACAAAGAATTGATGGGAGGATACAATACAATCATTCATGTCTGTAATTTTTTTGAATAACAAATGGTGTAATATTCTTATTTTTAGCTATTTGTAACATTTTAATATCACTATGTAATGCATATTATTTATATTAATAGTTATATTGTACATATATTTATTTTAATGGAATCTATTTTTATATGTTATATAAGTTTTGTTATATTGTTTTTGGGAATAATGAACTATTTTTATTTCCCTACAAATATGGGTGAATCCTTAAAGTCGATAATAAATGATCAACGCGTGTTCATTAAATAATATTGCGTGTTAAAAATAAGTTATGAACATAAAAAGTAACTGAAAATCTAAATTATTATACTCAAATTAGCAAATATTTGACAAATAATTATGTTATATTTTCTAAAAACTGAATTAAATTTTTTATTAGCAGACATTGATTAAGCTCCACTAGCTTAATTCGTTTGTTTTATGTTGGTGTTGAATATATCATGAGAAAACATATCAGAGTGAGAAGTTTAGATGCATATAGAGCGGGAAAAATCATGGAATTGATACATGTAGGTTTTATGCATCATTACCTACACAATCATAAGACGATCATTGGCGTTTCATGTTTGCATTACGAGTATTAATATAAGAAACGAGATTATTAACAAGTTCAAAACTTCTAAGACTGAGATTGAAAAATAATTGTATAAGTGATACACGATATTCCATGTGAACAACACAAGGGATCAGTTGTAAAATTCCCAGAGAAATGGGGAATAATTATCCATTTTATAATATCGAGTTGTCTAGCATGACCAAGGTACGTGAAAGATGAAATCATATGTTAAACAATATAGTAAGAAGTATGATATTCAATTAACTATATATATCACAATGAAGAGAAGTAATGAATTGTGCAACATATTTATTTAATCGAGTTCTAACAAAAATAAGCATTACAATATTGTTTGATATTTGGGCATGGTGCGAGTTTAGTTTAAAACACTTTTATTTTTGGGGTTATCCAGTTGAGGAAAAACCTTATAGGCCAAAGAAAAACAATATATAATACAAAATAATTTACAATTATTTCATTAAATCGTTCAAATGTATAACAACAATAAAAATTAAGAAATTTTAGTTTGTGATTTACCCAAAATTGTGAAGTGAGCGTTCCCAGATTTGCTACCAGATTTCGTGAACAGGGCCTTCGCAATTTTGGGCAAATTGCGAGTTGGGTGTTTACAATTAGCCCAAATTGCGAAGGCCCTGTTCACAATTTTCTCTATTTCATTTAATTTAGCCTTTTCAGAACCTATTTGACTTGGAAATTCATCTCGCTAGTTTTTGTCTTACATTTAAACATATAACAATGTGTTGTTTTCAATTTCAGCATTCCTCGCAAAGTACAAACTCCAGTTCTTCAGTCAGGATCAGACAGTGATACGGAGGAGCATGAGTTTGTTTCACGGTCATGATCACGGTCAGTTAGGCGTAGGCCTCGCACCGTCACTCCTGCGCCTACTGCATCCTATGTAATTGAGAATCTGGATCAGCAATTCCGTAGAGTTAATCCCCACGTGTCGGGTCTTTATCCGGACTACACACAACACGAGGCATACAACGTGTTTATGGGAGATGTAAGTTATGAATTGTTTAACGTGCAGTGAATGCTATTTTATATAATGTTTAATTTACTAAAATATTGTGTAGGTTTGTCAACCGTCGAGGTGCTACTCGATGTATGGTACCCATCGTCGGTTATGGTGTCTTGCTTCGCTCCCTTCGTCGACCATGAGACAGCAGGTTATGATGTCTTGTTTTGCTCCCCTCGTCGGTGTCTTGGAGCGTTAGAGTACCAACGTGGACTTGGTAGATGCCTTCATCGAGAAGTGGCATTCAGAGACCAATAACTTCCACTTCTCGTTTGGAGAGATGATCGTGACGTTAGACGACTTCCATGTTATCACTGGTCTTCCGGTCACAGGTGATGATCTCGTTATTCAGTCTTTTCCTAGTGATGGGCAACGTTTAGCATGGTATTCTAGTTCACTAGGTATACCCGTGGATGATCTTAGGCCGGAGTTAGCAAACAATAGGGGGGTAGTTCTAGATCTGTGCGCTTACAGTTTTTACGTGAGTAGTATATGCAGCCCTATATGATGGATGAGACTTTGTCTGATGATATGGTGGAGTGTGTCACTAGGGGTTATTTGCTCCACATGTTAGGGTGTTGTATTTTTGCAAATAAGATGGGGAACAATATATCATTAGATTACTTGCAGTTTGTAGAGTGGTATAGGTCATCTGTTAGATATAACTGGGGCCAGCATTTTATTAGCTCAAATGTATCACCATCTAGGGAAGTCGTCCATGCATAACACTTTAGGGATAACTGGTTTTGTTGTCATGTTGGAGGCGTGGATATACGATTTCTTCCCCCCTTCTTGCCTACGGTTAACACTCTTTACGAGCCTTGTATGCCTACCATGTGCAGATACATACCTTCACCTTATCGCGCGGATGATGAGACTCGTATCAACATCCGCCATTTACTGTCTTCATTGAGGAAACATAATGTAAGTTATTTGTATTTTGTATTTGTTTATTAGTCATCCTTTTATTATTAGTTATCGTTAATGTAATCATTTTTTAATTTTTTTCGTAGGTCTGGTTCATGCCTTACGGGGAGATACGCGAGCATTTCCCTTTCTACGCTTTGGCCTGGATAGACCATACGCTGAAGGCATTTGACATAATCAAGGCGTATTACCGCTCGTCAGCTTGTGCATATTCAGGATATACCACATGGACTACAACCTGTTTTACCAGCAGACAGGATGAGGCATTTCAACACGCGTTATTTATGGGATGAGGCTACATGGAGCTCATGGCAGTCGCATTTCGTTGACCCGAGGATTCATGGTGACGTATTTGTTGTAGACGGTCCTAGTATGTCATTTTTGTACGATGTATGGATCCAGGATCACCTATGGTACACCCTGATTGATCCTACGTGCGAGTCATCCGATGCACATTTTCCAGATACCCCGAGAGCACCTACTTTGGAGGCACGGTTGTTTGACTTGGCTGATCATGTGATTGATAACAGTTGCTAGAAAAATGCGACCTTCTTTTCAAGGCCATTCTATTATGGTTCGAACTACTTTTCCCCTAAAAAATGTGTTACAACGACATGATATCTCTGGGCGTATGTCAAAGTGGTCGGTAGAGTTGGGGGACTTTGATATTGATTTTGAACCAAGAACGGCCATTAAAGGGCAAGCTCTTGCAGATTGTTTAGTAGAGTTCCACTCCTATTAAACGAGATGAGATAGCAGTTGAGCCAGAAAAAAATTCAGATGAATGGATAGGCAAACCAACGGTGGGTCTGCAATGCATCAGGTGATTCGCTTCGGCTTCAGGACTTCAAACAATGAGGCTGAGTATGAGGCAACACATGCAGGCTTAAGGTTGGCACAGATTTGTGGAGCCAGGAACGTTCGGTTGCTAAGCGATTCACAGCTACTGATTAATTATGCAACGGGTCAATCCGAGGCGAGAAAAGAACAGCTAGTGCAATATTTAGCACCCTTAAGAATTTTGGCATCATCCTTTAAAAAGATTACTTACGAGTATGTCCGTAGGGAGGATAATATAATTTTTGATTCGTTGGCAACCATAACGTATATTGGAGAATACCCTTGGATTTTGACTCAGGAGTATCCTTCGATTCTAAAACGGAAAGACTTAGAAAACCGACCAGATATGGCCTGTCAAATTTCAACAGATTTGAATGCTGACTGGAGGAATAACATTATAAAGTTCTTGGTAGAGGAAGTATTGCCCAATGACAAGTCATTGGGAAAAAAACGTTCGATATAAGGCACGAGGACACGAAGAGTCATTATAAGGCACGATACAAGTTATTATAAAGTTTTGCTTTATTGGGAAACATACTTTATAAAAAGTCTGCAAGTAGACCTCTGCTAAGATGCTTAAGACACGAAGAGTCACAGATGGTGTTATCCGAACTACACGATAGTGAAGGTTTGGAACATTGCGGGTTCAAGACGATAATTAAGAGATTTTTGTTTTCAAGATTCTACTGGCCTATGCTAGCACCCGACGCCAATGACTTGGTCAAAAGGTACGACACTTGCTAGAGGTTCACCAATTCAATCCACACCCCAGCAGTCCCCCTCGAGTCCATTTCAGAAGGTCTACCATTTGACAGATGAGGGATATATTTAGTAGGTCCACTTCCGTTAGCAACCGGAGGAAGACAAACCATTGTGGTTGTAGTGGATTATTTCTCAAAATGGGTCGAAGCGGAACCACTATCAGGAACCAGAGCTAAGGATATGGTAAAGTTCATATGGTCAAATATTTGTTGTCGGTACGGGGTCTCTCAGAAGATAACCATGGAAAATGGCCCCCAATTTGACAACAATGAAATTAGGGACTTTTGTTCAAACCATAATATACAGCAGTGTTTCTCAGCCTCGTTCCATCCTCAAGCTAACGGGCAAGTTAAAGTAACGAACATGACAATCATCAGTGGACTTAAGAGGATTTTGGAAGGAAAAGCTGGAAAGTGGCCGGATTATTTACAAGAGGTGTTGTGGGCATACCGAACCACATCCCGAATTGCAACGCAGGAATCGCCCTATGCACTAGTATATGGCGTGGATGCAGTAATCCCTGCGAAGACAATGTTCCCATCCTTCAGGATCAATCATTATGAGGATGACGCTAATGACGAAAGACGAGATTTGGATCTGGATCTGATAGAGGAGCATGTACGCTTCAAAAGTTCGAAGAAGAGACTTCAAGGTCGGGGATAAATTACTGTGGAAAGTATTCCTTCAAACCAAAGACAAGCATCTGGGGAAATTGGCACCCAATTGGGAAAGGCCCTACCAGGTGACAATAAAAGTAAAGTCAAGGACTTGACGGTTGAAAGATAAATTCGGTCGACCTCTACGTCTCCCTTGGAACATTGAGCACCTTAAATTGTATTTAGAAGGATCGATAATTTTTACTTTTTTCTTTTAAATTCATTGTAAGACAATTTTTTTCGGGGATATACTCTTTCCTACCTTGGTGGCGCTGGTAGGTTTTGATGTGGTGTCTATATAAACCAGCCCGTTTAGTGAATCTTTAGAGCCTTCAAACATTTTTTCTATTGTTAATTTGTTATATATTCGAACCAGTTAAAGGTTTTTCAACATTAAAGATGATCAACAACGTCGGACCTGTTAAAGGATTTTTAAACATCAAAGTTGATCAACAACGTCGAACCTCTAAAAGGGTTTTTCAACATTAAAGTTGATCAACAACGTCGAACCCGTTAAAGGGTTTTTCAACATTAAAGTTGATCAACAATGTCGAACCCGTTAAAGAGTTTTTCAACTCTAAGGTCGATCAACATATTCGAACCTAATAAGGTTTTTCAACTCTAAGGTTGATCGACATATTTGAACCTCTTAAAGGGTTATTTCAACATTAAGAGTTGATCAACCAAGTCGACCTATTACAAGGTTTTTCAGCTTAAAAGTTGATCCAAAAATTTAAACATAGTATATGATATAAAAACCCATTGGCTTTGGCATAAAAAACTAATCACTTTCGATTACAAAAAAGGGTAGGCTATTGAGCAGAGAGTACAAAAAACGAACATGAATGAAAATATATAACAAAAAACAACCAAGTCTTAATTTTTAAGGGAACGAAAACAATATATCCGAGCAAGAGAGTTTAGGCATTGGAGGGATCTTCAGATGATTCAGTGTATTCAATAGCAGGGTCGGTACAATCAACACCTTCTGGATGATCGTCTTCTGGGATGTCTAGCCACATTGACCCTAACGGCATCCGGGGAAACTGTTCGTGATAGTATTGAACATAGCAGGCCCTCGCGTCGGCAACCTCTTGCTCCATAATTTTTTTGCACTTAGCAGCAAAAAGACGGTTCTCATTCTTACTCTTGTCAACGACCACTTGGAGTTTACGAAGATTCGTAGCCATTTTCGTTGACCGCCAGCGAAGGTAGCTATTCTAAAGTTTCCGGGCAGCTAACTCTTTGATGCAAATAGATTAGCGTTAGAATTTATGAAGACAGTCGATCACCCGAATAATGCAGCGAATTGACAGTTTCGGAGCTCCCGGTGTCCGATTTTGACCCACAGCATCTTATTTCGAAGGGAACGACGCCACGGTTACAAATCATGAGCTTTGCTCGTGACATATGGCGTTTCTTGGGCATTCAGAGTCGTTTACTATTTTATTTCGAATCTTTATTACTTTAGGGAATTTTTGGTATTTTCTTATTTGGGTTTTTATTCGAACTCTTATTTAAACAGACTTTGTTTACAATGTAATGGAGTTGAATTTTGAAAACAAAAATTATGGTTTCCCCTATATTGGCTTCTCTGCGTTTACTCTGTATCATATTGGTATCAGACACAGGCAGTCCTGCGAGATGGTGCGAGGAAGAACCAGAGGTCGCGGCGGCGTTGCTGTGGAAGGAGATGCAAGTGATTTCGGAGATCACGAGAATGCTGACCTGCACCGTCAGGTCGAGTATCTTGCCCGTCAGATGGCTGAACTTACTGCCACGCAACCCGGTGTGGAGGCTGAAGGTCCCGATAACCCTTTTGGAGAAAGGCCAGAACGGAATGCTTATCCGGACCGCCGGTGGGAGCTTGGATTTAAGGTCAACATTCCTGACTTTGATGGTGGCCTTCGGGCGGAGGAGTTTGTCGATTGGTTATCCCAGGTTGAGGAGGTAATGGACTTCAAGGAAGTTCCTGAGGACAGACGGGTAGCTTTGGTTACCATCCACCTGCGCGGCAGAGCACAAGCTTGGTGGCAGCAGGTGAAAACGTTCTGTGCGCGTGAAGGCAAGGAGCAAGTACGTAGTTGGGAGAAGTTCAAGAAAAAAATCCGCAAGGCATTCTTGTCTTACAATTTCGAGGTAGAATTGTTCCAGCGTTTCCAGAATCTTCGTCAAGGGACACGCTCTATGGACGAGTATACGGAGGAGTTCTTTCAGTTGCTTGCTCGCACAGATGTGAACGAGTCAACACATCAGCGGGTATCCCGCTATATTGGGGGGTTGCACCCTCAACTCCATGATGTGTTGAACATGTTCGACCCATTGTCTGTTTCTGAAGCACATCGACGTGCCCTCCAGGCAGAAAAACAGTTGGCCCGACAGACTTAGATTGACATACAAACTGGTGCTCCTACAGGGACATCAACGCCCGCACCAGTTCCACGTCCAACCGTTCCCATTGTTCCCATTAGTGGGACCAACCGTTTTGCTGGTAAGTTACGTTGCTTTGGCTGTGGTGAGTTAGGGCATCGTCAGGTAGAATTTCCGAATGCTGTGGGTGCTAGAGGTCTTTTCTCTCACGAGGCATTTGAACCGGCCCCCATTGTTCCTGATGGTCTCCCGAAGTTTGATACATATGATGATGATGTGACTGAGGTCGCGGAGGAGGTTGTGACTTGTGATGTTGGTGCAGTTCTGATGGTACGACGCACTTTTCTTTCCCCTCGTGTTCCTGCTCAGCGTGACTGGCTGCGGAATAATATGTTTCAGTCCACTTGTATGATTGGCGGTAAGGTGTGCACCTTCATTATTGATGCTGGTAGCTGTGAGAATGTAATTTCCAAGACAGGGATTTCAAAGCTCGGGCTGAAATCAGAGTCGCACCAAAAACAATACAAGCTGGCATGGCTGAGTAAAGGTACTGATATCACTGTGTCTCAACGTGTGCTTGTATCATTTTTTGTAGGGCAGACATACCGGGATGAGGTGTTTTGTGATGTAGTGCATGTGGACACTTGTCACTTATTACTTGGCCGCCCTTGACACTATGATTTGTCTGTTGTGCATGATGGTTGTGCGAATACTTATTCATTCTTTTTTCGGGGTAAGAAGTTTGTTCTAGTACCGCCAAAGCCTCGGTCCATCAGCATTAGCTCTAGTCCTTCCACAACGACCTTGCTGTCCCGTGCTCCTTTGCAGGCGGCCATGAAAGAAGCTGGTGTGGTCTTCTTCTTGTTTTGTGATCCAGTTGTGACTGATGTGTTTGCAGATGTGTTTCCTGTTGCTAGCCCTGCAGTTTCGTCTCTTTTGCAGGAGTTTGCAGATGTGTTTCCTGTTGCTAGCCCTGCAATTCAGTCTCTTTTGCAGAAGTTTGCAGATGTGTTTCCTGTTGCTAGCCCTGCAGTTCAGGCTCTTTTGCAGGAGTTTGCAGATGTGTTTCCTGTTGTTAGCCCTGCAGTTCAGTCTCTTTTGCAGGAGTTTGCAGATGTGTTTCCTGTTGCTAGCCATGCAGTTCAATCTCTTTTGCAGGAGTTTGCAGATGTGTTTCCTATTGCTAGCCCTGCAGTTCAGTCTCTTTTGCAGGTTTTTCCAGATGTGTTTCCTGTTGCTAGCCCTGCAGTTCAGTCTCTTTTGCAGGGGTTTACAGATGTGTTTCATTTCCAGGTGATGTATGGTGTTGTGCCCTGAGGTCCTGTCGACTTGCTCGCCCTGCCCAATAAAATGCGTGTTCACACAACTACTGAGGAGCTTGTCTCACAGATTCGTCAAACCCACCAGAAGACATATGATCAGCTTGTCTTGAGCAACGCCAAGTATTAGTCTTTGGCGTATCATCATCGCCTTCCTGTACAGTTCAAAATTGGTGACTATGTGTGGGCAGTTCTAACCAAGACTCGGTACCCTACCAGTGAGTATGAAAAACTAGTCGCCTGGAAGATTGGCCCTATAGAAATTATGGAGAGGATCAACCCGAATGCTTATCGGTTGCGCTTGCCAAGCCATGTCCGTACGTCTGATGTCTTAAATGTTAAGCATCTGATTCCTTATGTAGGTGACTCTTCTGACGAGGATACTGGTTCTGATTCGAGGGCGAATCTTCTCTACCCCGAAGGGGATAATGCATATAGATTAGCGTTAGAATTTATGAAGACAGGCGATCACCCAAAGAATGCAGCGAATTGACAGTTTCGGAGCTCCCGGTGTCCGATTTTGACCCACAGCACCTTATTTCGAAGGGGACGACGCCACGATTACAAATCACGAGCTTTGCTCGTGACATATGGCGTTTTTGGGCATTCAAAGTCGTTTACTATTTTATTTCGAATTTTTATTACTTTAGGGCATTTTTGGTATTTTCGTATTTGGGTTTTATTCGAACTCTTATTTAATAGACTTTGTTTACAATGTAATGGAGTTGAATTTTGATAAAGAAAATTAGGGTTTCCCTTATATTGGCTTCTCTGCGTTTACTCTGTATCACTCTTCAATGGCTTTGGCACGATCTTCTTTAGCCTGAGAAACATATTTTTACCACTCTTTTTATTTCACATCAAAAGCCCGGATCTTAGCTTCAACTTTGTCAACTCGTGTGTTGGCAAGATCAATTAAGGTCTGCGATTCTTGGGCTTTGGATGAAATGCTTCTGCTGAGCTCCGCAAGTTCTTTCTGAAGTTTTATTACTTCTCTTTCTTTTTGGGCTATTGGGGCAAGAATGTTTTTCAGGGAAGTTGCTAGGACGTCCGAATCTTGAAGGAAAAAAGAGTTCAAACTCTGAGCACGAACAGGCAAGAACGTAGGATCAGGAGGCATTGAATTTTCTTGACAAGGAGTACGATCTTGGTGGGCCACCTCAGCAAGACCACCTGAATGGCCCGACACTCTAGTTGTTCCCATGAAATGCATTTCCTCTGACCCTTTTTCTTTAACAAAGACTTCGACAGGAACGAACGACTTCATACAGCCAAACTGTTCGAACATGGTGAAATGGTGATCTGTTCAGTGGCTGGATTGCAATGTATTTAGTCTACAACAATTTTCTCTATGGATTTTTTGTTTGAAGTATGGTTCCCCTCGTCAGCTGCTGTTTTTTTCTTTTTTTTTCACCACGTCCTTTTTGTGCCCCTTTGACGATGGGAAGAGATTTATCTCCACTTGCGATTGGGTCACTAAGAATGACAGTGGTTTCAGGCTCTGAGGGTAGTACTTTAAGGGGTTTGTCTACAGCGGCACCATCAACATCCTCTTGCTCGTCTTCTGGACCAGACAACTCCGATTTCACCTGTTTGCAGGGTTCCCGATCTCTTTTAGGTAAAAACACTTCAAAATCTGGGGCTTCAAGTCTTCTCACGAAGTCGGCAACATAAGGAGGAGTCTGTAACCCTTCGATACTTATAATATCGTTGGAGCAGTGCCAAAGATTGTTGTTGATGAGGTTGGTATATTTAAAGCATCGGTGGAATTGTTGACCCCATTTCTTTCTAGTAAAGGCTAGGAGTTTGGAAAAAATTTCTGAAGCTTTCTTAAGATGGGTCTTTCTCAACTCTTGAATAGTTACCTTACAAGCTTAAGAAAGAAGATCGGTCAGTTATAAAAAACGTTCAGGAGTCCATTTGTAAGTTAAGCGCATCGGATTCTCTTTGTTATATGGCCTCGGAAACTTTGTCCTCGACCCTCGCCGACATAGATGGTTTGTTTAAAGGTTTACGAGTAATATTTTTGGCAGCTTTATACTCGACCCTCGTCGATGCAGATGCCTTGGTTAAAGGTTTATGAGTAGTTTTTTCACCAGGCTAGTCTTCAACTCTTGTCGATGTAGATACCTTGGAAGATTTAAGAGTTGGCTTCTCGGCCTTGGTACTTTGAACTTTCTTGGGCAAGGGTTTATCAGTAGATGCCAACCCTTTGGAAAACGGAGTCGCGAGAGCAACGCTTGAGCTGCTATTAACTCGACTATGACCATGAACTGGGACCTCGACCTTTTTAAAATCAGCTTCTTCACGTTTCCTTCTCTCCTCATCTTGTTGAACCACCCACTTAGGAGTGGTAGCGATATTATGGTTGGTTCGACGTCCTACAATGGTTGGAGTTAGCAATATTCAGGATGGGTAGATGAAGAGCTAGAGTCACCCATAGTCAATAACGGAGTTTTGGGTCGGTCGACGGTATCTCGAGGTTTTGAAGGAGCATGATGAGTTTTAACGTCGGTTTTCTGGAGTTTAAAGGAGTAGAACGAGTAGAAGTGCCAAGATTTTTTGTTGACGAGGAAGTTCTCGGGATAGTAAGATTCGGTTTCCATAATGACTCTTGTCGCAATTTTATATATATTGCGATCAAATCACTCACACTTATGTATATTCAACCTGACACGTACTTATATTTATATGATTATTCTGATTAAATGGCATATATTAACAAAAGATAGATTTTTTTTTCTCAACTTTGAATATTTTGATTTGTTTATGAATTGAATTTTAATGATGTTTTTTTGTTGCAAAGCGCAACTGATATGACCTAACATATACAATATTCATAATTAATTTTAAATTGATTTTCATTTGTTTGTGTCAATAAAATTTTTTATATATAAATGATGAATATAACACAAGTCACGCTATTACATCTTACAAATAAACTTAACTCACATTCAAGAGTCATTATTTATTTCAAACTTAACAAAAGGTTAAATATTGAGAAATGAACAAAATTTTATAACAACTTAGAAGTTCAAATATAGGCTAAAGAATGATCACACGTCGAATCAATATTTTGAGAGAGTTTTGTGTTTTTACTCAGATTCGGTTAATTGCTTTAAATCTCAACTCAAAAGAAAATATATCTTTGAGATGATAAAAGAAACCTAAATTTTGGTTGTGCATCTACTAATTAAGAAGAGAATTAAATGAGAAATATAAAATAAAATAAATTAAACCTTATTATCGAAGAAGACTTTGTATTTAGTAATTACCTTAATGAACTTGAGCTCAAGAAATTCATGAGTTAGCTTCAACTTGTTTGCTTCAACTTCTTTTATTACCCTGAAAATAGATATGATAGCAAGACCGTTAATAAAATATGTTCTTGCATAAAAATAACGATAGTATTTTACCGCTAATAATCAGCACCTGTAAGACTTCTTTAATTATCAATGTACATCAAGTTTTTTATTTTTTGTTGTTGTTTAAAAAATTTCTTCTCCCTGAACTTCGGTTTCATCATAATCTTTATCATATTAGAATTTTTATGAGTAACACTTATATTTTCATCTTCTTTTATGTCTCAGCATGTTTCTCATATGCCTTTTTATTTTTCAATAGTAATTAAAACTTAAAAAGTAAACATCAAAATTACTCTATCTAATTTGGTCATATATTCACATATGAGCCTATATATGTGTCAATCTTGAAATATATTACGTGATAATTTAAAAATTCAACAATATTTAACTATCTGCAATGGAGTTTCAGAGTTATGTGTACACCGAGAAATATTTGATATAAATTTGGTGTTTCTTATCTTTGAATTCAAAATAATAATAATATTAGTAACAATAATAGTATGTGTACCATAGTGTGTTCTTCTTCCATTTGTTCCAAATTATTTTCTTGAACTCTCTATGATTTTTGGCTTAGTTACACGCACGCCAATGATTTTAATTCGCAGAGCATAAAAATGCGGTTCACTTGAAGAATTTTTTTTATTTTCCCGTAAATTTGAAAGCATTAGTTATTTTGTTAGTTAATTTTCATATAAAAATAATATACACCAGTTCGCACCTCCACAACATATCATTTATATAATCATTACTCGCAGTCACAACATATAGTTGCACACGTACTGAGAACAAATGTTATAACATCATTTGGCTAATGGAATTTTGGAAACTTAAACATTTAGCAACTTTTAGTATTATAACAACGATATTGAAATCATAACTATATCTCGAGAGAAGATTATAAAAAAAGCAAAATTGGATCAAAGTAATAAAGTCTATACATGAAACTATGTTTGCCTTTAACTCTAGCTGAAAAAATATATCTATATGTTACTTATAGCAGTTAATGAAAAATCTTTAGCATTCTACTGATTTAATAGTCGATATTGTTTTTAAACAACAATTAAATTTTAAAATCTTTCACAATCATTACTCGCATTCACAATAGTATTTATCAAAGAAAGAGATATAAATAAAGTATTATCACACTTTTATTTAAAACGCTCCATACTCATGAGTTATAACCTAATCAAAGATGTTAATGTACACTTGCTAAAGACTATGCGAGCTATAGAATTGATTGATATCATGATGGATCTTGTCATATATTCACATGTTAACATAGTTTATACTATAGTTGAGCATTGTATCAAACACGTTAACCTAAAATAAGTATTTAAGTTAGCAAATAGGATGAAAATATGAATTAGGCTGATGAGTTTGGATTTTACAGTCACAGCAAATCCATTAATCCGAACAGGGGTAATTTGGACCATATAACACCACTAAAAATCTGAACGGGACAAATGTATTAACTTTTGACTAAGTTATTTGCTAATCAACTTAAGACTAATGGGTCATTGAATTCGAACCATTTTCTTGACCCGGCCTTGTAAGCCCATGAGTCAGTAATTAAGGTATAAATACCTCAACTACTCTCATTAATGAGGGTGATCAGAATTTAATACTAGTAGGCAGCTTAATTATCTCTCTACTCTCCACACTAAACATAAAATACCCCAAAATTATTAAAACACTTCTTAGACACTTTACCAACCTACCCTCAACTCAAAATAAACCAAACCAAATTGGCGACCACAGTGGGAGGCAACGGTGCCTGAATTTTACATTCAAAGCCAGTGAGAAAACAGTTCGGACAGATCCGAATGGGCAAAATACTCCACCTCTTGAGGTGGAGAATTTGAAGGAAAATAAGGAATATATCATCGAGGAGCGAGACCAGCTGAGGACAGAAATAGAGGCACTAAGGGCCATAAAACAAGCAGATAAATATATCAAGGAGAAATCTGGAGTGTTAATCCTTCACCATACTGAAAACCCTGGGGAGAATGAACCATCGCTAAAGACTCATATCAGTTCAAAGAAGACACACCGGTCTAAGCCTATTGAAAGTTCTGTACTCTGAGTCCTCTTAGAGCTCTTCGAATGAGGGAGATCTTGAAGAATCTTTATCATCAAGCAGTAAAGAGGGAAGATCCAGAAAAAAGATAAAGTTAACAAATAAACACTCAAGAAAGAGGGACAGGCATGGTAGGCTCAAAAGGCATCACGGTAAAGGTTCGTCACATAGGCATGCTGATTAGTTGTTGATAGATCATTTTGCTTTTCAGTACGAACCAGGTATTTTTGAAACCCCTAATAAGGATACTGTTTTTAGTCGTAATAAAAACTGGAAGCAGTCACCTCTGTCTGCAAAAATACTGTCCGGACACCTTCCTAAAAGGTTTGATAGCTCTAAGATGGAAAAGTATGATGGAAACCGAGATCCGGACAACCATCTCGAGCAATTCAAGAACTTCATGATGAATTTTGATGACGATGATAAGCTCTTGTGCAGAGCCTTTTCCCAAACTTTTACGATGAGTGCTCTTAAATGGTATAACAGCTTGCCTCAGGGATGTATTAGAAACTTTGATACCTTTTGGGTTTCCTTCCGGAGGCAATTTGTTGGGAGTAAAAAACTGAAAGTTAATGAGGATACCATCATCCATTGTGCACAAGAACCAAAAGAATCTTTGAAATATTACATAAGTTGATTTTTGAATACAAAGAACGGATTAACAAATTGCTTTGAGCAGGTGGCAATTGCTTCTCTTAGAAAGGGGTTGAATCCTAGGAACTTAGCTGATTCTATGACCCGGAAGAAAGCTATGACATGGGGTGTCTTGTTAAACCAAATGAGAAAACAGATTAATGTGGAAGAAATAAAGAAAACAAGGGTGCACCGTCAGGTGAGGTCCACCACAACAGCTCCTCCAGCCGCTAACCAGTCCGGTCACAAGGCAAATGAGACCGGAAAAGGGTCTAGCCAGTCCAAGCAAACTCAATCCAATCAGAACCAGACCCAGAGCCAATAAAAGGATTAAGAGGGATCTTTAGGTCCAGCCTGAGTGGTTCGCATTGTTAAGAGAAAATATGGCTAAAATCTATGATAAAACTAAGGATGAAGTACACTTTCGAAAGCCGGCGGCTTTGGAGTCCCCCAGGAAAAACCGAAACACTTGTTTTTGCCAATATCACAATGATATAGGCCATAATACTCAAGACTGCATATCGTTAAAACAAGAAGTCCAAAACCTTATTGAGAGAGGAAAATTGGGGGCGTACTTTAAAAGACGGATGGAAACAGACCTGACAATGCTCCTCGGACAGGTCATTCAAACAATCCTGGAATGTCTGCTCAAGTAGGTGCAATGGTGATCCTTGAAAGGTTCGATGTGGACTCTGAGTATCTGGATCCAGATCCAACTCGGAATAAAGTGGGGGTGATAATAGAAAAAACTACGACAGTATCCGGACTGATCAGTTTTTTTGAATCATTAATTATCTTTAAAGGGAATCATGTAACTACATCTACCCCTTCATTAAGGAAGAGTCATGTCTACAATTTGACTACTTAATTAGAATGGGGAATGTCTTCCCATCAATTCCAGTCCCCATTCCCATTCATAGTCTTTGATGAAGATGATTTGAGGGATATTTCTGGGCCTCACGAGGATGCGGTGGTTACAAGGGCTTCTATAGAGGTAATGATATACGCCGAATTCTGATTAATACGGGCAGTTCGGCAAACATCTTATTCTTAAGCTCCTACAAATAGATGAGGAATCTGACTGTTATTCAACGTTTGAATAGAACTATTGTGGGCTTCATAGGAATTTCTGTGGATGTAATTGGGGAGTTTGAAAAATAAGTGTTGTTGGGCAAGGGGCCTTTTAAAAAGATGGTGAGGGTACTATTTATTGTGGTAGATTGCCCCACATCATATAATGCAATTTTTGGAAGGTCTTGGATTTCCAGAATGCATGCCATGGCCTCTATAGTCCATCAGTGTTTAAAGTATGTGGTTCAGGGATAAGTAGGTATTGCCCAAAGTAATCAGAAGATAGCCAGGGAGTGTTATGCAATAGCTCTTGCTCCTAAGACACTGGGGGCCGATCGAATTAATAAAAATTAGCAGTTACTAGAGCCTTCTGGTGAGGAAAGTGAGATTGATGACCTCATAGAGGCTCCCAATGTCATAATACCCATTGAAGAAGTTGAAACTCACTCCCTTGCAAAGGGTAATAACGTCAAAATTGGTTCCAAGATGGCGCCAGAGTTAAAGAATAAATTATTGTCTTTTTGCTAAACAATCAACATGTGTTTCCATGGCGCAATCGTGATGTAACCGGGGTACCAGTAGATGTTATTTTACATAATTTGTCTATCTGGAGCGATGTTGCACCTGTTGTATAAAAAAGAAGAGTTTTTTCTACGGAAAAAATAGATGTGATAGTTCAAGAGTTTGATCGGCTGACCAAGATGTGGCACATTAAAGAGTCCCAATATCCTCTATAGACTGTCAATCCGGTGTTAGTCAAGAAAAATAACAGCAAATGGAGTATGTGTATTGATTTCACTAACCTCATCAGGGCTTGCCCAAAGGATCTTTATCATATCCCTCAGATAGATCAGCTAGTAGACTCTACATCTGGAAATAAGTTGTTGTCCTCCATGGATGCTTTTTCATGGTTTAATCAGATACAAGTAGATCTGAAAGATCAAGATCACACTACTTTTATTACAGATAGAGGTCTCCATTGCTACAAGGTAATGCCATTTGGATTGAAAAATGTTGGGGCTACTTATCAGAGGTTGGTGAACAGAACATTTGCTAATCAGATTGGTAGAAATATGGAAGTGTATATAGATGACATGATGGTTAAAATCTTGGAGGAGGATTTACACATAACTGATCTTCAAGAAACCTTTCCTAACTTGGAAACCGTGAATTTGAAATTAAATCTAGAGAAGTGTGTGTTTGGGGTCCGGTCTGGAAAATTTTTGGGTTACATTATAAGTAAGAAAGGTATCTAGCCTGACCCGGATCAGTTTCATGCCTTATTGAAAATTGATCCCCCTTGAAATGTGAAAGAGGTTCAAAGGCTCACTGGAAGATTGGCTGCTTTGAATAGATTTATTTCAAGGTCTTCGGACAAGTGTGCTCTTTTTTTCTAAATATTGAAAAATGCTAATGACTTTGATTGGTCCCCACAGTGTGACCGATCCTTTGTTGAAATAAAGAAATATTTGTCCTCACCCGAGACACTTTTCAAACCTGTTCAACGAGAAAAGCTTTACATATACCTAGCTGTATCAGAATGTGCTATAAGTGTTATCCTAGTAAGGGAAGTGGACAAGTACCCTCGTTCCGTGTACTACATCAGTAGAGTTTACTGGATGCTGAAAGAAGATATTTGAAATTGGAAAAGTTGGCGCTAGCTTTGGTAATTACAGCAAGAAATATGAGGTCGTATTTTCAAGCTCATTCTATTATTGTCTGAACGTCCTTCCCACTAAAAAATGTTCTTCAAAAGGCAGATGTATTAAGCATGATGGCCAAGTGGTTAGTGGAATTGGGTGATTACAAAATTTATTATACCCCTCGAACAGAAATTATAGCTCAATCAGTAGCTGACTTCATGGTAGAATTTCATACTGATGGGTCTTCCAGACAGGGCTCAGAAGATAATTTCAAGAAATAATGGATGGTCCGAATTGTTGGAGGATCAAGTACTATGGGTTTTGGAGCTAGAATTTGTTCAAATTCTCCATATTGTGATAAAATATATCAAGCTATATGCTTTGGATTCAGGGCTTCTAAAAAGCAGTCTGAATACGAGGCATCTATAGCCGGTCTTAAGTTAGCTCTCCTCTGTGGAGCTAAGAGTGTCCGGTTAATGAGTGATTCTAAATTGTTCATCCATCATGCACAAGGACAGTCTGAGGCCATGAAGGAACAATTGGTAAAGTATTTGCTAATTCTGAAAGAATTTGCAGCAAACTTCAAAAGTATTTGCTATGAGCATATTCCCAGATCGGAGAATACATTGGCAGACTCTCTAGCCACTATAGCCTATTTTGAATCCTATCCTTGGATTCTTGTACAAGAATGTTCGTCCATACAGTCAGATCAAAAGAAAGAAGATAAAGAAAATATGAGTATACTTATGGCCAAACCTACAGATTGGAGATACACACTTTTCCAATATTTTTCCAATGGGACCTTGCCTTCGGATAAAGTTGTAGCAAAAAAGATTAAATACAAGGCTCGTGGTTTTTTTATAATACGAGAAGTTCTCTACAAGAAATCTTTCAACATACCTCTCTTACGACGTTTAGGGTCTGAAGAATCTCAAGTTGTTTTATCCAAACTACACGATGGGGAAGGCTCAGCGCATTATGGGTACAGGGCAATGACCCGGAGAATCTTGTTAGCTGGATATTATTGACCAACCATAATGGCAGATACTAAAGAAATGGTGAATAAATGCGATCCATGTCAAAGTTATGGGAATAAAATTCATGTGCCAGCAGTACCTATGGAGTCTATTTCCAAGCCAATACCTTTTGCTAGATGGGGGATGGATTTAGTTGGACCTCTTCTCATGACATCCGGGGGGTGCAGAACTATCATAGTTGCCATTGATTATTTCTTCAAGTGGATAGAGGCAGCTCATTTGGCTGGGACCACTTCAAAAGTTGTTATTAAGTTTATCTTATCCAATATATGTTGTAGATTTGGAGTTTCCCAAAACATTACTACAGACAATGGGCCGCAATTTGATAACAAAGACATGGAGGCTTGTTGTGCATCTAGAGGCATTCAGCATTGCTTTTATTTTCCTTTCCATCCTCAAGCAAATGGCCAAGTTGAGGTTGCATATAGAACCATTTTATCCGGGTTGAAGAAGAATTTGGAGGGAGCCGTAGGGAAATTCCCAAGCTATTTACAAGAAGTATTGTGGGCCTACCGAACTACTTTTCGGGCTTCTACACAAGAATCTCCTTTTTCCTTGGTGTATGGGATGGATGCAATTACCCCTCATAGAGGCTACTTTACCACCATAAAGGTTCCATAGCTATTCCAACACAGGCTAATGAGACAACAGTTAGGAATCAGTTGGACTTAGTAGAGAAAAGAAGGGTTAAAGCACACTTGAGAACAGCGCACTACCAAGGCTTAATGAGGAGCAGATTTTCTTCCAAAGTCAAAAGAAGAGATTTTTAAAAAGGGGATAAAGTATTAAGAAAAGTCTTCTTACGTACCAAGGAGAGGCAGTTCGGTAAACTGGCTCAGAACTGGAAAGGCCTTTATGAGGTATGTGAAAAGGTCAAACCTGGGACATATAGGCTTCAAGACACAGAAGGAAGAGCTTTAAAGCACCCATAGAATGTTGAGCATCTCAGGTTATATCTAGAATACAGTTTTTTCTGTAAATAGTTACTTGCTAATACCAATGTAAACATTATGGGGCTTACTCTTTCCTACCCTGGTGGCGCGGGGAGGTTTTAATGAGGTATCCAGTTTTTTTCAATAATACATGATGCCTTTTTTAAAAGTCTGTTGTGATTTTACTTCAATTCAATTCAAGTATAAATTATTTATTCAACACCCTGGCTCTCAAGTCATACTATTTCCTACCCTGGTGGCGCGGGGAGGTTTTAATGAGGTGTCTGGTTTTTTCAATAATACATGATTTCTTCTTCAAAAGTCTGGTGTGAGTTTACTTCAATTCAATTCAATTCAAGTATAATTACTTATTCAACACGCTGGCTCTCAAGTCTTCTTAAGTAGATCAGATATGTTGAATGATTGATCATAACTATTAAACATATATGATCGAAGATATTAAATACTCTCAATTCATTACTTAAATCTCGAGGGCTACTTAAACATTGGCCATGGAAGATTTAAAACGAAGTATTAAACAAAAGACAAATTTGATAAATTAAACATGATCGGACTTAAACCGAACAGTGGTACAAAAATGCATTGGCCGTCCAATGACTTTAGTTTTTCAAAAACAAAATATAATACATGATAAAACCTTAGGTCTTGTTCCCTTCAGATTTTTCTTCACCACCATCGTTTTTGGGACTTTTGAGTTCAGCACTTGAACTCTCACCCGTTCCTTCTTCATCATCACTGGAGTCAACTCCACTGGCATAGTTGTGTTTGTCGCCATCTGCCAAGGTATGGAATAGGATGTCTTCATACTCCACATACTTCCATAGGGGACCGAGGGTTCTATTGGGGAAGGTTTCATGGAACAGCAGTACCATGTCGGATTTAATCTCATCGTCTATTTTTTCTAACGAGTCTACTACTTCGTTAGCATATTCTTCAAACCCGCTTTCATAGCTTATTCTTGCTGACGTTCAAGGGCCTCCTTCTCTTTAATCCTCTCCGAAACAGTGCTCTCCTTAGTCTTCTTGTTGGTTAAGGTTTGGATAGCACCATCATTGGTTTTCAACTGCTCCTTCAAAGCTGTGAGGTCTCGTGTGGAAGAAGTCTCCAAGCCGGAGTACTTGGTTTGGAGCTCAGTGTTGGCTGCTTCCGATGCGGTCAGCTTGGTTACCAAATCCTCTTTTCCCTTCTTCAGCACCTCTATGCTTTGCTGAGCACTTAGAAGACTATCTGACAAGGTTTGATTGTCAGTGGTGAGAGAGTTGATAACATTGGTTTGAATTTTTACCTGTCTTTCCAGATCAAGTACTGGTCGGATGTAACCGAGGAGAGTTTGACTTAAGCTATCTTGTTCTCCAGATATAGAGAAAGATTTCCCGTTATAAGTTCCCATGTTGGAGGAACTGGAGGGACGATAAGGACCTGCAAAATCATCTTTATCAAAGTTATTAAAATATAGACTGATATCTTGAAGGGCAGAAAGGTCCACTTCATCGTTTCCTCCACCAGCAATCTGTCCGGACTGAAGGTCTGTTGGGATTTCCTCTTGCAAAGTAGGATCAGCATGAACTGGGGGTGGGTTCTGTTGGGCGAAGGATTATCTCTTCCCCCAGAGTAACCTTCTTTTTCTTGGCAGCTTTCTCATCACTGTTGGCCTTGCGTTTTTTATCTTGTTTAGGAGGCCTTGGTGGGTTCTTTAACCCTCCGACTTCCCTTACAGTCTCAACCTCTACTGCCTTTAGCAAGGCCACATCAATACCATTTTGGTTCCCTGAACCAGTCCCCGCCGTAGTTGTTTGAGCCAAGTCTGTTGTGGTCTTCCTCTTCTTGTTCTTCATTTTGCTGGGGGCTTTGGCCCTGGAAGGTAAATACAGCTTGGCATCCTTGGTTTATGTCCTCTTCAATATTATCTCAGCAGGTTTGTGTTGGCCTTGATCTTCCTACCATTCTCCCAAGTCCCAGCAGTTCATCCACAACTTTGAAATCATTCCCTATATTATAGTGGTAGAAGGGGATTTGGTGGTTCTTGCACAGACTTGCTACAGCAGCAAACTACTCCATTGGAAGTGGGATCTTTGATAGCCTAGATGCCATGATACAAGCTAAGAGTGTATACCAGGCGTTGGGCTTAGCTGACTGGGGCATAGTTTGACCAGCTGAAAGTATCTGACAATCTCTGTGTCTAAAGGGAACCGAATTCCCCAGTTCAGCACTTCGGTATATACTACCACTCCATTCAACTTACAATCCATGGGAGTCTCCGGAGTGATTGGTATCCTCCCTTTTACAAACTCCAGAATCCCCAATTTGGTTACGATTCGACCCAACTCAGCAGTATAGGTATATACATAATTAATATTTTGCAAGGCTAGTAAATACTTGACACTGACATGCTTGAAACAAGGGCCTACCTTACCCTCTAGACACTCCGTAAGCGCGTCCGGATGAGTCATGCAAACTTTAGTTTTACCTTTCCTTTCTGAGGCAGTATCCTCTGTCTGACATGACGCCTCGGTCTCAAAAGGGGCTTCTTCGATGCTATCCTCCATATTATTTTCCATCATAGTGGAAGGATTTTCGACTAGTTTTGAAAGATGTTGCTCAGGTTCCTTCATCGGAAGTTGTATAGATGGTTGTTCAGTTGTTGCCTCTGAGGGCCTGATGTCTGGTAAAGGTTGTTGTCCGAGGGACTTGGCATGTGGAACAAATTTAGATACCTCCGATCCGGAGGGTTTTGAAGATGATGGCGTTGACTGGGTTTTTGCTTGGTGAGTCATCCGACGAGGAGTTATCCTCTCTGGTGATTTTTCTGTATCTGAGCCCATCGGTATAAACGGTGAGGGTTTTCTAATGCTTGAGACAACCTTTTTTTTGAAACAGAGTGTTGAGACTCTTGCACTGAAGAGCCAGAGGGGAGGGGTGAAATGTTTGGTATGAATGGAATTTTTTTAGTTTTAGTGTTTCTTGAGGAAGATGACCCCTGATCAGCGATCTGGTTTGGCTGATTATCCTTCTCACTTGGAGAAACAGTGAGACTGGCGGCGATACGGCTTTCTCTCTCTACTTTCCTTGCTCTCTCTAACTCAAATAAGTTCAACCAACCTATTTTAACTAAGACGTTTATGGATGTGAACATATATGTCTCAAGAACGATTTGGGAATTAACTGAGTTTTTTCTCTCTAGAAAGATTTAAGTGTGGAAGACAATGAAACAGTGAATATATATATATATAACAATGAAAAGCGATAGTTACCGAGGAGAAGGTGAACATAATTTTTGCAATGATTAGAGCGTGTGCAATGTGTAAAAAAATGAAACCTAGGTAACTTTCTAGACCTAGTGGGTGCGACAATCTAAGAGAAAAAATGGTTGGGAGGTCCAACCAAATTTTGAGACGTGCCCCACGATTCAACTGATAGAATTCGAACAAGTTCGTGTGTAGAAAAAGCCTTTCAGTTCGAATAACACAAGCAGGTCAGACCAAATTGATGTCACCTTGGTAAATTTTTTAGCCCTTGCAAAAATCTATTACAAGGCCTAAAAAGAGGCTACTGATGAGTTCGGATCTTACAGTCACATCAAATCCATTAATCCAAACAAGGGTAATTCGGACCATATCACACCACTAAAAATGCGAACAGGATAAATGTATTAAGTTTTGACTAAGCTATTTGCTAATCAACTTACGACTAATAGGTTATTAAATTCGACCCAGTTTCTTAACCCGACCGGTGAGCCCATGAGTCAGTAATTAAGGTATAAATACCTCAATCACTCCCATTAATGAGGGTGATCAGAATTTAATACTAGTATGCAGCTTAATTATCTCTCTACTCTCCACACTAAACACAATATACCCCAAAATTATTAAAACACTTTTTAGACACTTTACCAACCTACCCTCAGCTTAAACTAAACCAAACCAAGGTGATTGAGAGAGTGCATATAGAAAACATAATCAATAGCCTCTATTTTTTTTAAGGTGATCATAACACCCTTTTTATTAGCACATGAAATATCCTTTTTTGCATTTTGAGATACAAACTAAAGCGTGACTTTAAAGTCTTAGTAGATCTGTTATCTTCTCGGTAACAAAACTTGCCTGATTTGTTTGGAGGGTCACTTGAACAGACTCATAATGACTGCTAAGGATAACTTTGCTTGGAAACTTGTAGACTCATGTAAGCAATTTAAAATATAGGAATATATGTGTTGACAAAGAAAAACTTAGGTTATTTCGTTACAACATCTAGACAGTTGTTGAATTTTTTTTATTTCTCACAAATAGCTACACGACACAAATAATAAGATGATCTTATTGTAACCACAAAACAAGCTAATTAGAATCATACTTCATAAAATCGACCATAAAAAAGACATAAAAAGACATACAAATATGACTACCTCTGAAATTCTAATAGATTCGATATCAAGATCTCAATAAATAGATAAAGAAAACTTAGACTCGAATTAAAAAGGGATAAAAATTGAATTCAATTGGCGTGGATTTTAGACAAAACTGAGCTGGTGATAGATCATGATGAAAAAGAATAAATAATATAAAAACTGAAAATGAAGTTATATCGACTTTTATATTAGAATTTGGAAAAGTTTTATTTAGGCTTTTAAACCATTTGGTCTATTTAATAAAATGGATATAAGAAAACTCTTAAATAAGTGTTTATTGTTTATAAACACAATAATTTGATTTTATTACTTTTAAAAATTATACCTTATATAATAAAAAAACATAAACAAGATCATATTTAGACCAAACTTATTTTCAACATCTTTTTAAGAAAAAATTCTAAAAAATCTATAAATTTAAGTTAGACAATAAAACGATCGATGTCAAACGTAAACGAAATCGAACAAACCATAATAGAAATATAAACTTAAGTTTTAGTATTTTTTTTAATCAAAAAATACCATTTTATTAATAAAATGAAGAGTTTACAAAATTAGAGGACCAAAAGGCTATTGGACCTAAAATTAAAACATAAAAAAAAGGCGGCTAACTCAAAATGAACAAGGACAAAAAAATCAGCAGTCACAACTCTTTCTTCATTCATTAGGCCAGGTTCACGAGCTCCAAAATCTTCAAAATTCGAATCTTCACACAGCAGCCTCTACTTCATCTTCTTCCTCCTTATCCAAGCCTCCAAAGCACCTACACAAAAAACAAAACTAGCAGTACCAAAGATCAAACTAATCCCATTGAAGGTATCCTAACCCTAGACTTTCAAGAAATGATATTGCTTGAAGACTATGAGGGACATTGTGATGCTGAAAGTGAAGCTTAAGCTTACATTTAAGGGTCCATTTGGCAAGCTAATCAGCTTCCTGATTCTGGACCCTTGAAATATGCTTAAGACTCATTCTTTTATCAATGAGATTTCTATAATATCTTACATTTGGATCGCCAAAATCTGAATCAGAGTTAGTAGAAAGTTGCTTGATCAGAACTAACGAGTCAGACTCAATATCCACGCAAGTCCAATTGTTTTTGAAGCAAACAGTGAGACCCTGAAGCAAAGCCTCAGTCTCCGCTTGAAGGGGAGTAGCTTTACCGATCAGATTGCTAAATGCATGAGTTATATCTCCATCACAGTTCCTGAATAAGATACCAGTAGTTGCTTCACCATTTAATGCGCATAAAGCATCCACATTCATCTTCAAACGATCTTGAGCAGGAGGGATCCACCTCAGGTACATCAGCTTTCTTTTCCTCTCAATAGAACTACATCCCAGAATTACACCTGCACTATCAGACTTCAACCAATGCTTATGGTTAAGCTTACTAGAAACTTCAACACCTTTGATTATATTAATGATGTTGTCAATGGACATATTAACATTTATATGAAGATCTTTATGTTTTATAGAATTCCTTGCTTTCCAAATCACCCAGCAAATGGCTTGGGGAATGAGGTGAGTAATGTGGAATTTAGTTTTTGAAAACCAGAACCAACACCTCAACAAATGACTGAGGACCATAGTTCTTTTGATTTTGATTTTAAAGATACAGGCAAACCAATTCCATATTTCCCAAGCAAAAGAACAGCTAACAAATAAATGGTTTTTATCTTCACAATTATCACAGAATACACACTTAGATGCCATACTAACATGATTCTTTATCATGATAGAATCTAATGCAATAAAGTTGTGTAAGAGCTTCCAAGTTATAAAAGAAAACTTCCTGGGTATTTTTAAGTTCCAAATCTTCTTACTGAAAAATTGTGGGTGGTTCTTATGTTCTCCCAAGTCAGCTTCAGGTTAAACTGATCACTCTTTGAATGCCTCCAACAGATTATATCATCCTTATCTGAAATCTGAGTCTTATTGATCAACAACATTCTTTCATTGTCAATACTAGCCTGCACCTCATTTAACATCCAAGAATTATTATGCCAAAATGTATTAACCTTAACATCAATGTACCAGTTAATGTTCTGATCAGTGGCAATAGCAGGAAGGCCATGCCAACAGTCTTTCCAGAAGTCCATGTTACCTCTGCCAAGAATCCAGGTTATGTTTCTATCTGCTTGATTTCTTATGCTACAAAGCCTTTTCCAAACAGAAGAACCCTTAATGTTGTTAATGTATAAAGGATGAGCATTTTTACAATATATATCATTTATTACATTCGACCAAACGCAACAATTCTTTCTTAGCTTGAACCAAATCTTTTGGGAGAAGGCATTCTGAATGTCAATAAGTTTTCTGACATTCAGATCCCCCCTCACCAAAGGGCTTACAAACATAAGACCAAGTAGACCAGTGAATTGACTTTTGGTTATAATTTGTTCTCCAAAGAAATCTGTTAAATGTATTTTCAATCTTACAAATAATAGCTTTAGGAATTTCACAACATTGAATCCAATTATAAGTCATAGGCAGAAGAACATTGTTAACAAGAGATAACCTACCACCATATGAAAGCAACTTACTGTCCCAATCGGCAATTTTATCATTGATCTTGTTCAAGATAGGATTGAAGATCAAAGCTTTGTTGTTATTAGAGATAGTAACACCTAAATGAGATATAGGAAGATAGTCCACCTCAAAACCACTTTGCAACTTAAGATTCTGCACATTTGAAGACTTAGAGGAAAGAACAAGCTTAGTTTTATTTTTGTTTATAGCTTGACCAGAAGTTTGCTGGTATAAATCAAGACAGCTACTAAGAGTATCAATTGAGTTAGGCATGCTATTAGTGAAGATTAAAATATCATGAGCAAACATGATACAAGGAATGATAAAAGAAGATCTAGAAGAATAACACATTTTAGGATTAGTATTAAACAGAATATTAAGGCTTCTACTAAGACACTCTTCACTAAGGATAAACAGGCTAGGGGAAATAGGGTCCCCTTGCCTTAATCCTCTCTTCATTTTGAAATAATCAAAAGTTTCACCATTAATTAACATAGAAACATGAACATTAGTAATCATTTTCTCAATTAGATTAATAAAACCCATGCCTTTTTAGGCCTTTTGTTAATGTCATAGAGAAGCTCTTTAGCCAAAAGAATATTATCATGAATCAGTCTACCTTTGACAAAAGCAGACTGAGTAGGAGACACAATCCTAGGCAAGATGATAGATAGCCTATGATTTATAAGGGCAGAAAATATTATGTTTATAAAAGTGCACAAACCAATAGGCCTATAACTATTCCACCAAATAGGATTAGTAGATTTAGGGACCAGACAAATACCAGTTGCAAACATACCAGTAGGGATGAAACTGCCTTGAATATAAGCATTAAAGGCATTACACAAGTCCATTTTAATGATAGACCAACAATGCTTAAAGAAATAAAGGTTGAAGCCATCTATACCAGGAGAACTGTCATTCTTCATACAGCAAATGATGCCCCAAATCTCACATTCAGTAACATTACCAAGAAGCATATTGTTGTCTTCAGTTGACACAATAGAAGGAATGCAATTAAAATTCTTACTATCAAGCAACTTTTCCTCATCTTCTTTGCTTTTGTAAGGGTCAGACATGAGAATGCTCTTAAAGTAATTAGCAGCTGACTTCTCAATCTCCTTCTTGTCTGAGTATCATTGAAAGTAGCCATCCATTTATCATTAATAAGAGCACGATCTAGCCTTCTCCACTTATTACTTCTAGACCAAGTAAACTTCGATCCACTATATCCAGCATCATTAAGATTACAACATCTTACAGTCTCATTAAAATTATCCATGCTAGCCTGGCAAGATGTAATACAACCCAGCTGCTCTATCATTATCACTAATAGCTCTAAGACTATCCCAAAGATCCAACCTCTGAACCCGATTACATTTAGCATATACAACAGTTAAGTAGACTTTTCAGTGATTCCAGGATACTCCATCATCATGTGAATGCATTGATCAACATTAAGAGCAATGTTATTATTAACATTATTCATCCAGAAAACCCAAATCTTATTCGAAACATTAGCAAAACAATCTCCAAAACCAAGCTCCTCAGCAACAACATTAATCTTTTTACTCTTAGACATAGGCTCTTGAATAGCAAGCACCTTGATATATTCAGATTTTACCATAGTTTTAAGTCTTCTAAAAGTAGGCTTGTTATTTACACCTCTAGCATTCCAACTAATCACTCTGATCATTTTCAGAATACGATTTGAAAATTCTTTCCCTTGACCTAAGAGACTTGATAGTTAACTTACCAGTAGACCTTTTTTTTTTTGCAGATTTCAACTTGGAGGATATTATATCATTAAAGCTTTGTTGAGGAGAAAGAGTTGGAGAAGGTGAACAGCTACCAATGTTGGGGTCTGGGTCCTCATCAATCTTTACAATAGCCTCTATCACTTCCTTACTATCTTCTTGAGAATGTATTTCAATGTGTTCATTTTTCTGGTTCAAAGTATTACACAATTGCTCTTGTGAGGATTCAGACTGATTATCAATATTTCTTTCCTTACTTTTTCCGTTCATCTTATCTTCTTGATCCTTCTGAGTAATTATCGATTTAAGTTTACGCCTATAAACTTTAATGATGTTCATATTTCTTGATCCAGTAGTATCAACTGAAGGCACCATATTACCATCATCTTCTTTGGCTTCTTCAACATTACAGTTTTCTTTTATGGTTTTAGATCCTTCATCTTTCCCTGGTGATTTCTTACACACAGACAGATCATGCCCAATATGAAAGCAACCATTACAGTACGATGGAACATTCTTATAACTGATTGACACCCAATATCCATCGTTGCTCCCAAAACCAACCCACAACTTTCTTCGAAGCTTTTTGGAGATATCAACCTCCACTTGAGCGTAACAGGCATTAGTATGAACTCGATTTTTATTAGGAACCACCACCTTGTATGTAGTACCTATAACTGAAGCCATATCTTTAACCAAACCAATATCATACAAGCAGTCAGGCAAATTTTCAAATCGAACCCAGGTCAAGACAGTTGGATTCTCTATTTTTTTGTTGTTAAAATCTTGATTCCATCTCAAGATTCTCATTATTGTATCATCAAATCTCCATACATTTCGAGACCAAAACCTTGAAACATCCTCTTTTAACTCAAATTCAAAGAAAAATGATGCGAATCCCATACTTCATAACTATATTGACCTCTGAACTTCAACGTTGCCAAGAAACCTTCAAGTTTCACTTTCTTTGGAACACCATTACTAAACTTACCTATCAAGGTAATCCTGGATTTCTTTGTTAAAAATTCTTTAACGTTTTCACTATACTGCATAGAAAAGTGATCTTCTGTTTTCTTGACAAATTCTGGGTTTAACGTCTCAGAATTTTCATTAGGTTTAAACAGATCGACAAATTTCTTCTTCGTTTGTTGATGATGAAGTTCAGAAGATTGAAGAACGGGATATTCTTCCATAGATTGAAGACTAATTCCATAGATTGAAGACTAATGATCGAATTAATCATTAGAGAATAAGCCCCCTCTCTTCCAGATGAACCTCTGTTCTTGGAGAACTTTTCATCATTTCGAATTAATCGTTTTTCAAATTAATTGATCAAGACTTCCCTTCCAATTTTTTTTTTTTTTCAACTTAACTTTTAAGTATGATTTAAAAACCAGTTTAATAACCGAATATTTTAACATAGGTAAAAAAATTCAACTCTTTGGCCATATTGTCTAGTTAAACCCCCACATAGTTTTGCCATGATGGATCTAATCGGAGTCCAACCTTTGGGTCGGAATCTTAGCATGCAAAAACATATATAGCAAAGAATCTTGTATCATATATATATAAAAAAATATATAAAAAATATGAAATCAAAAACAAAACTTAAATAAAAATATTAAAAATAATGTTTTATTGGTTTCATCCAAAATCTCTACTTCCATGTAAGTCTGTCAAAAACCTTCTCTAACAGGAGCATAAAAATAAAAACCTTTCATTGATGACCACAGTTTCCCCTTCTTTTCCAAGCATTATTATCGTCACCTGTTTTATCAACGGATTTTTTCAATTTGTCTCGAGATATACCGAACAAAGATATTGTGCTCGGTTAACACATCCCAGCAACAGTAGAATGCACTTTTCTTAATGCTTGAATGGGTTTCTCTTTTCTGAGAATGGTAATCAAGGGAAAACAGATAATCCAAACGAAATATAGAAGCCCAAGCTAAACTCTTCAAATAATAAACCATGTGACATGGACGGAGATCCATTCCATTACTTTAAATAAAAATAATCACGAAAATATTGTAAAGGAAATAGCAATTTCATTGAGCAAAGCCTAGTCACCAGCAACCACTAAGTAGGAAATAGTCTAGTGGCACCAAACAACCCCTAAGTAGGACGTGGGATTTTAGAACATTTTAAGAGATCAAGAACTATTGCCATATAATAAGTCAGACATATATAACATAATTCCAAAAATAGAATTAGTTTCAGCATCTCCCTGGTGGTGCTTCAACTTTAAAGCACGTCATACAATGCCAGATAGCATTGACACGAGATGATAATTAAATTACACACCGACATCAATAAACCAGAAGGACATGATGCAAGTGACTCGTAAATTAAGACTTTTGTCAAGAACACATATGGCAACAAACAGGTACTGTTGATGATTCGGCTTTTACCATTGGAAAAGTAAAGTTGCCATAAGGATTAATCTCACAAACGTTACACACCAAGATCAGACATGATGCAAGTGACTCGTGAATTAAGACTATCGTCAAGATTACATATGGCAACAAACATGTACTGCTGACGATTCCACTTTAACCATTGGAAAAGTAAAGTTGCCATAAGGATTAATCTCACAAAAGTTACACACCAAGATCAGACATGATGCAAGTGACTCGTGAATTAAGACTATCGTCAAGATTACATATGGCAACAAACATGTACTGTTGACGATTCCACTTTAACCGTTCAAAAAGTAAAGTTGCCATAATGATTTTATCTCACAAAACTTACACAAAGAACAACAAACAAGAAGGACATGATGCAAGTGACTCATGAATTAAGACTTTCATCAAGAATACATATGACAACAAACAGGTACTGTTGATCATTTCGCCTTTACCATTTAAAAAGTACAGTTGCCATAAGGATTTATCTCACACAAGTTACACACCAAGATCAATAAACCAGAAGGACATTATGACAACAAACAGGTACTGTTGATGATTTCGCCTTTACCGTCTAAAAAGTAAAGTTGCCATAAGGATTTATCTCACAGAAGTTACACACCAAGATCAATAAACCAGAAGGACATTATGCAAGTGACTCATGAATGAAGACTTTCATCAAGAATGAAGGACATTATGCAAGTGACTCATGAATGAAGACTTTCATCAAGAATACATATGGAAACAAACAGGTACTGTTAATGATTCTGCTTTTACCATTCAAAAAGAAAAGTTGCCATAAAGATTTATCTCACAAAAGTAAAGTTGTAGGGCCCAACCGGGATCGAACCGGTGACCTCTTGATCTGCAGTCAAATGCTCTACCACTGAGCTATGGACCCAACTATGAACATAAAATACGGGGTTTAAATAAACATATATTTTAAATTAACATATGGTCAAAAGTTAAAGGTTGTTAACATATAGTCGGTCAGGATTCATTTAAAAAGTAAAATTGTAGGGCCCAACCGGGATCGAACCGGTGACCTCTTGATCTGCAGTCAAATGCTCTACCACTGAGCTATGGACCCAACCATGAACATAAAATGCAGTGTTTAATTAAACATATAGATATTTCAAATTTCTCGCACCAATTACAAGTAATAACAGCAACTAAAGGTATACGATTAAAAGAATGGTCTTTATCTACACTAGACAGAGCTTGTATAGGGAAAATTATAAAAATCAAGTAGATAAGAAGAAAAGAAGTAGGGCTCAATCCGTGACTTCTTGATCTGCAGTAATGCTCTATCACTATCTACTAAGCTATGGACCCAATAGTAGCTACAGAGATTTCCATTTATACACAGACAAAATGTGTTTTAAACTTGCAAATCAACATATGGTCAGGATATCGACCAAAGTTATAGGATAGTAAATAAAACGTTCAAGGTTGCTGCTTGCCAATCAAAAGCACTCAAGATCATTATGACAAAGATAAAATAGCAAAAGCTTACCTACTGTTAAGTTATACGACAACAATGCAATTACTCACGGCACAAGAACTATGACCCAATTGAAAGGAGAGGGATGGAAGTCGGCAAATAACATAAGTACCAAATTCTTTACTACATGAAATTTGAAATTCGAGCATAGAAACAGCATACTATATTGAAATTTAAGGATCGAATTTCGTATACTCTATGATTGAAATTCAAGCATAGAAACAGCATACTGTATAGTAATTTAAGGATCAAATCTCGTACCCTCTAGGATTGAAATTCGAGCATAGAAACAGCATACGGTATTGAAATTTAAGGATCGAATTCCCTATACACTATGATTGAAATTCAAGCACAGAAACAGTTTTAAAAATCAAATTTCTTATACTCTATGATTAAAATTCGAGCATAGAAACATATACGCTTTAAGAAATAGCACTATGGATCAAAATTCGAGCTTAGAAACAGCATACGAAATTGAAGTTTAGTAAAAGGACAACAATGCAAACAACTCAACACAAAACAAAGGCCTATACGAGCTAATGCAAATAACAAATTATGAACCATTTTACTTGTTTGAGGTTAATCAAAACAAGGCCTACTCAGTTTCAACCCAGAAAAAGATAATATAACGTGAATATAAAAATCATACACATCTAGAGCAAGGTTACTTGTGGATCGGTAGCGTCCTCTCTCAAGCCTCTCCTTGTGCTTTTTTACACTTCACCTGCATAATAAAGATGAATCTTTCAAGAGATGAAGAACTAATGCAACAAAAGCGAGATCAGCAGAGTGAGAGCAGTAAACCAATGTTCTAAATGCTGTAAATCACACTGCAGTAGTTCAATTTCACAAAATTATGAATCAGAAACAACAACGGAAACATATATGTGAGAATCTGGTAAAACGCCCAAAAATCTGAAGAACACCAAAAAAAACTAACAGATTTCATCGTAACGAAGCTAATTTCATGGTCAATACACACAATCAGAAGAATAAAAAAAGTTTCACCGACGGTTTGGATCTCGCAAGAGGTAGTAATCGACGGCCTTCATGCGACTTTTGCAGATTCCTGATCCAAAACTCGAAGTCGAAGAAAGTCAGTCGAACTAAACTCGGCTACTAATGATTAGTATTGAGCTCATCGACGGCTCCTTACCTTACAAATTTTCATCGTGATGTAAAAATGCTTATCTATAGGCATTAATAGAAACCTTTTATTTATATTTTCTATATATCATACATCAAACATTTAATTAGTTTGAATGCTCTACCTACAAATTTAATTAATATATAAAAAAAAAGCTGAAAATTTATGTTAAATATGAATCATAATTAATATATATATATATATATATATATATATATATATATATATATATATATTATTTGTACATAAATAAAAATTTCACGAACTATAGTTGAATTGAATTGGAATCGGACTATCAATGGCACTAAGAGCACTATTTTCTTGGTAGAAGTTGAGAGGTTTAAATCTATTCCTAAAATTTAGAACAAGTGTGTCTTGACAATATCTTTGATTCACTCTCTGAAAACACTATTAATTTTGTAGAGCTTAATTATCAAAGTACTAACTCCATTGAGGAAAAAAAAATTGATAAAGCTAAGTCAGTTTATCTTCATTCGCTAGCTAAGGATGAGTCTTACTCGTCTAAAAAACTCACTATAATTGAATAAAGGATGAGCATTGCAACACTAAAACCCATCATAGTTATGTTTGGTGTGGATAATTATCGCCTGAGGGTAGGCTTGTAATTTGTTTGGTATTTTATAGTAGTGTGAGGGTACTTAATATTTGGAGTAGAGAGTAGAGAGATAATTAAGCTGGCTGGTTGCAGTTAATTCTCATTACCCACACTTAATGCAGGTGGTTGGGTATTTATACCCTTATGTTTGGGCCCTTATGGGCTTTCGGGTCATGTTTAATGGACCCGGGTCATGTTCAAAGACCCATGAGCTTTAAGTAGTAGAGCAAGTAGCTTAGTCAGGAAGTGTTTAGGTTTTTTTAGTACTTTTGTCATAGTTCAAAAAGTCCCATTGGCTAAGTGTCCGAAGTGCTCTGTCCGGTCCGGAGGGCTTGGACCGATCTGTCCCTGTCCGGGGAGCAGGCAGAATTCGGACTCATCAGGAGCCCCTTTTTTAGGTGTTTGTTCAAATACTCTTGTCAAAAATCTAAAAAACAGTCCGACATCAGGGGTAGTTTTAATCCGGACAGGTCTGTCAATTTGGGCTATGGGTTTATCCGGACTGATAAAGCTTCACGAATTCAAAACGGTTTTGGCCAAAGTTCGTGGGACACGTGTCGCTCTCTGATTGGTTGCTTCAGCCGTTTTTTCACCTTGAATTTCGAACCCACCTTCTTCGAAAAGCAACCTCTTAATTAAAGGTGGTGACATCAGCGCCGTCTTTAATCATTACCAATCTTTTCGAATTCTCCTAGGAATCAACTTCCTTTTTTCAGATTTACTATAAATTCAAACACACTTTCTACTGTTTTACCATCTCTTTCACATTTACTCTGCAAAATTTCTCAAAGATTTCTCTCTCTAAAGCAAAAACTTGCTTAATAGTTTATGTTTACAGCGAGGAACGCTCTGATCAAAGGCGGGTGGCTCAACCTTTCTGAATTAGAGAAGACTCAAAAAGTCGAAAGGGAAAGACGAATTGCGGCAGGGTTACCCACTTCGCCTGTTGATAGACCAATCACTTCTGCCACAGAGTCAGATCAAGACTCTTCTTCTTCTAAAGGCATCAAGCCGAGAAAGCTATTCCAAACTAACCTCTCCCCCATTATTTTTGGTTCCTCGGTTCAGGAATCGGAACCTGCTATCGAGCCAGGAGTAACAGTTACTAGCCTAAAAAAACCCTCACCCTTTATAGCAATAGGGTCAGATACGGAGCACTCCCCTCAGAAGCTAGTCGATAGAAGGAAAGGTCGGTTAGTTAAAGGCCAAGGGTCTAAAAGCACTCGTTCAAATTCGGGTGCTAAAGATAGCAGCACTGGGTCAGAAGTGCCCATTAGAGCCCCCAAGGACAGACTGCCCGGTCCGGAGGGCACCAGTCCAAGTCTTCAAAGAGAAGCATCTGCTCCAGAAACTCTACCGGAGACCAGTAGCCAAAAGAACACTGAGGCCCAGCAGTCCGGAGACAAGGCTGAGTCAAATTTGAACCCCCCCCCCCCCCACTACTGCTGTTGAAAACCTTTCAACAATTATGGAGGAGATACTGGAGGACTCTATCGAAGAGGCTCAATTTGAGTCTGAGCCCTCCGGTCAGACCAGTAGCGCTGTCGTTGCCAAAAAAGACAAAGGCAAAGAGAAGCTGTGCTTGAGGCATCCGGATCTGCCGGAGAGCCTCGAAGGGAGAGTGGGGCCTTGTTTTCACAAGGTCAGCGTTTGGTACCTCCTCTCCTTGCAAAACATCAATTACGCATTCATCCACACAGCTGAACTGGGCAGGATGCGTACGAAGTGGGGAATACCGGAGAATGTGAAGATCAGGATCCCCATACACCCGGAGACTCCTATGGACTGCAAACTGAGTGAAGTTGTCATGTTCACGGAGCTATTCAACTGGGGGCTCAGATTCCCATTAGACCGAGAGATTGTCAGATACTTCCATCTGATAAAACTCTGTCCGAGCCAGCTGAGCCTCAACGTCTGGTATACCCTCATGTCCTGCATCATGGCATCAAGGCTCTCTACGATCCCTCTGCCAATGGAGGAGTTTGCTGCTGTGGCCAGTCTTTGTAGAAACCACCACATCCCCTTTTACCATTTCAACATGGGGGATGATTTCAAGGTTGTGGATGATTTGTTGGAGGCGGAGAGGAATTGGAGGACCCAGTTCCTGTTTGTTAGTGGTGCTTGGGAGAACGGAAAGAAGATCAAATCCGGAGTGAACCCAAGCCTCCTCAGAAGCAGGTGGAGGAGTGACCGTAAGTCTCATGCCTTATATTTTTGTCTCTTTTTTTTTTAAAGTTAGTTTATACTAATTGATCTTACTTTTGCCTCAGCAGAACTGCCCAAGGAATTTAGTGATTATCTGAAAGCCGGGCAGACTACTTACGCCAAGATTAATGCTTGGACTGCTGAGAGGTGGGGGAACCGATTCCATGCTGCTTTTACCAGTGGCAACTTGGCAAGGTCTCACCTGTGGAACACCACAGGTTGGAGAGACTTGACTTGGGAGGAGCTCACCATTCAACCTCCTCCGGATATTGTGCCTAAGAGGACCCATGAACTAGATGGGACACTCTTTCTGCCAGGCCGGGCCAAAGCTCCGAGCAAGATGAAGGGAAAAAAGAAAGGCAAGAAGGTGGTGGGTGGTGCTAACCCTGATGATGCAGAGAAGGATGCTCCAACCCAATAGACCCGGAGGGGCCAGTCCAGAGCCAAATCGATGCTGCTCTCTTGGAAGTGGTGGAGCAAAAGACTGAAAAGCAAGAAGTGAACCCACCAAAACCTCCAAGGGCTTCCAAGAGAAATCGTAAACAGGGAAGCGAAAGCACAGACCGGGAGGCCAAGAAGAAGAAGACTTCTAAGGGTGACGAGCTTTCTCTCCGGGCTCCGGAGCCTCCTTCCCAAGCTGATCCTACTGACCCAACTCTAGCGGAGGAGATACCGGGCGACTTCCATACTGATGATGTCGAGGGGGGAGATATCAATATTGACGGAGTAGACATCACCGGTCTGGGTGGGCTTGGTGAATACTTCATGAATCTTCCCAGAGACGACTTTTCCGGGCCTTACCTCCCTCCGAGCACCTCAAACACGGTCACTTTCAATGGTAAGACCTTTATCGTTTCTAGTCAAAGGGATGCCATAGCCCACTCTTTGTTAAGCAACATTCAGTCTGTCCTTGTGTTGGAGAAACAAGTCCGAAATCAGGCTGACATCATCAAAGATCTCCATTTCCCTATTATCGAACTGTGGCCCATTGTCTGTTGTTATCTTTTGTGGGACACCAAATCTGCAACAGATGTTGGATAGAATGAATTTTATAACAGCTTTTGATGTTGTTCCTGCTAGAGGGGCTGCTTCAATCCACTTCGAAAAGTAATCTATAGCAACGATTATTGTTTTGCGTCCTCCGGAGGCCATAGGGAGAGGCCCTACTAAATCCAAACCCCATCGAGCAAAAGGAATAGGCTCAGAAATTGACTCTAAAGGAATGGCTGGGACATGAATTTCATTGTTGTACCTCTGGCATGGGTCACACCTTCTTACCAATTCCTTAGCATCTTTCATGATAGATGGCCAATAGTAACCGGCCAGTAAAACTCTTCTTGTTAAAGACCTGAATCCACAATGGGCTGATCCCTCACCATCATGCAATTCGGAGAGGACTACTTGAGACTCTTCATCCCCCAAACAGCGCAAGAGAGGTTTACTGTAAGATTTTTTATACAACACTTCTCTCAATATGATGAAACCACGAGCCTTGTGTTTCAATGTTCTGGCTAGTGACTTATCCGGAGGCACGATACCATCGAAGAGATATTGTAGGAGAGGAAACCTCCAGTCTTGAGGTTGTTTCACTTGCACTTTAAAAATTTCCTCTTCTTTACCCTTACTAAGTTGAATGGAGGGGCTTTCCAGCACATGGATCCATGGATATGACTCTGTATATGCTATGGTTGCTAACGAGTCTGCTAGCTCATTTTCTGCCCGGGGTATGTGCTCATAAACAACACCTTTAAACTTGAGTGCTTCATTTTTAAGGAGGAATAAATATTTCACAAGATGCTCATTTTTAGCCTCAGACTGGCCTTGAGCATGGTGGATAAGAAGCTGGGAGTCACTTAGTAGCCTGACCCTCTTAGCCCCACAAATGTAGGCTAAATTTAAACCAGCTATAGCTGCTTCGTATTCGGACTCATTATTAGATGCCCTGAAAGCAAAACAAATAGCCTCGTACATTTTGTCTCCATATGGAGAAGTTAAACACACCCCTGCACCACATCCCATAGTGCTAGATCCACCATCTGTTCGGACGACCCATACCTTTTTATCTTTTATGTCAGTAGTTTGCTCTGAATCCCTGTCGGAGTGAAATTCAACCAAAAAGTCAGCCACAGCTTGGGCCTTGACTGTTGTTCGAGGAGCAAAGTCTATGTCGAAGTCCCCCAACTCTACTGACCACTTAGTCATCCTGCTTTAAATGTCTGCATTTTGGAGGACATTCTTCAGGGGAAAAGAAGTCCGGACGATGATGGGATGAGCCTGGAAATAAGGCCTCATCTTCCTGGCAGTTATCACCAGGGCTAACGCTAATTTCTCGAGTTTCAAGTAACGCCTTTCTGCATCTATCAAACTTTTGCTGATGTAGTACACTGGATGGGGATGACCATCAACCTCCCTTACCAATACAGCACTGATGGCACAACTTGAAACTGCCAAATATACGAAGAGCGTCTCCCCATCAACTGGCTTAAACAAATTTTTGGGGGAGGACATGTGCTTCTTGATCTCATTGAAAGCCTCATCACACTGTGGGGTCCAATCGAAACCCTTTGCACCCTTCAAGGTTTGAAAGAACGGGGCGCATCTGTCTGAAGACCTTGAGATAAATCTGTTTAAGGCAGTTAATCTCCCCGTCAGTCGCTATACTTCTTTAATGTTTCGAGGAGGCTCCATTTGAAATAGAGCATTAAGCTGGTCCGGATCGGGTTGTATTCCATGCTCACTTATAATATAGCCCAGAAAATTCTCGGACTGCACTCCGAACACACAATTTTCTGGGTTTAATTTCAAATTGACTTTTACCAAGTTGGCAAAAGTTTCTTGGAGATCAGACAAATGCAATTTCTCATCCACACTCTTCACCATCATGTCATCAATGTATACTTCCATATTTCTTCTAATCTGATTAGCAAAAGCTTTGTTTACTAACCTCTGATAAGTAGCCCCAGCATTTTTCAACCCAAACGGCATTACCTTATAGCAATGGAGACCTCTGTCTGTGACAAATGTAGTATGCTCTTGATCCTTCGGATCTACTTGAATCCGATTATATCCGGAGAAGGCATCCATAAAGGAAAGTAGCTTGTTCACAGAGGTGGAGTCTACTAACTGATCAATCTGGGGGACCGGATACAAATCTTTTGGGCAAGCTCTATTGAGATCTGTGAAGTCAATGCACATGCGCCACTTGCCATTTTTATTTTTTTACCAGAACCGGATTGGCAGTCCACAAAGGATACTGAGACTCCTTGATATGCCCCATCTTTGTGAGCCTGTCAACCTCTTGCACAATGACATCAGCCTTCTCCTTATAAAAAGCTCTTCTCTTTTGAACCACTGGTGATATGTCTCTCCGGACAGATAGGTGATGTGATATAACCCTGTTGGAACCCCAGTAACATCAGCATTGCACCAAGCAAAAACATGCTGATGGTTCTTCAAAAACTTTAACATCTTATCTTTCAAGTCGGGTGGCATTTTAGACCCTATCTTGACACTTTTCTCTTCTTCTAAAAAATGTGTTTCAACATCTTCAATTGGTATCAATACTGTAGGGGTCTCTCTGGGGTCATCATTTTCACCCTCACCCCCAGAAAGCCCCTCAAATTGCTATTGTTCACTGATACAAACTGCCCCCAGCGTTCGAGGAGCCAGGGTTGTAGCATAACATTCTCTTGCAATCTTTTGACTGCTCCAGACGACTCCAACCTGTCCCTGAACAACATATTTCAAGCACTGGTGGACTGTCGAAGCCACTACATGCATCCTAGAGAGCCAAGACCTCCCCATGTCATAGCCTTCTTTCTGGTCACTGAGTCAGCCAAATTGTCAGGGTTCAAGCCCTGTCTTAAGGATGCTATTGCCACTTGCTCGAAGCAATCAGCCAACCTATTCTTGGTGTTCACAAAACGAATTATATATTCTTTCAAGGACTCATTTGGTTCCTGGGCACAATGGATTATTGTGTCTTCATTGCCCTTTAGCTCTTTACTCCCTACAAACTGCCTTCGAAAGGCTACCTAGAAAGTATCGAAATCCTTAATACAACCCTGAGGCAGGCTGTTGTACCATTTTAGAGCACTCCCCGTAAATGATTGGGAGAATGCCCTACAAAGTAGTTTATCATCGTCGTCAAAGTTCATCATGAAGTTTTTAAATTGTTCCAAATGGTTGTCCGGATCAGTACTGTCATCTTACTTTTCTATTTTGGTGTTGTCAAACCTCTTAGGGAGGTTTCCGGATAGAATTTTGGAAGATAATGGAGATTGCCTCTAATTTCTGCAACGACTGAACACGGTATCCTCATTATGGGGTTGCAAAGACACCTGGCTCATCGTGGAAAGTGAAAGGATCCATCAACATCCGGTCTACATGCCTCCGGCTGTGTGATGACCCTTTGCCGATATTCTTCTTCATCCTTCCATGCCTATCCCTTTTTCTTGAATATTTTTTGATCTGCTTTTGCTTCTTTTTAGTTCGACCCTCATCGCTGCTAGAGGATAAGGATTCTTCAACTCCCTCATCATCCGATGAGCTATCAGAAGATACTGAGCTTGAGTCAGAGCTCTCTACTGGCTTAGTCCGGTGAGATTTTTTGGAGCTGGCATGAGTCTTTTTGGTACTCACATGAGTCTTTGAAGACTCATGCTCTCTGGGGTTGTCGGTGAGATGAGCAACTGATGTTTTGGACTTTTCTTTCATGCCCATCTTAGCCTTTTCTGCCCTCAGAGCTTCTATTTCACCTTTTAGCCTATCGCGCTCTTCGATAGTGTACTCATCTTTCTCTCCCACCACTTTGAGCAAAGCTGGTGATACTTCTGGATTGTCCGGATTCATTCGGACAGACTTTCTTTGCTGGTTTTGAATGCTTGATTCAGGCGCCTTCTTCTCCCACCGTGGTCACCAATTTGGTGTGGATAATTATCGCATGAGGGTAGGCTTGTAATTTGTTTGGTATTTTATAGTAGTGTGGGGGTATTGAATATTTGGAGTAGAGAGTATAGAGATAATTAAGCTGGCTGGTTGCAGTTAATTCTCATTACCCACACTTAATGCAAGTGGTTGGGTATTAATACCCTTATGTTTGGGCCCTTATGGGCTTTTGGGTCATGTTTAATGGACCCGGGTCATGTTCAAAGACCCATGAGCTCTATGTAGGAGAGCAAGTAGCTTAGTCAGGAAGTGTTTAGGTTTTTTTTAGTACTTTTGTCATAGTTCGAACAGTCCCATTGGCTAAGTGTTCGAAATGCTTTGTCAGGTCCGGAGGGCTTGGAACGAATTTGGTGTGGATAATTATCGCATGAGGGTAGGCTTGTAATTTGTTTGGTATTTTATAGTAGTGTGGGGGTATTTAATATTTGGAGTAGAGAGTAGAGAGATAATTAAGCTGGCTGGTTGCAGTTAATTCTCATTACCCACACTTAATGCAGGTGGTTGGGTATTTATACCCTTATGTTTGGGCCCTTATGGGCTTTCGGGTCATGTTTAATGGACCCGGGTCATGTTCAAAGACCCATGAGCTCTAAGTAGGAGAACAAGTAGCTTATTCAGGAAGTGTTTAGGTTTTTTTAGTACTTTTGTCATAGTTCGAACAGTCCCATTGGCTAAGTGTTCGAAGTGCTCTGTCCGGTCCGGAGGGCTTGGACCCATCTGTCCCTGTCCGGGGAGCAGTCAGAATTAGGACTCATCAGAGTGATGAGGGTTTCGAATGGTTTCGATTGGACCCCACAGTGTGATGAGGCTTTCAATGAGATCAAGAAGCACCTGTCCTCCCCTAAAACTTTGTTTAAGCCAGTTGATGGGGAGACGCTCTTCGTATATTTGGCAGTTTCAAGTTGTGCCATCAGTGTTGTATTGGTAAGGGAGGTCAATGGTCATCCCCATCCAGTGTACTACATCAGCAAAAGTTTGATAGATGCAAAAAGGCGTTACTTGAAACTCGAGAAATTAGCGTTAGCCCTGGTGATAGCTGCCAAGAAGATGAGGCCTTATTTCCAGGCTCATCCCATCATCGTCCGGACTTCTTTTCCCCTGAAGAATGTCCTCCAAAAGGCAGACATTTCAAGCAGGATGACTAAGTGGTCAGTAGAGTTGGGGGACTTTGACATAGACTTTTCTCCTCGAACAGCAGCCAAGGCCCAAGCTGTGGCTGACTTTTTGGTTGAATTTCACTCCGACAGGGATTCAGAGCAAACTACTGACATAAAAGATAAAAAGGTATGGGTCGTCCGAACATATGGTGGATCTAGCACTATGGGATGTGGTGCAGGGGTGTGTTTAACTCCTCCATATGGAGACAAAATGTACCAGGTTATTTGTTTTGCTTTCAGGGCATCTAATAATGAGTCCGAATACGAAACAGCTATAGCTGGTTTAAAGTTAGCCTACATTTGTGGGGCTAAGAGGGTCAGGCTACTAAGTGACTCCCGGCTTCTTATCCACCATGCTCAAGGCCAGTCTGAGGCTAAAAAGGAGCATCTTGTGAAATATTTACTCCTCCTTAAAAATGAAGCACTCAAGTTTAAAGGTGTTGTTTATGAGCACATACCCCGGGCAGAAAATGAGCTAGCAGACTCGTTAGCAACCATAGCATATACGGAGTCATATCCATGGATTCATGTGCTGGAAAGCCCCTCCATTCAACTTAGTAAGGGTAAAGAAGAGGAAATTTTTGAAGTGCAATTGAAACAACCTCAAGACTGGAGGTTTCCTCTCCTGCAATATCTCTCTGATGGTATCGTGCCTCCGGATAAGTCACTAGCCAGAACATTGAAACACCAAGCTAGTGGTTTCATCATATTGAGAGAAGTATTGTATAAAAAATCTTACAGTAAACCTCTCTTGCGCTATTTGGGGGATGAAGAGTCTCAAGTAGTCCTCTCCGAATTGCATGATGGTGAGGGATCAGCCCATTGTGGATTCAAGGCTTTAACAAGAAGAGTTTTACTGGCCGGTTACTGATGGCCATCTATCATGAAAGATGCTAAGGAATTGGTAAGAAGGTGTGACCCATGCCAGAGGTACAACAATGAAATTCATGTCCCAGCCATTCCTTTAGAGTCAATTTCTGAGCCTATTCCTTTTGCTCGATGGGGTTTGGATTTAGTAGGGCCTCTCCCTATGGCCTCTAGAGGACGCAAAACAATAATCGTTGCTATAGATTACTTTTCGAAGTGGATTGAAGCAGCCTCTCTAGCAGGAACAACATCAAAAGCTGTTATAAAATTCATTTTATCCAACATCTGTTGCAGATTTGGTGTCCCACAAAAGATAACAACAGACAATGGGCCACAGTTCGACAATAGGGAAATGGAGAGCTTTTGTGCCTCAAGGGGTATACAACATTGTTTCTCTTCACCTTTCTAGCCACAAGAAAATGGGCAAGTTGAAGTGGCTAATAGAACTATACTGTCCAGTTTAAAGAAGAATTTGGAAGGGGCTGCTGGGAAGTGGCTTAGTTATTTACAAGAGGTCTTGTGGGCCTACCGGACAACACCTGGGGCTGCAACACAAGAGTCACCCTTTGCTTTGGTCTATGGGATGGATGCAGTAGCTCCCATAGAAGCAACTCTCCCATCATTTTATGTTCACAACTTCTCCGAACACGCTAACAAGGTGGCAATCAGAGGTCAACTTGATTTGGTAGAAGAAAGACGAGTTAAAGCTCACCTTAGAGTTGCACACTATCAGGGTTTGATGAGAAGTAGGTTTGCTTCCAAAGTCAAAAGAAGAGATTTCCAACCAGGGGACAAGGTATTGAGGAAAGTCTTCTTACACACTAAAGAAAAGCTGTTCGGAAAATTGGCTCCGACTTGGGAAGGACCTTATATGGTTGTTGAAAGGCTTAAACCAGGAACATATTGGCTTGAAGACAAGGATGGAAGAGTTTTGACTCATCCTTGGAATATCGAGCATCTCCGGATGTACTTGGAATGACATTTGTGTAAATATTTACTTGTTTAAACATCCATGTAAATATTTGGGGGCATACTCTTTCCTCCCTGGTGGCACGGGGAGGTTTTAACGAGGTGTCCGGGCTTTTAATGAAATTTGATGCCTTCTTAAAAATTTTCTAAAGTATTTCAAGTTTTGTCCTTTGTCACACTACCCGGACTGAAATAAAAGAATGATGACCACTTAAATATTCGTCATCGGAGAATTTAAACACTCTCACTATGAAATAACTAAGGGCTATTTAAACTCTAGCCGGAGGATTTAAATACTCTCACTATGAAATGATTAAAGGCTGTTTAAACTCTAAGCCATCAAAGTTGGAACAGACTATGAAAGAAGAGGAAAATTGCACAAAACTAAGATATTCATTGAAAGAACTTAAAGTGCCTTGGCCTTCCAAGGACTTTGGAATTTTCAAAACAGAACAAAAAACCTATCCGGTCAGATACCGGACACAATTACAAAAAAGAGTGCCTTGGCCTTCCAAGGACTTTAGTCTGGATAAAAAATAAAAAAGTAGTTTATAAATTAAGGCTGAGCCTTTGAAGATGGCTCAGCTTCATCTACCTTCTTCTTTCCCTTAGGATCATCTTGATCTTCGTCTAGGCTCTCCCTGGTGCGTTCTTCATCATCAGATGAGGAAGCACTAGAATAACCTTTCAAGTCTCCATCAGCCATTGTATGATACGGGAGGTCGTCAGGCTCAACATGAAGCCATAAATCCCCTAGGTTCCTCTTCAGAAACTTCTCGTGGAAGAGTAGAACCATGTCAGACCTCACCTTGGCATACATTTGCTCCTGGATGTCAATCATTTTGGTGGCATAAGCGTCGATCTTGGCTTGAATCTTGGCCTCCTGCTCCTTTAGCAAAGTAGCTTTCTCCTCGGCAGCCTTGGACACTGTATTCTCAAGAGCAATTTTGTCATTGGTTAAGTTGGTGATGATTTGGTCCTTGGCCTTGGATTCTCCCTTTGAGGTGGCCAGATCTTTCTCCAAACCGGACAGCTTCTCCAGGAGCTCTCTGATGGTGTCCTCTAAAGTGGAGACTTTTGTCGTGCTTGCCTCTTGGTTTCTCTTCAACTCCTCAGTTTCTTCCTTTAACATGGCAGCATTGGAAGTGGCAGTGTGAAGGTCATCGGAGAGCCTCTCTTTGTCAGATTTAAGATCTTTGATGATGTCAGCCTGATTTCGGACTTGTTTCTCCAACACAAGGACAGGCTGAACGTTGCTTAACAAAGAGTGGGCTATGACATCCCTTTCACTAGAAACAATAAAGGTCTTACCATTGAAAGTGACCGTGTTTGAGGTGCTCGGAGGGAGGTAAGGCCCGGCAAAGTCGTCTCTGGGAAGATTCATGAAGTATTCACCAAGCCTACCCAGACCGGTGATGTCTACTCCGTCAATATTGATATCTCCCCCCTCGACATCATCAGTATGGAAGTCGCCCGGTATCTCCTCCGCTAGAGTTGGGTCAGTAGGATCAGCTTGGGAAGGAGGCTCCGGAGCCCAGAGAGAAAGCTCGTCACCCTTAGAAGTCTTCTTCTTCTTGGCCTCCCGGTCTGTGCTTTCGCTTCCCTGTTTACGATTTCTCTTGGAAGCCCTTGGAGGTTTTGGTGGGTTCACTTCTTGATTTTCAGTCTCTTGCTCCACTACTTCCAAGAGAGCAGCATCGATTTGGCTCTGGACTGGCCCCTCCGGGTCTATTGGAGCATCCTTCTCTGCATCAGCAGGGTTAGCACCACCCACCACCTTCTTGCCTTTCTTTTTTCCCTTCATCTTGCTCGGAGCTTTGGCCCGGCCTGGCAGGAAGAGTGTCTCATCTAGTTCATGGGTCCTCTTAAGCACAACATCCGGAGGAGGTTGAGTGGTGAGCTCCTCCCAAGTCAAGTCTCTCCGACCTGTGGTGTTCCACAGGTGAGACCTTGCCAAGTTGCCACTGGTAAAAGCAGCATGGAATCGGTTCCCCCACCTCTCAGCAGTCCAAGCATTAATCTTGGCGCAAGTAGTCTGCCCGGCTTTCAAATAATCACTAAATTCCTTGGGCAGTACTGTTGAGGCAAAAGTAAGATCAATTAGTATAAACTAACTCTAAAAAAAAGACAAAAATATAAGGCAGGAGACTTACGGTCACTCCTCCACCTGCTTCTGAGGAGGCTTGGGTTCACTCCGGATTTGATCTTCTTTCCGTTCTCCCAAGCACCACTAACAAACAGGAACTGGGTCCTCCAATTCCTCTCCGCCTCCAACAAATGATCCACAGCCTTGAAATCATTCCTCATGTTGAAATGGTAAAAGGGGATGTGGTGGTTTCTACAAAGACTGGCCACGGCAGCAAACTCCTCCATTGGCAGAGGGATCCCGGAGAGCCTTGATGCCATGATGCAGGACATGAGGGTATACCAGGCGTTGGGGCTCAACTGGCTCGGACAGAGTTTTATCAGATGGAAGTATCTGACAATCTCTGGGTCTAATGGTAATCTGAGCCCCCAGTTGAATAGCTCTGTGAACATGACAACTTCACTCAGTTTGTAGTCCATAGGAGTCTCTGGGTGTATGGGGATCCTGATCTTCACATTCTCCGGTATTCCCCACTTCGTACGCATCATGCCCAGCTCAGCTGTGTGGATGAATATCGTAATTGATTTTTTGCAAGGAGAGGAGGTATCGAACGCTGACCTTGTGAAAACAAGGCCCCACTCTCCCTTCGAGGCTCTCCGGCAGATCCGGATGCCTCAAGCACAACTTCTCTTGCCTTTGTCTTTTTTGGCAACGACAGCGCTACTGGTCTGACCGGAGGGCTCAGCCTCAAATGGAGCCTCTTCGACAGAGTCCTCCAGTATCTCCTCCATAATTGTTGAAGGGTTTTCAGCAGCAGTAGTGGGGGGAGGGTTCAAATTTGACTCAGCCTTGTCTCCGGACTGCTGGGCCTCAGTGTTCTTTTGGCTACTAGTCTCCTGTAGAGTTTCTAGAGCAGATGCTTCTCTTTGAAGACTTGGACTGGTGCCCTCCGGACTGGACAGTCTGTCCTTGGGGGCTCTAATGGGCACTTCTGACCCAGTGCTGCTATCTTTAGCACCCGACTTCAAAGGAGTGTTTTTAGACCCTTGGCCTTTAACTAACCGGCCTTTCCTCCTATCGACTAGCTTCTGAGGGGAGTGCTCCGTATCTGACCCCATTGCTATAAAGGGTGAGGGTTTTTTTAGGCTAGTAACTGTTACTCCTGGCTCGACAGCAGGTTCCGATTCCTGAACCGAGGAACCGGAAATAATGGGGGAGAGGTTAGTTTGGAATAGCTTTCTCGGCTTGATGCCTTTAGAAGAAGAAGAGCCTTGATCTGACTCTGTGGCAGAAGTGATTGGTCTATCAACAAGCGAAGTGGGTAACCCTGCCGCAATTCGTCTTTCCCTTTCGACTTGTCAAAAACCTGAAATTATCGCCTTCTTCTCCCACTATGGTTGCCAATTTGGTGTGGATAATTATCGCCTGAGGGTAGGCTTGTAATTTGTTTGGTATTTTATAGTAGTGTGGGGGTATTTAATATTTGGAGTAGAGAGTAGAGAGATAATTAAGCTGGCTGGTTGCAGTTAATTCTCATTACCCACACTTAATGCAGGTGGTTGGGTATTTATACCCTTATGTTTGGGCCCTTATGGGCTTTTGAGTCATGTTTAATGGACCCGGGTCATGTTCAAAGACCCATGAGCTCTAAGTAGGAGAGAAAGTAGCTTAGTCAGGAAGTGTTTAGGTTTTTTTAGTACTTTTGTCATAGTTCGAACAGTCCTATTGGCTAAGTGTTCGAAGTGCTCTGTCCGGTCCGGAGGACTTGGACCGATCTGTCCCTGTCCGGGGAGCAGGCAGAATTTGGACTCATCAATGTTAATAGGAAAAAAAATATAATTAACAATATATATGACCAAGAGGTTTGGATTACTGATTTGAATCTTATAAGTGAGTCTGCTGAAAACTATTCCAAAGAAATCCTCATTGATGTCCCTAGTGATGCTAATTTGGACTATATTCAAGACTTAATCCCTAACCTAATTAATGATAATGACAATGGGATCTTTATGTTTATCCCCGATATGGATTGAGATTCATAATTTGATCAGTAATCTTAATAATTCTAGTGTTGGAATTGATGGTTTTAACAATATTTTTCTATCTTAATAATTCATAATATGATCGTACTGCTACTATTCAATCTTATTTCACTGGTCATCATATTCCCTATGGGGTTCTTGCTACATTAATATGTCTAATCCCTAATTCTAATAGCCCTAACACAATGGAAGGACTTTAGATCTATCAGCATTTGTACATTGCTTAAGAGATTTTTTTCCAAAATTCAAACCAATAGGATTGTCATTCTTTTTCCTAAAATTATCTCTAGTGTCCAAGGTGGTTTTGTTATTGATAAAGATATTCAAGATAGTATCCTCTTTGCTAAAGAGATAATTCATGATCTTAAGCACAAAAATAAGAAGATAACATTCTGATTAAGGTTGATATGACTAAAGCTTTCGACAAATTATCTCACAACTTTATGCTTAAGATCTTACCTATGTTTGGTTTATCTTCTAACTTTATCAATATGATTGCTAAGATGATTAAATGGATTAATGTGTTTATTTTAATAAATGGTGAGTCTAGAGGTTACTTTAAAACCTTGATAGGAATAAGACAAAGGGAACATTATCCCCTAACTTATTCATCATAGATGAAGAGTACCTAATTTGTGGTCTTAATAAGCTTTTCAATATTAATAAATCGATGACTTAAAAGACTAGAAGCCTTATTATTGTCTCTTACCTCTCCTTTGCTGATGATCTGCTAGTTTTTACCAATTTCCCATCTTCATCTATTGATAACCTGGCCTTTTTCCTGCATCATTATCAAAATATTTTTAGTCAATCCATTAATCAAGACAAGACTTAGCCTCAACTCTAACAGGAAATCCATTATTGAAAATTAAAGTGGCTTCACTATGAGTTCTCTTCTTATAACTTATATTGGTGTCACTCTTAATATCAATAATAATATTATAAGCTTTGAACCTCTTATAACTAAAATTAGGGAGAAAATTAATCAATGGGATGACAAACATTTGTCTTTTGGTGGTAAACTTACCCTAATTAATTATATCATCATGGTTTTATCTTTGTATTGGATTCAAAACTATTGTCTCCCTACAACAGTTATTCTAAGGATTGGAAGTATTTTTAATAACTTTTTTTGGAGGTCTTCTTATGAGGCTATAAACATTAACTGAACCAAATGGACTAATCTTACGAAGCCCTTTGGTGAAGGTAGCCATAATATTAGATTTATAAAATACGTGCAAAAAAACATATTCTTGCAAGTTGTGGCTTAAATTTAGAGCCCAAAAGTCTATATGTGCTAAATTCATGGCTAGCATATACTGTAAATATAACCAGCACTTATTACAAGTTAATGTTGTTAAAAACCATTCTCATACTTGGAAAAGGTCGATGTCCATAAGAAATCTTGCTGAAAATTAATTCTTTTAGAAGCCTAGCCTAGGAATGTTGACTTTTGGCTTGATAATTAATGCAAGGACTCCTTTTTTATCAAGCTTTTTGAAAAATGTTGATAACAATTGGTTTAGAACAGTCCATGTGCACTCTTATTGAGATTGTGATATTGATAATTATAAATTATCTAAGCTTAGATCCAAGGTTATTCCTGATGTAATTTTGAATATTTAGAATCTTAAAATTGATAATCTTATTGAGGAAAAAGTAATTGGTTACTGTCCAAAGATGGTCTTTTTAACAGTAAAGAAACATTGAATTATTTAAGGCAAAAACACAAAATTTGAAAACTTTTTAAAAAGAATCTATAATAAGGTATGTCCCAAGAATTTCTTATTTCTTTGTTGGTGAGTTTTAATCGGTTGGATTTCTACTGATAGTTCCCTTAAAAAAAGATATTTTACATTAGTATCTAAATGTCAATTTTGTGATTCTATTGAAAGCATCAAACATCTATTTGTTGAATGTAAATAATGTTGGAGTATTTGGATTTATTATGCTAATTTGTTTAATATCAGTATTGCTACCCATATGACTTATCCTGACTCTTGATAAGTTGGTTTTGGTCTGCCAATAATGATGTTCACATCGAACCATCGTTCATGACATTATTAGCTGGGTTATTTGGAATTTTAAAAACAAAGCCAAGTTCAGTAATGATATTCAGAATACTAATTATGTGTCTCACTACATTAATTACATGCTTATCAATATGGACCATGTTATGCTTCTAAATAAGTCTCACTGGTCTAATGATGAGGATGTATCTACTTTTATTGTTGGCTTCAATCATCTTTCCACTTATGAAAAAGTTAATGTCCTTAACTGGTCCCCCACCCCCAACTCATGGTAGACATAAGCTTAATGTTGATGGTTCTTGTCTTCCTAATGGTGAGGCTAGTGAGAGTGGTTTACTTAGAGACTATCATGGTAATATTATTAAAGGAGATGGTAGGTTATATGAAAAATCTAATCCTACGGTGGCTGAGGCTAGAGAACTTCTTAATGGTCTCTTAATTTACAACTCTCTAAACTTGGACAGTATTGATATTGAGTCTGATTCCAAAATTCTAGTAGACTTATTCAACTTGGGTAACTCTCCCTGGACCCTAGATCCTTACTTTCTTGTTTACGAAATATGATGTCTTCTAATATAAATCTTAAGCATATATTTAGAGTTCAAAATAATGCAGCCGATTGGCTCGCCAAATAGACTCTAAAATATAAAATGAAAATCAGTTTCGATCACTCTCAAATTCTTAATGCCTTACATGATTTATTTTTATAAAAAATATCGGTACTAACTATCTTAGACCAAATGATTGATTTTTATTTCTTGCTTAGTTAAATGATAGAGCCTAATGAAGTTTACTTGCATATTATCACTAATTTTCCAAACATTATATTCTTGACAAGGCCTTATTCCTGGTTTTAATATTGTTTTTGTATAAGCAAGGTTTTCAGGTCTCAGTTTGGCAGATATTCTCTTAGTTATACAAGATATTTCATGGGAAGGTTGTTAACTACTTAAATGGTCTATAGAAGTTGGAATTCTTACCCGTTCTTGGCAGTATTGGACTTGGAAGATCCATCTTTCCCATGGGTTATCACTTCAGTTGCTCTTCAAAATTACTCTTCTCGGTTCCTAGTGCTCCAAATAATATTTGTCCATTAAAAACCAGCTCGCATTATGAATAATAAGCTCTCTCCTTTATATGTGAAATTTTCAATCATCAATCTATATTTAGTTGTTCTTCCTCAAATTTGCAAATCTTCCAAGCAGTGGAGCTCATTTAGGAATATATTGAATTTCATCCCTGCTTTGAACCTCTTGCCCAAATTTGAATTGATCTTAATCAAGATTGAGAAACTTGTTTGGGTGGATTCTCACGGATCTCGTAAGCTGGTGTTGAATTTTTTTCATTACTTATTTGATATGGAAATAAAGAACGTTAGAGTCTTTGTGGTGATGCCAAATCTAAATTTTTCTAAATTGTGTTTGTCGGCGTTAGAATTAGAAAGGTTACTCTAATATTTTCTAGTGGCCTTCAGTCCTTTGTAATTACTGATTGGACCTAACTCCTTTTAATATCTCCTAAATGTATAAATAAAAATAAATTATCTAGCCCCCAAGGGGGTAGCGGAGTTGGTTGAGTAAAGTATGCTTGTGACCAAAGGTCATGAGTTCCAGTCCCTCTACATACGCTTTCTCGGCTGAGCCTGTCACCTTGTGTGGTTTACCTTCTGTCGTTGGTTTGCAGGCTATTGCGTCAGACTGAGGGTTTACCCTGTGCGCTTTCATTGCAATCTGAGTAGCGGCTGCGAGTTCCCTCTGAAAAAAAAAATAATAAAAAATTATCTATAATAAATTAAATGACCAATAATTGTTAAAATTCTATTTTCTATTTATTATTTTAATTATCATTTATTCGTAACAAAAAATTATTTAATTTATCTAATTTTATTATCTTTTTATAATTTTTGAAATATTTTGAAATAAAGATAAAAATAATTTCACTTGTTTTTTGAATTTGGAAAAGCTAAACTATTTTTTCCATCTTTGATGTTTTTTTTTGTTTAATATTTTGATTTGGAAGCCGGTTTTGTTACTAATATTATAATTTATTTACGATTTTTTACTATTAATGGTGTTCATTCATTGTGAAACCGCGGTTGTTGAAATCGGTATTTTTGTTGAAATCGCCATTTCAGTTGTAATTATAATTGTAATATGTTTTTAGGTTTAAAATTTGGGATTACTTTAAGAAAGAAAACGAATTAGTAATTTATGTAAGTTTTATGCGTCTATGAGGAAAGAGTCTATGTATTGTGTCTTGCATCTCGCATATAACGTCTTGTTAATTGCGAGATCAGTGTAAAATATAAATGGTAGATGTGAGAACTATATGCTGCATAGGAGACCTAAATGCTAGGCCACAATAGATGTAAGTGAGACATATATATTGTATGTGACACCATGATAGATGTGAAACCTAAATGTTATATGATATATACGAGACCTAGATGATATATGCTCGATGCGGGACCATGGTAAAATGAAGATGTGAGATGCGAGACTTATATGTTGGATGTTAGATGCGATACTTGAATGCTAGATATGATCGATGCGAGATCGTGGTTAATTGGGCTCGTAAAAAAATAAATATTCAAAAAATATTATACATGAATCTAATTTTATTGCTCTTAAAAAAGAATTTTTGATTTTCTTATATGACAAACTCAGTCAAGAAAACGTTTGTAGAGGGAATCGAACTTATGACCTTTGGTCACGAGCTCTACTTACTCCCCCAACTCCTGATTTAAAAGATATAGACTTTAAAATTTTATCTAAAAAAAGAATACACATAATTATTAGTAACTTTGCAATGTTAAGAAAATAGTTACCGAATAAATTTTTGGTTGGATAGTTATTATTAATAAATTAAATATTTTTATAATTTTAAAAAATAGTTAAAATGGTTTAAATTTTAAAATAATATAGTGTATAATTTTAAATTTAATAATAATAATAAATAAATAAATTCTTAGAAAATTCTAGTTAAAAATATTAGTCAATCCCAAGATAATTTCTCATAGGACCACTAGTTTTATAGTTAGATTTGTTTAATTTTATAAATATTTTTTTCTCAAATTTTTGCACAAATATTAACAAATATAATAATTATTTCTTTTTTTTATAAAAAATAATAAATTTAATTGAAACAAAGTAATATAAAATTTTATATTGATGTACTAAAACCAAATGTAAATAAAATAATATGAGATCAAATGAGTACCAGTTTTAGATACTAGTCAAACTAGAACACCGTATTTATATTAGGTGTATATTCATAGTACCAATGAATTATATTCATATTAGTTTAAAATTGATATATATATATATATCATCTTTTTATTTTTGAACCCATCAAATATTTTTTTCGTTTTTTTTCATCATAGTTGGTGCTTTTAAATTCCATCTTGCTTTGGTGATTGTCAAATTTCTAATTTTTATCATGTTAGATATGGAATCCAAGCAATATCAATCGCTTTGCATTTATGATATTTTTAACACATCATATCACCACGGAAAAAAAACATACAATGAGATTTTTTTAGAATGTAAATGCCACAAATTTTCATATTTCGGAAACAATTTGACATCATCGTTCTTCGATGAATTTATGCCTCATTTTCTTTCGATATTCTCACATTTATTCTTGTTGAAGACGACGGCAGAACATGTTTGAGTGAGCATCGTCAGTCTTTTCTATGATAACATACACTTGTGACCCATGCATCTCAATCATGAATTCACATTACAAAGTTTGACAATTTATCTACCTCCGGCATATTTTTCAACTCTCTCGCGTTTCTCTGACCGACTAGTAAATGTTGAGGCTCTCATCAATGATCCATTGTTTTGAAGTTACTTCAATATTTGAATGAATCATACAAATATTTTGTTATTGTTGTCCAAAATAAGTTATACTTTTACCACGGTTTGTTCCAAACTTGCGTTAGCCGAAAAGAACCTGCAAGAGCGTTCTAAACATGAAGTTGGTAATTTTACCTTCATTGTCCATGATTTGTCGGCTAAAGATTGTTTACGTGCTCTACATACTCAGAATTCTTATCAAGGTAATCATTCTCGTAGTTACTTTCACAATTATTACCGTAGAAATCATAATAAGAAGTATACAAAATATTGTGGTCGGTGTCAAACGTTAGATGTCACCGTGGCGGTGGATCTAACGGAAATTACATGGGTGGTAATCGTGCTTTTAAGCAAAACCAATGGTAGCTTTTTTTTGTTTATATTAGAACCATAAACATGAATTTCGTGACCTTATCGAAATTCTAATAATTGGCCAAGCCAAATATTTCTCAAACACCACCACAACAATTGAGTAATCGATTTTTTCATGGTAGCATAGACTTTGTTTTTGCCAATATGAAGCTTTTTTCATTGAATATCAAGAGAAACTAAAAATTGTATGTTTATTTCTTCCTCTTATTTTTTCTAATAAGAATAAAATTTGACTACGCATAGAGATGTTGGAATATATTATTTTTATTTTGACTAACCCACAACTTCTCTTTTCTCTATTGTCCATGTCGATATTTTTTTTCACCCTTTCTTCCCCACTTGCTCTTATCTTTACTATCATGGTAGGTATTTTTTTCATTGCCATACATATCATTTTTTTGTCCATGCAACTCTCTTATGTATTATCCTTACGAATCTAAATAACAATGTCATACATGTTATTTTCTTCGATGTTTTGTAGCCCTCACAATAATAAAATGGTTTTTTTTAATGATTTGAAAACAAAATTCTTTTATAGCTAAATTTAAACAAAAAGATCAATAATTAATCTTTTTTTATAAAAGATATGAATAAAAATAGAGATAAAAATCAAGATAATATATTTTTCCTTTTATAACTTTTTCCATTACCATTTTCAAACTATAAAAAAATTAGATAATTTATAATGATTTGATATTATGTTTTTTTTAGTATACTCGTTGTTGTATATATTGTTTCCATTCTTTATTTTTCATCTAACTTCAGCCATTATTTTTCAATTTAATCTCTATTATATTATATTTATTATTTCATATTGGTGTGGAAAATTATGAATAGGTAAATTAATTTAGAATAATAATAAGGTGTAAAGAGTTTAAGAGAGAAGAGAATAGTAATAATTACTACTAATTTTTAGAAAAATAAAAATAGTAATGGATATGTTATTGATGATTGTTATGTCTACAAAGCTTACAATTAGAGAATTATATATCCAATATACTATTTATAAGGATATAAATAAATGAAGAGTAAAAAAAATTACTCAATAATTGTTCAAATGATTATTCTATAAGTATAAGAGAGATTTGGTCAAAAATGTAGTTATAAAGGCCTAAGTGTGTAATTTGTGAGAAATATGTTTGTACTCAGTAGTAAAGTGGGTGGAGTATCCATGTAACAAACCAAATCTATTAAATGTAATTACCTCACCTATAAATAGAGGTACTGTTCTTGGGAATAATGATGATTAAGACACTTTTGACTTTTGTCTTTTAATTACTTTCTCTCTCTAAAATGTTAAGCGGTTTTCTCTTTCTAGAAACTCTTCTAGCTAATCTTTTTAGACCTCTATTTCTCTCATAAAAATATTCATATCTATCATTGGCGGCCATATTAGGAGAAACGTTTGGTACCCGAATTTGAGATCTAAAACCACAAAATACACGATCAAATAACAAAAATACTATGGATCCCGAGATCCAAGTTGATCAAGCAATGTTGGTGGAAGGAAAGGTAGTCGAGTCAGGAATGATTAGGGAAGAAAATAAAGAAGGTGTGTAAGTTGAATGATTCACATGATCATTCGAATGTAGAAGATCGAATGAATCAATTGCTGGAACGAATATTTAACTTAAATGATCAGTTGAATCAAAATGAACAACTGGTTAGGATTGGTAGAGTGCGATCCAAGGTGCAACGTGTGAATGAGAAAATAGACTAAGGATATTATTCCTACGAGTCTCATAATGTTCATCGAGTGAGGAGCAATCGTCGAGAAGTACAATTTCAATAAAGAAAAAGAAAATTATACTCTTCAAGAAAGGAGAAGAATGATAAACATAGATATATTTCGACGGATGCAAGTGAACCTCCTGGGTCAAAATCCGACAGTGATTCTTACATAAGGGAAAAGGATAAATATTCTTTAGAAAAACATGATAGTTTTCCTCAGTAATCCTGTAAGGGACATAAAACTAAAAAACTAGAGGAATCTAGACTTCATTCAGTATACTACTCCAACAAATCAGGGCTTGTACGATGTTATAAGAGGTGGCATATGAGGAAATCAAAACATACAAGAAATATATTGGAGGGCTTCTCCTTTATCGGCTGAGATAAGATCGATACCACTTCCGAAGCATTTTGACATTACCAAGTTTGAGAAATTTAATGGCACGCGAGATCCTGACGACCATATTGATTTTTTTTTTAACTATATTATGAACTTCGAGAATGATAATAAGCTAGTTTGTAGAGCTTTTTCATAAAATTTCAATAGTACAGCCCTGAAGTGGTACAACAAAATTCCAAGGGGTTCGATAACCAATTTTGGAACGTTCGATACACTCGCCACTGTTGGTTGGGTTAGTAAAATAAGTGGTGTTTGGCATGTCTTTGAAGATGACGCAGTAGGTTTAAGATTAACTGTTAGTCGGTTGGCTTTACAAGAAGATTTTAGTTTCAAATATTTTCATATAATAAACAAAGAGTAATTATTTATTGGACGAAAAAAATTCAAAGAGCTGTCTTTGGAGACTTTATGCTAAAAAGATAGGTCTAATGGGTTTGTTTTTGTTTTTAAGAAGTATGTTCAACCTCATACATGTGAGATTGGTTTTTACAAAGAAAATAGAAAACATTTGTCATCGGATTTGATTGCGAATGAAATACGTGATTGTGTTAGGAGGAATGTTAATGTTAGAGCTACCAGCGTGATTTTTTTAAATGACTACGATTTAGATATCTCTTATCGTGTTTCATGGCTTGCTTTAAAGAAAGCTAATAAGGCTATATATATAGATAGTTCTACTTTCTATAAACTACTTAAAAATTATTTTAAAACACTGAAGTATTCTTTGGAAACCAATGTCTTCAAACGTTGTTTCGTAGCATTCACTTCTTGTATTTATGATTTCAATTATTGTCGTCAAGTTTTATTTATTGATGAAATTTTTTTAACGGATAAATATAAATAAGTGTCTGTGTCTTTCATAGTTAAAAATGATAAATGATTAGCTTTTGTTTATATATAAAATTGCGAAACAATACAAATATACTGAAAACACAACTTTGAATAATTAATAAAATAGATACAAAACCAACCTTAATAATTAAAATAATAGATACGAAACACCTAACCGTATAATTAAATCAATAGATGCTAAAATAATTATAATTATTTATTTATGATATACTTTTATATATTTATCACATGTATTTTTCTTATTGCGTTCAATATTATTATTCCAAAATTTAAAATCGAAGGGATTTAGTGGAACCGATGATTATTAAGCCTATGGACGGCTACTTACGTGACAAATTTTCATCGTGTGATGTAAAAATGCTAATCTATAAGCATTAGTAGAAACATTCAATTTATGTATTTCATATATCCTACATCAAACATTTAATTGGTTTTTCATCTCTACCTACAAATTTAATTAAAACAAAAAAAAAGTAATTCGACACCTTATAATATAATATAATATAATAGTATATAATAATATAATATTATATAATATTATATTATTTTTAATTAAACACTAGATAAAATATTCGTTAACCTCCTAAATTTACACATAAAAGTAAATTAATATATATATATATATATATATATATATATATATATATATATATATAATAAAATAAAACATCAATAATTGTTAAAAAATTATTTTCTATTTGTTATTTTAACTATAGTCTTTTCGTAATAAACATTTTTTTAACTTTTCTATTTAGATTTCACTATTTATCTATAATTTTTTAAATATTTTGAAATAAGTATGCAATATTCTTTTTAAGTGATTTTTTTTTTGGATTTAAAAACACTAAACTTTTTTTTACCCTGATTGTTTTTTTTGTTTAATATTCTGATTTGGTTGCCTATTTTATTATCTACTTACGATTTTTACTATCAATTTATATCGTGTTTATTCATTGTGAAATCGCAATTGTTGAAATTGTCATTTGAATTGTAATTGGAATTTGTTTTTTGGCTTAAAATTAGGGATTATTTGAAGAAAAAAATGATTTAGTGTTTAGGAAGTTTTCCTGCGTTTTGTGAGGAAGAAAAAGTCTATGTCTTGTGTCTTGCATCTCGCATATAACGTCTTGTTAAATATAAGACCAGTGTAAGATAGAAATGGTAGATGTTAGAACTATATGCTATATGCAAAACGTCGGGGACTAATTTTTATTTACAAATTATAACATAAAATAGTCTCGTCGAGGATCGACATTATTTTTTTTTTGTTTAATATTCTGATTTGGTTGCCTATTTTATTATCTACTTATGGTTTTAACTATCAATTTATGTCGTGTTTATTCATTGTGAAATCGCAATTGTTGAAATTGTCATTTGAATTGTAATTGGAATTTGTTTTTTGGCTTAAAATTAGGGATTATTTGAAGAAAAAAATGATTTAGTGTTTAGTAAGTTTTCCTGCGTTTTGTGAGGAAGAAAAAGTCTATGTCTTGTGTCTTGCATCTCGCATATAACGTCTTGTTAAATATAAGACCAGTGTAAGATAGAAATGGTAGATGTTAGAACTATATGCTATATGCAAAACGTCGGGGACTAATTTTTATTTATAAATTATAACATAAAATAGTCTCGGCGAGGGTGGAGTTTTATATACTATATGTCGGACCAAAATAGATGAGAGACCTAAATGTCGATGCTTAGATATGATACCTAGACGATATATGCTAGATGCGGGATCTGTTGAAGATTATCATTGTTAATGTTGTTGGAGACCAAAATGTTAATAAAAGATTAAATGAGTGGTCAAATATTTGAATAATATATTGTTGATGTAAGAATACTATTCAATTAAGAAGAATATTGAATAATATATTATTGATTTAAAAATATTATTCAATTAGGAAGAATATTATTTCTCAAAAGTATTATTTTTATCACTGAAACAATATAATATACTAATATAAATATTGAAGATGTACAAGAGAACATAACAATAAAAAATGATTTTTTTCCTTTAACATGGTAAAAGAACAGTGTTCTTATGGGATTTAGAAAAACATTATATCGTTTAGCAAAAACACAAGTTAGCCAACACGTATTCTTGTGTCCACGACCAAAATGTCAAAATTGTTTTTAAGCATTACTGGAAATAACAACCCAAAAGCTCCTGTTGAATTGACTTTACAATCAATAATCAACTGGAATCAGTTCAACGGGAGCATAGCCTCTTAATTGGCTTCAAACTCAACAATGAAAATTACCATTTATGGGCATGTCTTATGAAAAAACCAATTGAAAGTAAAGATAAGACACAACATCTCATTGATACACCACCTGAGGTGACATATCCAACATATGCAAGATTGGAGCAATCTGACCAAGTTATGTTTATTTGAATTTTTCAAAACATTGAGCCATCTTTAATTAATCTTGTTGCATAGTATGCGATGGTTAGAACCCTATATAATGGACTAATAGTAATATACAATACAGCAGAGACTCATTCCAAATATATGAACTACAAAGAAGACGAGTATAATAAATTAGGAAAGTGATACAATTGAAATTTTGTGGAATACTTTACAAAATATTTGGATGAGCATTGATAGGAGATCACCAAATCCCATGAAAGGTCCTGAGGATATAGTCATATCATATACAACAAAGTTTTGGCTGAACAAAGACTTTAGAAAAAAATTACAGTCACTAATAACATATTCGAAGTAATTCGTATGAATATCTTGAAACAAGATCCCATTCCCTTAGTTGAATCAGCCTATGCAATGGTGAGAAAATAGATATTCAGACTACAAATTTTAAAGCCAACAACTAACAATGAGGTTATTCCATCATCAGGTGAAATCAAAATCAATAGGTTTTTATAATAAACTAGAATTGGAAAGAACATGCCGAAGTGGTCATTCATAATCTACTAGAAGTCAGTGGAAATCCTTGTAATGGGAGGATCAATCCAAGTTAAATTGTACATATTATAGAAAACACAAACATACCAATGAGAATTGTTTTGAGTTGGTAGGGTAACCATAATGGTGGGAAGATAACCACAAAAAAGGTAAGGCACTTGTCGTTAATAGCATTCCAAAAGCCCATTTAGGCAGTGACATCAGTCAAAGGAAAAAAATAATGGATAATAATGCTTCGTAGGACTAAGTCATGAAGGTAAAATAACATAATTATTTTTAGATTGTGGTACTACTAACACAATGACCCATGACCCATCAGTTATTATTGATCGAGTACCACATTTAAAACTTTATGTTAAAACTGCAAATGGAGGTTTAGCCAAATTCAAATGGGAAAGATCTATTCTTATTTCTCCATAGTTGAAATTAAAAAGATGATTTTGCATTCCATCATTATATTGCAAACTCTTATCTTTGGTTCGTGTAACACATGAATTGAATTGTGTAGTATTGATATATCCTCGGTTGTGTCTTTTGTTGGACATTCATATGAAGAAGATCATTAAGTGTGGTACTGAGCACCGAGGTATCTATTATGTTGATGAAGTGGTTCACTAAGGAATACCTTTATTTTCTCACGGGACATCTAATCAACAAATTTGGTTATGACACCGACACTTAGATTACCTCTCCTTTAGTTATCTTCGTATTTTATTTCCTACATTTTTCAGAATAATAATACCCAAAATGATGGTCATTTGTTTTTCTAGAAACTTGTTTATTGGCAAAATAGCATCAAACTTTTTTTATATCAAGTAATATTCGAGTTGAGTCTATATTTTCTTTGGTACACTCAAATGTGTGTGGGAGGCATACTCAAATAGAATAGTTTTTAATATTTTGTGTTACTTGTTGATGTCTTTTCTCGCATGACTTGGGTATACTTTGTAAAACATAAATCAGAAGTATATGAGGATTTTATTAGTTTTTTTTAATGATCCAAACCTAATTCAACTGGAAAATAAAAATTCTTCGGTCTGATAATGGAAAGATGTTAACCATCATATGAGAAAGTTTTTTCAAAAATAATATAGCTTTATTCATCAAACCTCTTGGATAAATACACCCCAATACAATGGAGTTGCGTAAAACCCCATTTCAAATCATGGAAACCCAAACAGATATATCACCTACCTTACCTCTCCCAGCTTATATTTTTTGTTGTTCCGTATTTGTTCATATTTCAAAGGGTGATAGATTTAAACTAGATCATTGTTTTCTAAAATGCATTTTTATGGGCTATGCACTTCATCAAAAAGGGTATCAGTGTTTTAATATTGTCAACCATCAGATCTATGTCACCGTGGATTGCAATTTTCTTGAGACAAATTTCTACTACCTTTCTCAGCCTCGTGTTCATGAAGGAGAACACAAGTCATTCACTAGGTTGGTTAAGTTCATCGATCATTTCAGATATTGTATCCACATAGCCACCCATAAATGTGGATCAGACCAATGGCTTCATACTTACCAATTATCAACCTTTAAATGATGTCTTGTAAGAGGTAAGTGAACCACTCAGTCCAATTATTTCCATTATAATCGATGATTATATGAATATTGATAGTAGTGGAGAAGTGCCCAAATAAGGTAGATATTTTTTACCTCGCATGAATTATTATGGAGTCTCACCTACACGTTACCTACCCAACCATGTTTCTCAAGCCAACGTATATCTTATAGGAAACTTTGTTAGAGGGAGCATGCTAGAAGAAGCCAAGTTATATATTGTAATTCTCTACTTCCACGAAATTCCAAAAATTGTCTAAGAAGCAACACAAAAGAATGACTAAAGGTTAGATATGATGACGAAATGAATGCCCTAACAAAGAATAGTACTTTAGGAAACCCAAACTTCCAACAAGCAAAAAAAAGATTGAATGTAAATGATTTTTCACTATCAAACACAAATTTGATGGAACGATAAAGCGATAAAAGGCTTGAGTTATGGAAAAAAGGTAGACACAAACTTACAAAATTGATTGTTCTGAAACATTTTCTCCAGTGGCAAAGATAGACACAATTAGAGTTTTATTCTCAGTTGTAGCAAATAAAAATTAGCCACTTCACCAATTCAATGTAAAAAATGCACTCCTCTATGGAGATTTGAAAGAATAAGTATGTATAGAAGCTCCACTAGAATTCTCTGATGGGTTTCAAAAAGATGAAGTATGTCGGCTTTGGAAGGCACTATATGGGCTCAAATAGTCCGCACGAGCGTGGTTTGGAAGATTTACTATGGTAATGAAGTAGTACGAGTACGAACAAAGTAAGTCTGATCATACTTTGTTTCTGAACAAAAGAGATAACATGATCACTTCCTTAATAAATAATATGACATGATCATCACATGAAACGATACTGAATAAATTGCAAGGCCAAAAATGAACTTGTTCGCAGAATTTGAGATTAAGGATTTAGGATCGTTAAAATAACTCTTAGAAATCGAGATTTTACGTTCAAACAAAAGGGTCTTTATATCTCAAATGAAGTATATTCTTTATTTACTTGCAGAAACATGAATGGTTGATTGTAAACCAGTTAACACTCCAATGCACGTTAACCATGGACTCAAAATGGTTGAAGGTGCTTACCTGGCAGAAAAAGAAAGATATCAACGACTAATTGGAAAACTAATATATTTGTCACATACTCGACGAGACATAGCATATGCGGTTGGGATGGTAAGACAGTTTATGAATCAACCACAATTGAATCATATGAAAGTACTCTTGAAGATAGTATGATATTTAAAAGGCACGTCGGGGAATGAAATTATGTTCAAAAGAAATAGATATCTAAATATTGAAGCATACAGTGATGCAGAGTGGGTTGGTAACCCAAATTATCACAGTTCTACATCAGGTTACTTTACGCTAGTTAGGGGAAACTTCATGACATAGAGAAGTAACAAGCATAAAGTAATGTCACTTTCGAGTATTGAGGCATAATTCAGGGGAATTTCTAAAAGAGTAATATGAATCCTTTGGATCAAGAAATTAATGACTAAAATTGGTTTTCTTAATAATCTCTTATGAGCCAACTCAAGTGTGACAATAAAGAAGTAATAAGTATCTCAGAAAATTATGTTCAACACGACAAAACTAAACATGTGGAAGTAGATCGTCACTTTATAAAGGAAAAAATTTGAAAATGGTACAATTGAACTTTCTTTTGTAAGATCGGAGGATCAGCTAGCAGACATCCTTACTAAAGCTGTAACATATCAAATATTCACTATAATTTTGAGCTAGTTGAGTATTATAAATTTTACTATTTAACTTAAATGGGAACGTTGAACATTATCATTATTAATGTTGTTGAAAACCAACACTATTAATAATATATGCTTGATGTAAGAATATTCCTCAATTAGAAAAAAAATGTATAATATATTCTTGATTTAAAAATATTATTCAATTAAAAAGAATCTTATTATAATAATAAAATATTATATTACTCAACAATATTATTTTTTCATTGCAACATGATAATATATTAATATAAATACAAGAGATGTACAAGAGAACATAACAACAACAAAATCAATAATAAATTATTTCTCTTTTTTTTATCTTTAACAAGACCATAGTAAAATGAAAATGCTAGATGCAATACCTAAATGCTAGATGATATGGCTAAAAAACATGGCAGGTCTCCTATGTTTTCAATTATCCCACTCCAATCCTATTCCTTTATCTCTATAATAAACAGGTCTCCATGTTTTCAAAAACGCAACAAACAAATCTTTTTTTGAAAACGTGAGGGACCTGTTTATTACAAATTTGAAAACGCGAGGGACCTATTTATTACAGATGTGAGGGACCTGTTTATTACAAATTTGAAAATATGAGAGACCTGTTTATTACAAACATGAGGGACCTATTTACAAAAAAGATCTGTTTGTTGCGTTTTTGAAAACGCGGGGACATGTTTATTACAGAGATAAAAGAAGGGGACTAACGTGAGACAACTAGCAAACATAGAGGACCTGTCATATTTTTTACCCTAGATGATATACTTATATGCTAGATGCGAGATCACGGTTAACTAGGCTCATAAAAGAATAAAAAATAAAATAAAATATGTCATAAATCTAGTTTCTTCTTTTAAAAAAAACATTTTTCCAGTTTTGTTTCCAGTTTAAAAAATTTAAAATTTAAAAATTTAGATTTAAAAAATATATACATATACTTATTAACAATTTGTATTGGTTGGATAACTGTTTGTAACTAGATTTTTTATATCTTTAATAATAAATTGTAATTAAATGTTTTGGTTACTTTTTTTTTCTTTTTTTTTCGGAGGGAACCCGCAGCCGCTACTCAAAGTGCAATGAGTGCGCACAGGGTAAACCCTCAGTCTGACGCGAGGCTCAGCCGAGAAAATGTATGTAGAGGGACTCGAACTCATGACCTTTTGGTTATAAGAATGCCATACTCAACCAACTCGACTACCCCTTGGGGGCAATGTTTTGGTTACTATCCTACGTAATCAGACACAGAGTGGTCTCTCAATTATTTAATTATTTATTGCTTTCTAAACTTTATTTTTTGAAATACGAATTTATGAAAAATTAAATAATTGGTTTTCAATTTCATTTTATAATTTTGTAGCGGGTAAAATTTTGGACTTACAAAAAATATATTTAATTTTACATAACTAATAACTCCACAAAATAAATTTTAAAAAACACTTATTTATTTATAATAAACTATTTTTTTATAATATAAAATAATATAGTTGAAAATCATTCGAATTTCATTGGATGTAATATTTTTAATTTAAAACTAATAAATTAATAAATAAATTATTAGAAGATCTAGTACCTACAATTAAAATCAATCCCAAATATCTTGTCATATAACCGGCTGTTTTATAGTTACATTTGTTTAATTTTAAAAATATATTCATTTTTGTTCAGATTTAACACTAATATGAAAGAATCTAGTACCTAATTCACATTTTTTATAAAAATTAATATAGTTAATTGATAGAAACAATAAATAATATTAAATCTTGTATTGATATACTAAGATGACATTTAAAATCAAACAAAATATTATGTAAAATTATATATAACATAAGATGAAATGAGTACCAATAAAAGATACTAGTCAATCCCAAACACTATATTGAGTATATATGTATGATTGATAGTATAAATGAGTTATATTCTTTCACGATACCAATTTTTTTTTCACCAAAACTTTTACTTCTTCATTTTGTAACCTTCCATTAAATTTCTTTGTCGTTTTTTTCATCATGGTTAATGCGTTTAAATTTCACCTTGTTTTGGTCATTATCAATGTCGAATTCCTTATTTTTATCATGTTAGATATGAAATCCAAACAATATCAATCGTTTCACGTTTATGGTTTTTTTAACACATCGTATCATCGACGAAAGAAACAAAAAAGAAGATTATTTAGAATGCAAATGCGAAAAACTTTCATATTTGGAAATAATTTCACGTTGTCGTACTTCAATGAATTTATGCCACAATTTTCTTGATATTCTCGTTGATGATGACTCGATTAAACATGTTTGATTGAGCATCGTCAATGTTTTCAATGATAACAAGCACTCGAGAGCCATGTATCTCAATTATAAGTTCACATAACAAGGCATAGCAACAACACGTATTTCAACTTTCTCATGTTTTGCAGAACGACTAACAAATGTTAATGCTCTCAACAATGAACTATTATTTTGAAACTACTAAGATATTTGAAAGATCATACAAATATTTTGGTATGGTTATTCAAAATTAGTTCTACTTTTACAACAATTTTTTTCCAAACTTGCGTTTAATGAGTTCGGATTATCCAATCACAGCCTACTGTGTTATCCGTCCAAGGGTAATTCGGAAATAAACGTACCACTGAACTATCCCGACAGGACAAAAGTGAAAAAACACCTAAACCTTTTGATTAAGCTATGTGCTAATCACCTTAAAATATTAATGGGTCTATAAACTTGACCCGGTTTCATAACTTGACCCATAAGCCCAGGGGTCCTTACTTAAGGGTATAAATACCCCAACCCCTTTCATTAATGAAGGTAATGAACATTTAATACAACCATGCTGCTCAAATTCTCACTACTTTATACCAAACACTTAATACTCAAAATACCTTGCAAAATTCTTTACAAAATTACCCCCAGCCCAAAATAAACCAACCAAATTGGCGACCACAGTGGGAGGCGACGCTGGCTGAATCTTGCATTGAAAACCAGTAGAAAAGACATGTTCGGATGGATCCGAACGAACAAGCAAATCCACCACCTGTGGTGGAGGTAGTTGGGGAAAATAAAGAATACACCATCGAGGAGCGAGACAAATTAAGATCATAAATAGAGGCGTTGAGAGCCATCAAAACAAGCAGAAATGTGTATAAAAGAGAAGTCAATGGCGTCAGCCATCCATCATACTGACAATCCTAGGGAGAATGATCCATCAGCAATAAATCATTTGAGTTCAAAAACGACCCATGTCAGTTCTAAGAAGACCCACCGGTCCAAGCCGGTTGAAAGTTCAGATTCTGAGTCCTCTAACAGCTCTTCAAACGAGGCTGAGCTTGAGGAGTCTTTGTCATCGAGCAATGACAAAGGGAGATCTAGGAAAAAACAAAAACTAGTTAAAAATATTTAAGAAAGAGATATATGTATGGGAGAATTAAAAGGCATTTCGGCAAATGGTCATCTCACAGCTACAGTCACAGACATGTGGATTAATTGATGATCGATCCTTTTGTTTTTTAGACTGAACCATGTATCTTTGTAATACCTAATGAAGACATAGTCTTCAGTCGTAATAGGAATTTGAGACAATCGCCATTGTCTGCCAAGATACTGTCCGGAAACCTACCCAAAAGGTTAGACAGTTCCAAAATACAGAAGTCTGATGGAAGTAAGGATCCGGACAATCATCTGGATCAGTTTAAGAACTTCATGATGAATTTTGATGATGATGACAAATTTTGTGTAGAGCCTTCTCTCAATATTTTACGGGAAGTGCTCTTAAGTGGTACAACAGTTTACCCCAGGGGTGTATCAGAAACTTTGATACATTCTGGGTTGCCTTCCGAAAGCAATTTGTGGGAAGTAAGGAGGTGAAGGGAAATGGAGATACTATCATCCATTGTGCCCAAGAACAAATAAGTCCTTAACATAAGTCACTTTATAAATACGAAGAACGGGTTAGCAGATTGCTTCGAACAGGTGGCAATTTCTTCTTTGAGACAAGGGTTGAACCCTAGGAATATGGCTGATTCGGTGACCAGGAAGAAGGCCATAACTTGGGGTGGCTTGTTAAATAAAGTGGGAAAGCAGATTAACATGGATGAAACCAAGAAGACCAAGGTGCATCTTCAGTTGAGGTTCACCCCAGCAGCTCAAAACCAAAACCAGTCCGGGTATAAGGCTAAGGAGACCCGACAAGGGTCCAACAGGGCTAAGCAGGCTCAATCCAACCAAAATCAATCTCAGAGTCAGCAGTCAAGGAGTAAAAGAGGTCATTGGGTTCAACCGGAGTAGTTTGCAGAATTAATAGAGAATGTGGCCACAATTTGTGACAAGACCAAGGATGAAGTCCATTTCTGGAAACCAGCAGCACTGTAGTCTCCCAGAGACAGTCGAAATACTTGTTTTTGCCAATATCACAATGATATTGGCCATAACACCCAAGATTGCATTGCTCTGAAGTAGGAAGTACAGAATCTCATTGAAAGAGGTAAGCTGGGGGCTTATGTCAAAAGAAAAGGTGGAAACACGCCTGATAATGCTTCTCGAACTGGGCATACAAACAATGTGGGAACATCTACTCTGGAGGGGGAAATGATGATCCTTAAAAGATTTGATGTTGATTCGGAATACCTGGATCCTGATCCAACCCGGAATAAAATAGGGTTCATAACTGAACAAACTAAAACGATGTCGGGACTCATTAGTTTCTTTGAGTCACTCACTATATTCGGAGGGGATACCATGACAGCGCCCACTCCTTCATCAAGGAAGAGGCATGTTCACTTTCTGGCTACTCAGTTGGAAGTAGGCATGTCTATTTATCAGTCTGAAACCCTTTTTCTATTTATAGTCTTTGATGAGGATGATTTAAGAAATATCGTTGTGCCTCATGAGGATGTTGTGGTGATAGGAGCATCTATTGGGGGCAATGATATCAGATGAATTCTGATAGACACGGGCAATTCGGAAAACATCCTCTTTTTAAGTTCCTACAAGTAGATGAAAAATCCAGCCGTTATTTAACGGTCAAACAGAACCATTGTGGGCTTCACATGGAGCTCTGCGGATGTAATCGGGGAATTTGAGGAAGAGGTGCTGTTGGGCAATGGGCCTTTTAAAAATCTGGTCAGAGTGTTATTCATTGTGGTAGACTGCCCCACATGTTGTGGCCTCAACAGTCCATCAGTGTTTGAAGTATGCGGTTCAAGGACATGTGGTGTTGTCTGAAGTAGTCAGAAGATAGCAAGGGAGTGGTATGCAACTGCAGTTGCTCCTAAAACTTTGGGAGCAGTTCGAATCAATGAAGATTAGCAATTACTGGGGCCTTCGGAGGGGGAGGGTGAGATTGAAAACCCCAGAGAGGCCCCTAGTGTTATAATACCGGTGGAAGAAGTTGAAACCCACCCCTTGGCAGAGGGAAGAAGTATTAAGATTGGCTCCAAGATGGTGCCAGAGTTAAAAAAGAAATTGTTATCCTTTTTATCAGACAATCAACATGTTTTTTCTTGGTGCAATAGTGATATAATCGGGGTGCCTGCAAGAATTATCTCTCACAAACTATCGATTCAGAGTGATGTTGCACCTGTCGTGCAGAAAATAAGGGCATTCTCTAAGGAAAACGGTGATGTAATAGTCCAAGAAGTTGACCGGCTTACCAAGATGGGGCACATAAAGGAGTCCCAGTATCCTTTATGGACTGTCAATACATTGTTGGTCAAGAAAAAGAACGGGAAATGGCGTATGCGTATTGATTTTACTGACCTCAACAAAGCTTGCCCAAAAGATCTATGTCCAGTCCCTCAGATAGATCAGTTGGTGGACTCGACATCTGGAAACAAGTTGTTGTCCTTCATGGATGCCTTCTCTGGCTACAACCAGATTCAGGTGGATCCAAAGGACCAAGATCATACTACGTTTGTTACAGACAATGGTTTCCATTGTTACAAGGTGATGCCTTTTGCGTTGAAGAATGTTGGGCTACTTACTAGAGGCTAGTAAACAAAACATTTTCTAATCAGATTGGCAGGAATATGGAGGTGTATATAGATGATATAATGGTTAAAAGTTTATAGGAGGATTTGCATATAATTGACCTTCGGGAGACTTTTGCCAATCTGACAATGGTGAATTTGAAACTGAATTCAGAAAAATGTGTCTTTGAGGTTCGATCCAGAAATTTTTTGGGGTATGTAATAAGTGAGAAAGGGATACAACCCGATCCGGATCAGTTGAATGCCCTATTAGAAATGGATCATCCTCGGAATATTAAAGAAGTCCAGAGGCTTAGTAGAAGGTTGGCTGCCTTGAATCGTTTTATTTCAAGGTCTTCAGATCAATGTGCTCCGTTTTTCCAAACCTTGAAGAATGCTAAAGACTTTAATTGGTCTCCACAATGCGGCCAAGATTTTGATAAAATAAAGAAACACTTGTCATCACCGAAGACCTTTTTCAAGCCCATACAAGGAGAAACACTGTATGTATACTTGGCTGTGTCAGAATGCGCTATAAGGGTAGTATTAGAAAGAGAGGTAGACAATTACCCTCGTCCGGTGTACTACATCAACAAAAGCCTGATAGATGATGAGAAGAGGTACTTGAAGCTTGAAAAGCTGGCACTAGCCTTAGTGATTGCTGCAAGAAAAAAGAGGCCGGATTTTCAATCTCATTCCATCGTTGTCCGAACGTATTTTCCATTGAAGAATGTTATTCAGAAAACAGATATATCAAGTAGGATGACCAAATGGTCAATAGAGTTGGGTGATTATGACATTGATTTCGCCCCACAAACTGCTATCAAGGCTCAATCTGTTGTTGATTTCCTGGTAGAATTCCATCAGGATATGAGTTCTAAACAAGTTTCAGAAGGGAAAACCAAAAACGAATGGGCAGTCCGGACTGATGGTGGATCAAGCACAATAGGTTGTAGAGCTGGAATTTGCCTAACCTCTCCGTATGGTGATAAAATGTACCAGGCTATATGCTTTGGGTTCAGGGCCTCTAACAATGAGTCTGAATATGAAGCAGGTATAGCTGGTCTTAAATTAGCTTTGCTATGTGGGGCTAAAAGAGTTAGGTTGATGAGTGATTCCCAGCTTCTTATTTACCATGTTCAAGGTCAATCTGAGGCCAAGAAGGAACAACTAATCAAATACTTACTCATCCTTAAAGAGGTAGCAGCCAATTTCAAAAGTGTTTGTTATGAGCATATTCCTAGATCAGAAAATATGCTTGCAGATTCCTTGGCAACCATAGCATATTCTGAGTCATACCCTTGGATTCATGTACAAGAATGCCCATCTATACAGTCAAGCCAGTACAAAAAAGAGGAGAAAATCTTGAGTATACAAGTAGCCCAACCTAGAGATTGGAGATTTCCCCTTCTTCAATACATTTCTGATGGGGTTTTGCCTCCGGATAAAGCTATAGCAAGAAAAATTAAACACATGGCTCGTGAATTTTTTATCATAAGGGAAATGCTCTATAAAAAATCTTCCAGTAGACCTTTCCTACGTTGTTAGGGGGTTGAAGAATCTCAAGTTTCTATCCAAACTACACGATGGTGAAGGGTCAGCTCATTGTGGCTACAGGCACTAACCCGGAGAGTATTGTTGGGTGGGCACTATTGGCCATCCATAATGGCAGATGCTAAAGAAATAGTGAAGAAGTGTGATTCATGTCAAAGGTATGGCAACGAAATCCATGTGCCAGCAGTATCTATGGAGTCAATTTCTGAGCCAGTACCTTTTGCTCGTTGAAGATTAGATTTAATTGGCCTCTGCCTATGGCACCCGGAGGGTGCAGGACTATTATAGTTGCTATTGATTACATGGATAGTGACCGTGGTTTAAAACAGCACCAATTGTGTCTTTTTTGTTTATATTAGAACAATAGGTGTGACGTTTTGTCACCTTATTTAATCCTAATAATTGATCAAGCCAAATAATTCTCAAAGACCACCACAACAACTGAGTAATCGATTTTTTCGTAGCAACGTAGATTTGTTTTCGCCAATATGAAGCTTTTTTATTGTTTATCGAGACAAACTAAAGATTGTATGCATCTTTCTTCCTCTTATATTTTTATAATAAGAGTATATGTTTTCTATCGCATAGAGATATTTGAATATATTATTTTATGATTTTTATTTTGTCTACCCTGTAACTTATCTTTTCTTTATTGTCCATGTCGATATTTTTTGAGATCTTCTTCCTCACTAGCTCGTATATTTACTATCCTTATAGATATATTTTTTCATACTTTTTTTTGTCTATGCAACCCTCTTCTTTTCGTCATTGCGGTTCTTTATAACAATAACATACATGTCATTTTCTTCGATGTCTCCTTGCTCTCACAAAAATAAAATGGTTTTTAAAGATTTTGACAAAATTAAAAATTTATTATATAGTTAAATCTAAACAAGAAGCTCAATAAGTAATGTTTTATAGAAGATAAGAATAAGAATAGAGATAAAAATCGAGATAATAATTTTTTTATTATTTTGGGGCTTTTACCATTACCATTTTCAAACTATTTGAAAAATTAGGTATTTTTAACGATTTGATATTATTATTTTTTATTTTTATCATCCTCAGTACTTTATTTATTTTTCTATTATTTATTTTTCATCCGACTTTGACCATTATTTTTCAATTTAATCTCTATTAATATTATAATAATTATTTCATATTAATGTGTAAAAGTATGAGTAGATGAATTAATATGAAATAATAATGAGTTTGAAATAGAATAGAATAATAATAACATTTAAGGAGTTTGAAATAGAATAGAATAATATAAATTGTTAGAGAAATAAATATAATAATGAATACTTTATTGATGGTTGTTATGTCTATAGAGTTTACAATTAAAGAATTATATCTCCAATATACTATGAAGATATAGGATTTAATACTATCTTATTCAAACAACCTTTGTTTTTATTAGATTTCTTAGATTTGGATATATTTGACTAAATTTTATGGACTTGTAAATTCTTATATGAATGATGAGACAATTTTGATATATCACACTATTACACCCTTATTAATAGCCTTAAATCCTTGCGCAAGTGACAAAGAATGACTAATTTTTATTTTTTGGAAAATAACTTATTGTTGGTCGAAGCTTGCTCCTCTGAAGTTTTCGTTTCTCGAAGATTTATCTTCTCATCTAAAGTCATTTTGTTTTACATATCGAAATGATTATGCCAATCATCTTTGGCTACTCACTTAAGAGGTTTGAGGCTTGTTTATTCTAATTTACCTTAATCGAACTACCACAAGGGAAGTATCTGATTTGGTTCGTACTTAAATGTTCATACCCCCATTAAAACCATTCATTTACCAAAACCTCCATTGAGGATAAAAACCTCTAGTTTAGCGAAATGAAGAGTATAGCTAACAGTTAATAGGTTGCTAGGGTATTATTACCTATTTAATACTTACCACCTTATTTATTTTTATTTTTCTTAAGAATGCTTCAATTATTTAACGCACATGGTTGAGTAGCCCTTTTAGCTTCGGTGAATGATGAAGTAAGGATTGACTACGATGGGCTAAAATGTTGATATTTCTTTAAGAGGTTCAGATAGTTGAGGGTGCTTTTATTTTGTGGTTGGAAGAACATATTGTGAAGGTATTCCAAGAGCCCTCTTAACCTTTTTGTGGAGGATGACGTAAAGACTTTTCTAACTGATCTTCTACTTCAGATTTTTTTTTTCAAATGAAAATATTTGTTTTAGCTTAAACTAAACATGTTCTTGATATTTCTTGATTAACCCTTTTAGTTCTTTCTAAATACTAAAGTAATGGTAGAATAAGATACAAAAATATCATCAATTTTTGAAATCGTGTGACGTTGGCATCTTCTCTTTTTTGTTTTGAATAAAGTTGTATGGATGTAAATATATTTAAATAAAAATGAGTTTCCTTACAGGGGTTGTATTTATTTTGTGCTTTTATGGCAAAGTGTGTGATGTTGAAAGGCATATTGTTGTTTTATAGACAATATGCAAGTTTCTTGAATGAGCTTACACGTTGACGAAAGCCCATTCGTTAAAGTAGTATGTGCAATCTTTCAATATTCTTTAATTTTGGCCCTCTTTATTTTTTTAACCTTAAATGTTAATTTTGCAAATAAATTTGAGCCATAAAAATATGAAGAAATATAATACTAAAAGTTATTTTTACCTTTGCGTATATATACTCATCTCTGTTGTTCGTTTATTTTATTTTCTTTCTTCATTTTTAGATCTGACATTCTCTTTCTCTTCTTGCATCATTTTTTATTTTTTCTTAATTATGTTACCTTCTTATTTTCTTATTACAATGATTTTTATTCTTCTTATAAATGAGTATAATATGTGAAAGTAGTGACTGGTCATACTCCCAAAATAATTATGAAATTGATTCATTTATGGCTTTATCTTTTGGTTACTTTGAGCAAGGATAAATTGATTAATTTGTTTGCCTTACTCGTCAAACACCCCAAATGAATAAATTTACATGTAGAAATAAACATCTCTTAAGGCTGATGCCTCTCTCCAAAATGTTTCTTTTGTTTCTTCCATTATTGAAGACATAAATATATCACTGCACGAGGTAGTAGCAAAGTTGATTCATGTAGTCGAAGATACACAATAGACATTGAGGATGATTCATTGGATGATGATCAAATTAAGAGTATTTTGGATTATTCATATTATTATCTCACGAACGATGAATGTATAAAAAACATCAATGATTGGACGATTCCTTATGATGTAATACTTTTCTTCCCCATGATTAGGGAAAACCTCCTTGATGTTTGTAAATGTGAGGTTTCTTTATTTAACTACTCTATTTATCTTTAAAAAATTATTTCATCAGTTATATGTAAATGAAGTTCTTTATTGCGGTCAAATTCTCGGGTTGAAATAAGATTTTTTATAATACTTTTTGATAAATTCTTATGCTAAAATTGTTAATGACCTTATAAAATATAATAAATTACGGAAATATAAGCTCGTTTTTGTATTCGGAAATCAGAGACCAGTCATGCTAGAGCAGTTCCTCATGTGAGCTGAACTTGGGTCTCACAGGGTAAGTTTCCATCTTTTCTACATTATCATCTTTTTTTTACTTTATTTTGTATGTATTTGATCGTGACTATATTTATTTGTTCTTCTAATCTTATTTGATTAAGATATCTTTTGAAAATAATAGAGAAATTTTCACTTGTAGGAAATATATTATTTTGGTGGGAGAAACCTATATATATATTGTTTTCACTATTTTATTATGGAGCATAAGGAGTTTGTATGCAACCGATTGTGGTTGAGTATTGAGGTTCGTGGAAAATTTTCAGTTGTTTATTCTCCTGAGAAGGATAATTTGGAAGCATGTTATCTAGTGAAATATAATTTGGAGAGATAAACTACGAATAATAAGATTGTGGAGAAACTTTCCTCTAAATAGAAAGATAAGTACTAGGTCAAAACATATTGGTTCAAAAATTAGTTTGTGGTACATTATGTTACCAAATAAGCCAACATCGAGACTCATGTTGATTGTAAAGATATTATGATGAGTGTTTTTGGATTAAAAAAGGAGATAATTTTGTCTTGTATTATTGCAGGGGATGTTGATGATGATGAACATGATATACTTTTGGTTAACCAACGAAAACTTTGACATCTATTGATATTTGAATATGAAAGTGTTGTACATCCGGATCTCGTAATTGAGTATCAAAATGATTATATTATTATTTATTCTCCAACTCCTCATCCTTCTTCTATCTTAAATCATGGTGTTAAGACAAGTGTTTCAAAGGCTTCAACTCCTACAATTTATGTCCTAAAATATTTGACTACTAATTTTTTACTTTTGTATGAAAATATGGTTAGTCTAGACTTGCTAGCTATGGTCGTTATTTCTCATTGTCTTTCAAAGAGGTTTGTTATTTCTAAAATTGTACTCCAAAATGACTGTGTGATTTTGATAAAAAAATATAAAAAGGCTCTGCCATAGGTTAGCTTGAAACCTACCTTTGAAGCCATGACAAATAAGGTAATTGTTGAAGCTGAAAGGGTACAAAAGAATAAAGCTATATGTATTTTAAGGCTTGTAGGTCTCCATCTACATAAAATGTGTTTCTTGTTGATAATGAAAATTATGGTGAAATATATAAGACAATTGGTATTTCCGTAGATAATTCTGCAAACTTGGTAATTACTTCGGTTGTTATTTAAATTAGCGAGAAAGTTAGGTTAGAAGAGGACGTGATTTTCACAATCAAATCTTGTGTTAGTAGTCAACCAAGACTTGTGTCAAGTATATGCTAATAATTATAATTTGATTTAACACATGAAGAAATTTCATCGTCATAAAACTCTATTTGACCAATTAGTTTTTGAGCAAGTAGCAAGAGAAGATAACGCATTAGTTTATGGTCGTACATATTTACCTATATAGATTCAGCTCCAAAAATAGTGATCTAAAACAATCCACTCATAACCTTACCAAACATGTTCTTATCAACACTTTTGGCATCAAATGTCATGTTTATTGAGGAAAAAGAAGAACAAGAAGGATTGAAGATCCTTCATCAAATCATATATTGTAGAAGAAAAACTTTCATAAGATAAATCCAAAGGTAGGCGTATTAATATGAAATAAAAAAAATATTTGTATGGCTTGCCGAAACTTTGTATAGACAAGGACTAATCATACATTTACATTGATATCTTTGTTTTGAAGATGAATCTTTTGTTGACTAAGAACCCCGTGGTGGAGAAGAAAATGATCATTTTGGATATAAGAAATTCTAAATAAGAATCCCATTACAAGGATATTTAACTGGCGTACCATCAAAGAATATACAAATAAACTTGTTAAAAATTATGACGGTTGCTAACGCTTTGTCAATTTAATACAAGTCCCAGTCTTTCTACTAGAAACCATTTTAGAGTCCATTCGATTCGGTAGATAAGGAATTGGCATTTTAGGTCACCTCCTAACGACTTTATGAGGAAACCATTTTTTTGTTGCGTTATTTTATTTTTCAAAGTGATTTGAAGCACAACTTTTGACAAGTATCAAATAAAAGGAAAAAATTAACTTTCTAAATGAAAACATATGTTGTAGATATGAGATTCTAAAGGTGATTACAATAGAAAATGGTAGTTCCATAATGATTGTTTATCATTGTTCTTCATAATAATACGTGTAATATAAAAAAATTCTCATTTTGCATTCACAGACAAAATTTCAGATGGAGGTCACTAATAGAACAATAAATGGTATAAATAAAAACCTAGAATGTGCACATAAACAATTGGTCTAATTTCTATCATAGGAATTAAGGTCATACATAATAACTCCAAGAACCGCAATAATTGGAACATATTTTGCTCTAGTATATTGAATTGATGCAATAATGTTAGTCAAAACGGGTATTCATTCATATAGAATATTAACATAAGATGAATGAAAGAACGTCGAATCCATAAAAGTTGAGATTTATGTTATTAAAAATAGATGAAGACTTATAAAAAATCAGAATACTACAAAAAAATATGTGGAAGACGTACAATTTAAAAGTCTGCTTTGGAAAATTTATAGTTTGATATAATATCCTCCAAAGAATGTTCATTCAGTCCAAAGAAAACAATCTCGCCAAGTTTTCTCCAAAGATGGAAGAACTATATACAATAAAGTCAAAGATCATTTATACAACTTACATGTTACTAGATAAAGATGGACAACCACTTCAACATCCTTGGAACATAAATCATTTAAATGGTATACAACTCTTAAGCATATTATAACTTTGACTATTACTTTTATTGTTACAATTACATTTGTTATTTAATTATGAATCTTTATTTTGTGATACACTTATTAATAGTAAAAATTTTGTTACATTTTAAGTGTCAGATGATTTATTATACCAAAGAGTCAAAGAGTTATTATACACCTTAATAATAATAAAAATCTTAGTGTGGGATAAATTTAAATATTATCCCAAACACTTTAAGGAATCTTTTTATCCCTTAAGATAACAAAAATGTTTAGTGTGTGGTGATTCAAGATGTAATCCTAAACACTTCAGAGAGTCCTTGTACCCATTAAGAAGAAATAAAATAAAAGTGTTGGATGTTTCAAAATGTAATCTTAAACACTTTAAGCAGTCATGAACTCTTCAAGGAAACAAAAATAGAATGCATAATTGGGTGTGACATAATCCTAAACATTAAAGATCCCACAATTTCCTTAAACAAATCTATGCCTTCAGAATTGATCACCTTGTTTGGGATAACAAAGTATCGGTAATACATTATATTGTTTTAAAAATCAAGCAATACCATAAAATCTTCCAATAGTCGTAGAGATACGACACACTTTGGGGATGATTCTTTGAATTATGTTCAGATGAAGAGTATTGTGGATCATTCATAGTATAAAAAAAAATATCGATGATTGGTCAATTTATGATAATGTAATTATTTTCTTCCCCGTCATTGGGGAAAATCCATTTAGCATTCATAAAATGCATCGTACTCTATTTAACTACTCTTTTTATCGTAAAAAAATATTTCATCAGTTCTATGGGAATGAAGTTCTTTATCGCGGTTAAAGTTCTAGGGTGAAAGATAGTTCTTTTATTACTTTTTGATAAATTCTTATGCTAGAATTTTTAAAGACCTTTCAATTGATAACAAATTATTGAAAGATAAAATCGTACTTATATCTGGTAATCGGGAGATCAGTCATGCCAAAGAAATTCGTAATATGAGCCGAACTTGGATCTCAAAGGGTAAGTTGCCATTTTCTCAATATTATTATCTGTTTTTACTTTACTTTGTATATATTTGATTATGATTGTCTTTATTAGTTTTCTAAACTTATTTTATTAAGATGTCTTTTATAAACAATAGGGAAATCGCACTCGTAGGAAATACACTAGTTTAGTGGAAGACGTTTTTTTCTCTTATTTCCATTCTTTAATTATGATGCATGATGAGTTTGTCTGCAACAAGTTATAGTCAAGTATTGCTTTTTGTGGAATTTTTTGGTTTTTGCTTCCTTTAAGGATGATAATTTAGAAGCACGTTATCCATTAATATATATTTTGGAGAGACAAATTCTGAATAATAAGATTGTCGAGAAACTTTCCTCCAACGAGAAAGATAAGTATTAGAGATAATTTAATATATGAAAAATGAAAGTGTTAACATTTATACTAAAATTAATATAATATACAAAAATGAAAGTGTCGTACTTTTGGCTCTCGCAGTTGAGCATAAAATGATTATATTATTATTTATTCTCCAATTTGTCAACTTCTTCTGTTTTAAATCATGTTGTTGAGATAAGTGTTTCAAAGGCTTAAGCCTTTCCAAAATGTGTTAATACTAAATTTTTAAATTTTTGTGAAAAATGTGGTTAGTCTAAACTTGCTAGTTATGGTTGTTCTTTCTCACTGTCTTTCAAATAGGTTTTTTATTTCTAAAATGTTTACGCAAAAATGAGTTCTTGATTTTTATAAGAAATGTAAAGAGGCTCTGGTAGACGGTAGCTCGAAACCTACCTTTGAAGCCATGACAAGTAAGGTAATTGTTGAAGCAAAGAGAGTACAAAAGAATAATCCGCCATATATTTCTAAGGCTCTTAGGTATCCATCTAATGTATTATTTGTTGATAATGAAACTTATGATAGAGTTTTAGTTTGGTTTATTTTGGGCTGAAGGTAGTTTGGTAAACTGTTTTGATAAATTTGAAATATTTTATGTTTAGTGTGAGGAGTAGTGAGATAATTAAGTAGTCTGCTTGTATTAAATGTTGACCACCCTCATTAATGAGAGTGGTTGGGGTATTTATAAACTTAATTTTGGTGAGGATAATAATCGCCTGATGGTAGGCTAGTAATTTCAGTTGGTGTTTTAAGGTAGTGTGTGGGTGTTATGTGTTTAGAGTAGAGAGTAGATAGATAATTAAGCAGCTTGGTAGGCAGTTAATTCTCATTACCCACACTTAATGCAGGTGGTTGGGTATTTATACCTTGATGTTTGGGCCCTTATGGGCTTTCGGGTCATGTTTAATGGACCCGGGTCATGTTCAAAGACCCATGAGCTCTAAGTAGGAGAGCAAGTAGCTTAGTCAAGAAGTGTTTAGGTTTTTTAGTACTTTTGTCATAGTTCGAGCAGTCCTATGGTCATAGTGTTCAAAGTGATCTGTCCGGTCCATGCGATCTGTCCGGTCCGGAGGCCTTGGACTGATCTGTCCGTGTCCGGGGAGAGTACAAAATTCGGACTCATCAGGAGCCCCTTTTTTAGGTGATTGTGCAAATATTCTTGCCAAAGACCTGAAAAACAGTCTGACGCCAGGGGTAGTCCTAATCCGGACAGGTCTAAGGATTTATCCGGACAGATAAAGCTTCACGAATTCAAAACGGTTTTTGCCAGAGTTCGTGGGACACGTGTCACTCTCTGATGGGTTGCTTCAGCCGTTTTTTCACCTTGAATTTTGAACCCACCTTCTTCGAAAAGCAACCTCTTTAATTACAAATGGTGACATCAGCGCCGTCTTTTAATCATTGCCAAACTTTTCGAATTCTCCTAAGAATCAACTTCATTTTCCAGATTTACTATAAATTCAAACTCACTTTCTAGTGTTTTACTATCTCTTTCATATTTACTCTGCATATTTTCTTAGAGCTTTCTCTCTTTAAAGCAAAGATTTACTTGATAGTTTATGTTTACAGCAAGGACTGCTTTGATCAAAGGCGGGTGGCTCAACCTTTCTGAGTTGGAGAAGGCACAAAAAGTCGAGAAGGAAAGACGAATCACAGCAGGGTTACCTACCTCGCCTGTTGACAGACCAATCACCTTTGATACAGAGTCAGATCGAGGATCTTCTTCCTCCAAAGGCACTAAGCCTAGAAAGTTATTCCAACCTAGCCTTTCCCCCATCATCTCTGGTTCCTCGGTTCAGGAATCAGAATCCATCGTCGAACCAGGAGTAACTGCCACTAGCTTCAAAAAACCCTCACCCTTCATAGCGATGGGATCAGATATGGAGCACTCCCCGGAGAAGTTAGTCGATCGAAGAAAGAGTCGGCTGGTTAAGGGGAAATCCTCTAAGAAAACTCCCTCAAAGTCGGGGGCAAAAAATAGCAGCTCTGGGTCTGGAGTGCCTATCAAAGCTCCCCGGGAAAGACTACCTGGTCCGGAGGCTAGCAGCACAGCACTTCGAAGAGAGACCTCTGCCTCAGAGCCCCAGCCTGAGACTAGAAGTCAAGGAAACACTGAAGACCAACAGTCCGGAAGCCAGGCTGAGCCAAGTTTGAATTCTCCCCGGGCCACTGCCACTGATATTCCTTCAACGATCATGGAGGAAAAAATGGAGGACTCTTTTGAAGAAGTCCTTTTCGAGTCTGAGCCCTCCGGTCAGACTAGTAATACTGCTGCTGCCAAAAAAGATAAAGGCAAAGAAAAACTGTGCTTGAGGCATCCGGAGCTGCCGGAGTGTCTTGAAGGGAAGGTGGGGCCTTGTTTTCACAAGGTCGAACTTAAATACCTCTTGGCCTTACAGAAGACCAAGTATGCATTCATCCATACGGTTGAACTGGGTCGAATGCGCACGAAATGGGGGATCCCAGAAAACGTGAAGATAAGGATTCTCATAGGTCCTGAAACTCCTATGGATTGCAAGCTGAATGAAATAGTCATCTTCACAGAGCTATTTAATTGGGGACTTAGATTCCCATTGGACCCAGAGATTGTCAGATATTTTCATCTGATTAAACTCTGTCTGAGCCAGCTGAGCCCCAACGCTTGGTATACCCTTATGTCATGCATCATGGCATCAAGGCTGTCCGGGATCCCTCTTCCTATGGAAGAGTTTGCTGCAGTGGCCAATCTTTGCAAACATCACCAATTCCCCTTCTACCACTTCAATATGGGGGACAGTTTCAAAGCTGTTGATGATCTGTTGGAGTCTGAGAGTAAATGGAGGAGCCAGTTTTTGTTCGTCAGTGGCGCTTGGGAAAACGGAAAGAAGATCAAGTCCGGAGTGAACCCAAGCCTCCTCAGAAGCAGGTGGAGGAGTGACCGTAAGTCTCCCACTTTAAATCTTTGTCTACTTCTTCCTTCTTAAAGTTGGTTTAAATTAATTGGTCTTTCTTTTGTCTTAACAGAACTGCCTAAGGAGTTCGGTGATTACTTGAAGGCCGGGCAGGTTACTTGTGGCAGGATTAATGCCTGGGCTGCTGAGGAATGGGGGAACCGATTCCACGCTGCTTTCACCAGTGGAAACTTGGCAAGGTCTCACCTGTGGAACACAACAGGTCGGAGAGACTTGACTTGGGAGGAGCTCACCACCCAGCCTTCTCCGGACACTGTGCTTAAGAGGACCCATGAACCAGATGGGACACTCTTCCTGCCAGGCCGGGCCAAAGCCCCAAGAAAAATGAAGGGCAAGAAGAAAGGCAAGAAGGTGGCGAGCGATGCTAATCCTGCTGATGCTGAGAAGGATGCTCCAACAGACCCGGAGGGGCCAGCCCAGAGCCAAATCGATGCTGCTCTCTTGCAAGTGGTGGAGCAAGAGACCGAAAGGAAGGAAGCAGACCTCCCAAAACCTCGAAGGGCTTCCAAGAGGAATCGCAAACAGGGGAGTGAAGGCGCAGACCGGGTAGCCAAGAAGAAAAAGACTGCTAAGGGAGATGAGCTTGCTCTCCGGGATCCGGAGCCTTCTTTCCAGGCTGACCCTTCTGACCCAACGCATGCTTAAGAGATCCCAAGGGACTTTCATACCGATGAGGTTGAAGGAGGAGATCTCAACATCGATTGAGTCGACATCACCGGTCTTGGTGAGCTTGGTGAATACTTCCTCAACCTCCCTAGAGACGACTTCGCAGGGCCTTACATTCCTCCAAGCAGCTCCAACACGGTCAACTTCAATGGTAAGACTTTTATTGTCTCTAGTGAAAAGGATACCATAGCCCACTCCTTGCTAAGCAATGTGCAGCCGGTACTTACGTTGGAGAGACAAGTTCGGGGTCAAGCAGACATTAACAAAGACCTTAAGTCTGAGAAGGAAAAGCTGTCCGAAGACCTTCGCACTGCTACTTCCAATGCTGACATGCTAAAGGAAGCAAACGAGGAGTTGAAGAGGAATCAGGAGGAAAGCACCACAAAAGTTGCCACTCTAGAGGAAACCATTAGAGACCTCCGGGAGAAGCTGTCCGGTGTGGAGAAAGACCTTACTGCCTCAAAAGAAGAGACCAAGGCAAAGGACAAGATTATCACCAACCTAACTACTGACAAGATTGCTCTTGAGAATGCAGCATCCAAGGCTGCCGAGGAGAAAACCACTTTGTTAAGGGATCAAAAGGCTACGATCCAAGCCAAGATCAATGCCTATGCCAACCATATGATTAAAAGCGAAGAGTTATTGCTTGAGAAGGTGAGGTCTGACATGGTTCTACTCTTCCATGAAAAGTTTCCACAGAGGAACCTAGGGGACTTATGGCTTTATGTTGAGCCTGAAGACCTCCCATACCACACGATGGCCGAAGGCGACATGTATGGCTACTCTAGTGACTCCTCGGGTGATGAAGAACATACTGGGGAGAGCCCAGACGAAGAGAAAGATGATCCCAAAGGCAAGAAGGTAGACGAAAGGAAAGGCGACTTTAAAGGCAAGAAGGTAGATGAAGGTGAGCCATCTTCAAAGGCTCAACCTTAACTTATGATCCACTTTGTTTATTTTTCTTATCCAGACTAAAGTCCTTGGAAGGCCAAGGCATTCTTTTTGTAATGGTGTCCGGCATTCGACCGGACAGGTTTTTTGTGTTCTACTTTGACTGTTTAAAAGTCCTTGGAAGGCCAAGGCAAGTTTAAGTTATTTTATTCAATGAATATCTCTGTTTTGCGCAACTACCATCTTCTTCCATTGTTTGTTCTAATTTTGATGGCCAAATTTTAAATAGCCTTTAGTTGTTTCATAGTGAGAGTGTTTAAATTCTCCGGCTAGAGTTTAAATAGCCCTTAGTTATTTCAGTCCGGATAGTATGACAAGGGACAAAACTTTAAAAACACTTAGAAAATTTTTAAGAAAGCATCGAATTTTATTCAACCGCCCGGACACCTCATTAAAACCTCCCCGTGCCACGAGGGAGGAAAGAGTATGCCCCCAAATATTTACATGGATGTTTAAACAAGTAAATATTTACACAAGTGCTATTCCAAGTACATTCGGAGATGCTCAATATTCCAAGGATGAGTTAGAACTCTGCCGTCTTTGTCTTCCAACCAATAAGTTCCAGGCTTAATTCTTTCAACAACCATATACGGACCCTCCCAAGTTGGGGCCAGCTTTCCGAAGAGCTTTTCTTTAGTGTGTAAGAAGACCTTCCTTAATACTTTATCCCCTGGTTGGAAATCTCTTATTTTAACTTTGGAAGCAAACCTGCTTCTCATCAAGCCCTGATAGTGTGCAACTCTAAGGTGAGCTTTAACCCGTCTTTCTTCTATCAAATCAAGTTGACCTCTGATTGCCACCTCATTAGTATGTTCGGAGAAGTTGTGAACACGAAAGGAGGGGAGAGTTGCTTCTATGGGAGCTACTCCATCCATCCCATAGACCAAGGCAAAAGGTGATTCTTGTGTTGCAGCCTTAGGTGTTGTCCGGTAGGCCCACAAGACCTCTTGTAAATAACTAGGCCACTTCCGAGCAGCCCCTTCCAAATTCTTCTTTAAACCGGACAGTATAGTTCTATTAGCCACTTCAACTTGCCCATTTGCTTGTGGGTGGAAAGGTGAAGAAAAACAATGTTGTATACCCCTTGAGGCACATAAGCTCTCCATTTCTCTATTGTCGAACTGTGGCCCATTGTCTGTTGTTATTTTCTGTGGGACACCAAATCTGCAACATATGTTGGATAGAATGAATTTTATAACAGCCTTTGATGTCGTCCCTGCTAGAGGGGCTGATTCTATCCACTTCGAGAAGTAGTCTATGGCCACAATTATAGTTTTGCGCCCTCCGAACGCCACAGGGAGAGGCCCTACTAAATCCAATCCCCATCGAGCAAAAGGAATGGGCTCAGAAATTGACTCTAAAGGAATGGCTGGTACATGAATCTCATTGCTGTACCTCTGGCATGGGTCACACCGTCTTACCAATTCCTTAGCATCTTTCATTATTGATGGCCAATAGTAACCGGAGAGTAAAACTCTTCTCGTCAAAGCTCTAAACCCACAATGGGCTGATCCCTCACCATCATGCAATTCGGAGAGGACCACTTGTGACTCTTCATCCCCCAAACAACGCAGGAGAGGTAAACTGTAGGACTTTTTGTACAACACCTCTCTCAATATGATGAAACCACGAGCCTTGTGTTTCAATGTTCTGGCTAGTGACTTATCTGGAGGCACGACACCATCGGAGAGATATTGAAGGAGAGGAAACCTCCAGTCTTGAGGGTGTTTCACTTGTATTTCAAAAATTTCCTCTTTTTTACCCTTACTAAGTTAAATAGAGAGGATTTCGAGCACATGGATCCATGGATATGACTCTGTATATGCTATGGTTGCCAATGAGTCTGCTAGCTCATTTTCTGTCCGGTAAATGTGCTTATAGACAACACATTTAAGCTTAAGTGCTTCATTTTTTAGGAGGAGTAAATACTTCACAAGTTGCTCCTTCTTAGCCTCAGATTGGCCTTGGGCATGGTGGATAAGTAGTTGGGAGTCACTTAACAGCTTGACCCTCTTAGCCCCACAAATGTGGGCTAACTTTAACCCAGCTATAGCTGCTTCGTATTCTGACTCGTTATTAGATGCCCTGAAAGCAAAACAAATAGCCTGCTACATCTTGTCTCCATATAGGGAAGTTAAACATACTCCTGCACCACATCCCATAGTGCTAGATCCACCATCTGTTTGGACGACCCATACCTTTTTATCTTTTATGTCAGTAGTTTGCTCCGAATCCCTGTCGGAGTGGAATTCAACCAGAAAATCAGCCACAGCTTGGGCTTTGACTGCTGTTCGGGGAGCAAAGTCTATGTCGAAGTCCCCCAACTCTACTGACCACTTAGTCATTCTGCTCGAAATGTCTGCTTTTTGAAGGACATTCTTTAAGGGGAAAAGAGGTCCGGACGATGATAGGATGAGCCTGGAAATAAGGCCTCATCTTCCTTGCAGCTATCACCAGGGCTAATGCCAATTTTTCAAGTTTCAAGTAACACCTCTCAGCATCCATCAAGCTTTTGCTGATGTAGTACACTGGATGGGGATGACCATCGACCTCTCTTACGAGCACAGCACTGATGGCACAACTTGAAACTTCCAAATATACAAAGAGAGTCTCCCCATCAACTGGCTTGAGCAAAGTTTTGGGGGAGGACAAGTGTTTCTTGATTTCATTGAAAGTCGCATCACACTGTGGGGTCCAATCGAATCCCTTTGCACCCTTCAAAGTTTGAAAGAAAGGAGCACACATGTCCGAAGACCTTGAGATAAATCTGTTTAAGGCAGTTAATCTCCCCGTTAATCGCTGTACTTCTTGAATGTTTCGAGGAGGCTCCATTTGGAATACAGCATTGAGCTGGTCCGGATCGGGCTGTATTCCATGCTCACTTATGATATAACCTAGAAACTTCTCAGACTCCACTCCGAACACACACTTTTCAGGGTATAACTTCAAATTTACTTTCACCAAGTTGGTAAAAGTTTCTTGGAGATCGGACAAGTGCAACTGCTCATCTACACTCTTTACCATCATATCGTCAATGTATACTTCCATATTTCTTCCAATTTGATCAGCAAATGCCTTGTTGACTAACCTCTGATAAGTAGCCCCAGCATTTTTCAAACCAAATGGCATCACCTTGTAGCAATGAAGTCCCCTGTCAGTAACAAATGTGGTATGCTCTTGATCCTTCGGATCCACTTGAATCTGATTGTACCCGGAGAAGGCATCCATAAAGGAAAGCAGCTTGTTCCCAGAGGTAGAGTCTACTAACTGATCAATCCGGGGGACCGGATACAAGTCTTTTGGGCAAGCTCTATTGAGATCTGTGAAATCAATGCACATGCGCCACTTGCCATTCTTCTTTTTCACCAAGACAGGATTGGCAGTCCACAAAGGGTATTCAGATTCCTTAATGTGCCCCATCTTTGTGAGTCTGTCAACCTCTTGCACAATGACATCAGCCTTTTCTTTGGAAAAAGCTCTTCTTTTTTGAACCACTGATGGAACCCCAGTAACATCAGCATTGCACCAAGCAAAAACGTGCTGATGGTTCTTCAAAAACTTCAACATTTCCTTTTTCAACATTGGTGGCATCTTAGAACCTATCTTGACACTTTACCCATCTTCCAAACAGTGTGTTTCTACCTCTTCGGTCGGTATCAATATTCCAGGGGTCTCTCTGGGGTCATCAATTTCACCCTCACCCCTAGAAAGGCCCTCAAACTGCTATTGTTCATTAATACGGACTGCCCCCAGCGTTCGAGGAGCCAGGGCAGTGGCATAACATTCTCTTGCAACCTTTTGGCTGCTCCGGACGACTCCAACCTGTCCCTGAACAGCATACTTCAAGCACTGGTGGACTGTTGAAGCCACTGCATGCATCCTAGAGAGCCAAGACCTCCCTAGAATAGCATTATAGCAAGTGGGACAATCCACCACAATAAAGAGTATTCAGACCATTTTCTTGAAAGGGCCCTTGCCCAATAACACCTCTTCTTCGAACTCTCCGATCACATCTGTTGAGCTGCCTGTGAAGCCCACGATTGACCTGTCTGAATTCTGAATTACAGCTGGATTTTTCATTTTCTTGTAAGTGGTTAAGAAAAGGATATTGGCTGAGCTTCCAGTATCCACCAGGATTTGTCTTATGTCATTGCCCCCTATAGATGCTCCTATGACAACAGCATCCTCATGAGGGCCAGCAATGTCTCTCAAATCATCTTCATCAAAAAAAATGAAGGGGAATGAGTTTGGTAACTGATAGGATGTCATGCCTCCTTCTAGCTGGGAGGCTAAAGTATGAACATGCCTCTTCCTTAAAGAAGCAGTAGGAGCTGTCATAGTGTCCCCTCCGAAAATTGTAAGCGACTCGAAAAACTTAATGAGCCCGAAGACCGATCTAGAACATTCCTCTATAGCACCCACTCTGTTTCGAGTTGGATCAGGATCCAAGTATTCAGATTCCACGTCAAACCTTTCAACTATAACCATGGCTCCCTCCGGAGCAGCATTACTTGGACCAACCCGGTGAGTGTTATCAAGCCTATTACCTCCTCTTATTTTAACGTAAGCTCCCAGCTTTCCCCTCTCAATCAAGTTTTGAACTTCTTGTTTCAATGCTATGCAGTCATCAGTGGTATGGCCAATATCATTGTGATATTGGCAAAAAGAGTTGTTGCGATGCTCTCTGGGAGACTGCAGTGTTATCGGTCTCCGGTAATGCACCTCATCCTTTGTTTTATCAAAAATGGTGGCCACACTTTCTTTTAACTCTACGAACCACTCCGGTTGGACCCATGGCCCTCTTTTGTTTCTGGATTGCTGACTCTGAGCAGGAGCAACTGGCTGAGACTGAGCTTTTGCCCTACCATGCCCCTGTCCGGTCTCTCTTGCTTTGTTCCCGGACTGATTTTGATTGGGATTTGGTGCCACTGGGGTAGACCTCACCTGCCTGTGCACCCTGGTTTTCTTTGTTTCATCAACATTTATCTGTTTGCCAACCTGATTCAGCAGCCCTCCCCATGTCATGGCCTTCTTTCTGGTCACTGAATCAGCTAGATTGCCTGGGTTCAAACCTTGCCTTAGGGATGCTATTGCCACTTGTTCGAAGCAATCAGCCAACCCATTCTTGGTGTTCACAAAATGACTTATATATTCTTTCAAGGACTCATTTGGTTCCTGGGCACAATGGATTATTGTGTCTCCATTGCCCTTCAGCTCTTTACTCCCTACGAACTGCCTTCGAAAGGCTACCCAAAACGTATCGAAATCTTTAATACAACCCTGAGGCAGGCTGTTGTACCATTTCAGAGCACTCCCCGTGAATGATTGGGAGAATTCCCTACAAAGTAGTTTATCATCATCGTCAAAGTTCATCATGAAGTTTTTAAATTTCTCCAGATGGTTGTCCGGATCAGTACTGCCATCGTACTTCTCTATTTTGGTGTTGTCAAACCTCTTGGGGAGGTATCCGGACAGAATTTTAGAAGACAATGGAGATTGCCTCCAATTCCTTCCACGAATGAACACAGTATCCTCATTGGGAGTTGCAAAGATACCTGGTTCATCGTGGAAAGCAAAGGGATCCATCAGCATCTTGTCCACATGCCTCCGGCTGTGTGATGACCCTTTACCAATATTCTTCTTCATTCTTCCATGTCTATCCATTTTTCTTGAATACTTTTTTATTTGCCTTTGTTTCTTTCTAGTTAGACCCTCATCGCTGCTTGAGGATAAAGATTTTTCAACTCCTTCATCGTCCGAAGAGCTATCAGAAGATTCTGAGCTTGAGTCAGAACTCTCCACAGGCTTGGACCGGTGAGACTTTTTAGAACTGGCATGAGTCTTTTTGGTGCTCACATGAGTTTTTGAAGACTCATGCTCTCTGGGGTTATCGGTGTGATGAGCAACCGATGCTTTGAATTTTTCTTTCACGCCCATCTTGGCCTTCTCTGCCCTCAGAGCTTCTATTCCACCCCTTAGCCTATCACGCTCTTCGAGAGTGTATTCATCGTTCTCTCCCACCACTTCGAGCAAAACTGGTGGTAGTTCTGGATTGTCCGGATTCATTCGGACAGATTTTCTTAGCTGGTTTTGAATGCTTGATTCATGTACCTTCTTCTCCCACTGTGGTCGCCAATTTGGTGAGGATAATAATCGTCTGAGGGTAGGCTAGTAATTTCAGTTTGTGTTTTAAGGTAGTGTGTGGGTGTTATGTGTTTAGAGTAGAGAGTAGAGAGATAATTAAGCAGCTTGGTAGCAGTTAATTCTCATTACCCACACTTAATGCAGGTGGTTGGGTATTTATACCTTGATGTTTGGGCCCTTATGGGCTTTCGGGTCATGTTTAATGGACTCGGGTCATGTTCAAAGACCCATGAGCTCTAAGTAGGAGAGCAAGTAGCTTAGTCAAGAAGTTTTTAGGTTTTTTAGTACTTTTGTCATAGTTCGAACAGTCCTATGGTCATAGTGTTCAAAGTGATTTGTCCGGTCCATATGATCTGTCCGGTCCGGAGGCCTTGGACTGATCTGTCCGTGTCCGGGGAGAGTACAAAATTCGGACTCATCAAATTTAATGACCTGTGGGCTTACCGGGTCAAGTTGTGAAACCGGTCAAGTTTAAGGATCCATTAGTCTTTTAAGTAGATTAGCAAATAGCTTAGTCAAAAGGTGTTTTACATTTGTGTTGTCCGGATTTCTTAGTGGTGTGTTATGGTCCGAATTACCTCTGTCCGGATTAACTGGTAGGTTGTGTCTGAAGTATCCAAACTCATCATATCTAAGACAATTTGTGTTGTCGTAGATGATTCTACAAACTTTATAGTTACTTCATTTGTTAATTCAATTAAACAAGAGGTCAAGGTAGAGGATGACGTGACTGTCACTACCGATAATTGTGTTAACTCTTCACTAGCTCTAAAACCTTTTATTACCATTGCTGGTAATGCTTCCAAGTTTGTTTAATTTTTTCTACAAATATTAATGTATCAAATACAGATATTAACTATGTCTTGAATGTGAATCCATGTGATATCTTATCCAAAATGGGAGTTTCTTTAGCTCATGAAATTCCTACAACGTCGTCTATTTTTTCCCTATAACAAATTCTTGACATAGTGACTCAGATTGCTACTTTATCGAGCCAGACGAAGCTTCTAACCCATATTTCTCCCTTGGACTTGAATAAAAGGCAGTTAAGTTTAGGTTTTGAGGTATGATGAGTTCATAATTTCTCATTTTCTTCTTACTTTTCTTCCTGGTTTAATACATAAAATAATATTTATTTGGATATTTGTTACATGGTGTTTATATCGTATTATTAATGGTTTGACCATGATTCATTACTCAAACATTCATCACACAACTTGTATTTCTGATAGTCGGGTAATTTTTTATGGTGTTGTGGAAGCTTTAAAAGAAAAATTCTTTGATGAATTTTTTTGGTTAGATGTCTGGAAACCGTTTTGGTTTTGTCTGTTATCACCCCACCTGATTTCGACTCGATCTGGATCCAGATACTCAGAGTCTACATCAAATATTTCAACAATTACCATTACACCCTCTTCTGTAGATGTCCCAGGATTGTTCGAAGGACCTGTCTGGGGAGTATTCGTTTGCGCATTATCCGGTCTGCTTCCCTCTCGTCTTTTAACGTAGGCCCCCAGCTTTCCCCTTTCAATGCGGTTCTAGACCTCCTGCTTCAAGGCTATACAATCGTGGGTAGCATGGCCTATGTCATTTTGGTATTGGCAGAAGCGAGTGCTCCGGTTTTCTCTGGGGGACTGCAATGTTGTTGGTTTTCTAAAATGCACCTCATTCTTAGTCTTGTCATAAATTATAGCCACACTCTCCCCCAACTCAGCAAACACTCAGGTTGAACTCAGGGCCCCCTCTTACTTTTGGTTTGTTGGCTATGAGTTTGGTTGGATTGATTCTGCCTTGACCGGTTAGACCCATGTCCAGTCTCTTTTGCCCTATAACTGGATTGGTTAGTAGCTGAAGGAGTTGTTGTTGTACTAGTAGATCTCACTTGACGGTGTACTCTGGTTTTCTTAGTTTCTTCTACGTTGATTTGCTTTCCCACTTGATTCAACAAACCATCTCAGGTCATAGCATTCTTTCGAGTCACCAAATCGGCTAGATTTCCTAGATTTAAACCTTACCTGAGGGAAGCAATTGCAACTTGTTCAAATCCATCTTCTAGCCTATTCTTTGTATTCACAAAATGATTAATGTACTCCTTCAGGGACTCGTTTGGTTCCTGAGCACAATGGATAATGGTGTCCCCATTACCCTTGAGTTCCTTACTTCCAACAAATTGCCTCCAGAAGGCAACCAAAACGTATCAAAAATTCTTATACACCCCTGAGGGAGACTGTTGTACCATTTGAGGGTACTCCCTATGAAAGTTTGAGAGAAGGCCATACACAACAGCTTGTCATCGTCGTCAAAATTCATCATAAAGTTCTTAAACTGTTCCAGATGGTTTTCCAGATCTCAACTCCCATCGTATTTCTCCATCTTAGAGCTATCAAACCTCTTAGGAAGATGTCCAAAGAGTATTTTTGCGGACAAAGATGATTGCTTCCAATTTTTGCTACGACTAAAAACAGTATCTTCATTGGGGGTTGCAAAAATACTTGGTTTGGACTGAAAAGAAAAAGAATCAATTAGTAACTGATCAATATGCTTATTGGCTGACCCATTTCCCTTACCATGGTGCTTCTTAAGCCTGATATGCTTATCCCTCTTTCTTGAATGTTTTTAGTCACCCTCATTTTCGTTTTAGATATTCCCTCATCACTACTTGAAGATAATGATTCTTCAAGTTCTCCCTTATTTGATGAGTTGTTGGTGAAATCAGATGTAGAACTCTCAACAAGTTTGGATCGGTACGTCTTCTTGGAACTGAGATGAGTTTTCAAAGATTGTTCGTTTTTTTCCTAAATTTTCAGTGTGGTGAAGTACTGACGCTTCAGATTTTTCTTTAACTCTATTTTCTACTTATTTTATTGCTCTCAGTGTCTCTATTTCAGCTCTCAGTTGTTCTCTCTTCTTGATGGTATATTCATTGTCTTCCCTTACACCTTCCGCCTCGGGGGTGGAACATTATGTTCATTCGGATCTATCCGAACTACTTTGCTTGCTGGTTTTGAATTGTGAAATTTAGGAACCGTCGTGCTACCACAGTGGTCGCCAATTTGATGTGGTTTATTTCTGTCTAAGAGTAATTTTGTAAAGTGTTTTGGATGTTTTGTGGAATTTAATGTTTAGGGTAGTGGGTAGTGAGATAATTAAGTTGTGTGCTAGCAATAAATTCTGATTACCCTATTAATGAAAGTGGTTGGAGTATTTATACTTAATTAATGACCCATGGGCCTGTTGGGTCAGATAGTGAAGTCGGGTCAAGTTTAAGGACCCAATAGTAATCTGGTATGAAGTGACCAACAACTAGCTTAGTCAGTATTTATTACGTTTGTCCTGTTTGGTTTTATATATAGTAATTATGGTCTGAACTGCCCATCGAATTAAGTCAAGACACAGTAGCTAAAATATCCGATCTTATCAATTAATAATGACAACTCAATCTGATGTGAATGAATTAAGTCTAAAAAGATTAAAGACCAAAAATTGGTCGTTAAATTTTGGCTCATCTTCCTCATGGATTTGAAGGGAAATTTTACATTTAACCCTCTAATATGAAAAATGTACAGGATTATGATTGGTAATTGGGAGAATACCTAATTTTAATACAACATGTGACTGTTTTCTACCTCTCTGGTGACCTACTACGGACAAAGTATTATTTATGACTCAAATCTTGGCAACAATCTCAAGGTTTTCGGCATCATTCTGGATGGACTCTGTAACTGGCCGGCCTAAATAAGGTCTGAAAGTGCTAGAAACCATCGCAAGTTGTAAGAGATAAGCCACATCATCCTCTCCCTCCCACCTCCAAGACTCGATTATCATAATGTGCATTGTTGGACCGCCAATAATAGAAATATAAAATTCACAGCATATAAAACATTGGTAAACACAAGAAAAGATTGATATACAGCTGTTAGAGGCATATCGTTTGTCTTACAACATATAAAATATTGGTAAACAAAAAAAATGATTTCTCATAAACATAAAATATATAAAACATATATAATACAATGTCGTCATGTTAACGTAAAAAACATGTCTAAGATATAATTATTTTTTTATTTTTTTATTTTTCATGGGATTCATTATCTTTTTATGCTTTGTGAATTATTATTTTTGGTTATTGTTATGTGTAGGCTAGAAGTAACCCGTAGGCAAATGTAATGTTGAAGGAATATATGAGCTAAGATGGAACAGCCAAATACATGAATATGCATGAAGTATTGGATTTTCTGAAGACAGAGTTGTGGCCAAGACTTAGATGCTAAGGCGTTTGCTAGAACTTAAATGCGAATTTATAAAAACAAATGCATTTTGTTTTCTAATAGGTTGAAGACCAAACCGATGGAATAAATATTGAGCCGATGATGATGACACGTGTCGATGCTCCTGTCGGAAGTCATCTGTCAAATACTACATGAGCTGATGTTTTAAATGGTATTGCACGTAAGTTCTTAATTGAATTGGGTTCTTCTATTAATGGTTGTTTCTATTAAATTGAGTCTTATAATAAATTGGTCTTCTTATACTAATTAGATTACATATTTATATGATTTATATTAATCCGGATTTCCTATTATGAGATTACATATTCTATAATTAGGATTTTGTTACCACCTGATTAATGGGATTTCATCTACAACATTTGTGGAAGAATTAAGGTTTTTGCTTGTTCAATTATCAAAGAGTAATATGGAGAGAGAATAAGAGTCAATGCATTAAACTACAGCACAAAATGACTTTAAATAACCTACAAGAAGCGTTCAATATTCCACTCAAAAAATGATAGCTTTTATTTACCAGAATAGTAACGTCTAAAATATTAATTGTTTCTAAAATACTAATTCATATAATGTCTAATTATTAAATAAGATAATTAAAGCTAAATATATAAATAAAAATAATAAACAAAAATCTTGGGTTTGTGACGTAACATATTGTGTATTATATGAAATAAGCAATATAAGAGATAAACATTGAATAAAAAATTATATGAATCACATAATTTTATAAACTATAAGAGTTCGTAACAAATAGTGATTTAATAATAATAATTTTTAAATTAAATCTTTCATTTGAATTGTTAATAATAATAATAATAATAATAATAATACTACGTATACCATGATGTGTTCTTCTTCCATTTTTTCAAAGTTATTGTCTTACACTCTTTGAGATTTTTGGTTTAGTTACACGCATGCCAATGATTTCAATTCCCTGAGCATGACGCGTGCAGTTAGCTTGAGAGAATTTTTCATTTTCTCTTCAGCTACATGCGCATTTTTCACTTGAAAAATACATTGCATCACCCACATCAGTGCATTATTTATGCACTAATGGCATAAATAGATGACGCGGGGTTCAATAGATGAACCCCGATTCATCTTTCAACGGTCCAATTGCAGCATGCAAATGGCATGCTGCAGGTGTACTTTTTTTTATTTAAAAAAATATTTTAAAAAAATAAATGGTTGGTAAAAAATTAAAAAAAGTATACCATTATTTTTTATTTTTCGATATCTACGTGTAGAGACTTGGTTTGTTTGATTCCGACACCAAATTTTTTTGAGTTTTTATTTATTTAGTATTTTCAAAATGATTTTCAGAATATTTTTGTAAGTTAAAATAAAATAAAATTATACCATGATTTATAATTTCTTGAGATCTATAAATGGAGACTTGGTTTGTTTGATTCGGATAACGAAATTTTTTAATTTTTTTTTATTAAGTATTTCCGAAACAATTTTCGGAACATTTTTGTAAGTTAAAAATATTATATCATAATTTATAATTTTTTGAGATCTATAAATAGAGACTTGGTTTGTTTGATTCAGAAACCGAAAGTTTTTTAGTTTTTTTTTATCAAATATTTTCGAAACAATTTTCGAAACATTTTAGTAAGTAACCAATTTTATTTTTAAATTTGATTTTTAAATATACTATATATTATGTATTATATTTTTAATTATTTCAAGTTTATAGTTTATATTTGTAAAGAAAATATATTATGTTAATTTATGAAAATCATTTATTTTAATATATATATTTTAATGTAAATATATAGTAAATAATAAGAAAGATAAATAAAAATAAATAGTATGATATTGTATGGTAGAATGATGTGGAAGAGAGAGAAATATGGCGGGATATGGTGAAAGATGAAATATGCACTGCTGCGTGGAGTGAGAATTTTTGCAGAATTATTTGAGGATTATGCTGATGTGGCGCTGATGTGGCGCGCTTTTGGGAGATGAAATATATCCACTGATGCGTATGGTCTAAAATTCATAAAAAAATCTACAATACCAGTTCACACTTGCCACAATATATCAGTTGCACAATCATTACTTGGAGTCACGTCATATAGTTCTACACATACTGATATTTAAATTTTGGCATCAGCCGACTAATGAAATCTTGATAACTTAAGAATTTATCAATTTATAATATTATAACACTGGTACTGAAAGCATAACTATATCATGAGAGAATATTATAAAAAAAAAAATCGGATCAAAGTCATCAAGTTTACGGCTCCAACCCTGTTTGCATTTAACTTTAGCTATAAATTGATCTTTATGTTACTTATAGCAATTAACGAAAAATCTCTTGCATTTTATTGATTTAATAATGAGTAATGTTTTTCAAAGAACAAATGGAATTTCAAAATCTTGTACGATCATTACTCGCAGTCGTAATAGTATTGCTCAAAGAAAGAGAAATTAATAAAATATTATCATACTTTTATTTAAACCGCTCTGTGCTCATGAGTTATAATCCGATCAAGATGTCAATGTAGACTTACTGAAGACTATGCTAGCTATAACTGATTGATTTCATGATGGATCTTATCATAAATCCACGTGTTAACATAGTCTATACCATAATTGAGCAGCATATGATACACGCCATTCTCTCTAAGACATACAGCAGCCTGAAATACGTATTTAAGTTAGCGAATATGATTGGAAATGTAGACTAAGGTTATTGAGAGTGTGCATATAGAAAACATAATAAGAACCTCTATATTTTTTAAGGTGATACACCCCTTTTAATACCACATGGAATATCCTTCCTCTGTATTTTGAGGTAAAAAATAAACAATAATTTTAAAGTCTCATGAGATATGTTATCTTCCAAAATTTGGGTGATTAACTTGCTTGATTTATTTGGAGGGTCACTTGAACAGACTCATAATGAATGATCAAAGACAAGTTCGCTTGAAAACTTGTAGACTCATGTAAGCAATTCAAAATATAGGAATATAGGTGTTAACGAAGAAAATCTCAAGTTCTTTTGGTACAACATCTAAACAATTGTTGGATTTTTTCTTTCTCACGAATAGTTACTCGACATAAACAATAAGATGATCTAATTATAGCCACAAAACAACTTATTTAGAAAAATATTACATCAAATCGATCGTAAACAAAGAGACATACATGACTATCTATGCAAACTCTAACACGATTCGATACCAAAATCCTAATAAATCGATAAAAAAACTGAGACTAAAACTAAGAAAAAAAAAGAAAAAAAAGTCGATTGTCGTGAACTAAGTTATGATAAATCGTAAAGGAGAAAAAAAAGCAATATAAAATCCGATATTATGGAGATTATGTCGATTTTGTTTTCTTTTTATTCTTTTTCTTTTTTCCGGAGGGATCCCACGGCCACTAACCGGGTAAATTCTCAGTCTGACGCAATAGCCTGCAAACCAACACCAGAAGGTAAACCACACAAGGTGACAGACTCAAACAAAAAAAACGTTTGTAGAGAGAATCGAACGCATGACATTTTGGTCACGAACTCATCTACACCACTAACCCGGCTATGTTAGCATTTGGACAAGTTTACACTTAAAACTTTGAAAAACATAAAACATCTAATAAAATCTATTAAAAAGAGTAAAATAATATTCATTATTTATAAACCCATTTTACTCTAATATATATAATTTTGAAAACTATCTTATATATAATTAAAAAGCATAAAGTCTACATTGAGAAAGATAGTTTTGATTACCGATTACATCATTAATTATTCACCGCTTAAATTTTTGAATTATGATATGCAAAAAATACACACCATTACCTTATAAATTTAATTTATAAAATTAAAAAATCATTTGTTTGTACATTTTATCTTTAATACATCAAAATTATAATGGATTATCGTCGACTTTTTTGAATTTTCTCCTCTACAAACATTTAACAAGACACATTGATGTAGCCCAGAAAGTCCAAACAAAAGCCTTGTTTATTTTATTTTATTTTATTTTATTCAAATATCTTATGTATTTAAATCAAATCTAATTATATTAAGATTTGATTTTATTTTATTTTATTTTATTTCCTTGTATTATAATTTAGGGTTTTGAGAAGCTCTTATATAAAGCCTCATATGCCTTAAGTTTTTTTTTCAGCAAGTAGAACTTTTATTACTTAAAGGAGAAAAGTAACAACATTACAATGTTTGGGATACAATTGAAGAAAATTACAAAATTGAGGTATTAAATTGAAAACCAACAATTTTCAGAATTTAGAGAACTTGAGATGGCGCCAAAAACTCCCTCCAGACAGTAAATTAGGACCAAAAATTAGGGTTTCACCCTAAAAACACGAGAAGCAATCACCAGCCCCCCAATCAGCCTCTTCATCCTTGACAAATCAAACCCTAAATCCAAAAGAAGCAACCCCACATCAGAGCTAAGAAGCGTAGCCCAATCCCAAGCTTTCAAGAAGGGATAACGATCTGAGATGATTAGGGGCAGTAGCTATAAAGAATTCAATATTAGCTTTGGAAGCAAGAGAATACTTAGCTATCCAATCAGAACATTGGTTTTGGATCCGAGAAATGAAACGGATTGTCATTCTAGGATGAATCAGACCTCTACAAGTGTTTAGCGAAGATTGAAGATACCAGGCTTCCCTTCGGTTTGCTAATAGATTAATCAGCACCTCACTATCGGATTCAACGTCAACCTCAGACCACCCCTTTTCCTTGCAAACAATCAACCCTTCAAGAAGCGCACCAATTTCAGCAAAAAGAGGATTGAGCTTTCCCAACAGCCTCCCAACACCAAGAACAATATCCCCCTCAGAGTTTCTAAACAGCACACCACTGCTAGCCTAACCAAAAGCGTTACAAGCACCATCAACGTTGAGCTTCAACCTGCCAGGCTTTGGAGCAATCCATCTAAGGTACGTTGGAGTTTTCTTCTTGATATCGATAGATTTGCACTCTAGAACAGAAGCAGCATGATGAGCATTAGTCCATAGCTTGCTGTTAATCATTTCAGATGCATCTATACTATTGATGATATAGATGACTCTATCAATGGCAGACTTAACAGAACCAAAAGAGCCTTTGTACTTAGAATGATTACGACTTCTCCAAATGACCCAACAGATTATTTGAGGGATGAGATGAGTGATGTGTCTACTCTTATTAGTATGCCAAAACCATGATCTAATAATATGAGACAAAACCATATATCTGCCTATCTTAACATTAAAAACACAGCTAAAATAGTTCCAAATTTGCCAAGCGTAATTGCATTGCACGAAAAGATTATTCTTATCCTCAATGTTGTTACAGAACTGACATTTGGAAACAATTTGAATGTGCCTTCGCATAAGAATACTGTCTATCGATATATATCCTTTAAGAAGCTTCCAACAAAGAAAAGAAAAAATTTTAGGCACAAATGAGCCCCAAATTCTTTGATATATACCAGATTTAGAAGAATGATTTCTAATGCTATCCCATGTAACATTAGTGTTAAAATCCTGGCTATTTGAAAGCTTCCAAAAGATTATATCAGAACAGGAAGGATTGACCCTATACTTAGAAATGTGATTAATTCTAGCAGGAGAAAGAGTTGTAATCAGAGTACTAAAGTCCCAATTATTAGCTTTCCAAAACGTTTTTACATTAGCTTTAAGAAACCACGAGCAAGAGTTAGAGTCACTTATCAGGGGAGGTAGATCATGCCATTCCTCCAACCAAAAATCGATGCCACCCTCACCAAGATTCCACTTAACATGCTTCTCAGCCTCATGCCTGATAGATGTAATTATTTTCCAAACAGTAGAATCAGAGCCTTTACACTTAGCCTTAATGACATGGGCCTCAGAGCAGTAGGTGCTATGAATCAGCTCAGACCAAAGACAACTGTTCTTCCTTAGAATGAACCATAGTTTATAAGAAAAAACAAGTTACATGTCATTAAGATTTTTAAAGTTTAAACCCCCTTCAGAGTAAGGATTACAGAGCTTGTTCCAGGTAGACCAATGGATAGTCTTCTCATTGTAACTTGATCTCCAAAGAAACCTGTTTAAACAAGCCTCCAAATTCTTGATGATGGAATTAAGGATCAGAGAGCTGTGCATCCAGTAGTATAGAATAGGCATAAGCACACTGCTAATCAGAGACATTCTGCCAGCAAAATAAAGGTTAATAGTGTCCCAGACTGAAATTTTATCATGAATCTTTTTTAATAAAGAACAGTAGTTCATCCCTTTATTATTTTTAGAAATAGTAATCTCAAGGTAACTAAAAGGAAGAGCCTCAGGACTATGATCAGAAAGAATATTGAGCCTACTAGTTGATGATTGAGTAGCTTTACTAGAAACAATTAGCTTAGTCTTTCCTTTATTGATAGACTGACCAGACAATTGCTGATACTTGTCCAGGAAGTTACTTAAGGCAGATATGGAGGAAGGCTTGTAGTTGGTGAAGACCAAGATGTCGTCAGCAAATACCAAGCAAGGCACCAGGTAATTTGATCTAGATGCATACTGAAGATGCTTGTTGTTTTTGAATAAATTGTAAAGTCCACGCAGAAGAACCTCTTCAGCAAGGATAAACAGGCTAGGATACAAGGGGTCTCCTTGCCTTAACCCTTGCTTTTGATAAAAATATCCTGTGGCCAAACCATTAATAAGAACAGAAATGTGAACATTAGAGATCATACTCTTAATGATAGAAACACATTTATCATTAAAACCAAAACAAGATAGCACATTAAGAATGAAATCATGGGACAACGTATCAAAGGCCTTGGTCATGTCTAACTGAATCAAGACATTTCCAGAACTTGGCTTTCTGTTAATGTCATGCATCATCTCCTTCGCAATAAGGATGTTCTCATGAATGAGCCTCCCTTTAACAAAAGCCCCCTGCATCTTATAAACAATCTTAAGTAAAATATAAGATAGCCTAGAGTTTATAACATTGGATAGAATTCTGTTAAACATAGAACATAAACTTATAGGCCTGAAGCTGTTCCAAGTTATTGGGTTAGGGAACTTAGGAATCAAACAAATGCCAGTGGCATAGAAACCATCAGGTAAGACCATACCATTAAGAAAATAATTAATAGCCCTGCAAAGATCATCACAAATAATAGCCCAACAAGATTTAAAGAAAAATATGTTAAAGCCATCCAACCCAGGAGCACTATCATTACTCATCCTACTGATGACATTCCAAACTTCATCCTTGGTATTTTGCTTAGTGATTGATTCATTTTCCTCATTTGAGACCAACCTAGTAATGTTACTAAAAATGGCATCCTATTGCATATCATAAACCATGTTAGTATTAGAATTAGGAGCTAAAATATTTTTGAAGTAATTTTGAGCAGAAATAGCAATGTCATCAGGATTGTGAATCCAAACACCCTCATCCTTAATGCCTTTGATCACATTACGACATCTTTTCTTCTTGACAAAAGCATGATAGATCTTTGTGTTCCCATCCCCATTCTTAATCCAACTATTATAACATTTCTGATGCCAATAACTTTCTTCATTCCTAAGAGCTTTGATGTACATGCTGTTTGCTCTGGAAAGGTCAGCCTTTGAGTCGAGAGTATTATTCAACAAATGACTATACTCCATCTCCCTAACCAAGTCACCATTCTCCTTAACCTTACTAAATATATTACCAAACGTCTTAACATTCCAAACCTTGAGACAAGCTTTGAGTCTTCTAAGCTTGTACTAGAAAACCTGACTAGGGTTTCCTTTACACCTTAGACTCTAATTCTGACTAACAGTACTCAGAAAGCTGTCTTCACTAGTCCAAGCATTAAGAAACTTAAAGCTACCCTTTTTAATAGTATGTAAAGCGTCAGAGTGAGCTTGAATTAACAAAAGAGCATGGTCAGAACAAGTTCTGACCATGTGAATGACCTGAGTAGTGTTGAAAGTATCATTCCACTTATCATTAACCATAGACCTGTCCAACCTCTTCCCCTTAGTACCCGTGTTCCAAGTATATCTAGAGCCAACAAAACCAGCATCATGGAGATTACAGTGTCTAACAGCCTCATTAAAATCCTCAGTGCTAGCATAATCATAAGTAACACACCCAACTTGATCATCAGAACAAGAAACAACATTAAAATCACCCGCTATCAGCCAAGGGACCTCATCAGAAGCAATAGAAACCATTTGAGCCCAAAGATCCCTTCTAAGAAGCCTTTGACTCTTAGCATAAACAGCAGAGAAATTAAAACTATCACAACTAGGATAGACAACCTTCATGTGGAGAATCTGGTCATGATCAACCAACATATTTATCTCAACATCATCACACCAAAGAATCCAGATTTTGTTGGAGCAGTTACCAACAAAATTCTTGAAAACCAACCTAGCAGAAACCATCCCAATCTTGTCAAAATCAGCCATAGGCTCTTGAATCGAAAGAATCTTAATTTTATGATCTTTAATAATAGAAACCAGCCTTCTCAAGGTTGATTTATTATTGACCCCTCTAGCATTCCAACTAGATATCCTGATCATTATCAGATGGGATTTTGACTTTTGCTGTTCTCCAATACGATTCAGAGAATTGACAGTAAACTTTTTTTATTTCTTTCTTTTTAATGCAGATTTCACCTTGCTGGAGAGGATTGACTCAAAGTTACTGGGAGATGAAGGCTTTGGAGACACATTATTACTGCCCAGATTATCACCAGGAAGAGAATCCATACTTCTCTCACTCTGCAATTTACACTGAGCAAAATCATGATCCAAACTTTTAATGGCTTCAATAATTTCCATGTTTTTATCATTTTCAGAATTGATGTTCCTTTCTTCAGTGTTAACAGAAGTATTAACCTGTATCGGATCCTTGATGACAATGGACCTTAATTTTCTTCTATATTCTTTACTGAAAGATTGAATGTTACTAGATACACTTTTAGCATTTCTTGCTTCCTGTTCAGAACCCTTTTCAGGATGAATTATGAATATTTTGAGACACAGCTTTAACAAAACTGACATTATCTTGAACACTAGCAGTAGGCTCAACCTTTCTTTCTTGATTTGCTTCCTTTTCTTTCTTCAAACACTCTTCACCCTTATGACCAATGTGATAACAGACATCACAATAAGCTGGAAGGTTCTTGTAACTGACATTGATCCAGCATCCATCGTTGGGACCGAAACCAACCCAAAACTTGTAAACCATCTCCCTGGAGATATCCACTTCAACCTGCGCATAACAGGTATTCAAAACATCCTTATTTCCATTAGGGACGATAATTTTGTAAGGAACCCCAATAGACGATGCCAGATCTTTAATAATACTTTGATTAAACATGAACTCATGGACTCTCTCAAAGCGAACCCACACCATGGTATTTGGATTTTCAAATCGCTTGTTAAACTCAGGACTCCATTGTAAAATCCTCATAGTTTTCCCTTCGATGTTCCACACATTTTTAGCCCAAAACGGACTGACATCTTCAGGAAGATGGAATTCAATGAAGACATGACGGGAATCAAAACTGTTAAACGTGAAAGTTCCTTTAAAGCCTTGCAAGAATGAATCAAGAACTCTTCTTTTAGGTAAGCCATCACTGACTTTCCCTATTAACGTGATGGAAGATTGATTAAGCAAGGTATCTTTTGTTTCTTTCGAAAACTGAATAGAACAATGATCAGAACAATGCTTAATGCATTCTGGTTTGAAGATAGATGAACTATCAGTTGTAGATCTTTTGACAGCATCAGCATATGATCTTTGATTGTTGTTCTTGTTATTGGCTTGAAGAAGAGTGGGAAACTCTTCAATATCTCGAGGAGAATTTAATGAAGAATTCAATACAGCATTCATGGTAAGCAACCGTAAAGACGAAGAATCAAGAAGTGATTTTAGCGTTTCTTGTAGATCTTATGCCTTAAGTTATTTTAAGTTTTTGGAATAATATATTTTTTATCTCTGAAAATTTCAATCTTTCTTGCCTTTGGATTAGGGTTTCATCATGTTACCCTTAAATTAGGGTTTCATATATCGTTGCTTCTTCTATTTCCGCCGCGTCATCACACATTATATTTAAACCAAACTTAATTTAGTTTATTTAGTCTTCTAATTTATTTTTAGGTTCCCTTCTCTTCGATCTCGGTTGATACTTTTCATTACTTTCCATTCTTCTGGAGTTACTATTTATCGGTTTGATTGGTCATTATTGAGTTGTTTTAGTTTTTTCTAGTTTATCTCTCTAATTCTATCGTTTTTACTATATTTAATTTAGGAGTCTTGTTGAAGATCATGATAGTTGATCTAAGATCTTTTTGGGCGCTCCAAGAATGGGCTCCATGATCGGCGCTTCCGATTTGATCGCCGATTATCTTTCCGATTAATAGTCCCTTTGTTTTCTTCCTGCTCTCTCGTTTCTCTGTTCTTCAGAGTTTAAGGTGATTAATATTGGTGTTTCGGTGTTCTCTTCTTGGTCTCTGTTTTTTCATTAAAAACAGAGTATCTTTTTGTAACCGGATATGGCGTTTAATGTTCTTAATGTAGAAGAGTTTCCAGCTCTTCATCAAGAATCTGGTAAGGGTCATATGGGAAGTAAGTCAAACTCTTATGCTGAAGTTTTAAAGAAAAGTATTTCAAAATAGGAGAAGGATCAGTTTGAGCTGGAATGGAAGGAATTTAAGAATGATCATTTATCGATTCAATTCGATAAAGAAACGCTTGATAAACTGAAATCCAAATCAAAGCACTCACTTGTTGGAAAATTCACGCATAGAGTGCCGAAAAGAGCTGTTTTGAGTAAGTTTCTTGAATCTTTTAAATTCAGGGAACCTTTTAGATTTAGACTATGGGACTCAAGGCATGTCATATTTGAGTTTAATGCTAAGTATGATTATGCTAAGTTATTCCATAGAGCTGTTTGGACTATGGATTCTTCAGTTATGCGTCTTTTGAAATGTTTAATGATTTGTCAAAAGAATCATCTGTGGCTCCGGTCTGGGTTAAGTTTGATATTCCAGAAGTTCTATATGATGAAAGTGTGGTTAAATCTGTGGCTTTGATGTTGGGTGAAGTTTTAGTTGTGAAAGTTCCTGATGAAAACAGATTGTTTTCACAATGTTCAGCCTTGGTCGAGATTGATGTTACTACTAAGCCTCCATCAGATGTCTGGATTGGATTTGGTGAGAATTTTGGTTTCTGGATCAAGATAATATACACTAATATGCCAGTATACTGTGAAAATTGCTATCATCTAGGTCATAGTATGGAGGGTTGTAAGAAGGTTGCCAAGAATCAAGAAGATGTTGAGGGTTTAACAACTAATAAGATCAAGTCTATCATAACTAAGCAATGGGTGAAGAAAGATGAAAAGATTGTGCTTGGGAATGATGTTGAAGGCTGTAAGACTCTTGAAAAAGGAGAGATAATTGAGACCATTGAAACGCTTAATCTGGGGTTACTAGATAATAATGGTTACGTTAATATGGTTTTCGATGATGAAGAGTCCCCTAATGTTAATTCGAGAAGTTTGCAGCATTCTCCTACTAAGAAATGGGTGTCTAACTCTCCTGAGTTTTATCGAGGAAGTCAGAATGATATGGAGAGTAGTAAGAGATCTGGGGGTAAACTTTAGAAGAATAATGAGGTTGTTCAGAATAAAGAAGTTAATGTTCAACATGTTTTACTCAAAGCTAATAAGCAGAAGGATAAGAATGATCAGATGGATGCTGAACAAAAGAAGGATGTTATAGAAGAGGATGATGAACAAAGGAGTAGGTTTAGTAATCAGAATAAGAGTGAAGGTGAAGGGGAGGGTGAATCTAGTTTTAAGGAAATATTTGATAAGAAAATCAAGATAGCTAAAGGCAAGAGGAATACTAGAAGCAAGATTATTAAGGCTTTACAATTCAACAGTTCAAGTAAATCTAAATCCACAAACTCTTTAAATGATTAGTTTTATAAATTGGAATATTCGTGGTATCAAGGATAAAGCTTCTGTTCGTAGGCTCAAGTATCTTGCTATTAAAAATAAAGCTAAGTTAATTGCAATTCAAGAACCTTTAGTGAGTTGTGATAATATTGCTAATGTTGCTGCTAAGATAGGTTATGATAACTTTGCTTTTAATGTAAGTAACAAAATTTGGATTTTCTGGAAATATGATGTTTCTGTTGAAATTTTGAATGATATGAATCAGTGTCTTAACATTAAAGTTAGCTTATTAAATGACAGTCAGCATGTTATGATTTCTATTGTTTATGCTAAATGTCAAAGAGTCAATAGAGTTGAGTTGTGGAACTTTCTTAAGAGTATTGTTGTTACTGAATTAGGATGGTTAATCTGTGGTGATTTCAATGCTGTTTGCTCTATTGATGATCAGTTGGGCTGTAGTTCTTTTTGTTTGAATAGCACTAATGATTTTCATGACATGATTAGCACATGTGATATTGAGGATGCTGGTTACATTGGTTCCAAGTTTACTTGGTCTAATGGTTCTAAATGGAAGAGATTGGACCGTGTTTTTTCTAATAATAAATGGATCAGCATGTTTAACACTACTAAAGGTTATCATCTTGCTAGAACGGGATCTGATCATATGCCCAAGGTTATTTCTTTTGCTAATAATGCTATGAAAGGCAAAGCTGGTTTTAAGTTTCAGGAAATGTGGTTGTTAGAAGAGTCTTTTCTTCCTTTTGTTGAAGATAATTGGAGAGGTGATATGAATGGTGATCCTTTATTCTTGTTCTGGAATAAGCTGAAAAGATTGAAGAAGGGATTAAAGTTGTGGAATAAGGAGGTGGTTGGTAATATCTTTAGCAAGGTGCAAAGCATGGAAGACATGGTGTTACAAAAAGAGTTACAGCATCAAAATTGTCAGTCTGCTGAGTCCAAATCTGAGCTTCTTAAAGCTAATGCTCTTCTTATTAAAGCTCACAGAATGGAGGAGCTTTATTGGAAGCAACAATGCTATAGCAAATGGTTGCTTGAGGGGGACAGAAACACTAGCTTTTACCATAGCTTTGTGCAAAAGAAAAGAAGGCGCAATAGTATTAAAGGTATCAGATGTGGTGAGGTTTGGCTTTCTGAATCTTCTGAGATTGGTCTTTCTGTTGTGTCTTTCTTTCAAAATTATCTTACTAATTCTCATGTGGATGATGTTAATAGACTGAATGATGATATTTTTAACTATATCCCTAGCCTTGTTACTGCTGATATTAACAGGAGCATTCTTAAGCCTATTGATGATAGTGAGCTGAGAAATGTCATCAAGTCTATGAATACGTCTAGTGCTCCTGGTATGGATGGATTTACAGTTAATTTCTATAATCATTGTTGGCACATTATTAAAGTAGACATGTTAAATGCTATGAATGATTTCTTAAATGGTAGATGTATTCCTAAAGGTATTTTTTCTACTGGTGTTTGTTTGCTGCCTAAGGTAAATAATCCTATAACTTGGAAAGATTATCGGCCTATTAGTCTTTGCTCTGTGATTAATCGAATTATGTCTAAGATAATTGTTTAGATGATGGCCTTGTTTCTGCCTAGTTTGATCTCTCCTAACCAGGGAGGGTTTGTTCCTGGCAGAAATATTAATGATAATATTCTAATTTGCAAGGAGCTCATTTGTGACTTAAGTAGGAAAGGTAAGCATAATAATATTATGGTTCAGTTTGATATGTCTAAGGTGTTTGATAAGCTCAAGCATGATTTTATTTTTAAAGTTCTAGATAAATTTGGGTTTTCATCTAGGTTCATATGTCTTATTAAGAAAATGATTCAGTTTGTGAATGTTTCTATCCTTGTGAATGGTGAGAGCTTTGGTTACTTTAACACTACAAAAGGTCTGCGTCAAGGTGATCCTATCTCACCCTTTCTTTTTATTATTGCTGAAGAGTTGTTCATTAGGGGTTTTAATGCTTTGATTCTTAATAACAAGAGCATGAAGTATAAATGTAGAAGTGGTATTTGTGTTAATAGCTTAGCTTTTGCTGATGATATTCTGCTTTTCTTGAATTGCAAAGATACAACTGTTAACAAGCTTTGTAGTTTTTTGGACAAGTATCAGTATCTTTCTGGCCAGGTTGTGAACAAGGAGAAAACTAAGGTGTTAATGGCTAAAGGTATTGATGTTAATAAGATTGACATTGTTGTTAATCAATCTGGTTTCTCTTCTAGTCAGTTGCCTACAGATTATCTTGGTGTTACCATAAGCACTAACTATAGATGCAGCAACTTCAATAAGCTCATTTGTAAGGTCAGTAGTAAAATTGAGGATTGGAATATTGCTAAGCTTTCTTTTGCAGGAAGGCTTATGCTGGTGAAGTCAGTTCTTTCTAGTATTATCCTTTATTGGATGTATTCTAATGTCCTTCCCAAAGGTATCATTTATAAATTAGAAATCATGATGAACAAGTTTGTTTGGGGTTCTTCTCATGATGGTAAGAATGTTCATTGGTGTAGCTGGTCTAATCTGTGCAAGAGTTATAGTGAGGGTGGGCTGAATGTAAGGAATATGGATGATGTGCAGACTGCTATCTCTTTCAATCTTTGGGCTGCTTTTAGGGAGAATAATTCTTTTTGGGCTAATGTTATGCATAGTATCTATTGCAGTAAGAATAATCCTTTGCAAGTTAGTCCCTTGAAGGCTGGGTCTTTAGTTTGGAAGAGAATGATTAGTGTTCGTGATAAAGCTGAATGTTTCATCAAGTGGAAGATTGGTAATGGTATGGTTGATTTTTGGTTGGATAACTGGACTGGTACTGGTCCTTTTATTTCTTTTAACTACAATGATAATAACTTGTGGTTCACCTCTGAGAAGGTTAGCTCTTATTGGTCTAACAGCTCTTGGGATTTATCTTCTGTTGATAGCTTTATTAGTCCTGATGTTATTAATAGCATAAAGAGTATTCATATTAATGATAGTAGTCTTGATGTAATGGTTTGGTCCCTTGCTAAGAATGGTAAGTACAGCCTTAAGGATACTTGGGAGGGTGTTAGAAGAAAGTTTGATACTGATTCTGTTTATAAAAGCATTTGGAATTCTTTAACTCCTAGTAAAAGTTCTTTCTTTCACTGGAAGATTCTTAAAAAATTTGTTGCTGTTGATTCTGTTATTCAAAAGAGGGGTGTTGTTTTGGCTTCTAAATGCTTGTTCTGTGATGGTTGTGAAACTATTGGGCATCTTTTTGTTTCTTGTGATTTTGCTTGGTCAATCTGGACATTTTGCTGTCATTTTAGAATATACATGAATAGACAGATGAGCATTAGGGTTATTTCTAAGCTATGGCAGAGTGCTCGGGCGTCTAAAGTACAGGTCAGAAGTATCATTCCCTCTCTTATTCTTCACAGTATTTGGAAAGCGAGAAACCAGCTTAAGATCAAAGGAATTAAAACTTCTAATACTGCTATTATTAACCATATTATTTCTATCATTAAGAATTTTGACAAGAACAAAGTGATAAGTAAATCCAACTGGTCTTCTTATCCTAAAGCTGCTACTAGTTTAGGTTGTTGTAATCATGTTAGTCTTGCTAATAGACCTATATATGTTAAGTGGGTCATGCCTCCATCTGGTAGGCTTAAGATGAATGTGGATGCCTCTTGTTTAAAGAATGGAGAGGCCAGTGGTGCTGTCATAATTCGAGATAGCAATGGTAGTATGGTTAAAGGTCAGAGCTACTTATATGGTAAGTTGTCACCCTTATTTGCTGAGATTCATGTAATATTAGATGGTCTGCTGCTTTGCAAGGTGAATAACTGGACCTGTGTGGACATAGAATCTGATTCTTTAACTGCCATTAATTGGGTTACTAATAGGAATCTCGTTTTAGCTTAGTTTATTAGACCAGTTATTCATTGCATTCGTAATTTGCTCCACAGCAGCATGACTATTGCTCATGTTTTTAGAGAGCAAAATCATGTTGTTGATTGGCTTGCTCATTACACTATATGTCAGAAATCAACTTACAATATAACAGTTAACTCTATTCCTATTGACTTAAAAGCTATTATGATTCTAGAAGCATTAAATCTTGGTTACATAACTGTTTGATATATGACATTGATATGCTTGCAATGTTTTGTGTAAGAATCTGACTTAATCTCATTACCTTGATGCTGTTGCTTCTCTTGTTGGATTGTTCTGAGTCGATATGCTGTTGTGAGTCCTGGTGATCGTAGCGCTGGTGCTGTGGTGGTCCTGACATGTTGAAAGGTTTGCGTCTGAAGATGGTAGCTTGTGGCTGAAAAGTTGGTTGCTTGTTGCTGTTTTGTGGCTGAGTTGGTGCTGCTTTTCTTTATGCTATTGGTCTTCTGTTGGCTTGATGATGGAGTCATGATGATGCTTGTTTCGATCTGCTGGATTTGTTCCTGAAGTTGGTAGCTTTGGTCATGATGGTGTCTTTGTTGCTAAATCAGCTTTAGGGTGTTTGCTGATTCTAAGCATTTTGGGTGTTAAAGGTGTTTGCTTTAATGGTGGCTGCTAAATGGAGTAGCTTTAAGATCTTGTATTAAGTTAGGGTTTTGATTTGGGCTTTAGGGTTTGTATAGGGCCCTTGGTCTTTAATTTCAATTTCCCGCGTTTGTATAAACTTTCTTTATTTTAATAAATATCTCATTTTAGTTAAAAAAAAAAAAAATTAGGAGTCTTGTTTATCGACTTTTTTATGTGGATTGCATCTCCTCTGGATATGCCTAACACATCTTATTTATTTAATGTTATTTTCGCATAAAAAACTTATTTTTCAACTTATGTTTTTTTCAAAAAAGAATTGAAAATAATTTATAATTTTTTAAAAAATTGTTAGACAAAAAAAAACTAATGTTGAAAACAAATGAAACCGGACAAATATAATAGAAATATAAACTAAATTTTTAAGGGGTTCTTACAAGTTAAGACCAGGTTAACAACTGTGTATTTCAACGAAACGGAAAGCAAACAAAAAGAATATATATATGGACTGATTCCAACTCTACGAACGAATTGTTAGGTTAAGCCACACATAGTTCTGACCCGATAGATCTAGTCAGAACCAATTCAGTTTTGCCTCCTAACTTGAAGTTAGCTACACTTACAAGTACAAAATTATTTTACGTGGGTCGAAATCCCAACATGCAAAAACATATTCAGCAAAGAACCTTGTATCATAATTTTTTTTTTTAAATCAAAGATACAAAATCAAAGATAAAACATAAATGTAAGGTTAAAAAATAACGTAGCTTGGCAATTTTTCTCACTTTTGATTTTAAAAAATAACGTACATGCTCTTCATAAATAGAAAGGGGGTGGAGTAAGATTGCATGTTTGAGAGAGAGAGAGAAAATTGACGTTTTAACAAGTTTTTGGCTAAAAACCCTGGTTAGTCACCGGCGAATGACACGTGTTACATTCCTGCCACTAAGCTTCATTCGTCCCCAAAACTGGTCATCGGTCTCCAAAAACGTTGCATATGTGCCATTGGCGCGTGCAAATGAACCAGAAGCTGACACGTGGCATGGTATAATACCCAGCTTTTCTGTACATACAGCCCCCTTACTTTTCTTCCAAATACACCCCTGTCGATGTATTTACTGTGTTTAATTAAATTTTTACCTTTTAACCATTTATCCTACCCCAGCCCACCCATTTAGATAATTACCCGACCCATCTTCTTTAATTTCACCCATTTAATTTCACTAACTCCTAGTGTCGTTTCAGCTTTACCGAGTTAGGGTTTCTATTTCACTCAGGAGAAAAACCAAGGCACGACAAGTTCGCCTCAGACGACGTTAGCCGGAGCTTGGGGTTCCTCTGTTTCAAGCCCTAACGGACCGTCAAGGGTGCCGTCGCCTCCAACGACGGCGTTTGGTGAAATCGATACCACTTGGGATCTGATTCATGCAGCTGCTGGTCAAGTAGGTAGGCTGAAGATGAACAGCGAAGGACCATTCTTCAATCAGTGGTTTTCTCAAGGACACCCAAATCAGGTAAAAAAAAACCGTTTTTTTTTTTCAAAGTTCGGAGCTTTCCCTTTCTTTACTTAAAACCACAACCTTTATTTACTTATTTTGGGTATAAAATTATCACTTGAAAGTTCAAACCAAATTTTGTATTAATTTGTTATTTATGATGTTTTAAATTAATTTTAACAGTATTTTAGAGATGAAGAAATGGATAGAAGAATAGTTAAATCTATGCATTTTCGCCGTTTTGCACAATTACAACACCCGCATTATCAAGCACTTATGCTTCACCAATCTGCTGGTGCTAAACAAAAGTGCGCAGGCACCGGTGTCTTCTTACCTCGACCCTATAACCCCAGGAAAACTTCAGGTATTTAATTTCTTCAAAAAACAGTCTTCTTTATAACTTTCTGTATCTGGGTATGAACTGATTTTGTTTACCTGCAGATTCTGCAATTGGAACAAGGAATGGCTTCTATACCCAAAAAGAGAGAAGATTAAGGGCAATGGTCATCTCCCTCAAGAATGGAAGTACTGAACTGAAGCTTTCACTTGTGTTGTACTCTAATAAATTCAATTTTGCATAAGTTTATTTTATTTATTTATGGTGATTTTTATAAGTTTATTAGTCTAATTAGGTATGGAAGATGGAAGAAAGCTTGATTTGTAATAGTAGTTGAATAAGGCTTTATATATTTAATTATTTATTTTATGTTTTCTAGTAGAAACAGTGTATTAGTTTCTTGAAGGGTGTAATAAATGGAGTTTTGTGGGTTGTTTTTTTATATGTAATGTGGTCTTTGAGACGTAAATTAAAGTGTAATTACAGAAGATGGGTCGGGTAATTATTTAAATGGGTGGGCTGGGATAGGGTAAATGGTTAAAAGGTAAAAATTTAATTAAACACAGTAAATACATCGACAGGGGTGTATTTGGAAGAAAAGTAAGGGGACTGTATGTACAGAAAAGCTGGGTATTATACCATGCCACGTGTCAGCTTATGGTTCATTTGCACGCGCCAATGGCACATATGCAACGTTTTTGGAGACCGATGACCAGTTTTGGGGACGAATGAAGCTTAGTGGCAGGAATGTAACATGTGTCATACGCCGGTGACTAACCAGGGTTTTTAGCCCAAGTTTTTATAAGTTTTCTCTTCAATTACATATTGATAGTTCCCAAGTGATATCTAAATCTACCAAATCAATCTATTTCCTTTTATAATATTTATTTTAGGAATTATCTCATAATATTTTATATTCTGAAAAGTTTCCTCCAAAATCTCTACTTCCATTCAAATCTGTCATTAACCTTTTCAACAGAACACTCCAAAATCTCTACTTCCATTCAAATCTGTCATTAACCTTTTCAACAGAACACTCCAAAATCTCTACTTCCATTCAAATCTGTCATTAACCTTTTCAACAGAACATAAAGATCAAAACTTTTCATTGATGATCACAGTTTTTTCCTCTTCTTTTCCAAGTATTATTGTCACGTGTTTTATCAACGGATTTTTTCAATTTGTCTTCATAGATACCAAACAAAGATATTGTGTTACTCATCCCAGCAACAGCAGAGTGCACTTTTCCGAATGCTTGAATTGGTTTCTCTTTTCCGAGAGTGATCATCAAGGGGAAACAGATAATCCAAAAGAAACGTTAAACTTATACAAGGCCAAGCTAAACTCTTCAAAGCATAAACCATGTGACATGGACGGAGATCCATTCCATTACTTTAAATGAAATCATCACCGAAACATTGTAAAGAATATAGCAATTTCATTCACCAAAAAGCCTAGTGACACCAAACAACCCTTAAGTAGGAAATAGTCTTGTGGCACCGAACAACCCCTAAGTAGGACGTGGAATTTTAGAACATTTTAAGAGATCAAGAACTATTGCCATATAAGTCTGATATATATAACATAATTCTAAAAATAGAATTAGTTTCAGCATCTCCGTAGTGGTGCTTCAACTTTAAACCATGTCATACGATGCCAAATAACATTGACACAAAATGATAATTAAATTACAAACCGAGATCAATAAACAAGAAGGACATGATGCAAGTGACTCGTGAATTAAGACTATCGTCAAGAATCCATATGGCAACAAACAGGTACTTTGATGATTCCACTTTTACCATTTGAAAAGTAAAGTTGCCATAAGGATTTATCTCACAAAACTTACACACCAAGATCAATACACCAGAAGGACATGATTCAAGTGACTCATGAATTAAGACTTTCATCAAGAATATATATGGCAACAAACAGGTACTGTTGATGATTCTGCTTTTACCATTTAAAAAGTATAGCTGCCATAAGAATATAACCCCGAAAAGTAAAGTTACCACACGAATTGACTAGAAGGATATATCTCACAAAAGTAAAGTTGCCATAGGAATTTACTGTAGGAAATAGTCTAGTGGCACCAAACAACCCCTCAGTAGGCTGTGGAATTTGAGAACTTTTTAAGAGATCAAGAACTATTGCCATATAAGCGCGACATATATAATATAATTACAAAAATAGAATTAGTTTCAGCATCTCCATCATGCTTCAACTTGAAAGCCATGTCATATGATGCCATATAACATTGGCACGAGATGATAACCAAATTAGATAACGAGATCATTAAACCAGAAGGACATGATGCAAGTAACTCATGAACAAAGACTTTCATCAAGAATATGGCAACAAACAGGTACTGTTGATGATCCCGCTTTTACCGCTCAAAAAGTGAAGTTGGCATAAAGGTTTTATCTCACAAATATACCATTCAAAAAGTGAAGTTGGCATAAGGGTTTTATCTCACAAAAGTTACACACCAAGATCAATTAAAAAGTAAAGTTGTAGGACCCAACCGGGATCGAACCGGTGACCTCTTGATCTGCAGTCAAATGCTCTACCACTGAGCTATGGACCCAACTATGAACATAAGTTACCGAGTTTTAATAAAACATATACATTTGGCATGACCCATGCAGCAAAAAAAATACAAGTAATAACGAAAACTAAAGGTATATGATAAAAATATTGTCTTTATCTACAATAGACAGAGCTTTTGTATAGGGAAATTATAAAAAAAACAAAGATAAGAATCAAAGAAGTAGGGCTCAACCCGTGATTTCTTCATCTGCAGTAATGCTCTATCACTAAACTATGGACCCAGCAGTGGCTACAGAGCTTTCAATTTATACATAGAGAAAATGTGTTTCAAACTTGCGATTAACATATGGTAAGGACTCAGGATATCGACCGAAATTATAGGATAGTAGAAAAATGTTTCAAGGTTGCTTACCAATAAAAAGCACTCAAGATCATTATGACCAATAAAAAGCACTCAAGTTATAGGATAGTAGATAAAATAGCAAAAGCTTACCAACTGTTAAGTTATACGACAACAATGCAATTACGCATGCCACAAGAACTACGACCCAATTGAAAGGAGAGGGATGGAAGTTAGACAACATAAGTACCAAAGTTTTTACTATCATGAAATTTATGATTGAAATTCGAGCATAGAAACAGCATACTGTATTGAAATTTAAGGATCGAAATTCGTATACTCTATGATTGAAATTCAAGCACAGAAACAACATACTGTATAGTAATTTACGGATCAAATTTCGTACTCTAGGATTGAAATTCGAGAATAGAAACAGCATACTGTATTGAAATTTAAGGATCGAATTCCCTATACTCTATAATTGAAATTCAAGCATAGAAACAGCATACTGTATAGTAATTTAAGGATTGAATTTCGTACCCTCTAGGATTGAAATTCGAGCATAGAAACAGCATACTGTATTGAAATTTAAGGATCGAATTCCCGATACACTACGATTGAAATTCAAGCACAGAAACAGCTTTAAAGATCAAATTTCTTATACTCTATGATTAAAATTCGAGCATAGACACATATATGCTTTAAGAAATAGCACTAAGGATCGAAATTCGAGCATAGAACAGCATAGGAAATTAAAGTTTCGTAAAAGGACAACAATGCAAAGCACTCTGGACAAAACAAAGGCCTATATGAGCTAATGCAAATAACAAGTTTATGAAATATCTTACTTGTTTGAGGTTAATCAAAACAAGGCCTACTCAGTTTCAACCCAGAAAAAGATAATACAACATGAATATAGAAATCATACACATCTAGAGTAAGGTTACTTGTGGATCGGTAGCGTCCTCTCTCAAGCCTCTCCTTGTGCTTTTTTACACTTCACCAGCATAGTATAGATGAATCTTTCAAGAGATGAAGAACTAATGCAACAAATGCGAGATCAGCAGAGTGACAGCAGTAGACCAATGTTCTAAATGCTGTAAATCACACTGCAGTAGTTCAATTTCACAAAATTATGAATCAGAAACAACAACGGAAACATATATGTGAGAATCTGGTAAAACGCCCAAAAATCTGAAGAACACCAAAAAAAACTAACAGATTTCATCGTAACGAAGCTAATTTCATGGTCAATACACACAATCAGAAGAATAAAAAAAGTTTCACCGACGGTTTGGATCTCGCAAGAGGTAGTAATCGACGGCCTTCATGCGACTTTTGCAGATTCCTGATCCAAAACTCGAAGTCGAAGAAAGTCAGTCGAACTAAACTCGGCTACTAATTATTAGTATTGAGCTCATCGACGGCTCCTTACCTTACAAATTTTCATCCTGATGTAAAAATGCTTATCTATAGGCATTAATAGAAACATTTTATTTATATTTCTATATATATCATACATCAAACATTTAATTAGTTTTTCATGCACTACCCACAAATTTAATTAATAAAAAAAAAAGCTGAAAATTTATGTTAAATAAGAATTATAAAATATTTTTTTTATTTGTATATAAATAAAAATCGAGTGAAGCTATTTTCTCGTAAGATTTATTATTTTCTCCATTTTATATTTCTAAAAAAATACTTAACATTTGTTTTATCTTTTTGTCTTTAATTTACTTTCTAATTTATAATTTGATGTCACCCTACACTATTCAACTTTTATTCGAACAAACACATCATTAAGTCAAATTACATCCAACATATATCATTTCTTCTAAAATTAAACTTTAAAAACCAAAAAAACTCAAATTCGTTGAAAATTAATCATAGAAAATGAAGACACCCAAACAGATTCAACATCTGATACAGAGTAAACGCAGGGAAACCAATATAGGGAAATCCTAATTTTCTTTATCAAAATTCAACTCCCTTACATCGTAAACAAAGTATGTTTAAATAAGGGTCGAATGAAAACCCTAATACGAAAATACGAAAATTATGAAAATGCCCGAAAGTAATAAAAATTCGGAATAAATTAGTAAACGGCTGTGAATGCCCAAAAAACGCCATATGTCACGAGCGTAAGTTGGTGAGTTCAACTCTTGGCGTTGTTCCCTTCGAAATAAGGTGTTGTGGGTCAAAATCGGACACCGGACTCCGAAACTGTCAATTCACCGCATTCTTCGGGTGATCGCCTGTCTTCATAAATTCTAGCGTTAATCTGTCTGCATCATCCCCTCCGGAGTAGAGAAGATTCGCCCTCGAATTAGAATCAGTCTCCTCGTCAGAAGAGTAAACTGCATAAGGAATCAGATGTTTAACATTAAAGACATCAGACGTACGGACATGGCTAGGCAAGCGCAGCCGATAAGCATTCGGGTTGATCCTCTCCATAATCTCTACAGGGCCAATCTTCTGGACGGCCAGTTTGTTGTACTCACTACCAGGGTACTGATTTTTGGTTAGAAATGCCCGCACATAGTCACCAACGTCGAACTGTACAGGACGACGATGAGAATCCTCCTAAGACTTATACTTGGCGGTGCTCAAGACAAGCTGATCGTATGTCTTCTGGTGGGTTTGGCGAATCTGCGATACAAGCTCCTCAACAGTTATGTGAACACGAATTTTACTGGGCAGGGCTAGCAAGTCCGCAGGAGCTCGGGGCACAACACCACACACCACCTGGAAAGGACAAAGACCCGTCGAACAGTTAAGGGCATGGTTGTGGGAAAACTCTACCTGCGGTAGGCGCTGATCCCACGCCTTCGGGTGATCTCCCACCAGGCTGCGCAACAAGTTACCAAGGGAACTGTTAACCACTTCTGTCTGACCATCAGTCTGGGGGTGGTAGGCACTATTGAAACTGAGCTGCGTATTCACCATGCGCCATAAGTTGCGCCAGAATTGACTCACAAACCTGGTGTCACGGTCAGAAACAATGGCACTAGGGAGGTCATGAATGCAGTAAATCTCTCGAAAGAAAAGCTGCGCGACACACACTGCATCAGATGTCTTTCTACATGGGATGAAGTGTATCATCTTAGAAAAACGATCAACCACCACAAAAATAGAGTTGAAACCACGCTGAGTCCGGGGTAATCCAAGAACAAAATCTATACTGATGTCGGTCCAGGGCTGAGCAGGAATTGGCAACGGCAAATAAAGACCCGCATTCGTTGATGTTCCATTGGCCAACTGACAAACTCGACAACGGGAGACATAACGACCAACTTCCTTGCGCATCAAAGGCCAAAAATATGATGAGGACAACAACTGGTATGTCCTATCAAGGCCCACATGACCCTCGGCATGCAGCTCCTTGATCAACTGAAGACGCAAGCTACAGTCAAGGATACACAACTGTACCCCGCGAAAGAGAAATCCGTCCTCCATGAAAAAATCAGATTGTGTCCCCTGCTGAATCAGTTCAATAACCTGAGAGAAGAACGAGTCAGTAGCATAAAGGTCAACAAAAGAATCAAATCCAGGAAGCTGAACTTGCATTTCAATCAGCAGATTGTGACGACGGCTCAGAGCATCAGCAACCCGATTCGTAATACCGGCCTTGTGCTTGATGACAAAAGTGAATTACTGCAAGTAGGGATGGCAAATAGTTCTGGAACCACGGTTCAAAGCTGACAATCTGCTTATGAACTGGTGGTTTACCTGCGAAACTGGCCTATTAGGACTGCAAACTGGCCTATTAGGACTGCAAAATGGCCTATTAGGACTGCAAACTGGCAGGACCGCAACCCGCCAGGACCGCAAACCATTAGGACCGCCAGACCGCATAAGGAGTAAACTGGCAGGACCGCAACCCGCCAGGACTGCAAACTGGCAGGACTGCGAAACCACGATTTATTTGTAAAAAACCGCGGTTTATTGGTAAATATTATAAATGTTTTATTTATTTTATAACTAAAATGTTATATTTAAAAAATATTGAGATGTTGCATATTATATTATAGAATTATTATTACAGTTTGGTTAATATTAATTTGTTTTGGTTATTAATATTTTAAGTGTTGTAATTATTGTATAGTCCAAAATTTTAAATATTACTTATGTTATTACTTATTATCACATTTTGAATATTATTATTATGATTTTAGATCTAATATTAGTAGTGTTGATTTTAATATTACAAACCAAAACTATATCTTATCATGTTAAAATATTACAAATTCTATGGTTATAATTTTAATATTACATTTTGAATTTTATTACAATGATTTGGTTTTAAATATTACAAGTGTTTGTTATTATTTTTTAAACCAAAATCATATTTTATCATGTAAAAATATTACAAGTTATATTTATTATTTTTAATATGAGATTTTGAATTTTATTATTATGATTAGGTTTTAAATATTATAAGTGTTATTTATTATTTTTAAGTTATATTGTTATAATTTTAATATTACATTTTGAATTTTATTACTGTGATTTGGTTTTAAATATAACAAGTGTTATTTATTATTTTTAAGTTATATTGTTATAATTTTAATATTACATTTTGAATTTTATTATTGTGATTTGGTTTTAAATATTACAAATGTTATTTATTATTTTTTAAACCAAAATCATATTTTATCATGTTAAAATATTACAAGTTATATTAAAATATTTAATATTACAAATGCTAAAATATTACAAGTCATATTAAAACATTTAATATTACAAATGCTAAAATATTACAAGTTATATTAAAATATTTAATATTACAATTGCTAAAATACATTTTTAGTCTCTTGTCGCTAACCACTTTTTTAAGTCGCAAAACTTTCTCAACAGTAACTGCAATTTGTAATGGATCTCCCAAAACTTGTCCTCGAGTCTCACGATTAACCTTACTTAACGCAGCAGCAATCAAATCGACCATCTTTGTCTTCGTACTAAGACTTTGTTTAGGAACAACAGTCTTACTCTTAGTTATAGTTGGGTGTTTGACACTTCGTGTCACCTTGTCGACCATTTCAGAACTAAAATTTGGTTTGGCGGTCTTACTCAAAGTCGTACGTGTAGTACTAACAAGTTTGACGCTTCGCCTCTCCTTATCAGAAATTTTCAAACTAAAATTTTGTTTGAGGGTCTTACTCATATTCGTAGGTTCAGTGGCACATTTGATGCGTCGTGTGATCGGATCCCTCTCGGGTGGAGGAGACATCATAAAAGAAGAAAATTCCGAAAAATCAGTTTTCAGAGTTGCTTGTCCTAACCTGTTGTTGAAGCCACAAAACGGCATTGGAAATTTGAAATGAGCACAAATAATAACTAATACAAACTAATAACAATTGTTTTTCGAAAAAAAATCTAACTATTTCGAAAACAGAAGTACGATATGTAAAATACAAAAGTTAAGCTTAATAAAAAATCTAGAACAAGTTGAGAGATTTAGAGAGTTTATAGTAGATTTAGTCAGTGTGTGAGGTTGGAGTTGGGGTCTCCTCTATTTATAGAGGAGACCCAAAAAAAAATGTTTTTGAAAATTCCGAAAAAAGGCATCCGTCCGGGGCATCCGGACGAAATGTCCGGATGCCCGAATCTGAAATTCGGACCATCCGGACGAAAAGCGCAACGGCTAGTTTCATAAACTAGTCGTTGCGTTTGAACGTAGCACGTCTGATTAGATGGTCCGCACGGTGACGTCATCCGTGACTGATTTTTTTTTTAAAAATATTTTTTTTATAAAAAAATTAATTTTTTAAAAAGTTATGCACTTTAAATTATTTAAAAAAATCAAAACTCTATACATAGGATTGCGCATTAATATTTTTTTAAAAAAATTATATAAATAGGAAATTCGAACTATTATTTAAAAAAAATAAAAATCTATAAATAGATTTTTCGAACTATTAGTTTTTAAATAATTTTAGTACTTTTATTAAAAAAAATTAAATTCTCTAGATTATTGAAAGAAATTTTATATTATTAACCCTTCCTTTTTTTCTAGTTTATTGAAAGAAATTTTATATTATTAACAAGTTAATTTGGACATTTGTCCGGATGCCCGGAGCGCCGTTATTTTCACATAATGGTACATAATATAGTTTATATTGTTGATGATGTTAATCTCCTAAATAAATATATTTAATTATGCCATCAGAATATAATTCCTTTTTAGGAACCAAATTACACATAGTTAATTGAAACACAATTGGTATTTTTGAATTTATTTGACAACCAAATTACATGTGTTTATGCAATTGGAACATAATCCAAATTTATACAATTTTTAAAACTTTAAATTTATACTTCAAATATTAAATTTATACTTCAAATGTTGTAATCGAAATACAAGTAGATGTACTTATTTTATTTAATATCTACATAATATTAAATAAAATATCTTAAATACATAAAGATAAATATATAATCAAACGTATCAAAATCAAATTACAATTATTTTTTTAGAATGTAATTGATTGATTATAAAATTTCGATTAAAATGATAACATATTTAAATTAAAATACATGAAATAGAATAATTAACTCGTGTATATGGTACATATCTCAATTATTGAAATTAGATTCAATTAACACTTACAAATTAATTTTAAATAACATTATAAAATATTCTAATAAACGGTTCTTAAATGGTTTGGCTGGTGGTTTGAACTGATAAACGGTTCTTAAATGGTTTGTCTGGTGGTTTAACTGCAAAACTGGCCCATTAGGACTGCAAACTGGCAGGACCGCAACCCGCCAGGACCGCATAAGGAGCAAACTGGCAGGACCGCATAAGGAGCAAACTGGCAGGACCGCAAACTGGCAGGACCGCAACCCGCCAGGACCGCAACCCGCCAGGACCGCAACCCGCCAGGACCGCAACCCGTCAGGACCGCAACCCGCCAGGACTGCAACCCGTGGTTCTGATTTAAACGGTTCGGATGGTTCGCGGTTCAGATCGTTTGTCACCCCTAGCTGCAAGTAAGCTATCCAAGAAGCGTGTCTATGAGAGACCTTGTCATGGATGCAAGATGCTTCAAAGAGTCATGATCAGTATATAGCACAAATTCACGCTGAAACAAATAATGACGCCAATGCTTGATAGCCTGAACCACAACATAAAATTCAATGTCATATGTACTAAATCGCAGCTTAGCACTCGCCAGTTTCTTACTGAAGAAAGCCACATGACGCCGTGACTGGGAAATAACTGCCCCAATACCAAATTTAGACGCATCACAATGAAGCTCAAATGGCTGGGAAAAGTCGGGCAGCACCAGAATAGGTGCAATGGTGAGACATCGTTTAATCTCTGAAAACGCAGCATCAGCATCCTCGGACCATTCAAATTTTGTGCCCTTCACGCAGTTCGTAATCGGGGCCATAACACTGCTGAAATGGGGAACGAAACACCGATAAAAAGAAGCTAAACCATGAAAACTGCGAACCTCAGTGATGGAAGTAGGTCGAGGCCACTGGTCCACTGCAACAACTTTGCTCGGATCAGCTCGTGACCCTTCAACAGAGACAATATACCCCAAAAATTGGACAGATGGGGACATAAATGAGCATTTGGCAGCGGCACCATAAAACTTGTCCTGACGCAGCACCAATAACACCTCACGTAAGTGGGATAAGTGCATAAAAGGGTTAACGCTATAGATCAGAATATCATCGAAGTAAACAACAACAAATTTACCGATGAAAGGCCTCAATGTCTGATTCATGACACGTATGAAACTGCTCGGCGCGTTAGACAGGCCAAACGACATCACCAGCCACTCAAACAGTCCCTCACGCGTCTTAAACGCCGTCTTCCACTCATCACCAGGACGAATCCGAATCTGATGGTATCCACTCTTCAAATCAAGCTTGCTGAACACAGAAGCACCACCCAACTGGTCTAAAAGATCATCCAGACGAGGTATAGGAAACCTGTAGCGAACAGTGATCTTGTTGACAGCTCGGTTGTCCACACACATACGCCAGGAACCATCCTTCTTCGGTGTCAGCAACCCCGGAACTGCACATGGACTGAGATTTTCTCAAACATGCCCCTTATCCAACAAATCCTCCACTTGTCGACGTAATTCTCCATGCTCCTTCGAGCTCATTCGATAGTGGGGCCGATTTTGGAGAGCAGTACCAGGAACCAGGTCGATTTGATGTTAAATATCCATCAGAGGAGGTAACTCAGGGGGGCAAAGTCTCAGGAAACACAGCTGCAAACTCCTGCAAAAGAGACCAAACTGCAGGGCTAGGGTCCACACGAAAATCAGTCACAACAGGATCACAAAACAACAAGAAGACCACACCAGCTTCTTCCATGGCCACCTGAAAAGGAGCACGGGACAGCAAGGTCGTTGTGGAAGGATCAGAGCCAATGTTGAGGGACCGAGGCTTTGGCGGCACTAGAAAAATCTTCTTACCCCAAAATAAGAATGAATAAGTATTCGCACGACCATCATGCACAACAGACAAATCATACTGTCAAAGGTGGCCAAGCAATAAGTGACAAGCGTCCATAGGCACTACATCACAAAACACCTCATCCCGGTATGTCTGCCCCACAGAAAATTATACAAGCACACGTTTAGACACAGTGATATCAGTACCTTTACTCAGCCAGGCCAGCTTGTATGGCTTGGGGTGCGACTCTGATTTCAGCCTGAGCTTCGAAACCGCTGTCTTGGAAATTACATTCTCACAGCTACCACCATCAATAATGAAGGTGCACACCTTACCGCCAATCGTACAAGTGGACTGAAACACATTATTCCGCAGCCAGTCATTCTGATCAGGAACACGAGGGGAAAGAAAAGTGTGTTGTATCATCAAAACTGCACCAACATCACCAGTCACAACTTCCTCCGTGACCTCAGTCACATCATCATCATATGTATCAAACTTCGGGAGACCATCATGAACAATAGGGGTCGGTTCAAACGCCTCGTGAGAGAAAAGACCCCTAGCACCCGCAACATTCAGACACTCTACCTGACGATTCCCTAACTCACCATAGCCAAAACAACGTAAATTACCAGAAGAATGGTTTGTCGCATCGTGCCCAGGAGTGGCCTGATCAAGGGTTGGGCGTGGAACTGGTTTGGGTGCTGAGGTCCATGTAGGAGAACCAATCTGTACGTCAATATGGGTCCATCGAGCCAATTGTTTCTCTGCCTAGAGGGCACGCCGATGAGCTTCCGAAACAGACAGCAGGTTGAACATGTTCAACACATCCTGGAGTTGAGGGCGCAACCCACCAATATAGCAGGATACCCGCTGGTGTGTTGACTCGTTCACATCCGTACAAGCAAGTAACTGAAAGAACTCCTCCGTATACTCGTCCACAGAGCGTGGCCCCTGACGAAGATTCTGGAAACGCTAGAATAATTCTCGCTCAAAATTGTAAGGCAAGAATGCCTTGCAGATTTTCTTCTTGAACTTCTCCCAACTACGTACTTTCTCCTTGCCTTCACGCGCACAGAGCTTTTTCACCTGCTGCCACCAAGCTTGTGCCCTGCCGCGCAGGTGGATGGTAACCAAAGCTACCCGTCTCTCCTCAGAAACTTCCTTGAAGTCCAGCACCTCCTCAACCTGGGAGAACCAATCAACAAACTCCTCCGCCCGAAGGCCACAATCAAAGTCAGGAATGTTAACCTTAAATCCAAGCTCCCAGCGGCAGTCTTGATAAGCATTCCGTTCTGACCCCTCTCCAAAAGGGTTATTGGTACTTTCAACCTTCACACCGTGTTGCCTGGTAGTAAGTTCAGCCACCTGACGGTTAAGATACTCGACCTGACGGCACAGGTCAATATTCTCGCGATCTTCGAAATCACTCGCATCTCTTTCCACAACAACGCCGCCGCGACCTCTGGGTCTTCCTCGCGTCATCTCGCAGGACTGCTTGTGTCTGATACCAATATGATACAGAGTAAACGCAGGGAAGCCAATATAGGGAAACCCTAATTTTATTTATCAAAATTCAACTCCTTTACATCGTAAACAAAGTCTGTTTACATAAGGGTTCGAATGAAAACCCTAATACGAAAATATAAAAATTACGAAAATACCAGAAAGTAATAAAAATTCGAAATAAATTAGTAAACGACTCAGAATTCCCAAAAAACGCCATATGTCACGAGCATAAGCTGGTGAGTTTAACTCGTGGCGTCGTTCCTTTCGAAATAAGGTGTTGTGGGTCAAAATCGGACACCGGACTCCAAAACTATCAATTCACCGCATTCTTCGGGTGATCGCCCGTCTTCATAAATTCTAGCGCTAATCTGTCTGCATCAACATCTCACAACATCATCCAATTAACCAACAAGATAATTTAATCTTGTAAAAATAAAAACAAACAAAAATAAGAAAGATAGGAATAAAAAACAAGTTAATTTTAAAATAATAATAATAATAATAAATAATAAATCAGAAACAGATTTCTAAAATTTTATAAAAGTAATTCGATGCTAAAAAAACCAGAATTTATTCCTGGAACTCAATATACATGATTTTTTTATATATAAAAACAATCATAGCAAGAGAATTTCGGAAATTGTAAATTTTTCTGCAAATCAAGTTCGTGGAACTCGCTGTGCAGAGTACACCCGACTTCCTAGAAATCTTGCTAACCGATAGATTAAAAAAATATTTAGGAAAGATTTTTACCTTGACAGATTGCTTCAATCGAAAGTGGTGGCTATGTTTTTTTTCTCAGTTAAAAGAGCTAATGGTTGTGTATTTATACTGATAGGATTAGAGTTTATGGGTGGAAGTAAATATGGTGGGTAGAAGGTTGTTGGAAAACAATTTAAGATAGATATGGTGTTTGGGTGGTTGCTAAAGAAGAAGGTAAATATGAGTTTTTGAAGTAAAAGTTAAAAAAGGATAAATTGATACTTTCCTTTAAGGAGGAAATAACAAAATGGAGATTTTTTTGAAATACGAAGGAAATAAAAAATATTATGGAGGAAATAGCTTCACCCATAAAAATTTCATCAACTATAGTTGAATTGAATTGGAATCGGACTATCAATGGCAGTAATAGCATTGTCTTTTCTCGTAGAAGTTGAGAGGTCTAAATCTACTTCTAAAATTTGGAACAATAGTTGTTTTGGCAATATCTTTGATTTAGTCTCTAGAGACACTATTAATTTTATAGATCTTAATTATTAAAGTACTAACTCCATTGAGGATAAAAAAATATCTTGATAAAGCTAAGCCAATTTATCTTCATTTGCTAGCTAAGGAGGAGTCATACTGGTCTAAAAAAACTCACTATAATTGGATAAAGGATGAGGATTGCAACACTAAAGCCTATAATAGTTATGTTAATAGGAAAAAACAATAGAATTAATAATATATATGACCAAGAGGTTTGGTTTACTGATTTGAATCTTATAAGCGAGTCTACTGAAAACTATTTCAAATAAATCCTCATTGATGTCCCTAGTGATGCTAATTTGGATTTTATCAAAACTTAATCCCTAACTTAATTACTGATAATGACAATGGGATCTTTATATTTATCCCTCATATGGATGAGATTCATAATGTGATCAATAATCTTAATAATTCTAGTGTTGGGATTGATGGGTTTAACAACATTTTTTTCAAAATCTGCTAGAATATAATCAAATATGATCTTACTACTACTATTCAAACTTATTTCATTGGTCATGGGTTCTTGCTACATTAATATGTCTAATTCATAAGTCTAATAGCCCTAACACAATGGAAGGACTTTATATCTATCAGCATTTGTACATTGCTTAACAGATTTTTTTCCAAACTTCCAACCAATAGGATTGCCATTCTTTTTCCTAAAGTTATCTCTGGTGTCCAAGGTGGTTTTGTTCTTGATAAAGATATTCAAGATAGTATCCTCCTTGCTAAAAAGATAATCCTTGATCTTAAGCACAAAAATAAGAAGATAACATTCTGCTTCAGGTTGATATGACTAAAGCTTTCGACAAATTATCTCACAACTTTATGATTAAGATCTTATCTATGTTTGGTTTATTTTCAAACTTTATCAATTTGATTGCTAAGATGATTAAATGGATTAATATGTTTATTTTAATCAATGGTGAGTCTAGAGGTTACTTTAAAACCCTGAGAGGAATAAGACAAAGGGATCATTATCCCCTAACTTATTCATCATAGATGAAGAGAACCTAATTTGTGGTCTTAATAAGCTTTTCAATGTTAATAAATCGATGACTTAAAAGACTAGAAGCCCTATTATTGTCCCTTGCCTCTCCTTTGTTGATCATCTGCTCGTTTTTAAATATAACCGGCACTTATTACAAGTTAATGTTGTTAAAAACTATTCTCATACCTGGAAAAGGCCGATGTCCATAAGAAATCTTCCTGAAAATAAATTCTTTTAGAAGCCTGTCCTAGGAATGTTGACTTTTGGCTTGATAATTGGTGCAAGGACTCCCCTTTTATCAAGATTTCTGAAAAATATTGATAACAATTGGTTTAGAAGAGGCCATGTGCACTCTTATTGAGATTGTAATATTGATAATTATAATCTATCTAAGCTTCGATCCAAGGTTAATCCTGTTGTAATTTTGAATATTTAGAATCTTTAAATTGATAATCTTATTGAGTACAAAATAATTGGTTACTGTCCAAAGATGGGTTTTTTAACAGTAAGGAAACATTGCATTATTTAAGGAAAAAACATAAAATTTTAAACATTTTAAAAAAGAATCTAGGATAAGGTATGTCCTAAGAAGTTCTCATTTCTTTGTTGGCGAGTTTTAATCGGCTAGATTTCTACTGATAGTTCTCTTCAAAAACGATATTTGACATTAGTATCTAAATGTCAATTTTGTGATTCTATTGAAAGCATCCAACATCTATTTGTTGAATGTAAATAATCTTGGAGTCTCTAGATTTATTATCCTAATTTTTTTAATATCAGTATTGCTAAACATATGACTTATCCTCATCTCTGGATAAGCTGGTTTTGGTCTGCCAATAATGATGTTCACATCGAACCATCATTCATGTCATTATTAACTGGGTTATTTGGAATTGTTGGGAATATGGACCCCGCATATTCCACCTACGTATATAAGTAAGAACAACCGATCTCAACACTAGTATGATTTTGTCCGCTTTGGCGCCCAAAGGCCCGAACGACTTATGTTTTGGTTCACTTCCAAAAGGCCTCACACTAGTTGAGATATGTTCTTACTTATATACCGATGATCATTCCCATATTTAATCGATGTGGGATGTGGGACTTTGGTCGCCACCCTAACAAATCATCCTCTCGAACAAAGTACCACCTTAGCCTCCCCTCAATTGACTTTCATCCGCCCACTCTAATTAGGTTGGAAGACTACCTGACCATAGAGGCACTACTGATGTTACTGCTCACCTCCTATTAGACTACTCTGTCTTGTTCCTTAGCATCACTCCAATCAAGCCACATTGCTTGATGAGCCACATGCACTCCGAACTAGGATCTCTATAGCATATTACCTTGAGCATGGCTACTGGTTCATCATGTTCGACCTTCGAGAATATTACCACCATCGCGTTCCGTTTGGGTCTAGCTCTGATACTACATGTTGGGAATATGAGTGTTATGAATTAGGGGTCCGGTCCACATATTCCGCCTCCGTATATAAGTAAGAACAACCGATCTTAACACTAGTATAATATTGTCCGCTTTGGCGCCCGAAGGCCCGCACGGCTTTGATTTTTCTCCACTTCCAAAAGGCCTCACACTAGTTGAGATATGTTCTTATATGTTTAACCGATGTGGGATGTGGGACTTTGGTCGCCACCCTAACAGGAATTTTAGAAACAAAGCCAAGTTCAGTGATGTTATTCAGAATACTAATTCTGCGACTCACTATATTAATTACATGGTTATCTATATGGATTATGTTATGCTTCTAAATAAGTCTCATTGTCTAATGATGAGGACGTATCTACTTTTATTGTTGGCTTCAATCATTTTTCCACTTATAAAAAAGTTAATGTCCTTAATTGGTCCCCCACCCCCAACTCATGGTAGACATAAGCTTAATATTGATGGTTCCTGTCTTCCTAATGGTAAGGCTGGTGAGAGTGGTTTACTTAGAGACTATCATGGTAATATTATTAAAGGATATGGTAGGTTATATGAAAAATCCAATCCTATGGTGGTTGAGGCTAGATCACTTCTTAATGGTCTCTTAATTTGCAACTCTCTAAACTTGGACAGTATTGATATTGAGTCTGATTCCAAAATTCTAGTAGACTTATTCAACTTGGGTAACTCTCCCTGGACCCTAGATCCTTACTTGTCTTGTTGCCAAAATATGATGTCTTATAATATAAATCTTAAGCATATTTTTAGAGTTCAAAATCATACAGTCGATTGGCTCGCCAAATAGACTCTAAAATATAAAATGAAAATCAGTTTCGATCACTCTTAAATTCTTAATGCCTTACGTGATATTATTTTTATAAAAAATCTCGGCACTAACTATCTTAAACCAAATGATTGATTTTTATTTCTTGCTTAGTTAAATGATAGAGGCTAATGAATTTTACTTGCATATCATCACTAATTTTCCAAACATTATATTCCTGACAAGGCCTTATTCCTGGTTTTAATATTGTATTTGTATTAGCAAGGTTTTTCAGGTCTCAGTTTGGCAGCTATTCTCTTAGTTATACAAGCTATTTTCTGGGAAGGTTGTTAACTACTTAAATGGTCTATAGCAGTTGGAATTCTTACCCGTTCTTGACAGTATTGGACTTGGAAGATCCATCTTTCCCATGGGTTATCACTTCAGTTGCTCTTCAAAATTACCCTTCTTAGTGGTTCTTCCTCAAATCTGCAAATCTTCCAAGCAGTGGAGCTCCTTTAGGAATATATCAAATTCCATCCCTGCTTTGAACCTCTTGCCCAAATTTGAATTGATCGTAATCAAGATTGAGAAACTTGTTTGGGTGGATTCTCACAAATCTCTTAAGCTGGTGCTGAATTTTTTTCATTACTTATTTGATATGGAAATAAAGAACGTCAGAGTCTTTATGGTGACGCCAAATCTAAATTTTGCTAAATTGTGTTTGTCGGCATTAGAATTAGAAAGGTTACTCTAACATTTTCTAGTGGCCTTCAGTCATTTTTAATTACTGATTAGAACTTACTCCTTTTAATATCTCTTAAATGTATAAATAAAAATAAATTATATATAATAAAGTAAATGACCAATAATTGTTAAAATTTTATTTTCTATTTATTATTTTAATTATCATTTATTCGTAACAAAAAATTATTTAATTTATCTAATTTTATTATCTTTTTATAATATTTGAAATATTTTGAAATAAAGATAAAAAAAATTTCACTTGTGAAACTTTTTTTGAATTTGGAAAAGCTAAACTTTTTTTTCTTCATCTTTGACGTTTTTTTGTTTAATATTTTGATTTGAAAGCCGATTTTGTTACTAATATTATAATTTTTTTATGATTTTTTTTATTATTAATGGTGTTCATTCACTGTGAAACCGCGGTTGTTGAAATCGGTATTTTTGTTGAAATCGTCATTTCAATTTTAATTATAATTGGAATATGTTTTTAGGTTTAAAATTAGAGATTACTTAAAGAAAGAAAACGACTTAGTAATTTATGTAAGTTTTACTGCGTCTATGAGGAAAGAGTTTATGTATTGTGTCTTGCATGGTAGATGTGAGAACTATATGCTGCATGGGAGACCTAAATGCTAGGCCACAATAGATGTAAGTGAGACATATATACTATATGCGACACCATGATAGATGTGAAACCTAAATGTTATATGATATATGTAGGCATGGGCATTTTAACCGGAACCGAAGTAGATTTGGTTCTTTCATAATACCCGAATGGTTCCAGTTTTCAATTACCCACGGTTCTTAGAAGCAAACTGAACCGAAGAACCGTGGGTACCCGTTACGAACCGAACCTATGTATTAACCCTTAATTTTGAAAATATATTTTCTTTTCAAAGTTAGATTCCCTTAAATTTGTCTTTTATCATTGATCTCTAATTATATTCGGTTTAATAAATAACAACATACTTTATTCAAAGTGACGACATATTTACAAATTATTACGCGTATAAACAAAATAATAAAATATCAACCTTTATATAATTTAATAAACTTGATATCATCTCTCCATTTTCTTTATATTACTAACATTATTCTTTAATATATTAATTTTGAATATTTCTTATATTTAATATTTTTTTCTTACAAGCTAACATAGTTTTATTATTTTAAAGTGTAAAAAGAGTTTTATATATGTTGATATTGCAAAGCATTTAAAGTATCCAAAACTACCCAATTGGAACCGAGTTAAGTACCCATACCGAACCGAATTACGAAAAACTGAACCGAACCGAAATTTATTCGGTTCCTAAATGGGTACTAGTTTTGAAGAACCGAGAACCGAAAGAACCGAACCGAAGAACCGAATGCCCATGCCTAGATATATGTATGAGACCTAGATGATATATGCTCGATGCGGGACCATGATAAAATAAAGATGTGAGATGCGAGACTTATATGTTGGATGTTAGATGCGATACTTAAATGCTAGATGTGAGATCACTCTTAATTGGGCTCATAAAAAATTAAAAATTCAAAAAATATTATACATGAATCTAATTTTATTGCTCTTAAAAAATAAATTTTGATTTTCTTATATGACAAACTCAGTCAAGAAAGCGTTTGTAGAGGGAATAAAACTTCTGACCTTTGGTCACGAGCTCTGCTTACTCCACCAACTCAGCTACCCCTATCGGGATTTGAATTTTCTTTTTTCTGATTTAAAAGATATAGACTTTAAAATTTTAAACTAAAAAAGAATACACATAACTATTAGTAACTTTGCAATGTTAAGAAAATAGTTACCGATTAAATTTTGGTTGGATAGTTATTATTAATAAATTAAATATTTTTATAATTTTAAAAAACAAGAAGTAATTAAAAACGATTTAAATTTTAAAATAATATAGTGTAATAATTTTAAATTTTGAAATAATATATTAATAAATAAATTCTTAGAAAATTCTCGTTAAAATCCCAAGATATTTTCTCATATGACTAGTAGTTTTATAGTTAGATTTGTTTAATTTTATAAATACTTTTTTCTCAAAGTTTTGCACAAATATTAACAAATATAAATAATTGCTTCTCTTTCTTATAAAAAATAATAAATTTAATTGAAACAAAATAATATTATATTTTATATTGATATACTAAAACCAAACTTAAATAAAATAATATGAGATCAAATGAGTACCAATTAAAAATATTAGTCAAACCAAAACACTGTATTTATATTAGGTGTATATTCATAGTACCAATGAATTATATTCATATTGGTTTAAAATTGATATATATATATATATATATATATATATATTTCTCACCTTTTTATTTTTGAACCCATCAAATATTTTTGTCGTTTTTTTTCATCATGGTTGGTGCTTTTAAATTCCATCTTGCTTTGGTGATTGTCAATGTCAAATTTGTAATTTTTATCATGTTAGATATGGAATCCAAGCAATATCAATCGTTTTGCGTTTATGATATTTTTAACACATCATATCACCGACAAAAAAGACTACAATGAGATTTTTTTAGAATATAAATGCCACAAATTTTCATATTTGGAAACAATTTGACATCATCGTTCTTCAATGAATTTATGCTTAATTTTCTTTTGATATTCTCACATTTATTCTTGTTGACGATGACGACAAAAGATGTTTGAGTGAGCGTCAGTCTTTTCTATGATTACATACACTTGTGACTTATGTATCTCAATCATGAGTTCACATAACAAAGTTTGACAATTTATCAACCTCCAGCATATTTTTCAACTCTCTCACGTTTCTCTGACCGACTAGCAAATGTTGAGGTTCTCATCAATGATCCATTGTTTTGAAGATACTTCAATATTTGAATGAATCATACAAATATTTTGTTATTGTTGTCCAAAATAAGTTATACTTTTACCACGGTTTGTTCCAAACTTGCGTTAGTCGAAAAGAACCTGCAAGAGTATTCTAAACATGAAGTTGGTAATTTTATCTTCATTGTCCATGATTTGTCGGCTAAAGATCGTTTACGTGCTCTACATACTCAAAATTTTTATCAAGGTAATCATTCTCTAGTTACTTTCACAATTATTACCGTAGAAATCATAATAAGAAGTATACAAAATATTGTGGTCAGTGTCAAACAATTAGATGTCACTGTGGCGGTGGATCTGACGGAAATTACATGGGTGGTAATCGTGCTTTTAAGCAAAACCAATGGTAGCTTTTTTTTGTTTACATTAGAACCATAGACATGACTTTCGTAACCTTATCCAAATTATAATAATTGGTCAAGCCAAATATTTCTCAAAGACCACCACAACAATTGAGTAATCGATTTTTTTCATGGTAACATAGACTTTGTTTTTGCCAATATGAAGTTTTTTTCATTGAATATCGAGATAAACTAAAAATTGTATGTTTATTTCTTCCTTTGATTTTTTCTAATAAGAATAAAGTTTTGCTATGCATAGAGATATTAGAATATATTATTTTTATTTTGCATAACCCGCAACTTCTCTTTTCTCTATTGTTCATGTCGATATTTTTTTTCACCCCTTCTTCCCCACTAGCTCTTATCTTTACTATCATTGTAAATATTTTTTTCATTGCCATACATATCATTTTTGTGTCCATGCAACTCTCTTCCTTATTATCCTTACGAATCAAAATAACAATGTCATACATGTTATTTTCTTTGATGTTTTGTAGCCCACACAATAATAAAATGGTTTTTTTAATGATTTGAAAAAAAAAAATTCTTAGATAGCTAAATTTAAACAGAAAGATCAATAATTAATCTTTTTTATAGAAGATATGAATAAGAATAGAGATAAAAAGCAAGATAATAAATTTTTCCTTTATAGATTTTGCCATTACCATTTTCAAACTATAAAAAAATTAGGTGATTTTTAATGATTTGATATTATGTTCTTTTTTATATTTAGTATACTCGTCGTTGTATTTATTGTTTCCATTATTTATTTTTCATCTAACTTCAACGATTATTTTTCAATTTTATCTCTATTATTATTATATTTATTATTTCATATTGGTGTGGAAAATTATGAGTAGGTAAATTAATCTGGAATAATAATAAGGTATAAAGAGTTTAAGAGAGAACAGAATAGTAATAATTACTATTAATTTCTAGAAAAATAAAAATAGTAATGAATATTTTATTGATGATTATTATGTCTACAAAGCTTATAATTAGAGAATTATATATCAAATATACTATTTATAAGGATATAAATAAATAAAAAGTAAAAACAATTACTTAATAGTTGTTCAAATGATTATTCTATAAGTATGAGAGAAATTTGGTAAAAAATGTAGCTATAAAGACCTAATTGTGTAATTTGTGAGAAATATGTTTGTACTCAATAGTAAAGTGGGGTGGAGTATCCACGTAACAAACCAAATCTATTAAATGTAACTACCTCACCTATAAATAGAGGTACTTGTCTTGGGAATAATGATGATTAAGACACTTTTTACTTTTGTCTTTTAATTACTTTCTCTCTCTAAAATGTTAAGTGGTTTTCTCTGTCTATAAACTCTCCTAGCTAATCTCTTTAGACCTTTATTTCTCTCATTAAAATATTCTTATCTATCATTGGCGACCATACTAGGAGAGACGTTTGGTACCCGAATTTGAGATCTAAAACCACAAAATACACGATCAAATAACAAAAATACTATGGATCCTGAGATCCAAGTTGATCCAGCAATGTTGGTGGAAGGAAAGGTGGTCGAGTCGGGAATGATTAGGGAAGAAAATAAAGAAGGTGTGTAAGTGAATGATTCACATGATCAGTCGAATGTAGAAGATCGAATGAATCAATTGCTGGAACGAATATTTAACTTAAATGATCAGTTGAATCAAAATGAACAATTGGTTAGGATCGGTAGAGTGTGATCCAAGGTGCAACGTGTAAATGAGAAAATAGACTAAAGATATTATTCTGACGAGTCTCATAATGGTCATCGAGTGAGGAGCAATCGTCGGGAAGTACAATTTCAGTCAGGAAAAAGAAAATTATAATCTTCAAGAAAGGAGAAGAATGATAAGCATAGATATATTTCGACGGATGCAAGTGAACCTCCTAGGTCAGAATCCGAGGGTGATTCCTACATAAGGGAAAAGGATAAATATTCTTCAAAAAGACATGATAGTTGTCCTCAGTAATCCTGTAAGGGGCATAAAACTCAAAAACTAGAGGAATCTAGACTTCATTCAGTATACTAATCCAACAAATCAGGGCTTGTACGCTGTTATAAGAGGTGGAATATGAGGAAATCAATACATACAAGAAATATACTGGAGGACTTCTCCTTTATCGGCTGAGATAAGATCGATACCACTTCCAAAACATTTTGACATTACCAAGTTTGAGAAATTTGATGGCACGCGAGATCCTGACGACCATATTGAATTTTTTTTAAACTATATTATGAACTTCGAGGATGATAATAAGCTAGTGTGCAGAGCGTTTTCATAAAATTTCAAGAGTACAACCCTGAAGTGGTACAACAAAATTCCAAGGGGTTCGATAACCAATTTTGGAACGTTCGATACACTTGCTATTGTTGTTAGGTTAGTAAAATAAGTGGTGTTTGGAATGTCTTTGAAGATGACACAATAGGTTTAAGATTAACTGTTAGTCGGTTGGCTTTACAAGAAGGTTTTACTTTCAAATATTTTCATATAATAAACAAAGAGTAATTATTTATTGCATGAAAAAGATTCAAAGAGCTGTCTTTGGAGACTTTATGCTAAAAAGATAGGTTTTATGGGTTTTATTATTATTAAGAAGTATGTCATCAAATTTGATTGCGAATGAAATACGTGATTGTGTTAGGAGGAATGTTGATGTTAGAGCTACAAGCGTGGTTTTTTTTTAAATGACTACGATTTAGATATCTCTTACCGTGTTTCATCACTTGCTTTAAAGAAAGCTAAGAAGGCTATATATATATAGATAGTTCTACTTTCTATAAACTACTTAAAAATACTATGCAATTACACAAAATGGCTCAAGCACAAAATATATTCGAAGGAAAGATTTAAATGAAACACAGGATTTAACGTGGTTCGACAATTGTCTACGTCCACAAGCGCCGTCAGAGAAAGAGTTTCACTATAATAGAAAAGGTTACAGATTTCAAATTGTGTTTTGTGTCGTCCTAGTAATCTATTTATAAGGAATTAATAGACTTACTAGACTATGGGCCTAATGGGCTCATACCACAAGACTAACTCAAGTGATTGGACAATATCACTATCACAACACAAAACTGTACTGCCGGACACAGTACACTGTCAAGGCACTATTCGACTCATTCACAACAAATCTTCCCCTTGAGGCGAATATCCTTTCTTCACTGTCAATAAAGAATCTTCTCTTCTTCCGACTCACCAAATGCCCTTAAGGCATTCACTCTATACTGCGAACACCGATCCAGTTTAGGCACTCCTTAAACTTTCGAACTGATACTGCCTTGGTCATTATATCTGCTGGATTATCGTGTGTAGACACTTTCTTCACATCAAAAATTCTGTTTGATATTATATCACGAATAAAATGATACCTGACATCTATGTGCTTTGTACGCTCATGGTACATCTGGTTCCCTGTAAGGTGTATGGCGTTTTGACTGTCACAAAACACTTTTGTAATACTCCTATCCAAGCCCAAATCTGCCACCAAACCTTGCAACCATATTGCCTCTTTAACTGCTTCTGTTACCGCCATGTACTCTGGCTCTGTTGTAGACAAAGCTACAGTAGCTTGCAACTGTGCTTCCCAACTGATCGCACTCCCAGCTAGAGTAAATACATATCCTGTCAGAGATCTTCTTTTATCCATATCACCTGCAAAATCAGAATCAACTAAACCAACCAATGATCCTGCAACATCATTCAGCGATTCACCAATATTGGTCTTGTTAAAAGTTAAGCCAACATTCACAGTATTCTTTTAAAGAGATTCAATCTCTTCCCCTATAGCACCAATCCGTCGATCTGCCTCTGAACTCGCTATAGCTTCTCTGTAGCTACTAGGTTCCTGCATCTCAACTTCTTCTGCAACTGACAAAGTATATGCAACTAGATTCACATACCTTTTTGGAAGTCTAATATCTCTTCTTTCTCTGCCCAATGTTATGCTATAAGGTTGTTGTCCTGGTTCAGGCGCATCATCGTCACTATCATCTGATGCTGACTCTTCACCTCCTGATTCTGGATCCACCTCAGAACAACTTGAATTATTGGACCTGCTAGGAACTGATTCTACTTCAAGCTCCACCTGTTTACTCACAACCGATCCTGATTCGACCATTTCTCCTACTTCCTTCTGACTGTCTATAGAAGAAAACTCATTAAAAGTAATATCCCTACTGATGAGAAAACCTGGAGACTTTGGAGAGGTACACCATAACTTATATCCCTTCATTCCAGTAGCATATCCTAAAAATATGCATCTCTTTACCCTCGGCTCAAGCTTACCATCTCTTACATGAGCATACGCAGGACAACCGAACACCCTCAAATGTTCATAATCAGCCGACGATCCAGACCACATCTCAAAAAGAGTTTTACAATCAATAGCCGTTGATGAAGAACGATTCACCAAGTAAAATGCTGTATTGATAGCTTCAGCCCAAAAATCCTTTCCCACACCGGAATGCAAGAGCATACTTCGTGCCTTGTCACAAATCATCTGTTCATTCTTTCTGCGACTCCATTCTGTTGGGGTGTTCTAGAACAAGTGTGATGGCGCACTATTCCCTCACCTTCGCAAAACTCGTTGAACTCACGACTGCAATATTCTAACCCATTATCTGTCCTAAGACGTTTGATTTTTCTTCCTGTTTGCTTCTCAATCATCGTCTTCCATTTGACAAAGGTTGAATATGCTTCATCTTTCGTTTTCAGAAAGTAAACCCACACCATCCTTGAATAATCATCAATCAAACTCATGTAGTATCTGGCTCCGCTCTTGAATGGAATTCTGTTTGGACCCTAAAGATCTGAGTGAATGTAGTCCACTATCCCTTTAGTCTTTCTTACAGCTGATTTGCTGAATTTGACTCTAGTGTGTTTACCAAACACACAGTGCTCACAAAATCCCAATGATTATGCTTTATACCCTTTCAACAAATCTCTCTTTTCCAAAACAGCTAATCCTCTGTCACTCATGTGACCAAGACGCCAATGCCACAACTTATTTTGATCCTGCCTACTTTGGCTATTACTCCCTGATGATGCTATTGCAGCATCGCCTATAACAACACTCCCCTGGAGAATGTAAAGACCCTTCTGCAAACTGCCTTTCATGCATACCATTGAGCCTTTTGTCACTTTGATTACACCATTTTCTGCATGGTACTTGTAACCCCGAGAGTCCAGAGTCGCAAGAGAAATCAGGTTTCTTTTTAACCCAGGAACATGCCAGCACGTCAAGATTCTAACAGCCCCGTCAAACATTCTGATTCTAACGTTACCAATACCACCAACAGTCAACGAATGATTGTTCCCTAAATAGACAGTTCCCTGCATTGGCTTGTACGTATCAAACCACTGCTTGAACTAACACATGTGATATGTAGCGCCAGTATCAAGTACCCAAGAGTTTTTCCCAAAGTCTGAACTCACGGACAATACATCTCCTTTACCACTGTTTTCACTATCGTCGGAATCGTTCACACCTTCAATAATGTTTGCTGTATTTTCCTTTTGATTTCCCTTCTTACCATTTAGTTTCGGACAATCTCTCCTATAATGACCCTTGACTTGGACCCTTGACTTGGACCTCCAGTTCTTCCTTCTTAAAGAACTCGCTTTGCTTTTAGATCTTCCCCTAGTCATAAGACCTTCCCCTCCATCTTGATTGTCTGGCTGCAACTGTCTCATCTCTTTTGATTCCAGTGCCCCTTTGACATCTGCTAGCGATAACTTATCATTACCATACATAATGGTATCTACGAAGTTCTCATAGGGAGCTGGTAACGATCTCAATACAAACAAATCTTGATCATCATCCTCAATATTGATATCTATGCTCTCCAAGTCCATTATAATTGATTTAAAATTATCTAGGTGCTCTGTTATGGACATACCTTCTTTCAATCTGAAATCATACAAATGTTTCTTCAAGTATAATCGGCTTACTACTGATTTCTCTGAGTAAAGATCTCCTAGATTTTTCCATGCGCAGGCAGCAGTCTTCTCACCACTAATCTCGCGAAGCACATTGTCTTTCACACTCATTAAAATCCAGCAGAAAGCCCTTTCTTGAAGATCTTGTTTCTCCTCTTCTTTCATCTCTTCTGGTAACTTATTCTCCACAGCCTTCCCCAGCCCTTGCAGTACCAATGAAGATTTCAGTTTAATCTTCCACAACGCAAAGCTGGATCCCCCATCAAATTTTTCAATCATGTATTTTGTTGCTGTAGACGCCATTGTGAAACCCTAATTGCAAAAGCCCTAATTTCACCACGTGGCTCTGATACCAATTTTGTTATAAAATACTATGAAATTATCACAAAATGGCTCAAGCACAAAATATATACGAAGGAAATAATTAAATGAAACACAGGATTTAACGTGGTTCGACAATTGTCTACGTCCACGGGCGCAGCCAGAGAAAGAGTTTCACTATGACAGAAAAGGTTACAGATTTCAGATTGTGTTTTGTGTCGCCCTAGTAATCTATTTATAGGGAATTAATAGACTTACTAGACTATGGGCCTAATGGGCTCATACCACAAGACTAACTCAAGTGATTGGACAATATCACTATCACAACACAAAACTGTACTGCCGGACACAGTACACTGTCAAGGCACTATTCGACTCATTCACAACAGTGCAGAGCGTTTTCATAAAATTTCAAGAGTATAACCCTGAAGTGGTACAACAAAATTCCAAGGGGTTCGATAACCAATTTTGGAACGTTCGATACACTTGCTATTGTTGGTTGGGTTAGTAAAATAAGTGGTGTTTAGAATGTCTTTGAAGATGACGCAATAGGTTTAAGATTAACTGTTAGTCGGTTGGCTTTACAAGAAGGTTTTACTTTCAAATATTTTCATATAATAAACAAAGAGTAATTATTTATTGCATGAAAAAGATTCAAAGAGCTGTCTTTGGAGACTTTATGCTAAAAAAATAGGTTTGATGGGTTTTATTATTATTAAGAAGTATGTCATCGGATTTGATTGCGAATGAAATACGTGATTGTGTTAGGAGGAATGTTGATGTTAGAGCTACAAGCGTGATTTTTTTAAATGACTACGATTTAGATATCTCTTACTGTGTTTCAGGACTTGCTTTAAAGAAAGCTAAGAAGGCTATATATATATATAGATAGTTCTACTTTCTATAAACTACTTAAAAATAATTTTAAAACCTTGAAGATTATTGATAACAACAGTGATTACATACTGGAGTATTCTTTGAAACCAATGTCTTCAAGCGTTGTTTTGTAGCATTATGTTCTTGTATTTATGGTTTCAATTATTGTCGTCAAGTTTTATTTATTGATGGAATTTCTTTAACGGATAAATATAAATGAGTGTATCTGTCTTTCGTAGCTAAATATAGTAATAATGATGAGCTTTTGTTATCTACTGTTTTATATTGTAAAACATATTATGTCTTATATTATATATAAAATTTCGAAACGAGACATGGATAAAATATACTAGAAACACAACTTTGAATAATTAATAAAATAGATACAAAACCGTATTTAATAATTAAAAATGATACATACGAAACATTTAATACTTAATACCTTAGATGCACTATAAAATTGCGAAACAAGACATGGATAAAATATACTTGAAACGCAACTTTAAATAATTAATAAAATAGATACAAAACCTTACTTAATAATTAAGAATGATAGATACAAAATATTTAATACTTAATACGATTAGATACACCACCTAACCGTATAATTAAATCAATAGATGCTAAAATAATTATAATTATTTATTTATGATATACTTTTATATATTTATCACATGTATTTTTCTTATTGCGTTCAATATTATTATTCCAAAATTTAAAATCGAAGGGATTTAGTGGAACCGATGATTATTAAGCCTATGGACGGCTACTTACGTGACAAATTTTCATCGTGTGATGTAAAAATGCTAATCTATAAGCATTAGTAGAAACATTCAATTTATGTTTTTCATATATCCTACATCAAACATTTAATTGGTTTTTCATCTCTACCTACGAATTTAATTAAAACAATAAAAGTAATTCGACAACTTATGCTAAATATGAATTAATATATATATAAAGTAAAGGATCAATATATTTAAGTCCATATAGATTTTCGTAATATTATATTATTTATTATTTAAACTATCATCTTTTCGTAATTAATATTTTTTTTAACTTTTCTATTTAGATTTCACTAATTTCTATAATTTTTTTAAATATATTGAAATAAGTATACAATATTTTTTTCACGTGAATTTATTTTGGATTTAAAAATGCTAAACCTTTTTTTCGTCCCTGATTGTTTTTTTTAATATTCTGATTTGGCTGCCTATTTTATTATCTACTTGTTGTTTTTTACTATCAATTTACATCGTGTTTATTCATTGTGAAATCGCAATTGTTGAAATTGTCATTTTAATTGTAATTGGAATTTGTTTTTAGGCTTAAAATTAGGGATTACTTGAAGAAAAAAATGATTTAGTGTTTAGGAAGTTTTGCTGCGTTTTGTGAGGAAGAACAAGTCTATGTCGTGTGTCTTGCATCTCGCATATAACGTCTTGTTAAATGCAAGACCAATGTAAGATAGAAATGGTAGATGTGAGAACTATATGCTATATGCAAAACGTCGGGGACTAATTTCTATGTACAAACTATAACATAAAATTAGTCTCGGCCATGGTGGAGTTTTATATACTATATGTCGGACCAAAATAGATGCGAGACCTAAATGTCGATGCTTAGATATGATACCTAGATGATATATGCTAGATGCGGGATCTGTTGAAGATTATCATTGTTAATGTTGTTGGAGATCAAAATGTTAATAAAAGATTAAATGAGTGGTCAAATATTTGAATAATATATTATTGAGGTAAGAATACTATTCAATTAAGAAGAATATTGAATAATGTATTATTGATTTAAAAATATTATTTAATTACAGTAGGAAGAATATTATTACTCAAAAATATTATTTTTATCACTGAAACAGTATAATATACTAATATAAATATTGAAGATGTAAAAGAGCAGTGTTCTTATGGGATTTAAAAAAATTATATCGTTTAGCAAAAACACAAGTTAGCCAACACGTATTCGTGTGTCCACGACCAAAATGTCAGAATTCATTACTGGAAATAACAACCCAAAAGCTCCCGTTGAATTGACGTTATAATCAACAATCAACTGAAATCAGCTCAACGGAAGCATAGCCTCTTAATTAGCTTCAAACTCAACAATGAAAATTACCATTTATGGGCATGTCTTATGAAAAAACCAATTGAAGGAAAAGATAAGACACAACATCTCATTGATATACCACCGGAGGTGACATATCCAACATATGCAAGATTAGAGCAATCTGACCAAGTTGTATTTATTTGAATTTCAAAACATTGAGCCATCTTTAATTAATCATGTTGCATAGTATGTGATGGCTAAAACCATATATAATGGACTTAATGTAATATACGGTAGCAGCAAAGACTCATTCCAAATATATGAACTACAAAGAAGGGCGAGTATAATAAATTAGGGAAGTGATACTCTAGAAAATTTGTGGAATACTTTACAAAATATTTGGATGAGCATTGATAGGAGATCACCAAATCCCATGAAGGGTCCTGAGGATATAGTCATATACAACAAAGTTGTGGCTGAACAAAGACTTTACCAATTTTTTACGGTCATTAATGACATATTCAAAGTAATTCGTAAGAATATCTTGATACAAGATCCCTTCCCTCAGTTGAATCAACCTATGGAATGGTGAGAAAAGGGATAGTCAGACTAAATTTTTTAAAACCAACAACTAACAATGAGGTTATTCCATCATCGAGTGAAATCAAAATCAATAGATTTTAATAATAAACCAGAATTGGGAAGAACATGCCGAAATGGTCGTTCATAATCTACTAGAATCAGTGGAAAACCTCATAATGGGAGTATAAATCCAAGTTAAATTGTACATATTATGGAAAACACAAACATACCAATGAGAATTGTTTTGAGTTGGTAGGGTACCCAGAATGGTGGGAAGATAACAACAAAAAAAGGTAAGGCATTTGTCGTTAATAACATTCCAAAAGCCCATTTAGGCAGTGATATCAGTCAAATGACAAACATAATGGACAATAATGCTTTGTAGGACTAAGTCGTGAAGGTAAAATAACATAATGATTTTTAGATTGTGGTACTACTGACACAATGACCCATGACCCATCAGATATAATTGATCGAGTACCACCTTTAAAACCTTATGTTGAAACTACAAATGGAGGTTTAGCCAAAGTCAAATGGGAAAGACCTATTCTTATTTCTCCATAGTTGAAATTAAAAAGATGATTTTACGTTCCATCATTATCTTGCAAACTCTTATCTTTGATTTGTGTAAACATGAATTGAATTGTGTAGTACTGATATATCCTCGGTTGTGTCTTTTGTTGGACATTCATATGAAGAAGATCGATAGGTGTGGTACTGAGCGTCGAGGTCTCTACTATGTTGATGAAATGGTTCACTAGGGAACAACCTTACTTTCTCACGGGACATCTAATAGACAAATTTGGTAGTGGCACCGACACTTAGATTACCTCTCCTTTAGTTATCTTCCTATTTTATTTCCTACTATTTTTCAGAATAATAATACCCAAAATGATGCTCATTTATTTTTCTGAAACTTGTTCATATGCAAAAAAGCATCAAACTTTTTTTATATCAAGTAATACTCGAGTTGAGTCTATGTTTTCTTTAGTACACTCAAATTTGTGTGGTGGGGGGCACCATACTCAAATAAGAATAGTTTTTAATATTTTGTGTTACTTGTTGATGATTTCTCTCGCATGACTTGGGTATACTTTATAAAACATAAATCAGAAGTATATGAGAAATTTGTTAGTTTTTTTTAATGATCCAAACCTAATTCAACTAGAAACTAAAAAACATTTCGGTCTGATAATGGAAAGATGTTAAATATCATATGAGAACTTTTTTTAAAAACAATATAGCTTTATACATCAAACCTCTTGCCTAAATACACCCCAATACAATGGAGTTGCGTAAAACCCTACTTCAAATCATAGAAACCCAAACAGATATACCACCTACCTTAACTCTCCCAGCTTGTATCTTTGGTTGTTCCATATTTGTTCATACTTCAAAGGGTGATAGATTTAAACTAGATCATTGTTCCATAAAATGCATTTTTATGGGCTATGCACTTCATCAAAAAGGGTATCAGTGTTTTAATACAGACAACCATCGGAACTATGTCACTGTGGATTGCAATTTTCTTGAGACAAATTTCTACTACCTTTCTCAACCTCATGTTCATGAGGGAGAACACAAGTGATTCACTAGGTTGGTTAAGTTCCTCGATCATTCCAGATATTGTATCCACATAGCCACCAATAGCTTCATACTTACTAATTATCAACCTTTAAATGATGTCTTGTAAGAGGTAAGTGAACTACGCAGTCCAATTATTTCCATTATAATCGATGATTATATGAATATTGAAAGTAGTGGAGAAGTGCCCAAATAAGGTAGATATTTTTTACCTCGCATGAATAATTATGGAGTCTCACCTACACGTTACCCACCCAACCATGTTTCTCGAGCCAACGTATATCTTATTGGAAACTTTGTTAGAGGGAGCATGTTAGAAGAAGACAAGTTATATATTGTAATTCTCAACATCCATGAAATGCAAAATATTGTCCAAGAAGCAACACAAAATAATAACTAAAGGTTAGACATGATGACAAAATGGACGCCCTAACAAAGAATAGTACTTGAGGAAACCCAAAATTCCAACAAGTAAAAAAAAGATCGAATGTAAATGATTTTTCACTATCAAACACAATGTTGATGAAACGATAAAGCGATAAAAGGCTTGAGTTATGGAAAAAGGGTAGACACACACTTAAAAAATTGATTATTCTGAAACATTTTCTCCAATAGCAAAGATAGACGCAATTTGAGTTTTATTCTCAGTTGTAGCAAACAAAAATTGGCCACTTCACCAATTCAATGTAAAAAAACGCACTTCTAATAAGTATGCATGGAAGCTCCACTAGGGTTCTCTGATGGGTTTCAAAAAGATGAAGTATTTCGGCTTTGGAAGGCACTATAGGGGCTCGAATAGTCCGCACGAGCGTGGTATGGAAGATTTACTATGGTAATGAAGCAGTACGAGTATGAACAGAGTAAGTCTGATCATACTTTGTTTCTGAACAAAAGAGATAACATGATCATTTCCTTAATAATATATGTAGATGACATGATCATCACATGAAACAATACTGAATAAATTGCAAGGCTAAAGATGAACTTGTTCGCAGAATTTGAGATTGGGGATTTAGGATCGTTAAAATAACTCTTAGGAATCGAGATTTTACGTTCAAGCAAAAGGGTCTTTATATCTCAAAGGAAGTATATTCTTTATTTACTTGCAGAAACATGAATGGTTGACTGTAAACCAGTTAAGACTCTAATGCACGTTAATCATGAATTCAAAATGGTTGAAGGTGCTTACCTGGCAGAAAAAAGAAGATATCAACGACTAATTGGAAAACTAATCTATTTGTCACATACTCAACGAGACATAGCATACGCGGTTGGGGTGGTAAGCCAGTTTATGCATCAACCACAATTGAATCATATGAAAGTTCTCATGAAGATAATACGATATTTAAAAGGCACATCGGGGAATGAAATTATGTTCAAAATAAATGGGAATCTAAATATTGAATCATAGAGTGATGCAGAGTGGGTTGGTAACCCAAATTATCATAGTTCTGCATCAGGTTACTTTACGCTAGTTGGGGTAAACTTAATGACATGGAGAAGTAACAAGCATAAAGTAATGGCATTTTCGAGTGCTGAGGCATAACTCAGGGGAATTTCTAAAAGAGTAATATGAACCTCGTGGATCAAGAAATTAATTACTAAAATTGGTTTTCTTAATAATCTCTTAGGATTCAACTCAAGTATGACAATAAAGCATTAATAAGTATCTCAGAAAATTATGTTCAACACGACAAAACTAAACATGTGGAAGTAGATCGTCACTTTATAAAGAAAACAATTTGAAGATGGTACAATTGAACTTTCTTTTGTAAGATCGGAGGATCAGCTAGCAGACATCCTTACTAAATCTGTAACATATCAAATATTCACTATAATTTTGAGCTAGTTGAGTATTATAAATCTAACTATTCAACTTAAACGAGAATGTTGAACATTCTTATTATTAATGTTGTTGGAGACCAACAATATTAATAATATATTCTTGATGTAAGAATATTCCTCAATTAGAAATAATATTGAATAATATATTCTTGATTTAAAAATATTATTCAGTTAAAAATAATCTTATTATAATAATAAAATATTATATTACTCAACAATATTATTTTTTCATTGCAACATGATAATAAATTAATATAAATACAAGAGGTGTACCTAAATGCTAGATGATATGGCTAAAAAATATGGTAGGTCTTCCATGTTTTCAATTATCTCACGTCAATCCTATTCCTTTATCTCTGTAATAAATAGGTCTCCACGTTTTCAAAAACGCAACAAACAAATCCTTTTTTGAAAACGCGAGGGACCTGTTTATTACAAATTTGAAAACGTGAGGGACCTATTTATTACAGATGTGAAGGACCTGTTTATTACAAATTAGAAAACGTGAGAGACCTGTTTATTACAAACGTGAGGGATCTGTTTACAAAAAATATATGTTTGTTGCATTTTTAAAACGTGGGGACATGTTTATTACAGAGATAAAGGAAGGGGACTGACGTGAAACAACTAGCAAACATATAGGACCTGTCATATTTTTTACCCTAGATGATATACTTATATGCTAGATGCGAGATCACGGTTAACTAGGCTCGTAAAAGAATAAAAAATAAAATAAAATATTTTATAAATCTAGTTTTTTCTTTTAAAAAAACATTTTTCGAGTTTTGTTTCCCGTTTAAAAAATATAAACTTTAAAATTTAAAGTTTTTAGCAAAATTTACACATACTTATTAATACTTTGTATTGTTTGGATAAATGTTTGTAGCTAGATTTTTTATATTTTTTAATAATAAACTGTAATTAAATTTTTTGGTTACTATCCTACATAATAAGAGACGGAGTGGTCTTTTGATTATTTATTGCTTTCTAAACTTTATTTTTTAAATACAAATTTATGAAAAAGTAAATAATTGGTTTTCAATTTTATTTTATAATTTTGTAATAGGTAAAATTGTGGACTTAAAAAATATATTTAATTTTACATAACTAATAACTCCACAAAATAAATTTTAAAAAACAATTATTAATTTATAATAAACTAATTTTTTTTATAATATAAAATAAGATGGTTAAAAACCATTCGAATTTCATTAGATGTAATATTTTTAATTTAAAACTAATAAATAATAAATAAATTATTAGAAGATACTCGCTAAAAATATTAGCCAATCCCAAATATCTTGTCATATAACCAGCTGTTTTATAATTACATTTATTTAATTTTAAAAATATATATTATTTTTGTTAAGGTTTAACACTAATATGAAAGAATCTAGTAACTGCTTCACATTTTCATAGAAAATAAATAGTTAATTGATTGAAACAATAAATAATATTAAATTATATATATATATACTAAAACGACATTTAAAATCAAACAAAATATTATGTAAAGCTATATATAATATAAGATGAAATGAGTACCAATAAAAGATACTAGTCAATCCCAAACACTATATTGAGTATATATATGTATGATTTATAGTATAAATGAATTATATTCTTTCATGATACTAGTTTTTTTCACCAAAACTTTTACTTCTTTATTTTGCAACATTCCATTAAATCTCTTTGTCGTTTTTTTCATCATGGTTAGTGCGTTTAAATTTCACCTTGTTTTGGTCATTATCAATGTCGAATTCCTTATTTTTGTCATGTTAGATATGGAATCCGAACAATATCAATCGTTTCACGTTTATGGTTTTTTTAACACATCGTATCATTGACGAAAGAGACATAAAAGAAGATTTTTTAGAATGCAAATACGACAAATTTTCATATTTGGAAACAATTTCACGTTATCGTACTTTAATGAATTTATGCCAGGATTTTCTTGATATTCTTGTTGATGATGACTCGATTGAACATATTTGAGCGAGCGTCGTCAATATTTTCTATGATAACAAGCACTTATGAGCCTTGTATCTCAATTATAAGTTCACATAACAAGGCTTGACGGTTCAATTAGCAACGACACATATTTCAACTTTCTCATGTTTTGCTGAACGACTAGCAAATGTTGAGGCTCTCATCAATGATCTATTATTTTGAAACATTAATATGAAGATGATAATTTTACCTTCACTGTCCATGATTTGTCGGCTTATGATCATTCTTGTGTTCTACATACTCATAATTCTTATCAAGAGAATCATTGTCGTAGTTATCTTGATAATCATAACAAGAAGTATAAAAATATTGTGGTCGGTCGAATGTTAGAGGTCATCGTGGCGGTGACTCTGACGGAAATTACATCGATGGTGACTGTGGTTTAAAACAACACCAATGGTGTCTTTTTTTGTTTATATTAGAACAATAGGCGTGACGTTTTGTGACCTTATTTAATCCTAATAATTGATCAAGCCAAATAGTTCTCAAAGATTACTACAACTACTGAGTAATCGATTTTTACATAGCAACATAGATTTTTTTTTCGCCAATGTGAAGCTTTTTCATTGTTTATCGAGAGAAACTAAAAATTGTATGTTTTTTTCTTCCTCTTATATTTTTATAATAAGAGTATATGTTTTCTATCGCATAGAGATATTTGAATATATGTATGTATATATATATATATATATGATGAGTCCGAATTCAGCATGCTCCCCGGACAGGGAAAATCGGTCTAGTCTCTCTGAATACCGGACAGGTTACATGGACATGGATCGAACAGGTCACTTGGACCGGACAGATTACTTTGAACACAATGAACTTAAGGTTGTTCGAACTATGACAAAAGTACTAAAAAACCTAAACACTTCCTGACTAAGCTACTTGCTCTCCTGCTTAGAGCTCATTGGTCTTTAAACATGACCCGGGTCCTTTAAACATGACCCGAAAGCCCACAAGGGCCCAAACATCATACTATAAATACCCAACCACCAGCATTAACTATGGGTAATGAGAATTAACTGCTACCAAGCTGCTTAATTATCTCTCCACCGTATACTCTCTACTATAACCGTTAAACACCCATACACCACCTTAAAACTCCACTTGAAATTACTAGCCTACCCTCAGGCGATTATTATCCACACCAAATTGGCGACCACAGTGGGAGGCGACGGTGCCTGAATCAAGCATTCTAAACCAAGCAAAGAAATTTTGTCCGAATGAATCCGGACAATCCAGAAGTACCACCAGCTCTGCTCGAAGTGGTGCGAGAGAATGATGAGTACACTATCGAAGAGCATGACAGGTTGAGGGGTGAAATAGAAGCTCTGAGGGCTGAAAAGGCCAAGATGGACATGAAAGAGAAATTCAAAGCATCAGTTGCTCATCACACCGACAACCCCAGAGAGCATGAGGCTTCGAAAACTCATGTGAGCACTAAAAAGACACATGCCAGTTCTAAAAAGTCTCACCGGTCCAAGCCTGTGGAGAGCTCTGACTCAAGCTCAGAATCTTCAGATAGCTCTTCGGACAGTGAGGGAAATGAAAAATCCTTGTCCTCCAGCAGCGATGAGGGTCGAACCAGAAAAAAGCAAAAGCAGGTTAAGAAATATTCAAGAAAAAGAGACAGACATGGAAGAATGAAAAGGCATATTGGCAAGGGATCATCTCACTACCGGAGGTATACGGACAAGATGCTGATGGATCCCTTTGCTTTCCACGATGAACCAGGTATCTTTGCAACTCCAAATGAGGATACTGTGTTCAGTCGTGGAAGGAATTGGAGGCAGTCTTCACTGTCTTCTAAAATTCTGTCCGGAAACCTCCCCAAGAGGTTTGATAGCACTAAAATGGAGAAGTACGATGGCAGTACTGATCCGGACAATCATCTGGAGCAATTCAAGAACTTCATGATGAACTTTGATGACGATATTAAACTACTTTGTAGGGCATTCTCCCAATCTTTTACGGGGAGTGCTCTGAAATGGTACAACAGCCTGCCTCAGGGTTGTATTAAAGATTTTGATACGTTTTGGGTGGCCTTTCGAAGGCAGTTTGTGGGGAGTAAGGAGCTGAAGGGCAATGGAGACACAATAATCCATTATGCCCAGGAGCCAAATGAGTCCTTGAAAGAGTACATAAGCCGTTTTGTGAACACAAAGAATGGGTTGGCTGATTGCTTCGAACAGGTGGCAATAGCATCCCTAAGGCAAGGTTTGAACCCAGGCAATCTGGCTGATTCGGTGACCAGAAAGAAGGCCATGACCTGGGGAGGATTGTTAAATCAAGTTGGCAAGCAAATTAACGTTGATGAAACAAAGAAAACCAGGGTGCACAGACAGGTGAGGTCCACCCCAGTGGCACCAACTCCAAATCAAAACTAGTCCGGGAACAAAGCAAGAGAAACCGGACAGGGGCATGGTAGGGCAAAAGCTCAGTCTCAGCCAGCTGCTCCTGCTCAAAGTCAACAATCCAGAAACAAAAGAGGGCCATGGGTCCAACCGGAGTAGTTCGCAGAGCTCAAAGAAAGTGTGGCCACCATTTTCGATAAAACAAAAGATGAGGTGCATTACCGGAGACCAGCAACCTTGCAGTCTCCCAGAGAGCATCGTAACAACTCATTTTGCCAATATCACAATGATATTGTCCATACCACTGATGATTGCATAGCATTGAAGCAAGAAGTTCAAAACCTGATTGAAAGGGGAAAGTTGGGAGCATACGTTAAGAGAAGAGGAGACAACAGACCTGACAACACTCACCGGGTTGGTCCAAGTAATGCTGCCCCGGAGGGGCCATGGTTATAGTTGAAAGGTTTGATGTGGAATCTGAATACTTGGATCATGATCCAACTCGAAACAGGGTGGGTGCTATAGAGGAATATTTTAGGACGATCTCCGGGCTCATTAAATTCTTTGAGTCACTTACAATTTTCGGAGGGGACACTATGACAGCTCCTACTACTTCTTCGAGAAAGAGGCATGTTCATAATTTAGCCTCCCAGCTAGAAGGAGGCATGACATCTTATCAGTCACCAAACTCATTCCCCTTCATTGTCTTTGATGAGGATGATTTGAGAGACATTGTTTGCCCATATGAGGATGCTGTTGTCATATGAGCATCTATAGGGGGCAATGAAATAAGGCGAATTCTGGTGGATACTGGAAGCTCAGCCAATATCCTTTTCCTAATCACTTACAAGAAAATGAAAAATCCAGCTGTGATTCAAAAGTCGGACAGGTCAATCGTGGGCTTCACAGGCAGCTCAGTCGATGTGATCGGAGAGTTCGAAGAAGAGGTGTTATTAGGCAGGGGCCCTTTCAAGAAAATGGTTAGAATACTCTTTATTGTGGTGGATTGTCCCACTTGCTATAATGCTATTCTGGGGAGGTCTTGGCTCTCTAGGATGCATGCAGTGGCTTCAACAATCCACCAGTGCTTAAAGTATGCTGTTCAAGGACAGGTTGGGGTTGTCCGGAGCATCCAAAAGATTGCAAGAGAATGTTATGCCACTGCCTTGGCTCCTCGAACGCTGGGGGCAGTCCGTATAAATGATCAATAGCAGTTTGAGGGCCTTTCTGGGGGTGAGGGTGAAATTGATGACCCCAGAGAGACCCCTGGAGTGTTGATTCCAATTGAAGAGGTTGAAACGCACTGTTTGGAAGAAGGCAAGCGTGTCAAGATAGGGTCCAAGATGCCACCAATGTTGAAAAAAGAGATGTTGAAATTTTTGAAAGACTATCAACACATTTTTGCTTGGTGCAATGCTGATGTTACTGGAGTTCCATCAGAAGTGATATCCCATCACCTATCTGTCCGGAGAGATGTAGCACCAGTGGTTCAAAAGAGAAGAGCTTTCTCAAAAGAAAAGGCTGATGTCATAGTACAAGAGGTTGACAGACTCACAAAGATGGGACACATTAAAGAATCTCAATACCCTTTGTGGACTGCCAATCCTGTCCTGGTAAAAAAGAAAAATGGCAAGTGGCGCATGTGCATTGACTTCACAGATCTCAATAGAGCTTGCCCAAAAGATTTGTATCCGGTCCCCCGGATAGATCAGTTAGTAGACTCTACTTCTGGGAACAAGCTGCTTTCCTTTATGGATGCCTTCTCCGGGTACAATCAGATTCAAGTAGATCCAAAAGATCAAGAGCATACCACGTTTGTCACTGATAGGGGTCTACATTGTTACAAGGTGATGCCATTCGGTTTGAAAAATGCTGGGGCTACTTATCAGAGGCTAGTCAACAAAGCATTTGTTGATCAAATTAGAAGAAATATGGAGGTATACATTGACGATATGGTGGTGAAAAGTGTGGATGAGCAGTTGTACTTGTCCGATCTCCAAGAAACTTTTACCAACTTGGCAAAAGTGAATTTGAAATTAAACCTTGAAAAGTGTGTGTTCGGAGTGCAGTCCGGGAAATTCTTAGGGTATATCATAAGTGAGCATGGAATACAGCCCGATCCGGACCAGCTCAATGCCCTATTCCAAATGGAGCCTCCTCGAAACATTAAAGAAGTACAGCGATTAACAGGGAGATTGATTGCCTTAAACAGATTCATCTCGAGGTCTTCGGACAGGTGTGCTCCTTTCTTTCAAACTTTGAAGGGTGCAAAGGGGTTCGATTGGACCCCACAATGTGATGAGGCATTCAGTGAAATCAAGAAACATCTTTCCTCTCCCAAGACTTTGTTCAAACCAGTTGATGGGGAGACTCTCTTTGTGTATTTGGCCGTTTCAAGTTGTGCCATCAGTGCTGTGTTGGTAAGAGAGGTCGATGGGCATCCCCACCCAGTGTACTACATCAGCAAAAGCTTGATTGATGCTGAGAGATGTTACTTGAAACTCGAAAAACTGGCATTAGCCCTGGTAATAGCTGCAAGAAAGGTGAGGTCTTATTTCCAGGCTCATCCTATCATCGTCCGGACATCTTTTCCTTTAAAGAATGTCCTTCAAAAAGCAGATATTTCAAGCAGAATGACTAAGTGGTCAGTAGAATTGGGGGACTTCGACATAGACTTTGCTCCCCGGACAGCAGTTAAAGCTCAAGCTGTGGCTGATTTTCTGGTTGAATTCCACTCCGATAGGGATTCAGAGCAAGCTACTGATATAAAAGACAAGAAAATGTGGATTGTCCGAATAGACGGAGGGTCTAGAACCATGGGATGTGGTGCAGGAATATGTCTAACTTCCCCATACGGGGACAACATGTACCAGGCTATTTGTTTTGCTTTCAGGGCGTCTAATAACGAGTCCGAATACGAAGCAGCTATAGCTGGGTTAAAGTTGGCCTACATCTGTGGGGCTAAAAGGGTCAAGCTGCTAAGTGACTCCCAGTTGCTTGTCCACCATGCCTTAGGCCAATCTGAGGCTAGAAAGGAGCAGCTTGTAAGGTATTTACTCCTCCTCAAAAATGAAGCATTAAAGTTTAAAGCTGTTGTCTATGAGCACATTCCCCGGGCAGAAAATGAGCTAGCAGACTCATTGGCGACTATAACATATACGGAGTCATACCCATGGATCCATGTACTTGAAAGCCCTTCTATTCAACTTCGTAAGGATAAAGAAGAGGAAATTTTTGAAATACAAGTGAAACAACCTCAAGACTGGAGGTTTCCTCTCTTGCAATATCTCTCCGACGGTATTGTGCCTCCAGATAAGTCACAAGCTAGAACATTAAAACACAAAGCTCGTGGTTTCATCATATTGAGAGAAGTGTTGTACAAAAAGTCCTACAGTAAACCTCTCCTGCGTTGTTTGGGGGATGACGAATCACAAGTAGTCCTCTCCGAATTGCATGATGGTGAAGGGTCAGCCCATTGTGGATTTAGAGCTTTAACAAGAAGAGTATTACTCTCCGGATACTATTGGCCATCATTCATGAAAGATGCTAAGGAGTTGGTGAGGAGGTGTGACCCATGCCAGAGGTACAGCAATGAAATTCATGTACCAGCCATTCCTTTGGAGTCAATTTCTGAGCCCATCCCTTTTGCCCGATGGGGGTTGGACTTAGTAGGACCTCTCCTTGTGGCGTCCGGAGGGCGTAAAACTATAATTGTGGCCATTGATTACTTCTCAAAGTGGATAGAAGCAGCTCCCCTGGCAGGGACAACATCAAAAGCTGTCATAAAATTCATTTTATCCAACATATGTTGCAGATTTGGTGTCCCACAGAAAATAACAACAGACAATGGACCACAGTTCGACAATAGAGAAATGGAAAGCTTCTGTGCCTCAAGGGGTATACATCATTGTTTTTCTTCACCTTTCCACCCACAGGCCAATGGGCAAGTTGAAGTGGCTAATAGAACTATACTGTCCGGTTTAAAGAAGAATCTGGAAGGGGCTGCTAGGAAGTGGCCTAGTTATCTACAAGAAGTCTTGTGGGCCTACCGGACAACGCCTGGGCTGCAACACAAGAATCACCTTTCGCCTTGGTCTATGGAATGGATGCAGTAGCCCCCATAGAGAAGACACTCCCTTCCTTTCGTGTTCACAACTTCTCCGGACACGCTAATGAGATGGCAATCAGAAATCAACTTGATTTGATAGAAGAAAGACGGGTTAAAGCTCACCTTAGAGTTGCACACTATCAGGGCTTGATGAGAAGTATGTTTGCTTCTAAAGTTAAACGAAGAGATTTCCAACCAGGGGACAAAGTATTAAGGAAGGTCTTCTTACATACTAGAGAAAAGCTCTTCGGAAAGCTGGCCCCAACCTAGGAGGGTCCGTATATTGTGGTTGAAAGAATCAAGCCTGGAACTTATTGGTTAGAAGACAAAGATGGCAGGGTTTTAACTCACCCTTGGAATATTGAGCATCTTCGGATGTACTTAGAATAACACTTGTGTAAATATTTACTTGTTTGAACTTCCATGTAAATATTTGGGGGCATACTCTTTCCTCCCTGGTGGCACGGGGAGGTTTTAATGAGGTGTCTGGATGGTTGAATAAAATTCGATGCCTTCTTCAAAATTCTCTAAGTATTTTCAAAGTTCTATCTCTTGTTATACTACCCGGACTGAAATATTTAAGGGCTATTTAAACTCTAGCCAGAGAATTTAAACACTCTCACAATGCAACAACTAAAAGCTACTTAAACTCTAGCTATCTAAACTAAAACAAACAATGAAAGAAGATGATGGTGGTGCAAAATAGAAACATTCATTAAACAACTTAAAGCTGCCTTGGCCTTCCAAGGACTTGTGAATAAGTTAGGGTACAGCAAAAAAAAACTGTCCGAACAAATATCGGACACCACTACAAAAAGAGTGCATTGGCCTTCCAAGGACTTTAGTTTGAATAAAGGATAAACTAAGTAAACCATAAATTAAGGTTGAGTCTTTGAAGATGGCTCCCCTTCATCTGTTTTCTTACCCTTAAAGTCGCTCCCCCCTTCGACTACCTTCTTGCCTTTGGGATCATTCTCTTCTTCGCCTGGGCTCTCTCCGGTCTTCTCTTCATTATCAGATGAGGACCCACTAGAAATTCCTTCCTCTTCGAACATTGTATAATATGGAAGGTCATCATCATCCACATAGAGCCATAAGTCCCCTAGGGTCCTCTTCGGAAATTTTTCATGAAAAAGGAGAACCATATCAGACTTCACCCTTTGAACTAATAACTCTTCGCTTTTAATCATCTCCCTGGCATAGGCATTGATCTTGGCAGTGATTGTGGCCTCTTGGTCCCTTAGCAAAGCAGTTTTCTCCTCAGCAGCCTGGGTCACTGCATTTTCTAGAGCAATCTTGTCAGTGGTCAGGTTGGTGATAATCTTCTCCTTTGCAGTGGTCTCTCCCTTTGAGGCAGTAAGGTCCTTCTCCATACCGGACAGCTTCTCCCGAAGATCTTTTATGGTCTCTTCTAGGGTGGCAACTTTTGTGTTGCTTTCATCTTGATTCCTCTTCAGCTCCTCATTTGCTTCCTTAAGCAAATCAGCATTGGTAGTAGCAGTACGGAGGTTTTCGGACAGCTTTTCCTTCTCAGACTTGAGGTCTTTGATGGTGTCTGCTTGACTCCGGACTTGTCTCTCCAATGTAAGAACTGGCTGCACATTACTAAGCAAGGAATGGGCTATGATGTCATTTTCACTAGAGACAATGAAAGTCGTACCATTGAAATTGACCGTATTGGAGCTGCTTGGAGGAACGTAGGTCCCTACGAATTCATCTCTGGGAAGGCCAAGGAAATACTCACCAAGCCCAGCTAGACCAGTGATGTCCATTCCATCGAGGTTGAGATCTCCCCCTTCTACCTCATCGGTATGAAAGTCTCTTGGGATCTCTTCGGCCAGCGTTGGGTCAGAGGGATCAGTGGGGAAAGAAGGCTCCGGATCCCGGAGAGCGAGCTCATCTCATTGGGAAGTCTTTTTCTTCTTGGCTTCTCGGTCAGTGCCTTCACCTACTTGCTTGCGAGTCCTCTTGGGAGCCCTTGGAGGTTTTGGGAGGTCTACTTCCTGCCTTTCGGTCTCCTGCTCCACCACTTGCAAGAGGGCTGCATCAATTTGAACATGGGCCGGCCCCTCCGGGTCTGTTGGGGCATCCTTCTCAGCATCGCTCGCCACCTTTCTGCCTTTTCTCCTGCCTTTCATTTTGCTTGGGGCTTTAGCCCGGGCAGGCAGGTAGAGTGTCCCATCTAGTTCGTGGGACCTTCTAAGCACGGTGTCTTCAGGAGGCTGGGTGGTGAGCTCCTCCCAAGTTAGGTCTCTCCGACCTGTGGTGTTCCACAGGTGAGACCTTGCTAGGTTTCCAGGGGTGAAGGCTTTGTGGAATCGATTCTCCCAATTCTCTGCGGCCCAAGCATTGATTTTGCCACAGGTAGTCTGTCCGGCCTTCAAATAATCCCCGAACTCCTTTGGCAGCTCTGTTAGAACAAAAGAGAAACTGGTTAATTTAAACTAACTTTAAAAAAAAGAGAAACGGACAGAGATTTAAAGTGAGAAACTTACGATCACTCCTCCACCTACTCCTGAGGAGGCTTGGGTTCTCTCCAGCCTTGATTTTCTTGCCGTTTTCCCAGGCGCCACTGACAAACAAAAATTGGCTCCTCCATTTGCTCTCTGACTCCAAGAGATCATCAACAGCCTTGAGATCGTTCCCCATATTGAAATGGTAGAAGGGGAATTGGTGGTGCTTGCAAAGGTTGGCCACTGCTGCGAATTCTTCCATAGGAAGAGGGATCCCAGACAACCTAGATGCCATGATACATGACATCAAAGTAAACCAGCCATTGGGGCTCAGCTGGCTCGGGCAGAGCTTGACCAGGTGGAAGTATCGAACGATCTCCGGGTCCAGTGGGAACCTGAGTCCCCAATTAAGTAGCTCTGTAAAGAAGAGTATTTCATTTCTCTTACAGTCCATAGGGGTCTCCGGATCAATGGGGATCCTTATCTTCACGTTTTCTGGGATCCCCCATTTTGTGCGCATTCGACCCATGTCAGAAGTATGGATGAATGCATACTTGGTCTTCTGCAAGGCCAAGAGGTACTTGAGCTCAACTCTGTGAAAGCACGGCCCCACTCTCCCTTCAAGGCACTCCGGCAGGTCCGGATGCCTCAAGTACAGATTTTCTTTGCCTTTTTTGGCAACAGCAGCAGCATTTTCAGTCTGGCCGGAGGACTCAGACTCGAAAGGGACCTCTTCAACAGAGTCCTCCATTCTCTCCTCCATAATTGTTGGGGGAATGTCTGTGGTAGTGGTCCGGGGAGGGTTAAAGCTTGGCTCAGCCTGGCTTCCGGACTGCTGACCTTCTGTGTTTTTATGACTTCTCACCTCAGGTTGGGGCTCGGAGGCAGAAGTCTCTCTTGGAGGTACCGGGCTGCTGGCCTCCGGACCAGATGGCCTCTCCCGGGGAGCTCTAATGGGCACTCCAGACCCAGAACCACTGTTTTTCGCCCCCGATTTGGAGGGAGTATTCTTGGGGGCTAGTCCCTTAACTAATCGGCTTGGCTTCTTGATAACTAGTTTCTCCGGAGAGTGCTCAGAGTCAGATCCCATAGCTATAAAAGGAGAAGGTTTCCTAACGCTTGTAGCTGTAACTCCTGGCTCAATAGCATGTATTGACTCCTGGACTGAGGAACCAGAGACTATAGGCGAGAGGGTGGATTGAAAGAGTTTTTTGGGCTTAGTACACTTGGAGGAGGATGAGCCTCGATCTGATTCTGTAACAGAGGCGACTGGTCTCTCAACGGGTGATGATGGTAGCCCTGCTGCTATTCGCCTCTCCTTCTCGACCTTTTGCGCTTTCTCTAACTCTGAAAGGTTGAGCCAACCACCTTTGATCAATGTTGTTCTTGCTGTAAACATAAACTGCCAAGGAAATTTTTTGCTTTAGAGAGAGAAAGCTCTGAGTAAATTTGCAGAGTAAATGTGAAAGAGATGGTAAAATAGTGGAAAATGAGTGTGAATTTATAGTAAATCTGAAAAGAGGAGTTGATTCCTAGGAGAATTCGAAAAGTTGGGCAATGATTAAAAAACGGCGCTGATGTCACTATTTGTAATTAAAGAGGTTACTTGTTGAAGAAGGTGGTGCGAAATTCAAGATGAAAAAACGGCTGGAGTGACCAATCAGAGAGCGACACGTGTCCCACTAACTCTGGCAAAAACCGTTTTGAATTCGTAAAGCTTAACCTGTCCGGGTATACCCATAGTTCTGTCCGAATTGAGAACCACTTCATACATCGGACTGTTTTTCAGTTCTTTGACAAGAATACTTGCTCAAACACCTTAAAAAGGGGCTCCTGATGAGTCTGAATTCAGCATGCTCCCCGGACAGGGCAAATTGGTCTAGTCTCTCCGAATACCGGACAGGTTACATGGACATGGATCGAACAGGTCACTTGGACCGGACAGATTACTTTGAACACAGTGAACTTAAGGCTGTTCGAACTATGACAAAAGTACTAAAAAACCTAAATACTTCCTGACTAAGCTACTTGCTCTCCTGCTTAGAGCTCATGGGTCTTTAAACATGACCCGAGTCCTTTAAACATGACCCGAAAGCCCACAAGGGCCCAAACATCATACTATAAATACCCAATCACCAGCATTAACTATGGGTAATGAGAATTAACTGCTACCAAGCTGCTTAATTATCTCTCCACCTTATACTCTCTACTCTAACCGTTAAACACCCATACACCACCGTAAAACTCCACTTGAAATTACTAGCCTACCCTCAGGCGATTAGTATCCACACCAATATATATATATATATATATATATATATATATATATATATATATATATATATATATGTGTATATATATTGTCTACCCCGCAACTTATCTTTTCTGTCGATATTTTTTGAGCTCTTTTTGCTCACTAGCTCGTATATTTACTATCCTTGTAGATATTTTTTTCACTTTCATACTTTGTTTTTGTCTATGCAACCCTCTTCTTTGCGTCATTGCGGTTCTTTATAACAATAGCATATATGTCATTTTCTTTGATGTCCCGTTGCTCTCACAAAAATAAAATGGTTTTTAAAGATTTAAACAAAATTAAAAAATTATTATATAGTTAAATCTAAACAAGAAGCTCAATAAGTAATGTTTTATATAAGATAAGAATAAAAATAGAGATAGAAAGCGAGATAATAATTTTTTTCCTTTTGGAGCTTTTACCATTACCATTTTCAAACTATTAGAAAAAATTAGGTATTTTTTAACGATTTGATATTATTATTTTTTATTTTTATCATCCTCGTCACTTTATTTATTATTTCTATTATTTATTTTTCATCCGAATTTCACCATTATTTTTCAATTCAATCTCTATTAATATTATAATAATTATTTCATATTGATGTGTAAAAAGTAAGAGTAGGCGAATTAATATGAAATAATAATAACATTTAAGGAGTTTGAAAGAGAATAGAATAATATAAATTGCTAGGGAAATAAAAATAATAATGAATACTTTATTGATGGTTGTTATGTCTATAGAGTTTACAATTAGAGAATTAAATTTCCGATATACTATGAAGATATAGGATTTGATACTATCTTATTCAAACAACCCTTGTTTTTTTATTAGATATCTTAGATTTTGATATATTTGACTAAGTGTTTTGGACTTGTAGATTCTTATATGGATGATGAGATAATTTTGATCTAGCACACTATTACATCCTTATTAGTAGCCTAAAATCCTTGCGCAAGTGACAAGGAATAGCTAATTTTTAATTTTTGGAAAACAACTTATTGTTGGTCGAAGCTTGCTCCTCTGAAGTTTTCGTTTCTCGGAGATTTATCTTCTCATCTGAAGTCATTATGTTTTACATATCGAAATGATTATGTCAATCATCTTTGGCTACTCACTTAAGAGGTTTAAGGCTTGTTTATTCTAATTTACCTTAATCAAACTACCACAAGGGAAGTATCTGATTTGGTTCGTACTTAAATGTTCATACCCACATTAAAACCATTCATTTCCCAAAACCTCCATTGAGGATAAAAATATTTATTTTAGCGAAAGGAATAGTATAGCTAACAGTTAATAGGTTGCTATAGTATTATTACATATTTAATACTTACCAACTTATTTATTTTTATTTTTCTCAAGAATGCTTCAATTATTTAACGCATATGGTTGAGTAGCCCTTTTAGCTTTGGTGAATAATGAAGTAAGGATTGACTATGACGAGCTAAAATGTTGATATTGCTTTAAGAGGTCCAGATAGATGAGGGTGCTTTTATTTTGTGGTTGGAAGAACTTATTGTGAAGGTATTCCAATATCCCTCTTAACCTTTTTGTAGAGGATGACGTAAAGACTTTTGTAACTGATCTTCAACTTCATTTTTTTTTCAACTGAAAATATTTTTTTAGCTTCAACTAAACATGTTATTGATATTTCTTGATTAACCCTTTTAGTTATTTCTAAATACTAAAGTAATGGTAGAATAAGATACAAAAATATCATCAATTTTTTAAATCGTGTGACATTGGCATCTTCTCTTTTTTGTTTTGAATAAAGTTGTATGGATGTAAATATATTTAAATAAAAATAATTTTCCTTACAAGGGATTGTATTTATTTTGTGCTTTTATGGCAAAACTTATGATATTGAAAGTCATATTAGTTTCTTGAATGAGCTTACACGTTGACGAAAGCCCATTTGTTAAAGTAGGCATGTGCAATCTTTCTATATTCATTAATTTTGGCCTCTTTATTTCTTTTAACCTTGAATGTTGATTTTGCAAATAAATTTGAGCCATAAAAATCTGAAGAAATCTAATGCTAAAAGTTATTTTTACCTTTGCGTATATATATTCATCTCTATTGTTCGCTTATTCTATTTGCTTTCTTCATTTTTAGATTCGACATTCTCTTTGTCTTCTTGCATCATTTTTTATTTTTTCTTGATTATGTTACCTCTTTATTTTCTTATTATAATAATTTTTATTCTTCTTATAAATGAGTATAATATGTGAAAGTAGTGACTGGTCATACTCCCAAAATAATCATGAAATTGGTTCATTTACGGCTCTGTCTTTTGGTTACTTTGAGAAAGGAAAAATTGATTAATTTGTTTGCCTTACTCGTCAAATACCCCAAATGAATAAATTTACATGTAGAAATAAAAATATCTTAAGGCTGATGTCTCTCTCCAAAATGTTTCTTTTGTTTCTTCCATTATTGAAGACATAAATATATCCCTGCACGAGGTATTAACAAAGTTGATTCATGTAGTCGCAGAGATACAATAGATATTGAAGATGATTCATTGGATGATGATCAAATTAAAAGTATTTTGGATTATTCATATCATTATCTCACGAACGATGAATGTATAAAAAACATCGATGATGGGGCGATTCTTTATGAAGTAATAATTTGCTTCCCCATAATTAGGGTAAATCCCCTTGATGTTTGTAAATGTGAGGTTTCTTTATTTAACTACTCTATTTATTTTTTACAAATATTTCATCATTCTATGTGAATGAAGTTCTTTATTGCGGTCAAATTCTCGGGTTGAAATAAAAAAAAAATATAATACTTTTTTATGAATTCTTATGCTAAAATTGTTAATGACCTTATAACATATAATAAATTACGGAAAGATAAGCTCGTTTTTGTATTCGAAAATCAGAGACAAGTCATGCCAGAGCAGTTCCGCATATGAGCCGAACTTGGATCTCGAAGGGTAAGTTTCTATTTTTTCTACATCATTATCTTTTTTTACTTTATTTTGTATGTATTTGATTGTGACTATATTTATTGGTTCTTCTAATCTTATTTGATTAAGATATCTTTTGAAAATAATAGAGAAAATTGCACTTGTAGGAAATATATTATTTTGGTAGGAGATTTGTATGCAACCGATTGTGGTTGTGTATTGAGGTTCGCGGAAAATTTTAAGTTTTTTCTTCTATTGAGAAAGATAATTTGGAAGCATTTTATCTAGTGATAAATAATTTGGAGAGACAAACTATGAATAATAAGATTGTGGAGAAACTTTCCTCCAAGTAGAAAGATAAGTACTAGGTCAAAACCTATTGGTTCAAAAATTGGTTTGTGGTACATTATGTTACCAAATAAGCCAACATCAAGACTCATGTTGATTGTAAAGATATTGTTATGAGTGTTTTTGGATTAAACAAGAGGAGATAATTTTGTCTAGTATTTTTGTAGGGGATGTTGATGACGATGAAGATGATTTGCCTTTGGTTTACCAACAAAAACTTTGACATCTATTGGTAATATTTCTTAGAGTGTTAACACTTCTACTAAAGACAATTTGATATTTGAATATGAAAGTGTCGTATATCCGGATCTCGTAATTGAGTATCAAAATGATTCTATTATTATTTATTCTCCAACTCCTCATCTTTCTTCTATCTTAAATCATGGTGTTAAGACAAGTGTTTCAAAGGCTTCAGCTCCTACAATTTATGTCCTAAAATATTTTACTACTAATTGTTTAGCTTTGTATGAAAATATGGTTAGTCTAGACTTGCTAGCTATGGTCGTTCTTTCTCATTGTCTTTCAAAGAGGTTTGTTATTTCTAAAATTGTACTCCAAAATGAGTGCGTGATTTTGATAGGAAATATAAAGAGGCTCTACCATAGGTTAGCTTGAAACCTACCTTTGAAGCCATGACAAATAAGGTAATTGTTGAAGCTAAAATGGTACAAAAGAATAAAGCTATAAGTATTTTAAGGCTTGTAGGTATCCATCTACATGAAATGTGTTTCTTGTTGATAATGAAAATTATGGTGAAATATATAAGACAATTGGTATTTCCGTAGATAATTCCACAAACTTGACAATTGCTTCGGTTGTTAATTAAATTAGCGAGAAAGTTAGGTTAGAAGAGGACATGATTTTCACAACCAAATCTTGTGTTAGTAGTCAACCAAGACTTGTGTCAAGTATATGCTAATAATTATAATTTGATTTAACACATGAATAAATTTCATCGTCATGCAACTTTATTTGACCAATTAGTTTTTGAGCAAGTAGCAAGAGAAAATAACGCATTAGTTTATGGTCGTACATATTTACCTATATAGATTCAGCTCTATGAATAGTGATCTAAGACAATCCATTCATAACCCTACCAAATATGTTCTTATCAACACTTTTGGCATCAAATCTCATGTTTATTGAAGAAGAAGAAGAAGAACAAGAAGGATTTAAGATCCTTCATCAAATCATATATTGTAGAAGGAAAACTTTCATAAGATAAATCCAAAAGTAGGCGTATTAATATAAAATAAAAAAGATTTGTATGGTTTGCCGAAAATTTATATAGACAGGGACTAATCATACATTTACATTGATATCTTAGTTTTGAAGATGCATCTTTTGTTGTCAAAGAACCCCGTGGTGGAGAAGAAAATGATCATTTTGGATATAAGAAATTATATATAAGAATCCCATTACAAGGATATTTAACTGGCCTACCATTAAAGAAGATACAAATAAACTTGTTAAAAATTGTGACAGTTGCTAACGCTTTGTCAATTTAATACAAGTCACAATCTTTCTATTAGAAACCATTTTATAGTCCATTCGATTCGGTAGATAAGGCATTGGCATTTTAGATCACCTTCTAACGACTTTATGAGGAAAACCATTTTTTTTTTGCGTTATTTTATTTTTCAAAGTGATTTGAAGCATAACTTTTGACAAGTATCAAATCAAAGGAAAAAATTAACTTTCTAAATGAAAACATATGATGCAGATATGAGATTCTAAAGGTGATTACAATAGAAAATGGTAGTTCCATAATGATCGTTTATCATTGTTCTTCATAATATTACGTGTAATATAAAAAAAAATCTCATTTCCATTCACAGACAAAGTTTCAGATGGAGGTCACTAATAGAAAAATAAATGATGGTATAAATAAAAACCTAGAAGGTGCACATAAACAATTGGTCTAATTTCTACCATATGAATTGAGGTCATACATAATAACTCCAAGAACCACAACAATTGGAACATCTTTTGCTCTAGTATATTGAATTGATGCAATAATGTTAGTCAAAACTGGTATTCATTCGTATAGAATATTAACATAAGATGAATGAAAGAACGACGAATCCATAAAAGTTAAGATTTATGTTATTAAAAAGAGATGAAGACTTATAAAAAATCATAATACTACAAAAAATGAGGAAGACGTACAATATAAAAGTCTGCTTCAGAAACTTTATAGTTTAATATAATGACCTCAAAAGAATGTTCATTCAGTCCAAAGAAAACAATCTCGTCAAGTTTTCTCCAAAGTGGGAAGAACCATATACAATAGAGTCAAAGATCATTTATACAACTTACATGTTACTAGATAAAGATGGACAACCACTTCAACATCCTTGGAACATAAATCATTTGAATGATATACAACTCTTAAGCACATTATAACTTTGACTGTTACTTTTATTGTTACAATTACATTTGTTATTTTATTATGAATCTTTATTTTGTGATACACTTATTAATAGTAAAATTGTTGTTACATTTTAAGTGTCAGATGATTTATTATACCAAAGAATCAAAGAGTCATTATACCCCTTAATATTAAAAAAATCTTAGTGTGGGATGAATTTAAATATTATCCCAAACACTTTAAGGAATCCTTATATCCCTTAAGATAACAAAAATGTTTAGTGTGTGGTGATTCAAGATATAATCCTAAACACTTTAGAGAGTCCTTGTACCCCTTAAGAAGAAATAAAATAAAAGTGTTGGATGTTTCAAAATGTAATCTTAAACACTTTAAGGAGTCATGAACCCTTCAAGAAAACAAAATAGAATGTATAATTGGGTGTGATATAATCCTAAACATTAAAGATCCCACAATTTCCTTAAAAACTCTATGCCTTCGGAATTGATCACCTTGTTTGGGATAATAAAAAACCGATAATACATTATATTGTTGTAAAAATCAAGCAATACCTTAAAATCTTCCAATAGTCGTAGAGATACGACCGACTTTGAGGATGATTCTTAGAATTACGTTCAGATGAAGAGTATTGTGGATCATTCATAGTATAAAAAAATATCGATGATTGGTCAATTTATGATAATGTAATTATTTGCTTCCCCGTCATTACCATTATTGCCTGGGGATTTGGCTAATGAGACGATGAAGAGAATGACCTTGAATTTTAGAGCTATTGTGGCTCAAGTTGATGATCAGATCAAAATAGGGGAGTCAACTAGAGTCTGAGGCGGACCAGTTAGCACACCAAAACATTCAGGACAGACAGCCAATAATCAGGGGCAGACTTCGAATGGCAATGGTAATGACAATCAGCAGTCAAGGCAAAAGAACATCAGTTTGCCTCCTTGGAGTAGTGGTTATTCAAATCACGCTCCATCTAACACTTACAACAGGCCTAGACCAAATACCTGGGTCAAACCAGAATACTATGTTGATCTTACAGATAATGTTTCTGTAATCTTGGATAAGACCAAGAGCTTTGTAAATTTTAGAAAGCCAGTCCCAATTAGTAGGCCAAAGAATGAGATAAACAGCAAGTTTTGCAGATATCATGATGATATCGGGCATGATACAAATGATTGCATTGCTCTGAAGAAAGAGATCCAGTATTTGATTAAGAATGGAAAGCTCCTCACTTATGTAAAGTCATATGGGAGCGCATCGAAAAATAATGGTGCATCAACTTCGAAGGTTGCACCGCCAACTGAGAATTTGATGATTTTGGATTTACAGGCTGAAACGTTTGATGCTTCTTCTGAGTATGTTGAAAAAGATCCAAACAGATTGATTCTGATGACAGTCAAAAAACCTGTGGAAAAGGGACGTGTTCGGGAACTATAAAAGTTTTTTGAATCGTTGGCTATTTTTTTGAGGCGATTAATGACTGGAAACTCGGATAATTCGAGGAAGAGGCATGTTGTCAACTTGACAACTCAATTTAAAAGGAAGATATCTACGCACTTGTATAGGAAGAAAGATATTTGCTTCATTTTGTTTGACGAAGAGGATCTGCGAGGTACTGCAGGACCACATGAAGATGTTGTGGTGATTGAATCTGAGGTGGCTGGCATCGAAATTCGATGTGTTGTGATTGACACTAGTAGTTCTGCCAATGTCTTTTTTAAATCCACCTATGATAGAATGACAAATCCACCTCGGATTTCTCAGTCGGACAAACGATTATTGGAATTGGAACATCTTTTGCTCTAGTATATTGAATTGATGCAATAATGTTAGTCAAAACTGGTATTCATTCGTATAGAATATTAACATAAGATGAATGAAAGAACGACGAATCCATAAAAGTTAAGATTTATGTTATTAAAAAGAGATGAAGACTTATAAAAAATCATAATACTACAAAAAATGAGGAAGACGTACAATTTAAAAGTCTGCTTCAGAAACTTTATAGTTTAATATAATGACCTCAAAAGAATGTTCATTCAGTCCAAAGAAAACAATCTCGTCAAGTTTTCTCCAAAGTGGGAAGAACCATATACAATAGAGTCAAAGATCATTTATACAACTTACATGTTACTAGATAAAGATGGACAACCACTTCAACATCCTTGGAACATAAATCATTTGAATGATATACAACTCTTAAGCACATTATAACTTTGACTGTTACTTTTATTGTTACAATTACATTTGTTATTTTATTATGAATCTTTATTTTGTGATACACTTATTAATAGTAAAATTGTTGTTACATTTTAAGTGTCAGATGATTTATTATACCAAAGAATCAAAGAGTCATTATACCCCTTAATATTAAAAAAATCTTAGTGTGGGATGAATTTAAATATTATCCCAAACACTTTAAGGAATCCTTATATCCCTTAAGATAACAAAAATGTTTAGTGTGTGGTGATTCAAGATATAATCCTAAACACTTTAGAGAGTCCTTGTACCCCTTAAGAAGAAATAAAATAAAAGTGTTGGATGTTTCAAAATGTAATCTTAAACACTTTAAGGAGTCATGAACCCTTCAAGAAAACAAAATAGAATGTATAATTGGGTGTGATATAATCCTAAACATTAAAGATCCCACAATTTCCTTAAAAACTCTATGCCTTCGGAATTGATCACCTTGTTTGGGATAATAAAAAACCGATAATACATTATATTGTTGTAAAAATCAAGCAATACCTTAAAATCTTCCAATAGTCGTAGAGATACGACCGACTTTGAGGATGATTCTTAGAATTACGTTCAGATGAAGAGTATTGTGGATCATTCATAGTATAAAAAAATATCGATGATTGGTCAATTTATGATAATGTAATTATTTGCTTCCCCATCATTACCATTATTGCCTGGGGATTTGGCTAATGAGACGATGAAGAGAATGACCTTGAATTTTAGAGCTATTGTGGCTCAAGTTGATGATCAGATCAAAATAGGGGAGTCAACTAGAGTCTGAGGCGGACCAGTTAGCACACCAAAAAATTCAGGACAGACAGCCAATAATCAGGGGCAGACTTCGAATGGCAATGGTAATGACAATCAGCAGTCAAGGCAAAAGAACATCAGTTTGCCTCCTTGGAGTAGTGGTTATTCAAATCACGCTCCATCTAACACTTACAACAGGCCTAGACCAAATACCTGGGTCAAACCAGAATACTATGTTGATCTTACAGATAATGTTTCTGTAATCTTGGATAAGACCAAGAGCTTTGTAAATTTTAGAAAGCCAGTCCCAATTAGTAGGCCAAAGAATGAGATAAACAGCAAGTTTTACAGATATCATGATGATATCGGGCATGATACAAATGATTGCATTGCTCTGAAGAAAGAGATCCAGTATTTGATTAAGAATGGAAAGCTCCTCACTTATGTAAAGTCATATGGGAGCGCATCGAAAAATAATGGTGCATCAACTTCGAAGGTTGCACCGCCAACTGAGAATTTGATGATTTTGGATTTACAGGCTGAAACGTTTGATGCTTCTTCTGAGTATGTTGAAAAAGATCCAAACAGATTGATTCTGATGACAGTCAAAAAACCTGTGGAAAAGGGACGTGTTCGGGAACTATAAAAGTTTTTTGAATCGTTGGCTATTTTTTTGAGGCGATTAATGACTGGAAACTCGGATAATTCGAGGAAGAGGCATGTTGTCAACTTGACAACTCAATTTAAAAGGAAGATATCTACGCACTTGTATAGGAAGAAAGATATTTGCTTCATTTTGTTTGACGAAGAGGATCTGCGAGGTACTGCAGGACCACATGAAGATGTTGTGGTGATTGAATCTGAGGTGGTTGGCATCGAAATTTGATGTGTTGTGATTGACACTAGTAGTTCTGCCAATGTCTTTTTTAAATCCACCTATGATAGAATGACAAATCCACCTCGGATTTCTCAGTCGGACAAACGATTATTGGATTCACAAGTGTAACAGCTCGTGTTGTTGGAGAATTTGAAGGTGAGGTGAGTTTGGGAAAAGGACCATTTAAGAAAAAAGTCCAGGTACTCTTTGTGGTGGTGGACTGTCCCACAAGTTATAATGCTATTTTTGGAAGATCGTGGCTTTCAAGAATGTATGGGTGGTGTCTACAGTTTATTAGTGCTTTAAGTATGTGGTTGGAGATAGAGTTGGGGTTGTTCGAGGAGATCAGAAGGTGGGAGATTTAATGTGGGAATAGCAGTTAGAGGGGGCACCCTCGGATTTGGAAGAAAGGGGTTGACGATCCGAGGGAAACCCCGTGGTCTTTAACGGTGGCTATTATCGTTGCTGGGAATACTTCCAAGTTTGTTGAAGTTGTTTTACAAATATTAATGTTTCAAATACATATATTAACTATGTCTTGAATGTGAATCCATGTGATATCTTATCCAAAATGGGCGTTTCTTTAGCTCATGAAATTCCTACAACATCGTCTATTTTTTCCCTATAACAAATTATTGACATAGTGACTTAGTTTACCGAGCCAGACGAAGCTTCCAATCTATCTTTCTCCTTTGGACTTGAATAAAAGGCAGTTAAGTTTAGGTTTGGAGGTAGGATGAGTTTATATTTTCCTATTTTCTTCTTACTTTTTTTTCTGGTTATGCCACCACACCCATGTAATTTTGGAGACATTTCAGATACATGACTATTTTGGGTTTAATCAGGTCGTTTATACAACCCAGATAATAGGAAAAACCTGCATCTTTCCCCCAATGATTTCTTTTTCGCATATGAGATTGATCAAACACAACAATTATATGTATAACTTGATCAATCATGGAGTTGGTATATGTAGCTTGACCCAAATGCTTCTTTTTGTTTCTAGATGCATAGATAATCTATGAGATAACAACCAGTAGTATTATTCTGATATGTGTGTTTTTTGTCGATGATCAAAACCAAGATCTGAGCATGTGAGGGAATGTCATGTTCCTTCTGATAATAATGTTAAGCATAAAAGCAAAGAAAATCCAGACTTCCCAAGATTTGATACAATGAATAAATATGTGATTAATAGTTTCAATATTTTCGCAGTGCTGACACTTTGATGCAAAATGAAATCCTTTTCTATGTAGATTGGAATCAATAAAGAGTCATTCATAGATAGATATCCAAACCAAAAAAGAATACTTTTAAGGCATAACCGAGTTCCAAATCTTCATGAATATATTTTATTTGTTAAATTTCTGTCTAATAAACTTCCATGTGTCTTTAGTGTTGAAGATTTCTGAAGAGGACAATGCTCATTTTATAGAATCTTTAGTAGAGTCTAATGAGATTTTCTTGATATTTTTAATAGTTGTAGTTGAAAAGTACCATGAAGTCTTTCCATAGACCATTGCTTATTAATCAAGTAATCTTTAACTTGAGTAGTGTAAGACCAGGATCTGTCATCAGTAGTGTTAAACAAAATAAAAGGGTTTGGAAAAGCCCAGCGATCAAGCCAAAAGTCCATGGTTCTTTCCCCAACATTCCAGTATATGTATTGTTCCTCCTGGTCTCTAATTTTGAAAATACGTTTCCAAACCTTAGAACACCTGGATTGATAAGGAATGATGATAGGATGATAGGTGGAATAATAGATTGAAACCATGAGCCTTGCCCATAATGATTTATGTTCTCTGAAGTTTAGCCACAACTTGTAGAAGAATAAATCTTGAATATCTTCAAGCTTTCTTAAGCTTATACCTCCCTCTTTATAAGGTCTGCAAAGTTTAGACCAAGAAACCCATGAGATATTATGCTTGCTCTATGTAGAACCCTACAGATATCTATTGCAAAGGGTGTTAATTTCTTGAATTATAGTTTTAGGTAAAGTAGAATGTTGAAGAGTGTAGACAGGGATAACATTAAAGACTGATTGAACTAGGGTTAACCTTCCACCATATGATAAGTGAATGTTGTCTCAATCCAATATCCTTCTTTTGATCTTACTGACAATGGCTTCAAAGTTCCAGACTTTGTTATTGTTACTGATAGTAGACCCAAGATCAAACATAGGAAGATAGCTGTGATTTAATTTATATGATTTGTTCAAGCTTTTGAATTCTGGAGAAGATCATTTTCTTAGGCACAATGATCTTCGATTTTTCATTGTTTATTACTTGCCCAAATCTTATTTTATAATGATCCAAATTGTTTTTGATTTTTTTTATAGCAGAAGCTTTCCCATTGCATAAAGCTATTAAATCATCTGCAAATGCCAAAAAAGGTACACATGTATTTCCTCTGTTATTGAATCTTAGAGAAGAATCCAGGTTAAAAATGCAAATCTATATTAATTTAATATGAATAAATATATTAATTTAAAAAATAATATAGATTTATATAATAGATTTGATACATATTTTTATCATATATATTATTTATTTTTAAATGTATAATATAAATATATGTATACTTTTAATATAAATAGATACGTTGATTTAAAAAATAATATAAATTTATATAGATTTGATAGTGTTAGTAAGAAAAACATAACTACAAGATGAAATCTTTTATAACAATTTTTCTACTATCAATTAGAAAACTATAACTACAAGTTACAAATTATTTTCGTGTTTTCTTCTTATTTTCAGCTTCAAACACTAAGGTATTTATTATGTCTCTATGTTATTAATTCTTTAATTTTCAGCTTCAAACACTAATATATATATATATATATATTATGTCTTTATGTTATTAATTCTCAAAATTACAGTTTTGCTACATGTCTTATGTTACTATTCAAGAATAACATTGGTTGATATATGTTTTTGCTTAATATAGAGAGATGTAGGGTTCAATTTAAGAGCAAATAGACCTGCACAAATCATAATTTTTAGTTTTCTTTGCTAAGCTTAAATTTTATTGTTTTTTAGTTTGCTTTGCTAAGCTTAAATTTTATTGTTGATTGAATTTTTTATGTTTGTCATTAAGTGATGCATATATATTTTAAAACAACTCCTAAATATAAAGAATCAAAAATTATATCTCTAATTTAATTAGTGAAGTTAGTCGCAGAGAGACACAAGATGAAAGGACTTGCAAAGCTTTCTATAATTATTGTGAATACAAAAAAGCATAAAATCCTCAATTGGATTTATAAGCTTTTGAAGTTGGATTTGCTTTTACCCATAGCAATGACGAGTGTTGAGCGAGTTTTCTCAGGCTTGAATTATGTTAAGAATGAATTGAGAAATAAAAAAAATGATCCATGGCTTAATGATTGTTTGGTGACATTTGTGGAAAAATAGGTACTTACCACGATTAGTAACACAACTATCCTTCAATATTGTTAAACTATGAGTAAGAGGAAAGTAAAAATAAATTTAACTTGGATTTATATTTTTATTTTAGTTTTTAATCATATTTTAATTATTTGTGTAACGTATATTTTGTTATGACGCCATATTTGAAATTTTAATATAAACCATATTTGTTATAACCATTTTGTATCTTATTTTAATTTATTTTGATAAACATATATATATATATATATATATATATATATATGTTGATTTGATAACAATCATAAGATCCAGGACACCATTTTTCTCCAATCTTATTTAACTACTCTCTTTATCATAAAAAAAATATTTTATCAATACCATGTGAATGAAGTTCCTTATTCCGGTTAAAGTTTCAAGGTGAAAGATAGTTTTTTTATTAGTTTTTGATGAATTATTATGCTAGAATTTTTAAAGACCTTTCAATTGATAACAAATTATTGAAAGATAAAATCGTATTTATATCCGGTAATCGGGAGATCAGTCATGACAAAGAAATTCGTAATGTGAGCTGAACTTGGGTCTCATAGGGTAAGTTACCATTTTCTCAATATTATTTTTTTTTTACTTTACTTTGTATGTATTTGATTGTGATTGTCTTTATTGGTTTTCTAAACTTATTTTATTAAGATGTCTTTTGAAAACAATAGGGAAAATCGCACTCGTAGGAAATATGCTAGTTTGGTGGAAGATGTTTTTTTTTCTTATTTTCACTCTTTAATTATGGTACATGATGAGTTTGTCTGCAACAAGTTATAGTCGAGTACTGATGTTCGTGGAATATTTTTGGTTTTTGCTTCCTTTAAGGATGATAATTAGAAGCACGTTATACACTAAAATATATTTTGGAGAGACAAATTCCGAATAATAAGATTGTGGAGAAACTTTCCTCAAACGAAAAAGACAAGTACTAGAGATAATTTAATATATGAAAAATGAAAGTGTTAACACTTATACTAAAGATAATATAATATACGAAAATGAAAGTGTCGTACCTTTGGCTCTCGCAGTTGAGCATAAAATGATTATATTATTATTTATTCATGTTGTTGAGATAAGTGTTTCAAAGTCTTAAGCCTTTCCAAAATGTGTTAATACTAAATTTTTACATTTTTGTGAAAATGTGGTCAGTCTAAACTTGTTATTTATGGTTGTGGTTTCTCATTGTCTTTCAAATAGGTTTTTTATTTCTAGAATGTTTACGCCAAAATGAGTTGCTGATTTTTATAAGAAATATAAAGAGGCTCTAGGAGACGGTAGCTCGAGACCTACCTTTGAATCCATGACAAGTAAGGGAATTGTTGAAGCTAAGAGGGTATAAAATAATATTTTGGTGGAAGACGTTTTTTTTTCTTATTTTCACTCTTTAATTATGGTACATGATGAGTTTGTCTGCAACAAGTTATAGTCGAGTACTGATGTTCGTGGAATATTTTTGGTTTTTGCTTCCTTTAAGGATGATAATCAGAAGCACGTTATACACTAAAATATATTTTGGAGAGACAAATTCTGAATAATAAGATTGTGGAGAAACTTTCCTCAAACGAAAAAGACAAGTACTAGAGATAATTTAATATATGAAAAATGAAAGTGTTAACACTTATACTAAAGATAATATAATATACGAAAATGAAAGTGTCGCACCTTTGGCTCTCGCAGTTGAGCATAAAATGATTATATTATTATTTATTCATGTTGTTGAGATAAGTGTTTCAAAGTCTTAAGCCTTTCCAAAATGTGTTAATACTAAATTTTTACATTTTTGTGAAAAATGTGGTCAGTCTAAACTTGCTATTTATGGTTGTTGTTTCTCATTGTCTTTCAAATTGGTTTTTTATTTCTAAAATGTTTACGCCAAAATGAGTTACTGATTTTTATAAGAAATGTAAAGAGGCTCTAGTAGACGGTAGCTCGAGACCTACCTTTGAATCCATGACAAGTAAGGGAATTGTTGAAGCTAAGAGGGTACAAAATAATAATCCCACACGTATTTATAAGGCTCTTAGGTATCCATCTAATGTGTTTTTTTGTTGATAATGAAACTTATGATATAGTATCTAAGACAATTTGTGTTGTCATAGATGATTCTACAAAATTTATAGTTACTTCATTTGTTAATTCAATTAAACAAGAGGTCGAGGTAGAGGATGACGTGATTGTCACCACCGAAGCTTGTGTTAACTCTTCACTGGCTCTAAAACCTTTTATTACCGTTGTTGGTAATGCTTCTAAGTTTGTTGAAGTTGTTTTACAAATATTAATGTTTCAAAGACAAATATTAACTATGTCTTGAATGTGAATCCATGTGATATCTTACCCAAAATGGGCGTTTCTTTAGCTCATGAAATTCCTACAATGTCTTCTATTTTTTCCCTATAACAAATTTTTGACATAGTGACTCAGATTGCTACTTTACCGAGCCAGAAAAAGCTTCCAACCCATCTTTCTCCCTTGGACTTGAATAAAAGGTAGTTAAGTTTAGGGTTTGAGGTAGGATGAGTTCATATTTTCTTATTTTCTTCTTACTTTTTTTCCTGGTTTAATACATAAAATAATAATTATTTGGATATTTGTTACATGGTGTTTACATGTTATTATTAATGGTTTGACCATGATTCATTACTCAAACATTCATCGTGCAACTTGTATTTCTGATAGTCGAGTAATTTTTTATGGTGTTGTCAAAGCTTTAAAAGAAAAAAAATTTGACGAATTTTTTGGTTAGATGTCCGGAAACCGTTTTGGTTTGGTCTGTTATCACCCCACCTGATTTCGACTCGGATCTGAATCCAGATACTCAAAGTCTATATCAAATCTTTCAACAATTACCATTTGAACCCTCTTGTGTAGATGTCCCAGGATTGTTTGAAGGACCTGTCCGGGGAGTATTGGTTTGCGCATTATCCGGTCTGCTTCCCCTTCGCTTTTTAACGTAGGCCCCAAAAGTTTCCATTTCAATGAAATTCTAGACCTCGTGCTTCAAGGCTATACAATCGTAGGTAGCATGGCCTATGTCATTGTGGTATTGGCATAAGGAAGTGCTTCAGTTTTCTTTGGGGGACTGCAATGCTGCTGGTTTTCTAAAATGCACCTCATTCTTAGTCTTGTCATAAATTGTAGCCACACTCTCCCCCAACTCAGCAAACCACTCAGGCTGAACCCAGGGCCCCCTCTTACTTCTGGTTTATTGGCTCTGAGTTTGGTTGGATTGATTCTTCCTTGACCGACTGAACCCTTGTCCAGTCTCCTTTGCCCTATAACTGGATTGGTAAGTAGCTGGAGGATTTGTTGTTGTACTAGTAGATCTCACTTGACGATGTACTCTGGTTTTCTTGGTTTCTTCTACGTTGATTTGCTTTCCCACTTGATTCAATCGGCTAGATTTCCTGGATTTAAACCTTGCTTAATGGAATAAATTGCAACTTATTCAAAGCCATATGCTAGCCCATTCTTTGTATTCACAAAATGATTAATGTACTCTTTCAGGGACTCGTTTGGTTCCTGAGCACAATGGATAATGGTGTCCCCATTACCCTTGAGTTCTTTACTTCCAACAAATTTCCTCCAGAATGCAACCCATAACGTATCAAAATTTCTTATACACCCCTGAGGGAGACTGTTGTACCATTTGACGACACTCCCTATGAAAGTTTGAAAGAATTCCCTACACAGCAGCTTGTCATCGTCGTCAAAATTCATCATGAAGTTCTTGAACTGTTCCAAACGGTTGTCTGGATCTCGACTCCTATCGTATTTCTCCATTTTAGAGCTATCAAACCTCTTAGGAATATGTCTAGAGAGTATTTTTGCGGGCAAAGGCGATTGCTTCTAATTTTTTATACGGCTAAAAATTTCATTGGGGGTTGCAAAAATACCAGGTTCGGACTGAAAGGCAAAGGGATCAATCAGCAACTGATCAATATACTTATTGGCTGTCCCATTTCCCTTACCATGGTGCTTCTTAAGCTTGCCATGCATATCCCTCTTTCTTGAATGTTTTTAGCCACCCTTATTTTCGATTTAGATCTACCTTCGTCACTACTTGAAGATAATGATTCTTCAAGTTCTCCTTCATTTGATGAGCTGCTGGTGGAATCAGATGCAGAACTCTCAACAGGTTTGGATCGGTGTGTCTCGGCGTCTCTATTTCAGCCCTCAGTTGGTCTCTCTCCTCGATGGTATATTCATTGTCTTCACTTGCACCTTCCACCTCAGGGGGTGGAACATTTTGTTCATTCGGATCCATCCGAACTACTTTGCTTGTTGGTTTTGAATTGTGAAATTCAGGCACCGTCGTGCTCCCACTATGGTCGCCAATTTGATGTGGTTTATTTCTGCCTGAGAGTAATTTTGTAAAGTGTTTTGGATGTTTTATGGAATTTAATCTTTAAGGTAGTGGGTAGTGAGATAATTAAGTTGCTTGCTAGCAGTAAATTCTGATTACCCTATTAATGAAAGTGGTTGGGGTATTTATACTTAATTACTCACCCATGGGCCTATTAGGTCGGATAGTGAAGTCGGGTCAAGTTTAAGGGCCCAATAGTAATCTGGTATGAAGTGACCATCAACTAGCTCAGTCAGTATTTATTACGTTTGTCCTGTTCGGTTTTATATGATAGTGATTATGGTCTGAACTGCCCATCATATTAAGTCAAGACACAGTAGTTGAAATATCTGATCTCATCACTTAATAATGACAACTCAATCTGATGTGAATGGATTAAGTCTGAAAAGATTAAAGATAAAAAAATTGGTTGTTAAATTTTAGCTCATATTCTTCATGGATTTGAAGGAAAATTTTACATCTAACCCTCTAATATGCAAAATGTACAGGATGTTGATTGGTAATTAGGAGACTACCTATTTCTAGTACGACATGCGATTGTTGTCTACCTCTCTGGTAACCTACTATGGGCAAAGTATTATTGATGACTCAAATCTTGGCAACAATCTCAAGGTTTTCGGAATCATTCTGGATAGACTCTGTAACTGGTCGGCCTAAATAAGGTCTGAAAGTGATAGAAATCATCGCAACTTCTAAGAGATAAGCCATATCATCCTCTCCCTCCCACCTCCAAGACTCAATTGTCATAATGTGCATTGTTGGACCGCCAATAATAGAAATATAAAAATTCACAACATATAAAACATTGGTAAACACAAGAGAAGATTGATATACAACTGTTAGAGGCATATCGTTTGTCTTACAACACATAAAATATTGGTAAACAAAAAAATGATTTCCCATAAACATAAAACATATATAATACAATATCGTCAATATTAACGTAAAAATATGTCTAAGATATAATAACTATTTTATTTTTCATGGGATTCATTTTCTTTTCATGCTTTGGGAATTATTATTTTTTGTTATTGTTATGTGTAGGCTAGAAGTAACCCGTAGGCAAATGTAATGCTGAAGGAATATATGAGCTAAGATGGAACAGCCAAATACATGAATAGACATGAAGTATTAGATTTTCTGAAGACAGAGTTGTGGCCAAGACTTAGATGCTAAGGCGTTTGCTAGAACTTAAATGCGAATTTATAAAACCAAATGCATTTTGTTTTCTAATAGGTTGAAGACCTAACCGATGGAGTAAATATTGAGCCGATGATGAGGACATGTGTCGATGCTCCTGTCGGAAGCCATATGTCAATTGCTACATGAGCTGATGTTTTAAACGGTATTGCACTTAAGTTCTTAATTGAATTGGGTTCTTCAATTAATTGTTGTTTCTATTAAATTGAGTCTTATAATAAATTGGTCTTCTTATACTAATTAGATTTCATAGTTATATGATTTTCTATTAATCCGGATATCCTATTATGAGGTTTCCTATTCTATAATTAGAATTTTATTACCACTTGATTAATGAGATTTCATCTACAATATTTGTGGAAGAATTAAGGTTTTTACTTGTTAGAATATCAAAGACTAATATGGAGAGAGAATAAAATTCAATGTATTAAAGTACAATACAAAATGACTTTAAATAGCCTACAAGAAGCGTTACATATTCTAGTCAATAAATGATAGTTTTTATTTACGAGAATATTAACGTCTAAAATATTAATTATTTCTAAAATACTAATTCATATAACGTCTAATTATTAAATAACATAATTAAAGCTAAATCTATAAATAAAAATAATAAACGCAAATCTTGGGTTTGTGATGTAACAGATTGTGTGTTATATGCTTTCTAGTAAGAGAAAGCTTAGATCTTTTGGAGAAATAAGCAATATAAGAGATAAACACTGAATAAAAAGTTACGTGAACCACGTAATTTTATAAACTATAAGAGTTTGTAACAAATAGTGATTTAATAATAATATTTTTTTAAATGTATTTCATTTGAATTGTTAATAATAATACGTATACCATGATGTGTTCTTCTTCTATTTGTTTAAAGTTATTGTCTTACACTCTTTAACATTTTTGGTTTAGTTACACGCACGTCAATGATTTCAATTCCATGAGCATGACGCGTGCAGTCAGCTTGAGAGAATCTTTTACTTTCTTTCCAATCTGAAAACATTAGTTGTTTAGTTGTTTAGTTGTTTAAAATTCATAAAAAAATCTACAATACCATTTCACACTTGCCACAATATATCAGTTGCACAATCATTACTCACAGTCACGTCATATAGTTCCACACATACTGATATTGAAATTTTGACATCAGCCAACTAAAAGAATCTTGATAACTTAAGAATTTATCAATTTATAATATTATAACACTGACACTGAAAGTATAACTATATCTTGAGAGAAGATTATAAAAACAATATTGGATCAAAGTAATCAAGTTCACGACTTCACCCTGTTTGCATTTAACTTTAGCTATAAATTGATTTTTATGTTACTTATACCAATTAACAAAAAATCTCTTGCATTTTATTGATTTAATAGTCAATAATGTTTGGAATTTCAAAATCTTGTACGATCATTACTCGTAGTCGCAGTAGTATTGCTCAAAGAAAGAGAAATTAATAAAATATTATCATATTTGTATTTAAACCACTACGTGCTCATGAGTTATAATCTGATCAAAGATGCCAATGTAGACTTACTGAAGACTATGCTAGCTACATAATTGATTGATTTCATGATGGATCTTATCATATATCCACGTGTTAACATAGTCTATACCATAATTGAGCAGCATATGATACACGTAGTTCTCTCTAAGACATATAGCAGCCTGAAATACGTATTTAAGTTAGTGAATATGATGGCAATGTAGATTAATATTATTGAGAGTGTGCATATAGAAAACATAATAAAAACCTCTATATTTTTAAGGTGATACACCCCTTTTAATACCACATGGAATATCCTTCCTCTGTATTTTGAGGTACAAAATAAACAGTAATTTTTAAAGTCTCATGAGATATGTTATCTTCCAAAATTTGGGTAATTAACTTGTTTGATTTATTTGGAGGGTCACTTGAACAGACTCATAATGAGTGATCAAAGACAAGTTCTCTTGAAAACTTGTAGACTCATGTAAGCAATTCAAAATATAGGAATATAGGTGTTAACGAAGAAAATCTCAAGTTATTTTGGTACAACATCTAAACAATTGTAGGATCTTTTCTTTCTCACGAATAGTTACTCGACATAACAAACCAACTTATTTAAAAGAATATTCCATCAAATCGATGGTAAACAAAAAGACATACAAACATGCCTATCTCTATAAACTCTAACACGATTCGATACCAAAATCCTAATAAATCGATAAAAAAACTGAGACTAAAACTAAAAAAGGAAAAAAAAAAACAAAAGAGAAAAAAAAAAGTCGATTGTCGTGAACTGAGTTATGATAAATCGTGAAGGAGAAAAAAAAAGCAATATAAAATCCGACAATGAGATTATGTCGATTTTGTTATTTTTTTTCTTTTTTTTCAAAGGGATCCCACAGCCGCTACTCAACGAGTGCGCATAGGGTAAATCCTTAGTCTGACGCAATAGCCTGCAAACCAACACCAGAAGGTAAACCACACAAGGTGACATACTCAAACCAAAAAAAAGCGTTTGTAGAAAGAATCGAATGCATGACATTTTGGTCACGAGCTCATCTACACCACTAACTCGGCTATGTTAGCATTTGGACAAGTTTGCACTTAAAACTTTTAAAAACATAGAATATCTAATAAAATCCATTAAAAACAATAAAATAGTGTTCATTATTTATAAACACGATAAACCCAATTTTACTCTAATATATATAATTTTGAAAATTATCTTATAATTAATATAATTAAAAAGCATAAAATCTACACTGAAAAATATAGTTTGATTAGCGATTACATCATTAATTATTCAGTGCATAAATTTTTGAATTATGATATAAAAAAATACACACTCTTGTTAACCGTATAAATTTAATTTATAAAATTAAAAAATCATTTGTTTGTATATTTATTTTTAATACATCAAAATTATAATTGATTATCATCGTTTTTTTTTAATTTTCTCCTCTACAAACATTTAACAAGACATATTATATTTAAATCAAACTTAATTTTGTTTAATTATTCTTCATTATATTTAAATCAAACTTAATTTTGTTTAATTATTCTTCTATTTTATTTTTAGGTTCCCTTCTTTTCAATCTCGTTTGATACTTTTCATTGCTTTCCACTCTTATGGAGTTATTATTTATCAGCTTGATTGGCCATTGTTCAGTTGTTTTAGTTATTCTAGTTTATCTCTGTAATTCTATCGTTCCTACTATATTTGATTGATACTTTTCATTGCTTTCCACTCTTATGGAGTTATTATTTATCGGCTTGATTGGCTATTGTTCAGTTGTTTTAGTTATTCTAGTTATTCTAGTTTATCTATGTAATTCTATCGCTCCTACTATATTTGATTTAACAGTTTTGTTCTTTAAGTCGACTGCCTCTCATACTATATTGCCTCTCCTTCTATATTTGATTTAACAGTTTTGTTTATCGACTTCTTTAAGTCGACTGCCTCTCATCAGGATATACCTTAGTTACTTGTAAGAACATTATTATTTATTTAATGTTTTATTCGCATAAAAAACTTATTTTTCGACTAATTTTTTTTCTAAAAAAATTGAAAATAATTTATAATTTTTAAAAAAATAGTTAGACAACAAAAAAAACTAATGTCGTACACAAATGAAACCGGACAAATATAATAGAAATACAAACTAAATTTTTATTTTTAGTGGGCTCTTAAAACCAGTTTAACAACTGTGTATATCAACCTAAAGAAAGGCAAACAAATATATATAGGGTTTGGCTAAATTAGGGCCCAATTGGCTAACCAGCCCCAATTTTAACCATACCCAAACAAATTTTAAGTAGCCCCAACATTATACCCAAAATACCCTTTCATTTTTTACTAACTCAAAACCCTAAACACTAACCATTCCCAAATCTAAACCAGCCCCAACACCACTTTCCCTCTCATTTCCAAACTACAACCCTAATCTACAACCTTGCAAAATCAGCCCCAAAATCAGATTCGAAGAACTCTACTAGATCAATACCAAGCCAACAACTACTATGGGAAAGGGAAAAGAGTAAGATTTTACTCTTAAATGTAGTTTTTTGTATATTTGGTTTTGCTTAAGTTTTTTTTATTTTGATATGCATTGGGTGTTAATTTTAGCGAAGTTTCGTTATGAAGTTATTTATATTTGTCTAGAGATGGTATGGTAGATTTGGTTTTGGCTGATTTGGTTTTTTAGGAAGCTTTTGGAGTTTTGGTTGTGGCTATTAATGGCGGTTTTGGGTTTTTTCGAGCCCCACCCCACCCCACCCCCCCCCCCACCCCGCTGGTTGAGTGCTTAGATACCCGGCGGAGAAGCGAAACTGTCATTTCTATTATTCTTGTACCCCGCCGGGTGAGGCCCGTTTGAAACGGCAGGGTGAAAACTATATTAAAAAATTATAATTTTTACCCGCCGGGTGAAAAATTGTCAACCGCAGGGTAGAAATTATTAATTCTTAATATAGTTTTCACCCCGCCGGGTGAGTAATTTTCACAAGGCGAGGGCCTGTTAATTTTTGCTTCATTCCACCTTTTTGTTGTTTCGTTCGGACTTATTTTCTTGTGATTGTTCCCGCAGACACGAAGCACCTCGCGCGAAGGATAAGGCGGTCAAAGCGGCGAGGAAAGGCGAAGATAGCCGACGGCCGGTGGCTGATCGGCCCGAACGTGCGGAGCGCACCGAGGGTGATCGGACCAAGCGCGAGGTGCGCCAGGGCCACACGGAACGATCCTTGCGGCATAGGAAATATGACACCACAAGGGATCGCGGTGCCCGAAGGGAGGCCGTAGAACAATCTACTCCTCCACGAGAGGTGGTCCCCACCCGACGGTGGCGTGCCCTAGTAGACGAGGAGGACACGGAGGTTCCTATGCCACCACCTCGAAGAGAGGTCCGTGCGGAAGGGCGTCCAACCGATCCGGAAGGGTGGAAAATTTTATTTATATCCCAAAACATCGTCCTTCTCTTTCCCGACTATGCCCAACATGAGGTGTACTACGCCTTCAAAAACGACGTAAGTTATCGAATTAATTATATGTTTGATTAGTTAAATTGTTGTGTTAAAATTATATATATTTTTGAATTTTTTTAAAGGCGCGCTCGGGTATCACGGTCCAGTCCAAGTACGGTTTGCTTGGTCAGTGGGACCTTAGCAAACAAATGGGGGTTAGGGCTTACCTCGAAGAGACACTCTTTTGGCCGTTGATGCGGCATCTACCAAAGTTCAACAACCACGTGCAGTTGGCCGAGGTGTTCAGTGAGAGGTGGCACCAAGAGACGAACACGTTCCAGTTTTCCTTTGGGGAGATGACCTTGACACTGGATGACGTGTATGTGATCACTGGCCTTCCGGTTGAGGGGATAATTATCGATGTGTATAGGCCGGATCCGATAGAGGAGACGTACGCACGCTATGCCGACTTGTTAGGAGTTTCGGCTAATGATGTGCGGGAGGAAATGGAGGCGCACGACGGGAGTGGATTCGGCCTCCAATGGCTTAGGACCACATTCTCCGCGGACGAGTACTTAGATTCCAATGCCGCCCTTACTACGGATATGAAAAAGGCAGCAGCTAGGGCATACATCTTGTTCTTCCTCGGGTGTACTATCTTCACCAACACGAGCCAGAAGAACATCCAGTGCGATTTTCTCCATCACCTTCAGGACTTGACGAAAGTAGGTAAGTACGCATGGGGTACTTGTGCATTGGTGTGGTTGTACAAGAGCTTGGGAGGCATTTCGAAGCACTCCTTGAAGAGCTTGGTCGGGTTCTCGGCCTTGTTTGAGTGTTAGGTCTATGACCACTTCCCTATTTTCCGCGCGGCAGTGAATAGTGGTTATAGCCCAACGGATCTGAAGATGCTAGCGTGGTTGCCCAAAAAGATCCCTGTATCATTAGCTCGGGGGAAGCCGTACTACCGTGACATCCTCGCAGCTCAAGGAGAGAGGGATGTAAGTTAGCTTCTTTATGTTTATTAATATACATCTATTCTATATAAACTGTAGTACGAGTAATTGATTTTTTGTAGGTTATATTCCGACCTTACGAGGATGTCCGTGAGGTGTGGCCGGAGCAGGCAATAGGGTTATAACGAAACCCTATTCGCCTTATGCTGGTGAGCGAGGCATATCACCCGGACCGAGTGATGCGCCAGTTTGGTTGGATCCAAGAGAAGCCGCTGGACCCCCTTGTTGCTAGAACCGGTCTTGGTAGAGGAGACCATCTTCTCTATCCTCTTCAGGGTAGGCATTGGACTAATTTGAGGGAGCACGTATACGTGATTGATAGGTATTCAAGACCCTTGGAAAGGAGTACTCACACGTCATCCCCCCAGTACAAGGCATACGTGAAGATGTACGGTTGGTTTAACATCACACCTCGGATTCTTACGGAGGCGTCCGCGATCGATGTGGTAAACACGATTAATCGTGTTCGGCCGTTAGACGATTCGACTGACGAGATGGTGTCGTTTGCGAGGAAGGTGCTGGAGATCACCGGTTCGTGGCTTTTGATTATCATGGTTGGCTTTTTTATATGTCTGTTATTCTAGTTGTTGACATCTGGGTTTTCAGTTTTAATATGGTGAACACAACACTAAACCTTAACTTTGTTCATGTATTTTCAGTTTTAATATGCATTTGTTGTTCGATTAATTTGAGTGTTTTGTTGTAGTTTCCGTTTTCAAATTTTATATTTCACTCACACTCTTATTTTAAAAACGTAATAACTGAGATAGTTTCCCCATAGTAAGTTCCAAATGAGTTCCCAGAAACACCGTATTCCTCATGGTTGTAGTTTTTTTTTTTCACATTTCCCTCTACCCGGCGGGTTAACAATTTTCAACCGTCGGGTGAATACTTCCCCGGCGTCTGAAAATGTCTCCCCCGCCGGTGTGAATAAACTCCCCACCGGGGTAGGTCAATTGGACCGCCAGGTGATGTCGAGTGGAAAATTTGATTTTTCCACTACCCACCCCCGCCGGGGAGGTTGTCACCCGGCGGTTGAAAATTGTGGTACCGGCGGGGAACAGATCGACAATCCATCCTCCCACTAAGTAGAGGATGGGTCATTAACCCCCCCCCCCGGTATGAAAAATATAACCCGTCGGGGGACTTTACTCCCCGGCGGGCGAAAATGTATGAACCGACGGGGATGACTAGGGCTGAACTAATTCCACCTAAATCGAAAATTGGCCTTCCTCCCCGGCGGTTTGACAATTTGTGAACCGGCGGGGAACGTGACAAAAGTATTCCCCCGCCATATGAGTCTCCCGCCAAATAAAATTCCCGCCAACAGAGGAATACCATTATAAATATACAAGTGTTAACGAGCAACATGGCATCCATCAAGCCCTCAGAAACAAATGGAGTTTACCGCCAATGAAGACTACTATTTGCTTCTAGCATTGAAGAATTCTCGCGCCGAGTTGGATGAAGATAGGAGTGACGCGTTTTTTGAAAGGGTTTTATGTCATATGTATTACAACTACGGTTATTTAGAAACTGGAAGTGTCGTTGTGCGCAGCCGTGACGAAATCAAGGTTCGGTACCTTTTTGTCCAACCGCTAACAAAGTTGTTGTTCATGCCGCAAAGAATAAAAGAGGAGGCAGTAAAGGTCTGGGACATGACCGTCTGCGACTATATCACTAGGGATATGGTAGCATATGTGGAGGATATGGTTATGACAAGGGAGGATGGCGACGATGTTTTACACAGCTTGCGTTACGACTACTAATAGTGCAATCTGTCGTATTCGAACGTGTTTTTATTATTTATGTTGCGTAATGTTGTTATAAGTTGTTATGTTTTTATTATTTATGTTGCATATTGTCCTCGTTTCTTATGTAATGCTAAGTTATTATGTTTGGGTTTCTAGTTGTTGTTTAATATTAATGTATTTTACATATCACCGTATTCGATGTGAGTGTTACCAAGTTTGATTGATGCTTTAATTAGATATTGATCTTCTAACTCGTTCCAAAGACACATTATTTTAAGGTTTTTCTTGTTGTTTACTCTTCAATGTGTGGGTAGAACATTTATTTTATAGACATTAAACTCCCGCCAAATACTTTTCCACATAAACTCCCACAAAATTCAAACTCCCGCTAAATTCAAACTCCAACCAAATGAGACTCCCTCCAATAAACAAATAATAAGCGGGGGAAATAACACCCTTTCCCGCTCATTATTTTCCGGATTGAACCACATACATCTACTCTATAAATACTGTAATCCGACTATGAAACTAAACACTTAAGTTATAACAATGGGTGATTCTGGCTGGAATGTGCACGAAGATGCAAGCCTCCTAAGCGCATTTGACTTCGTCAGAGGTACGATGCAAGAGGAGATTCCTGGTTTCGTCGATACGGTTTTGTGCAGAATGTTCTTTAACCACGGTAGGGAGGCATCGTGTCCAGGATGTTTAATGCCCCGACCACGTGCACGCGAAGAAGTCGCCGATAGGTTAGCTTATCTTAAGACAGTGACTATATATATCGAGTCACTTCCTTGGGAAGTCCGAACCAAAGTCCAAAAGGTATTCGACATGGGATTGCAGAGTACAATTATGCAAGAGATGGTGTCACATACGATACAGCGAATGGAGCAAGAAATAGCCGACGCAATAGTCAGCGTCGTTGAAACGTACTCAACTCCCGAAGGAAGTAGTAATGAAGAGGAATATTCATTCGAGAAAAGCTTTGAGTATGGAATGAACTATTGACTCCGTAAAACTAAATGTGCAATGCTAACTCATGGTTAGCTTATCTATCATTTGGTTTATGTTATGTGATTATGTATTTCTAATTATGCAATGCTTTTGATTAAAGTGTAATGTTTTAATGCAATCGACATATTAAGAATCTTAAGTGTTATTGTTTTTAACATAATAACCATCCAAACATAAAAACCATAAAAAACATAAAAACCATCCAAGGTTTGCATTCATTACAATCGTCTAGTCATCAAGCAAAAGTGGATAAATCGGTTACTTCGGGGTAATTATTTTTTAAGCTCTTCGTATTTCTTGCAACGAGATGCAATCAGCAATGCCCAACCTTCTGCTTCTGGTGAACGCAACTTTAAGCAACAAGGATGTATCCTAGCACATGGGGCCTCCGCCTTAATCCCAAGATACAAAACAAAAACACGATAAAATAAATTTCTTGATATTAAAATTACCATTAACATACCCCTTGTATGAATACTTACGTTCACGAAATGGTTGGAGTTGAACCAACCCAATCCAATTTCCAACCGGTTTGGCATCTGAGGAGGTGCACCTCTTAGCGGAAGAAAAGTGAAGCCGACATCCATATTTCGGAATAGCCCAACAAAATGGAGTATGCAGTTAAACGCAGATGCAATTTCCACTCCCATCTCGGGCATGGACATCCAATGGTCCTTAGTTCCCACATCACTAGAACATTTCACACGCTCCGCAACATCAATCAAATCCCACATGCTAGTAAATATCTTAACGTATACGGATGCGTAATCCATCAGCTCGTTGTAAAGGGCATCCCTTATCAACCTCCACCCATCTTGTTGCCCGTTCAAGGTGTACGATATCAAGCGGTACCCGCAATGGCCATCGGATCTAACATCACTAATGGACTCTACGAAAGGCCTAAAATAGATGGGGAATCGGTTCATGTATCCTTTGGGGTCCACAAAACTTGCCTTCACCGGCATCGTAGAGCTTGACCTACAACCCACCGTTCCACTACTAAGCATTGTCCCACTTGCTTGCGTTGGAATAGCGCTACCTTTCGTACGAGCGGGGGCGCTTTCCGAACCACGTTTAGGCCCCAACTTTTTTTTCCCTTTACTTAAGGTTGCGGTTGGAAGTTTAAAGTCTCCAAGTAAGGATGGCGTACTAGCATTTTCTGATTGAAGCACATACTCGTGTGCACTTTTGTCGCGTTTAGTGGATGTATCATCAGCGGCAATAGATAACTTACGTTTGTTAGGTGGACGACCGCGCGCTTTTTGCTTAACCAATGGCTCCAAAATGTTAGTTGTTTCGGGATGAACGACAGAAAACCATTGTTTATAAACGTGCTCTATGCGTGCTTCGTCATTGGACGCCATGACATCGCATACTAGTTTGTCAAGTTTGGCTTTAAGTTGCTCGATCGTCGAGAGGTTGGTACGGACTAGGATGTCTAACCTCTTCCAATGTTCATGAAACAACTCAAGCGGCACCTCTAAGCCTTTCGCAACAAACTCATAGATTTCATGGGCGCAAGGCATACCGTGCGCAGTTCGTATGGCACAACCGCAAGGCATATCCGGCGCGATTGTCATGTTGCGGGCACATTCGACTTCGCCGGCCAAAAGTTCCATAGCATAGTGGGAGATGTTGTTTTTTAGTTTACCGTACACAATGTTTGTGAATTTATATAGGGCCAACAATCGGCTCTTTTTAAAAGAAGTCTTGATGTCCCCGTGTTGCAATTCGATCAAAGTATGCAACTTCAACAAAAAAGATTCAAAGTTACCTTTACTCGTACCGATGAAACGCTTGAGGCTCGAATGAGCGCTCTCCACGCGGTTTGTGGTTTGGTTACCAAAATGCATCCACTTGTTAGTTCTCCACATGACAAACTTGTCACCGTACGGCCCTGCCCAACTTTCGGTATACTCAATTGCTTCCAGATACTCTTTGAAGTCACGGTGCAATTCCGACCGGTAGTTCTCGTAGGCTAATTCCGTTTCCGCCAACATCATTTTATTCCACACTTTCCAAAAGACGTTGGACACTTTCTTCTCCTTTATGATCTTATTCGTTTTTCCTAGGACGTTCATGTTGATGTGCCATCGACACAACATGTGTGTTGCATTGGGGAACACTTCCTCCACCGCATTCACAAGCGCCAAGTCTCTATCCTTCAAAACAATGGATGGTAATTCGATGGAGTGAGTTACCATCAACGAATGTAAGCATCCTAACACCCACTTGTAGGTCTCGATTTTTTCATTCGACATAAACGCAAATCCAATGTAGAATGTTTTCCCCGTACAAGTCGCACCCACGACCTCGTACAACGGCATCCCGTATTTGATCACCTTGTACGTGTTATCCATTAAAATGACGTTCGGAAATGTCCGTAACAAATCCAAACTACCCGGGTCCGCAAAAAAAAGCTCGCCTATGATATCGCTTCCGTCTTCGCACTTTCTATGGAATTCGTAGTAGTTTAGTCGCTTTAGTTCACCCAACAAGTATTGGAATTGCGACCGACCGCCTTTCTCGAGCTTCTGGTGTTTTAGTAATGCGTTGTACACGGTGCGCATTGTAGAAGAATTCTTAGGGTTCAATTTCTTCGCTCCACCAAGAATATCACGAGGACGGGATCCCATTTTCGTAAACTAACCACGAAATCCATCTTTATTTTTTGAAAGCGTCCCACGTAGGAATGACCTTTTTTGTAGGATGTAGTATCGTGATTGTGAACGCCGCACACAACCTCTATTCCCCACAAATCATCACCTATCTTCTTTCCTTTAAGGGCGAACGGGCATCCGCATTTTTACGTTCCGGTAGACTTCCTCTTTAGATCCTTGGGATCTACCAGTTTTGTGTAAACTCCAGATCTTTCACACACAAACTCTACTCTCGGAGTTTTACGATCGTGTCCATCGCATCGGCGTAAAATAATCACAAACCTGTTATCTAATGCGGTTTCCTTAACCCATTCAATCAGGTCTGCCTGGGAGTAGTAATGAGATTTGGTGTTGAACAACTCGCCATAATCGACGGAGCAAGGCACCGGTATTTCCTCCTCCTCCGCCTTCGCCATGCACGAACTAGACAAATCATCCTTTGACTCATCCTGTAACTCTCCATCTCCACTCTTTAATTCTTCACCCTATGTAAAAACAACCATAAATTACGAGCATGGATAAAATAAGCCAACCCCAACGGGTAGAAAAGTCACACATGAAAACTGAGTTCCCCCGCCGGGGGTGAAAATTCCCGTACTGGCGGAGAGTTTGTCAACCGGCGGTTGACAATACTATACCCGGCGGGGGTTTTCCACAAATTAAAACCCCATTTGTTGATAAAACACAGGAATAGCCCCGCCGGGTGGAGAATAGCAAACCGACGGGGAATCCACCCGTCCCCGACGGTTCACATTACTAAGTCCGGTGGGGACCTCTACCAAAACGAAAACCAAATTGTGCATAAAATAAAGGAGGTTACCCCGTCGGGTGTAGTTTGACAAACCCGCCGGGTAACAACAATCCAACCGCCGGGTAGGACTAGATTGGACCACCGGTCGGAACCCGTGTGGCCCGGCGGGAAACGTTCATACATATATTATGAATGTTCATCGTCCCCGCCGATGGAGAAGGGTGAAACCGGCGGGGAACGTCGGGTTCTACCTTTCTAAATCTGGAAGGTCTACCAAAATGGAAACTTTTCTAAATAGATTGGTTAGAACAACTACCATATTTGGAGTTCCATGCTCCTGAGCAAGCTTCTCACATTCCGAATCCATCCTTCGATTATTTCGAATTTACAAAAGAATTTATTGATTTTCGGAGGTTTGAGAGTTTATTTGTAAGTTTGATAGTTTTTTACTTTTTTTGGAGTTTTTGAATTTTGGGGAGTTTTGGAAATTTTTGTTAAGTGTTGAGTATAAGAGGGTTGTTTGGAGGAGTAATTTTGTGTTCTTCTACATTTGGTTAAACATACCCACATTTCACTACAAGACAAAAATAAAAACCGTCTTTAACTATTGATTAAAAAGATTTTCTATATTTTGGGAATGGTTAACAAAATTTGGACCCTAATTTAACCAAACCTATATATATATATATATATATATATATATATAGACCACCGATTCCAATTCTACGGACAAATTGTTAGGTTAAGCCACACATAGTTCCAACCCGATAGGTCCGGTCAGAACCAATTCAGTTTCGCCTCCTAACTTGAAGCTAGCTACACTTACAAGTACAAAATTATTTTACGTGGGTCGAAATCCCAACATGCAAAGAACCTTGTATCATATTTTTTTTAAAAATCAAAGATACAAAATCAAAGATAAAACATAAATGTAAAGTTAAAAAATAACGTAGCTTGGCAGTTTTTACTTTTGATTTAGAAAAATAACGTACATGTTCTTCATAAATAGAAAGGGAGTGGAGTAGGATTGGATGTTTGAGAGAGAGAAAGTTGACCTTCTAACAAGTTTTTATAAGTTTTTCTCTTCAATTACAAATTGATAGTTCCCAAGTGATATCTAAATATACCAAATCAATCTATTTCCTTTCATAGTATTTATTTTAGAAATTATCTCATAATTAACATCCATACAGAACTTAAATCCAGCAACACAAAAGTGATCGAGAAGAAAGCATCTCTCAATCTCCATCGAGAAATCATGTACCCACCTGAAAATAATAATATTTTATATTCTGAAAAGTTTCCTCCAAAATCCCTACTTCCATTCAAGTCTGTGATTAACCTTTGAACAGGAACATAAAGATCAAAACTTTTCATTGATGATCACAGTTTTTTCCTCTTCTTTTCCAAGTATTATTGTCACGTGTTTTATCAATGGATTTTTTCAATTTGTCTTGATAGATACCAAACAAAGATATTGCGTTCCGTTTAACTCATCCCAGCAACAGCAGAATGCAATTTTCCTAGTGCTTGAATTGGTTTCTCTTTTCCGAGAATGATCATCAAGGGGAAACAGATAATCCAAAAGAAACGTTAAACTTATAGAAAAACAAGGTAAACTCTTCAAATTTTAGACCATGCGACATGGATGGAGATCCATTCCATTACTTTAAATAAAATCATCACCAAAACATTGTAAAGAATATAGCAATTTCATTGACCAAAAAGCCTAGTGACACCAAACAACCCTTAAGTAGGAAGTAGGACGTGGAGTTTTAGAACATTTTAAGAGATCAAGAACTATTGCCATATAATAAGTCAGACATATATAAAATAATTCCAAAAATAGAATTAGTTTCAGCATCTCCGTGGTGGTGCTTCAACTTTAAACCATGTCATACGATGCCAAATAACATCGACACAAAATGATAATTAAATTACACACCGAGATCAATAAACAAGAAGGACATGATGCAAGTGACTCGTGAATTAAGACTATCGTCAAGAATACATATGACAACAAACAGGTACTTTGATGATTCCACTTTTACCATCTGAAAAGTAAAGTTGCCATAAGGATTTATCTCACAAAAGTTACAGACCAAGATCAATACACCAGAAGGACATGATTCAAGTGACTCATGAATTAAGGCTTTCATCAAGAATATATATGGCAACAAACAGGTGCTGTTGATAATTCTGCTTTTACCATTTAAAAAGTATAGCTGCCATAAGAATATAACCCACAAAAGTAAAGTTATCACAGGAATTGACTAGAAGGATATATCTCACAAAAGTAAAGTTGCCATAGGAATTTACTAGAAGTAAACAACCCCTAAGTAGGAAATAGTCTAGTGGCACCAAACAACCCCCTCAGTAGGCTGTGGAATTTGAGAACTTTTTAAGAGATCAAGAACTATTGCCATATAAGCGCGACATATATAATATAATTCCAAAAACAGAATTAGTTTCAGCATCTCCATCATGCTTCAACTTGAAAGCCATGTCATATGATGCCATATAACATTGGCACGAGATGATAACCAAATTAGATAACGAGAACAATACACCAGAAGGACATGATGTAAGTGACTCATGAATACAGACTTTCATCAAGAATATGGCAACAAACAGGTACTGTTGATGATCCCGCTTTTACCGCTCAAAAAGTGAAGTTGGCATAAGGATTTTATCTCACAAATATACCATTCAAAAAGTGAAGTTGGCATAAGGGTTTTATCTCACAAAAGTTACACACCAAGATCAATAAACCAGAAGGACCTGATGCAAGTGACTAATGGAATTTACTAGAAGGATTCATTTAAAATGTAAAGTTGTAGGGCCCAACCGGGATCGAACCGGTGACCTCTTGATCTGCAGTCAAATGCTCTACCACTGAGCTATGGACCCAACTATGGACATAAGTTACCGAGTTTTAATAAAACATATATATTTGGCATGACCCATGCAGCGGAAAAAAATACAAGTAATAACGAAAACTAAAGGTATATGATAAAAAAATTGTCTTTATCTACAATAGACAGAGCTTTTGTATAGGGAAATTATAAAAAAAAACAAAGATAAGAATCAAAGAAGTAGGGCTCAACCCGTGATTTCTTCATCTGCAGTAATGCTCTTTCACTAAACTATGGACCCAACAGCGGCTACAGACTTTCAATTTATACATAGAGAAAATGTGTTTCAAACTTGCAATTTAACATATGGTAAGGACTCAGGATATCGACCGAAATTATAGGAGAGTAGAAAAATGTTTCAAGGTTGCTTACCAATAAAAAGCACTCAAGATCATTATGACCAATAAAAAGCACTCAAGTTATAGGATAGTAGATAAAATAGCAAAATCTAACCTACTCTTAAGTTACACGACAACAATGCAATTACGCACGCCACAAGAACTACGACCCAATTGAAAGGAGAGGGATGGAAGTTAGACAAATAACATAAGTACCAAATTCTTTACTATCATGAAATTTATGATTGAAATTCGAGCATAGAAACAGCATACTGTATTGAAATTTAAGGATCGAATTCCGTATACTCTATAATTGAAATTCAAGCATAGAAACAGCATACTATATAGTCATATAAGGATCGAATTTCGTATACTCTATGATTGAAATTCGAGCATAGAAACAGCATACTGTATTGAAATTTAAGGATCGAATTTCGTATACTCTATAATTGAAATTCAAGCATAGAAACAGCATACTATATAGTCGTATAAGGATCGAATTTCGTATACTCTATGATTGAAATTCGAGCATAGAAACAGCATACTGTATTGAAATTTGAGGATCGAACTCTATGACTGAAATTCGAGCACAGAAACAGCATACTGTATTGAAATTTAAGGATCGAACTCTATGATTGAAATTCGAGCACAGAAACAGCATCTGTATAGTAATTTAAGGATCGAATTTCCCATGCTCTATGATTGAAATTCGAGCATAGAAACATCATACGCTTTAAGATATAGCATTAAGATAAAAAATTGAGCATAGAAACAGCATAGGATATTAAAGTTTAGTAAAAGGACAACAATGCAAAGTACTCACCGCAAAACAAAGGCCTATATGAGCTAATGCAAATAACAAATTATGAACCATTTTACTTGTTTGAGGTTAATCAAAACAAGGCTTACTCAGTTTCAACCCAGAAAAAGATAATATAACGTGAATATAAAAATCATACACATCTAGAGCAAGGTTACTTGTGGATCGGTAGCGTCCTCTCTCAAGCCTCTCCTTGTGCTTTTTTACACTTCACCTGCATAATAAAGATGAACCTTTCAAGAGATGAAGAACTAATGCAACAAAAGCGAGATCAGCAGAGTGACAGCAGTAGACCAATGTTCTAAATGCTGTAAATCACACTGCAGTGGTTAAATCTCACAAAATCATGAATCTGAAACAAAACTGGAAACATATATGTGAGAATCTGATAAAACGCCCAAAAATCTGAAGACCAAAACAAAACTAACAGATTTCATTGTAACGAAGCTAATTTCATGGTGAATACACACAATCAGAAGAAGCAGAAATGTCTAACCGAACAGTTTGGATCTCGCAAGAGGTAATCGACGGCCTTCATGCGACTTTTGCAGATTCCTGATCAAAAACTCGAAGTCGAAGAAAGTCAGTCGGACTAAACTCGGCTACTAATGATTAGTATTAAGCTCATCGACGGCTCCTTGCCTTGCAAATTTTCATCGTGATGTAAAAATGCTTATCTATAGGCATTAGTAGAAACATTCTATTTATGTTTTTACATTTTATATATATAAATCATACATTAAACATTTAATTAGTTTTCCACGCTGCACAAACAAATTTAATTGAGGAATTGTTAAAAAAATTACTTTTAACCCGCGAAATATTTTTCTGATATTTACAGAATTGTCAGTCCACAAAAAATTCAAATTTTTTTTATTGAAATCCTATTAAATTACAACTCAGGCTACTAAAGATTTCTAATTATTTCATGAAAGTGGAAAAACAATTTCTACTACAAAACTATAATCTACATTCTTCGAACACCAAAAACTTCAAAACTATAACTTTTTAAACTTTTTTTTTCAAAACTTTCAAACATAACCGAAATAGAATCCGAACTAGACCCTTTACAGACCAGTATGGACGTCGAGGATGTACATTGTTTTCCATCTTTTTTTGGCAAAAAAAAGAACTTTTTAAAAAACTTGTTTTTTGTGTTCTTCGCCATACATTGGTGTCGGGTAGTGTTTTTCACCATATATTGGTGTCGGGTAGTGTTCTTCGCCAATAGTAGTGGCAGAATAGGCACTACGCACGCAATCTCTTGGCGTGCCAACCCTTGTCTAGACCACATGTGTGGTGTGTAGGCAGTCATGTACGCCACTAGATGGCGTATGCAAGGTGATGCACGACATAGCCTAGTGTAATGGGCTAGTTTTGTATGGAATCCCGGTCTATTGATTTGTCTACTTCTTACATATTGCAGGACGTTATCCAATGCAAAATTTCGCTTGTTTCGGACTACGCTCACTATTTCACCACTCACGACGAGTATAAGTTAAACTCAATGATCCAGTGGGTCAAAAGTACGAGCTAGTCGTTAGGTTATTCAATTAACATAACATCTAAGGAGCGGGGAAAAGAGGGAGAACACCTAGAGTAGATTATCGGTGCGAGCGATCCGATATTTTAAGTTGGACGTTCAAGAGTGTGACCGTAAGCGACCGGTAGCAAAAAAATTAAATGTCATTTTCTTTCGGTAGGCAATCTGATAAAAGGCGATGATAAGTGGGATCTAAGTGTACTTTTCGGCAAGCACATTCATGAACCGATTAAGTATGCCTAAGGACATTGTCAATGGTCCAAGTTAAAACCGAAGGGGGAAAAAGCTCGTCGATGTTTTGACGGTGAACTGAACAAATCCACGACAAATATTTGTTTCTTTAAAGAAGACCGATCCGGAGAATGCTTTAAATATCCGTCATGTTTACAATCACCGTTAAAGAACGAATATGGTTGAAAATGGTGGTTGATCTCAAATGCAATGCTTGTTAGCTAAATTACAATTGCACAAGTACAATATTAGGAACAGACGACCAACGATGGCTTTAACGTTATAATCGCTTTGTTTTTTCGCAGACCCGCTTAGTATTGATTTACGACGGACCTTTTCACGCTTGCTAATCATGGATATCACATACAAATTTATTCGTTACGGGATTCCTTTGTTCGAATTAGTCGGGGTTACATTAACCAACAAAATATTTTGCATTGGTTTCGCGTTTATGGTGAATAAAAAACAAGACAACTATGAATGGTCATTAAGATGCTTGCAAACGGTAATAAAGGAGAATGATTGCGAATTGCCTTGTGTTATAATTACAGACCTCAAAATTGCCTTAATGAATAACATCGATAAAATATTCTCTAGCTCTAGTCACATGTTATGCGAGTGGTATATCAACAAAAAATTTAATGAGAAAACAAAAAGAATGTTTAAAGACGGCAAGGTGTTTGATAATTTTTTGGCGGCTTGGAATGACGTCGTTTCATCCACTACCGTTGACTTGATGAACGAGAGGTTAGCTAAGATGTGGTCAGTGTTCAAAGAGCAAGATAATGCGGTCGATTATGTCGTAGACTCGTGGATTACGCTTTATAAAGAGAGGTTCGTTCACGCCTATACTAACAAAATCATGCATTTCAATAATCATACCTCTAATATGGCGGAAAGCTCGCATGCTACATTGAAAAATATATCAGGTCAAGTCGATTGAATTTCGATGGATTTTGGGAAAATGTACATGGTTTGTTGGCGATGCAACATTCGACCATAAAAGAATCGATGAAGCTTAGCAAGTATCGTCTAATTCACAAATTTCAAGATTTCAAATCGTTCAAATTTTTACGGGGGTACGTATCACCTATTGCATTGGCAACAATATACGATAAATCTGTTGATAAAAGCGGTGGTGATAAATCTTCATGCGTTTGCACCGATCATACGATCCTAGGTTTACCGTGTATCCATGAACTGGAAGCAATCCGGAGAGCGGTTTCACACGATTGTACATGGCTTTGACTTTGTCACGACTGCGCGTTGGATGATTTGTTAGTCTCAATCGACCATACTCAAAATACATCCTACATAACATCCGACCAAATAATACATCGCTCGTATCATCAGTCATTGTTCGGCGGATAAACTTCACCGATTGAAGCAACTGGTAGTCTTCATCGACATTAAACTCCGTTCATAAATGCCTTTATGGATTTTTATGTTTGCAAGTGTTTTGAGGCCTAGGTTTAAAGTCCCTTTTATAGAATATTCTAGTTTGGCGAGTAATCAGCATTCGGCTAGAACAAATGTTTGGCGGGAGCCATTGGTGGGCGGGAGCCATTGTATCGAGGGAAATAATGTTTGGCGGAAATCCATGTATGCGGGGAGTTATTATTTTGAGGGATTTTTTTTAATCATTTTTTGTTACAATATAAAGTGATTTGCTAAAAAACAACAAGAACTACTTCGTGAAGTTTTATTTTAATTTTTAATACATTTATAAAATTGTTTTCATTAAAACAAACTCTTAAAATTGCGTTTTAATTTTATCTTATTTACAAAAAAAATATAGTTTGATTATACCAATGATACATTAAAAAAAATACAGCTAAATAACACTTGAAAATACAAATAAGACATAAAAATATCTTACGATAATAATAAAGATAGATAATATGGTATTTATAAAAAAGATACAAAAATAACAAACATTATATTATGAGAATATAGAATATAGTAAAATTATCATACAACTCGAAAATAAAAATTTGTTGTCTAGGAAAGTTTGTCGATAGATATAACCTCCTCGTACGCCCCAGCCAAATGATCAAAATTACCGTCGAAGCCACCAACTCCACGAAACAACGAGATCCTACGCCTACATGCGCATGAATTTTGTATGATGGCTTCGTTCCGATCATCATACACATAGTCATCGAGCGATTATATTACATTGTTGATGAGGTTGAACTAGTTAACCCTCTGATGAAGCAGAAGATAATCAAGAGTACAAAGAGACTTCATCTTGTCTCTCATCATCTCTCCATGAAAACCTCATCTAAATTGTACAACTGCAAGTTATCCCAACTATCCTCTTCGAATACATATGCCATTTGTTTCGGTTTTCTTTCCGCCTACGACTGCAACTTCAGTAATGGATGCGGTATAATCCTCTGAACACGACCAAACTGCCTCAACACTTGCTCTAGATAGTATGCATACGAGTGCTCTACACCGACAATGACATCGCAAAACCATGTTATTTCCTCAAACAGAAAATGATCGAGTATCACACGATAATGATCGAATAGCACACGCAATACAAACCAATATTTACACAAACACGTATAAATTCCACTCAACCCAACCAACACAACACACAACAATTATAAAACTATAAAATATTTCTATCTTATTCTACTATCGCAATAGGTTAAACTATAAAACATTTTTATTTTATTCATTACTAACACTTACATCTGTCTCAAGCAGGTTTTTGACGGTGATCTGAAGGTTCAGCTTCGTCCGGGAGTCAGAAATAGCCGCACTTGTATGTCATTTCCCAATAGTGGGCTGGGGCTCGTTGTAGGTGGAACGAGTAACAGGGCAAAACATAACAAAATGAACTCGTAGTATCCAGCAGATCGATACATCCGACCATAGTCCTGGTATCGTGAAGCGAGGTATCACCGAGATGGTAATACAATTAAACAAGAAGTTGTACCCCATGCGTAACGTCTGACACCCTCCTCCGTTAAATCACGTAGTGGAAACAAATACTTGAAATTAACGTACAGTTTACTCTTTTCGAGGAATAGAACGGTGCCGAACATATGTAATATATAGGTGCGCGCAACCGCATATACCATACGGTCAGTGAGATCATGGCAGTCATCGCAGAATTCTGGCCCACTAAACCTACTCCGCAGCCATCCGTAACCCAAACTGATGCCCTTCAATGTTTCGACCTCCTTCACAAACAATACATCGCTCATCGAAAGCAGATCAACGCCCTCATGCATGGCCAACAACTTGTCAGATATGACTGGTAAAATAACAAGCTCACCCTCTACTGTGTGTCCCGAAATGGTGTGCACGTCATCGAGCGTGATCGTCATCTCACCAAATGAGAAATAGAAACTGTTTGTTTTCATATGCCACCATTCAAGAAATACCTTTGTCATGTTGGAGTGCGTGTGCATGCACGAGAACGACTCGAAAAGTCTACCGAAAGACGTGCGATCAAGTACGGTACGTACCCTACTCTAGGAAGCCAACCTCCAACCTTTATGGATCAGATAATGGGTATATAACCGCAGCTTGTGCTCTTGCAAATATTCATTCTCCCTATACGAGTATATATTAAAACTTTAGAAAACTAAAATACCAACTACAAATGCAAATATTACCTCTCTCTGCCAAAAGGTAGTAGGTAGCGTGGAAGGTGAACGTCTTGCCAAATATTAAAGATAGTTTGGCAGGAGAGGAGCTCTAGGATGCCCTCTAGGTGGGAGAGGTGCGGTTCTCCCGCGGGCAGCGGAACCGGGACTAGATCTGGAAGTATGCGGTCCCGAAACTATGGGTAGCTCCTCAATCGGAACCGTTAAATCATATACTAGCTCGCGCTCGCTACCTGTTCGTGCCTTGGCTTATTTCTTCACTCTCTTCCTCCGAGAGTCATCACTGGACCCGGAAATGTCAAAGAGATCCATAACCTGAAATAAAACTATATGAAATGTCAAGATTGGTTCAAAATACAAAATGTGGATGGAGGAGGGTATGATGGGTGGGATGGGTGGGATAGGTTAGTGTTTATATTAGTTTTTAGTTAATAATTCTTAGTTTAGTTGTAATTAAATTTCATTCAATTATTTAGTTAATAATACTTTTAGTTTAGGTTAATATTTAGAAAAATTATTTTTTATGGTGATTTTTTAGAGACAAAGTAAAGAAACGCAAATTTTTTTGGAATTATCGTAACTTCACAAAGTCTTTTTGATTATTTAAATAATTTCGTAAAGGGTAAAAGCGTCAACAAAAATAATTTCACTGAATAATTTTAAAAAATCAAAATAAACGACTTCGTAAAACCGACTTTTTTTTAGCAATTCCCATTTAATTAATGATATGGAAATTATTTTTTAGGATTTAATATATAAACAATGCAAATTTAGGGACTTGATTGTAATTAGTGTAAGTTTTGTCTTTAATTACTTAATGATGTAAGTTTTATGGGGCTATTGTGACTTTACCTAATTTGTAAGGACTAAATTGAAATTAACCCGTTTTTGTAACAGATTCAGTTATTCAACTAAGTCTTGGCTCCTCTATATAAAGGACCAGACAGATCTAATACAAGGGTTGAACATTTTTTACTTAAAACTCATTTTGTACCTGTGTTTTCTCTCTCTAAAAACTCTAAAGCTCTTTTTCTTTCTAAGATTTCTCTCTAGCAATTTACTTAAGCAAATCAAAACCTTATTAAATTGGCGACTTCACTGGGGATGTTTTTCTTCAAAAATCAGTAGCTTATTCGTTTGGTGATATTTTTTAACTCAAATTCGTAAGATGAATCCCGAAAATAATAATCATATGCTTCAATCGACTTTAGAAACAGTGAGAGATGATTTGCAAAAGAATGGGATTGATGGGAATAGAACTGATGGATCGTCTCCGGTCCAAGTTCGATCTGATGTTGAAATAAGAATGAATCAACTTCTTGATAAAATAAATGCGTTGAATGAGAAATATGAGCGAAGGGAACAAGAAATACTCTCTGCTAGGATTAGATCTGAGGCTAGGCAGGATTTGGAAAAGACCGATGTTGAAGGTCAATCGGATCGATCTTTTGATGATAGACATGCTAAGTCTGAGCATAAAAAAGCACGTTTTGTATCTCTTAAAGAGAGATATTCATCTCAAAAGGATAAGAAAGATAAGCAAAAATTGATAACTTCCAGTGATGAGGAAGTAGAAAGCTCAGCTTCGGGATTTAAGAGGCCTAGAGTTTCTTCGATGGGAGAATCAGAAAAAGATTACTCAAGGAGATATAAAAAGGAGAGCAGGTCTAAGAATGCTCGTCGGTCAACTTGGGATGAAGGAAATCCTTCAAATCAATATGTTGAGACTGACAGAAATTTGTATGTTACAATGGGGACCGATGATCAATTTGTTTAAGGTGTTTATTGGAGGAATTCTCCATTAACATATGAAATTCGCTCTATGACGCTTCCGAAGTGTTTTGATATTTTGAAGGTTAAAAAGTTCGATGGGATGCAAGATCCCGATGATCACATCGAACAGTTTAAAAATTATATGATGAATTTCGAGGACGAATACCGGCTTATGTGTCGTGCTTTCTCTCAAACTTTTAAAGGAACAACTCTCAAATGGTACAACAGGATTCCGAGGGGATCTATTTCAAATTTCAAGGATTTTTATACAGCTTTCCGAAGGCAGTTCGTTGGAAGCAATAAAATGAGAGCTAATGGTGATACAATTATCCAGTGCAAGCAAGCACCAGGAGAAAAATTGAAGGATTATACTAAGAGGTTTGTGTTAACCAAAGCAATCTTAGATAATTGTGAAGAGAATGTGGCAATGGCCACTTTTCGTTAGGGTTTGTTACCAGGGGATCTGGCTAATGAGACGATAAAGAGAAGGGCTTTGACTTTTGAAGCATTAATGGCTCAAGTCGATGATTAAATTAAGGTTGAAGAATCTAGCAGAGTCTGAGGGGCTCCAGTTAATACTTCGAAGAATTCGGGACATGCAACCAATAATCAGGGGCAACCCTCGAATGGAAATAACAATAGAAATAGAAATAATCAACAGTCAAGGCAGAAGAACAGCAATTTGCCTCCTCGGAGTGGTGGATATTCGAACCACACTCTATCCAACAATTACAATAGACCTAGGTCGAATACTTGGGTTAGGCCAGAGTACTATGCTGATTTAACAGAGAGTGTTTCTGTTATTTGGGATAAAACTAAAAAATTTGTGAACTTTAGGAAACCAGCTCCTATCAGTAGACCGAGGGAAGAAATGAATAATAAATTTTGTAGGTATCATGATGACATTGAGCATGATACAAATGATTGTATTGCTTTGAAAAAAGATTCTATTACTTGATTGAGAATGGGAAGCTCTTGACTTATGTGAAGTCACATAGAAGTGCATCGAAGAATAATGGTGCATCAACTTCGAAGGATGTGCAGTCAGCTGAGAACTTGATGATTATGGATTCACAGGTTGAGTCATTCGATGCTTCAAATGAATACGTTGAGAAGGATCCGAACAGGTTGCTTCTGATGGCAGTTGAGGGGCGATTCGATGACTGGAAATTCAGACAGCTCAAGGAAAAGGCATGTTGTCAACTTGACAACTCAAATTGAAGGGAGAATGCCAACACATTTGTATGAGAAGAACGACATTCATTGCATTCTATTTGATTAAGATGATTTGAGAGGAACTGCAGGACCACATGAGGATGCAGTGGTAATTGGAGCTGAAGTGGCTGGCTTCAAAATTCAACGTGTATTGATTGACACTGGAAGTTCTGCCAATGTTCTTGTTAAGTCCACTTATGATAGGATGAGAAACCCTCCTCGGATTACTCAATCAGACCATACAATTATTGGATTCACCGGTGTAATAGCTCGTATTATTGAGGAATTCGATGGGGAAGTTACTTTGGGGAAAGGACCATTCAAGAAGAAGGTTCAAGTGTTTTTTGTGGTAGTGGACTGTCCCACAAGTTATAATGTTATTTTTGGAAGGTCATGGCTTTCAAGAATGTATGGGGTGGTATCAACAGTCCATCAGTGTTTTAAGTACGTGGTTGGAGACAGAGTTGGAGTAGTTCGAGGCGATCAAAAAGTTGTCAGAGAATGTTATGCCACTGCGCTTAGGATTCGAGGATCCAGCAGTGGAGATTTGATACGAGAATAGCAGTTAGAAGGGGTTCCCTCGAAGTTGGAAGAAAGGGTTGACGATCCGAGGGAAACTTCGGGGTCTTTACCAGTGAGTGAAGAAATAGAGGAGTTTACTTTTTCAGAAGGAAAAGTGCTTCGAATTGGAACTTTATTGACCCATAGTCTACATCAACAACTGCTTAATTTTTTGTCTCAGAATTTGGATGTCTTCACTTGGAAAAGAGAAGATGTAACAGGAGTACCAATTGAAGTAATTCAACATAGCTTGGCTATAGATCCGAAGGTTAAGCCAATGATTCAAAAAAGAAGAGCATTTTCATCGGAGAAAGCGGAAGCAGTTGTTACCGAGGTGGATCGATTATCTAAAGTCGAGCATATAAGGGAATCTCAATCTCCTTTGTGGACTGCGAATCTGATAGTGGTTAAAAAGAAGAATGGGAAATGGAGGATGTGTGTGAATTTTACAGACTTAAATAGAGCTTGTCCCAAAGATTTATTTCTAGTTCCTCGAATTGACTAGTTGATTGATTCTACTTCAGGCAATAAAATTTTGACTTTTATAGATATTTTCGCCGGGTATAATAGAGGCCTCTATTATTATAGGGTGATGCCCTTCAGATTGAAGAATGTCAGATCCACTTATCATAGATTAATTAATAAAGCTTTTGCTACGCAGATCGAAAGAAATGTGGAGGTATATATAGGCGATATGGTAGTAAAAAGTTCAAGGGATGAAGTGCATCTTGATGACCTAGAATAGGCTTTTTTGAATCTAAGGGCAATCAGGTTGAAGCTAAATCCGGAGAAATGTACCTTCGGAGTTCGATCGAGGAAGTTTTTGGGTTTTATTATTAGCGAAAAAGGAATAGAAGCCGACCTAGAACAAGTAAAGGATTTGATAACAATAAATTCACCCCGATCAGTTAAAGAAGTGAAAGTATTGAGAGGAAGGTTAGCAGCACTTAATCGATTTATTTCACGATTTTCTGGTAAATGCTTTCCTTTCTTACAAGTGTTGCGAGGACCTAACAGGTTCGAATGGACGTCGGAATGTGAAGCAACATTCACAAGCATTAAAAATTTGTTGTCATCACCAGAAATATTAAAAAACCTCAAATGGGGATGAATTATTCTTATACATTGCTGTATCGGATTTTACACTCAATGTAGTGCTAATTAGTGAAGATTCGGGTATTCCGAAGCCGGTTTATTACGTCAGTAAAAGTCTGGTGGCAGCAGAAAAAAGGTATATGAAGTTGGAGAAGCTGGTTTTAGCATTGGTGATTGCTGCTAGAAAGATGCGTCCATATATTCAAGCTCATACTATAGAAGTCTGAACTTCATTCCCTTTGAAAAATGTATTGCAACGACCGGATATTTCAGGGAGGATGACTAAATGGTTAGTGGAGTTGGGAGACTATGATATTTTATTTACACCTCGAACAACAATCAAGGCACAAGCATTGGCTGATTTTTTGTTGAATTTCACTAAAGTAGATCGGATGAGGAATAAAGCTCAAAAGTTTTGCCTACTGATTCGAGGTGGGTTATTCGAACAGATGGAGGGTCCAATATTTCAGGGTGCAGTGCTGGAGTTCAATTGATAGCTCTGACGGGGGAAACAATGGTTCAATCGATTAAATTTGGTTTTCATGCTTCAAACAATGAAGTTGAATACAAAGCTTCTTTGGCAGGATTGAGATTAACAAAGATTTGCGGAGCGACTTCGGTACGTCTAGAAACAGATTCTCAATTATTGGCAAATCAAGTATCTGGGTTTTCCGAAGCAAGGAAGTATCTTTTGATTTTATATCTTCGGGAGCTTCAGAATTTAATGCTTCTGTTTGACAATGTGGTTGTGGAATATATCGGGCGAGGAAGTAGCATGGTGGCTGATGCTTTGGCAAATGTTGCTTATAAGGAAGAATATCCTTGGATTTTACTACAGGAGAATCCTTCAATTGTTGCTCAACCTGGCCAATGTGAAATTATAGAGGAAATATTTTCCACTGATGAAAGCCGACGCGATTGGCGATCGGATATTCTTAATTTTTTTACCCAAGGATTACTTCCAGATGATTCTCAACTGGCTAAAAAGTTAAAGCCTTTAGATATATAGTTATGGATGGAATTTTATATAAAAGGCATTAAGCATACCATTGCTACTGTGCTTAGGCAAGCAAGAATCACAAGAGGTATTATCATAGTTGCATGATGGAGAAGGGTCAGCTCATTGTGGGTTTTAAGCTTTATCTCGTAGAGTTTTACTTGCAAGGTTTTACTGGCCTACAATCATGAACGATGCTAAAAATTTAGTCTGAGGCTGTGATACTTGTCAAAGATTTGCTAATGCTATTCACAAACCAGCAGTGCCACTTATGTCTATATCTGAGGCGATACAGTTTGATAGATGGGGACTTGATCTGGTGGGACCTTTGCCTATGGCCTCTGGGGGAAGGCAAATGATAATTGTAGTTGTGGATTATTTTACAAAATGGGCAGAAGCAGAACCATTATCAGGAACAAAGGTAAAGGATGTTATCAAATTCATTGTGAATAATATCTGTTGTCGTTTTGGGGTTCCTCGGAGAATTACAACAGATAATGGCCCTCAATTTAACAATAGGGAAATGGCTGCATTCTGTACTTCTATAGTGATTCAGGAATGTTTTTCGACGCCCTTTCATCCTCAAGCTAATGGACAAGTCTAAGTGACAAATAGAACAATCTTAGATGGCTTGAAGAAACATCTATCGGGGGCAGGAGGAAAATGGCCAAATTATTTGCAAGAGGTGCTTTGGGCTTATCGCACAACTCCAAGGGAGGCTACCAAAGAAACTCCTTTTTCTTTGGCATATGGTATAGATGCGGTTAGTCCTATTGAATATACGATGTCATCTTTTAGAATATCTCAATATTCTGAAAGATTTAATGATGAAATTCGAAGGGCAAATGTGGATTTGATCGAGGAGAAAAGGGTCCGAGCTTATTTGAATACCATACACTATCAAACTCTCATGAGAAGTATATATGATTCAAAGCTGAGAAGAAGAGAATTTTAAAAAGGCGATAAAGTGTTGTGAAAAGTTTTTCTACATACAAAGAATAAGAGTTTTGGCAAAATGGCTATGAATTAGGAAGGGCCTTATACAGTGTTTGAAAGAGTTAAGCCAGGGTCTTACCGTCCTTGTGATTTCGAGGGGAGGATGCTACAGCACCCGTGGAATATTTAACATTTGAAGATTTATTGGGAATAGACATGTGTTTATACTTTGGAATGTTTGTTTTTAATGGCGCATTATTTCCTACCCTGTTGGCCCAGGAAGGTTTTAATGAGGCGTCAAGTACTTGTACATATTCAACTTTATCAATAAAGTTTATTTTTTTGCCAATGGTTATTTTACGTTTATTTGGATACTATCTTAACAAATCATCAAAGATTGATCACCTTTGATATTAGATAAGGGAAGTATATTCCAAAGTGTTTATAACATTTTTCGAAGAAATAACCATATTTTACAACCATTTTATGTTTGGAATTTCGAAATGAATGTTTTAAAACTCACTGAGAATTTTGATGAGCTAATTAAGCTTAAATAACACATTCATATCTTTTCGAAGAAGACAATACTTGTTATTTTTTATTAAGATTTTGCATTTATTTGGTATTTAGCATCGAATAATATAGAGTACAACGACATAAAAAGGAAGAACACTTTGTCATTCAGATCGAGTTGTTACAATATAAAAAAGATATTATGATTAGACAAGGACAAAAAAAATTAAACTAAAAGAGTAACTAGTCAGAAGATTCTTCATCTTCGGACGATTCATCCTCTGAAGATGACTAGAAACAGGATCGAATGCCTTATCTGGACGTTTTTCTTCGGGGTTGTCGTTCCAAAAATCTATGAGGTCGATTTTTAGATAAGCAACATGGATTTCTTGAAAGAGAAGGATAGTTGCATCTTCTTTTCCGACCCGAATAGCTGTCTGCATATTCTTTGAGAGTTCAGCTTCGGCAGTGGTTACAGCAGCAGTTTTTTCTGCTTCAAAATTCTTCTTCAAATTCTCTATCTCATCGGACAACTCTTTATTTTTTGCTTCAGAAAGAGTTAGAGAATTTTGAAGAGTGGAAGAGTTGGATTTTTCAATGATCAATTCAGCAATGTGTTCGGCTTTAAGCTTCTTTATTTTGTCTTTGTGAGACCTTGTCAGCAATTCTGTATCGACAATATGCTAGATCCGAAGATGACCCTTTATACAAAGAGCGCCTTTTATCAGCTCGGATCTAGCTATTTCATAGGCATAAAACTGCTCTGATACTTTGTTATGCAAGGTCTCTCTGAATTTCTTTTCAGCCTCATAAGCTTCCTTATAGTAAACCATATCATGAGCCAGCTACTTGAGATGGTCTTAAGAGGCTTCAATTTGAGAAGCAAGAGTTTTTGCAGCAACATTAAGACCGGAAAATAGTTGAAGAGCGATAGCTATTGCAGGATTTTGAGGGGGACTGCGGTATTCCGAGGTGCTTGGTATATCAATCATATCCAGAGATGTAATAGGTTCGAAGATGCGAGGAGATCTTGGAATTTCTTTCTCTGGAGTAGGCCTTGCAAAATCAAGCATGTGATTCTGAATGACTTGAATGGTAGGATCCTCTTCGCCAGCAAGTGCTTTTGTATTTTCAAAATCAATGAACATATCTGGGTCGAAACTTGTGGGACGATGGGGGATAGTAGGAGAAAAATCATCAAGGCCAATCACAGGATGTTCTTGCGAGGAATGATCTTCGGTTGGATGATTTAGGGAGTGTTGTTGTTGATGGGTCTCAATAGCATCGTCTTCAGGCTCATCGATTAATTTGTATGAAGTGATTTTTATTTGTTTCTTCTTTTTTCTGAGGGAATCGGAATATTTTTTCTTCTTTTTCGATGACTTCTCTTGATTTTCTCCCTCTTCGATGGGTGAAAGAGTTTGTTTAGCAGCTTTTTGTTTTTGTCGCTTCGGTTTTGAGGGTGTGGAAGGGTTAGCACCAGATGTGCTAACTGCCTTTTTGCCTTTATTCTCTTTGATGATTTTTTTTTGGGAGGCAGCCCACCTTTTGTGATCGGAAACATATGGCATTGAAGGAAGTTAATGGGATGGAATGCGGTATGGAAGACGTTATTCCATTCTTTTTCAGCCCAGGCAGCCAACTTTTGAAATATCACCTTAGTTGCTTCTCGACGAGTGGAGTAGCGCTTCGAAATTTCAGGTATAAGAAAACAAAATAAAGTGTGAAGTAAAGGAAATGAAAGATATATAAAAAAATTAAGAAGAAAATTTAAGAGAACTTATGATTGCTTCTCCAGACCATTGTTAACTTCGAAGGATTGCCTTCGGAAATTAGTTTGCCATTCTCCTAAGCTCCAGAGATGAAAACAAACCTTTGTTTCCAGAACTTCTCAGCTTCCAAAAGATCGTCGATGATTTTAAGATCATCTGTCAGTGTAAGATAATAGAATGGGAGCTTCGGACCTTTAGAGAGTTGAGTAAGTGAAATGAAGTCCTTAATGCTGATCGATATTTTAGAGAGGCAAGATGCCATGATCACTGACATTAAGGTGAACCACTGATTTGGAGTTACTTGGGTAGGTCACAAGCTGAGAGTTTCGAAGTACTCCACGATCATCGGATCTAGTGGAAATCGAAGACCCTAATTGATGATTTCTGGATAAACCACCAACTCGTCATCCTTGCAGTCAAGGAGAGTTTCTCCTTATTTTGGTAGTCGAAGGGTGATGTAATCTCCCATTCCCCATTGTTTCTTGATAAAGGAGGCTTGGCTTTCTGTATAATATATGTATCAAAACTTTTTCAAGGAGATAATATATTTGCTCTCGAGGTTTCTTAGATTTCTCCCAATCTTCGCTCTTTCCTCCTCAGAAACAGAGCAGAAATCTGCTTCCTCTTGAGATTCGGTTTCAGCATCAGATTTAGTAGCCTCTGAATCAGCTTCATTGGTTTTCGAGGTACCTTCTTGAGGATCTTGAAAAGAGGGGATGTTTGCTTCTGACACAGGAATTACGGGTTGAATTGCTTCTTCTATTATTTCTCCTTGAGGAGGATCGATGGTGGTGGTTTTCGAAGGAGATGGAGTTCGAATTATTATTGATTCATCTCCCATTGCGATGAAGACTTTTTAGGTTTGGATGAAAAAGGTTTTTATGAGGAAGGGTTATTTGTTTTTATTTTCAGAGGAGAAACTTTGCTTTGAATTGAAGATGTTCGAGGGGTTTTACGGCCATAAATTTTCGATGATGATTTTTCTTCGATAATGAGAGTAGGAGAAAGTTTTGAAACTTTGGTAGGATCGAAGTTACTGTAGTGAAATGTCTCAGTCGTAGTTCCGATTTGGCCACAAAAAATTAACCCTGCGCTTCGATACTTTTCGTCTCTTTGAGTTATGCAAAAATAGTCATAAGAACCGAACACTAAATTGTTATCAGTATTGGAAAATTCTGTTATTTTGGGTAAATGGCCTTCGAATTTTTGGTTATCGGTTTCTTTCTCATAAACCAAGAATGGATTGATCGGAGAAGATGAAGATTGATCGGAAGTTTGAGTTTGGCAGTGAGAATTCTGGGAATGGGGGAGAAGCAGTTGAAGGTAGCCAAAAAATCTCTGACTTCTCTCTAGAATGGTTGTTTCTAAAAAGAGTTGAAATGAAAAATGAATGGTATTTATACAAAAGTAAGTGAAGACTTGTGAAGATGAACGGACCCATTTTATGATAGGTTGGAATACGAATCGTTGGGTGGGATAGATATTTGACATTTGTCAGATTTACTTCACTGATTGAATGTAACAGTTATAAATATAACCGTTACATTCAAAGGGGGGACGCCTAAGCAATATGTTAAAGACAATTTTTGATTGGAAAGTATTCGAAGACAATTCGGCAATTTTTATTTGGAAATTGTTTGAAGTAATTATATTGAATCTTTTGGTTACTATTCAAAGGTTATTTGACTATGGCTTTAAATTTATTATTAAGATTTATTTGGTTTTAAGAGTTTATAATTTTGATATCATATATACGCTTCGAATTTTAATTCAAGATAATGGCTTCAAATACTTATTCTTATAAATATTCAAAGACATTGGCCTCGAATAGTTTGCTTGTTTTGATTTATGGCATCTTGATGATTCGAAGATAAACGACTTTGAAGACTTTTTAGTTCTCAATCATTTACTGACATGAGAACTAGGGGGCTTCTGATATGGAGATGAGTTTTTAGGATTTAATTTATAAACAATGTGAATTTAGGTACTTTACTGTAATTAGTGTAAGTTTTGTCTTTAATTTCTGAATGATGTAAGTTTTATGGGGCTATTGTGACTTTACCTAATTTGTAAGGACTAAATAGAAATTAACCCGTTTTTGTAACATATTCAGTTATTCAACTAAGTCTTGGCTCCTCCATATAAAGGACGAGACAGATCTAATACAAGGGTTGAACACTTTTTACTTAAAACTCATTTTGTACTTGTGTTTTCTCTCTCTAAAAACTCTAAAGCTCTTTCTCTCTCTGAGATTTCTCTCTAGCAATTTACTTAAGCAAATCAAAACCTTATCAATTAATACAAACAAAAGTAGTTTAAAATTTTATGTTAAATAAGAATCTTAAAACATATATATATATATATATATATTTTGTGTAATTAAACTTAGATAACATATCTTTTATCCTCCTAAATTTATATATAAAGATAAATTATATATATAATAAAGTAAAAGCCCAAAAATTCTTTAAAAAATATATTTGATTATTATTTTAATTAACATTTACGGGTAACAAAAGTTTAATTAATTTATCCATTTACTTTCTATTATTTTCTATAATTTAAAAAAAATAGAATAAGCATATAAGATTGTTATTTTACTCGTGAAACTTTTTTCTTAATGTGGAAATGCTGAACTTTTTTTTCCGTCTATAAATATTTCTTTGGGTTTAATATTTTGATTTGGTTGCCGGTGTTACTAATGTTATTATCTACTTACAATTTTTTACAATCAATTTATGTCGATTGATGGTGTTCATTATATGTGAAACCGTAGATGTTAAAATCGGTAATTTCGTTGAAATCATCATTTAAATTGTTATTAGAATTGGAATGTTTTTAGGTTTTAGATTATAGATTATTTAGTGTTGTAGGTAACTTTTATTGCGTTTTGTGATGACGAAGAAGTCTATGTTATGTGTCTTGCATCTTGCATATAACATCTTGTTAAATGCGAGACCATTGTAAAATAGAAATGGTAGATGTGAGAACTATATGCTACATGCAAGATCATGGTAGATGTGAGACCTAAATGCCAAGCCATGATAGATGCGAGACATATATACTATATGTAAATTTGTTTGACCAATTAGTTTTTGAGCAAGTAGTGAGGGCAAAGAACGCATTAGTTGACGGTCTTACATATTTGGCATACGTAGATTCAGCTTTAGGAATAGTCATCAAAGATAATCCATTCATTACCTTACCAAACATGTTCTTATCAACACTTTCGGCATCAAGGGTCATGTTTATTGGAGAAAAATAATAAAAAAGATTGAAGATCCTTCATCAAATCATATATTGTATAAGGAAAACTGTCAAATATAAATCCAAAGGTAGGCGTATTAAGATAAAGTCGAAAATATTTGTATAGTTTGCCGATACTTTGTATAGACATGAACTTATCAGGCCTTTACATTGATATCGCATTCATAAAGATACATATTTTATCGTTGAATAACCCCGTGGTGGAGAAGAAAATGATTATTATGGATACAAGGCATTATATAAAAAAATTCATTACAAGGTATATAACTGGCCTGTTATCATGGAAGATGCAAATAACATTGTCAAAAAATTGTGACAGTTGCCAACGCATTTTCAGTTTAATACTAGTCTAAGACTTCCTATTAGAAACCATTATAAAGTCCTTTTTATTTGGTAAATAAGGCATTGATATTTTAGGTCCACTCAGACAGGCTTTGTGAGGAAGAAAATTCTTATTGGTTGCGGTATATATTTTCCAAAAGTGTTTATAAGCATAACTTTTAACAAGTATCAAATTAAAGAGAAAAAAAAATTCCTAAATGACGACATATATTGTAGATATGCCATTCTCAAAGTGATTACATTAGATAATGGAATACAGTTCCATAATGATCATTTATCATTGTTTTTCATAATAAGACGTATATTACAAAAAAAGTTCTCATTTCCATTCACAGACAAATTGTCGTATAAATGTCACAAATAGAACAAAAAATTATGGTATAAACAAAAACCTAGAAGGTGGACATAATTAATTGGTCTAATTTCCACCATAAGTATTAAGGTCATAAAAAATAACTCTAAGAATCATAACAATTGGAACAGTTTTTGCTCAAGTGTATTGAATTGATCCAGTAGCGTCAGTCCAAACTTGTATGCATTCATATATAATATTAGCATATAATGAATGAAAGAACGTCGAATCCATAAAAGTTGAGATTGATGTTATTGAAAAAAAGAATGAAAACTCATATAAAATCTGAATACTACAAAACTCTTATGAGGAACACATACAATTTAAAAGTCCGTTTCAAAAACTTATAGTTTGAGATAATTTCCTCCAAAGAATGTTCCTTAATTTCAAAGAAAAACCTATCGCCAAGGTTTCTCCAAAGTGGGAAGAACCATATACAATAGAGTCAAAGATGAATTATATAACTTACATGTTACTGGATAAAGAATGACAACCAGTTCAACATTCTTGGAACATGAATCATCTAAAGATATACAACTCTTAATGACATTATAGTTGTGACTACTACTTTTATTATTACAATTATATTTTTATTTTATAACGAATCTTTATTTTGGAATACACTTAATAATAGTAATTTTTTTTATTTTCATCTTAAGTGTCGGATTATTTATTATATACTACAGAGTCAAAAAGTCCTTATTCCCTCAATAAAAAAACTCTTAGCGTGGGATGCATTTGAATATCATCCCAAACACTTTAAAGAGACTTTATACCTCTTAAGACAACAAAAACGTGCAGTGTAAGTTGATTCAAAATATAATCGTAAGCACTTTAGCGAGTCCTTGTACCCCTCGAGAAAAAAAATCAAAGTGTGTGATGATTCGAAATGTAATCTTAAACACTTTGAAGAGTCATGAACTCTTCATGCAAAACAAAAACAAAATATATTGATGGTTACATATACAATCCTAAACATAAAAGATCCCATAATTTTCTTGAAAAAATCTATACCTTCGGAATTGATCACTTTGTCTTCTTCTAAAAATAAATCAATTTTTTTAAAACTTCTAGTAGTCATAGAGATACAACATACTTTAATGATAATTCTTTAAACTATTTTCAGATATAGAGTATTGTGGATCATTTATATCATTATCCCACGAATGATAAATGTATAAAAAATATTGATGATATAATTATTTTCTTCCCCGTGATTGGGGAAAATCCATTTGATTTTCGTATATATAAGGCTGCTCTATTTATTAAAAAAAAATTATTCATTTATATATGAATGAAGATCCTTATTGCGGTTAAAGTCTCAGACTGATAGACAATTTCTTTATTACTTTTGATGAATACTTACGCTAGAATTTTTAATGACCTTCAAAACTATAACAAATTATGGAAAGATAAGTTCGTATTTATATCCGACAATCGAGAGACCAGTCATGCTAAAGAAAAATTTCTTCTGTGAGCAGAACTTGGGCTTCAAAAGGTAAGTTGCCATTATTTCTATATTGTTATCTTTTTTTACTTTACTTTACATGTATTTTATCGTAATTGTCTTTATTAGTTCTTCTAAGCTTATTTTATTAAGATGTTTTTTGAAAATAATAACGAAAATTGCACTCGTAGGAAATATACTAGTTTGGTGGAAGAATTATTTATTTATTTTTTTATTATTTTCACTATTCTATTATGGTACATGAGAAGTTTGTCCACAACAGGGTATGGTCGAGTATTAATGTTCGTGGAATTTTTTTGGTTTTACTTCCCCTAAGAAGGATAATTTGGAAGCAAGTTATCCAATGAAGTATACTTTGGAGAGACAAACTCTAAATAATAATATTATGGAAAAATTTTCCTCCAAAAAGAATGATAAGTGCTAAGTTGAAACATGCTGGTTTGAAAATCCATTTGTGGTACATTATGTTACCAAATAATCCAACATCGAGACTCATGTTGCTTGTAAATATATTATGATAAGTGTTTTTAGATTAAACAAAATAATAATAATATTGTCCTAGTACTACTGTAGGGGATGTTGAGGATGATGAACATGATATGCTTTTGGTTAACTAGCGAAAACTTTGGCATACATTAGTAATATTTCTCAGAGTGCTAACACTTCTACTAAAAATAATCTAATATTTAAACATGAAAGTGTCGTATATCTGGCTCTCGTAGTTGAGCATTAAAGTGATTATATTATTGTTTATTCTCCAACTCCTCAACCTTCATTTGTCTTAAATCATGTTATTGACCCGAGTGTTTTAAAGGTTTCACCTCTTGCAATTTCTTTTCCAAAAGGTGTTAATACTAATTTTTTACATTTGTAAGAAAAATGTGGTTAGTTTAGACTTACTAAATATGGTAGTTTTTTTCTCACCGTCGTTCAAATAGGTTTGTTAATCTAAAAATTATACTCCAAAATGATTCTTTAATTTTGATAAGAAAATCAAAGAGGCTCTGCTATAGGTTAGTTCAAAACCTACCTTTGAAGCCATGGCAAATAAGGTAATTGTTGAAGCCAATAGGGTACAAAAGAAGAAGGCCATAAGTATTTCTAAGGCTCCTAGGCCTCTATTTAGAAAAAATGAGTTTCTTGTTGATAATGAACTTATGGTGGAGTATCTAAGAATTTTTTTGTTGTCGTAGATAATTTTTACAGAATTGATAACTATTGTGGTTGTTAATTTAAGTAAGCAAGAGGTTGAGGTAGATGACAACGTGATTGTCACCACCGAAGCTTGTGTTAACTTTTTAGTGGCTCCGAAATCGTATATTACCGTTGCTGGCAATGCTAAAAAGTTTTTGTAGTTATTTTACAAGTATTGATGTTGCAAATACAGATATTAATGATGTCATGGATGTGAATCCATACGATGTCCTATTCACAATGAGTGTTTATTCAGCCCTGGCAATTTTTACAACATCATATATCTTTTTTCAATAACAAATTCTTGAGATAATGACTCAAATTGTATCTTTAGCTAGCCAAAGGAACTTTCAACCTATCTTATCCATTAAACTTGGCTAAAAGGCAGTTAAGTTTAAGGTTTGAGGTAGGATGAGATTATTATTTTCTTATTTTCTCTTAACTTTTTTTTTCTGGTTTAATAGTTAAAATAATTATTAGTTGGATATTTGTTACATGGTATTATTAATAGTTTGACCATGATTCATTAGTCCAACGTTCATCATGCAACTTGTATTTCTGATAGTTGGATAATGTTTGATGGTATTGCGGAACCTTTAAAAGAAAATTCTTTGATAAATATTATTCTTGAGGTTAAAAGTGAAAGTGAAAAATAGTTGAAGGCCTATTTTGACAGGTTGTAAGAGAGATAAGTACTTTTAAGATCTAAAATACAGTCTAAGACTCAAGTCGATGCTAAATAAAATAAAGATCTTATTAATAAGTATTTCGTCTTATATAAATTAGAGAATGCATTGCTTTATTCTCATTAGACTTTCTCGCCTAGTTACGGGTTTGGTAATTATTTATAAGGCTAAACTGACTGTTGTTGATAATATTTGATCGTCTGTTGACAAAAAGCTCATTAGTATCAAAGCCGAAGCCAATGCTTATAAAGTTAAAGTTGCAAAAGCAATTGAATTCTTTGAAGTTGAAAAATATTTTGCTTAAAAAATTTATACTTAGTGAACGTCGGGCCAGACACATATTTTATTTCTAACTAGGCATAAATAATTGAATCGACTCGTATAACCATTATGGAGGCTCGATCCAGGTTAGTCTTAAATTTCTACGAGGAATATCCTGATATGAAATTAAATTGTTGTTGATATTATATTTTTAGAAGTAAATGGTCGAAAGACTTAAAATATAGTGAAAAATCTCATATCTCTTGTCTTTTATCGAGTTTAGAGAATGAGGTGTTTATATTTGCGACATACTTGAAAATATTGAAAATAAAGAAGATAATGACCAATCATAAGCAACGTTTCCAAATCATTATTGAAGGAAATGTGTTCAAATAAATATTATTGGGACTAATAATGTTCAAATGATTGAGTCTATGAATGGTGTTAAAGATACCAATTCCCGAGCAGCTGATATAGTGACAGACACTATCCTTACCGAAAATGTACATGATTTTAAAAATAATGTTCAAACTTAATATCTTATTATTTTTTGTGATTCTTAAAGCATTTTGATGTATTTTTGTACTAAGACTCCTATTTTAATTTAGAGTATTTTGTTATAATTTTTTTTAACGAGTCTTTGTGATTTTGTTAAACACTTAACATGTTAAAATTTTATTATTAAGCATTTCTGTTTTTTTGGTTGGAGTTCTTTAGAAGTTTATATGCAGATTAAAAGTGCATGATTACCGATAAGCTTTTTGTGAAGCAATTGAAGTTAGATTTTTTTTGTCTAAGATCTACTTTTGTAATTGTCAAAGACTTGTTTTTATTAGTATAGACTTTATGAAGCCTTCGATGTTCATGATAAAACACTTTATTGTCTAAGGACTAATTTTTAATCTCCAAAGACTTGTGTTTTTTAATAGACTTTTATAAGGCCTTGGACGTTCTTAATGATAACGTTTTTTTGGTATGTTGACCTCTAGTCCATATTCTTCTTGAAAATATAAAATAAAACATATGTTTTAGTAAAAACATTTCATTAATATCGAATGTTTTCTTAAAACTTTCTCGTGCCATTGGGGTCGGAAATGGTACATCCTTATATACTAATAAATACATTTTATATATAGTAGTAACTTATAAGATAAAATCTTATATTATGTTTTAAATAACCAAATACTTATAATTAATTTACTATTTATATTATTATATTAGTTGTTAGTTTAAATTGTATTTTTTAATTTGAATTTTTAATTAGTTCATCATTTATTTTGTAATAATAATAATAATAATAATAATAATAATAATAATAATAATAATAATAATAATAATAATAAGGCCAAAGCTATTTCCTCCATGTTATTTTTTATTTCCTCCATCTTTCAAACTTTCAAAAACACTAGTGACTTGCTTTTACCAAATTACCCTTATTTTTATTTCAAATTTATCACTAGATGCCATTTATCTAGTAGATAGTCTTATATGAAAAAACACAGCATTAACCTAACTTTAATCCAAGATATATGATTCTATCTCTAAAATTAACCTTAAAACAAAGAACTTCAATTTTATTGAAGATTAATCATAGAAAATGAAAAAACCCAAACGAAACCGGAGAACAACACTCAATCGACAAACAAGGTAATTTAAACTTGTTTTTACGTTTTACAACTTCATACCTTGAAAATACCTATTTCGAAACTTATTTTTTTAGCTAAACCCGATTTTTACAGTTCTGAAAAAAAAACTATTTCCGAGCCGGGAATTAGGAATCAGGTGTAATTTTTCAAAAAAAATGTGCAACTGATTCCGAGAGGGCCACTCGGAATCAGTTGCAATTTTTCAAAAAAAATGTGCAACTGATTCCGAGAGGGCCACTCGGAATCAGTTGTAATTTTTCAAAAAAAATGTGCAACTGATTCCGAGAGGGCCACTCGGAATCAGATGCAAACCCTCTGTCTCGTTATTTAATGTGATAGCCTTGTTCACTGGGACATTGCACTTGATTCCGAGTGGCCCTCTCGGAATCAAGTGTAAAACACCAGTGTATATTAAAATTTGATTGTTTCTTAACCTCTAAACACTTAAACAAGCTAAACAACAAGGATAAACAAAAAACATTATCCGATAAACAAAACGATACATCCGATAAACATCATTATCATCCGATAAACAAAAAATTACATACGATAAGGTCATTATCATCCGATAAACAAAAAATTACATAGAAAACCTAGAATTTCTTCTCCAAGCTTTCTCTATCTTCGAATCAGCTGTTGTAAGGTAGTGATAATGGTGAAAAATGGGTTTTCTTCTTTGTAAAGTAGTTCTCTAGGGTGAAAAATGGGTTTTCTTCTTTGTAAGGTAGTGATAATGGTGAAGAATGGGTTTTGTTGTACTGAATAGAACGGGTATGCTAGGGTAATGGTTTTGTGAAGAAAAAATGGGTAAAAGGGCAATTTTGTAACTTCCTTTATGGAGGAAATAACATCATGGAGGATTTTTCAAAAGATGGAGGAAATAAAAAATAACATGGAGGAAATAGCTTTGACCTAATAATAATAATAATAATAATAATAATAATAATAATGGTTTTATATTTTCTATATTTATTTATCAGTATATAGTAATAATATATGTATTCTGTCATCTGTGTATGTTTTTTTTTTCAATATATTTTATCAAAATGCAAGAGAGTGATGATGATGAAAGTTACCGAAAAAAGAAATTGGTATATGTTTGGATCAATATATCGAAAACATTAAAAAACCCAAATAGGAAATATTAAAATATTGACGGCTATACTAAAACGTATCATTACTTTAGCAGAAGGCCCAAAAGGCCCATTAGCGACGGTAGCGTTGCCATAAAGCTATACGCTTAAACATAAAGCTTACCGACTTCTAACAACCGTTAGATATTTACCTTACTATAACATCTCTACGGCTCATATACAATCGTACGTTAAATCTCGTAGCATGCGATAATATCCTTTTACAGAAAGCTAGGGTCTTGTCAAAACCTCTCCTTGTATAAGAAACCCTAATTTCCTCTTTCCGTCCTCTCTCCATTTCCATTTCCATTTCCATTTCGAAATTTGAAATAAAGATCCAAGAACAGTGAAGACATGGTAAACTGACTAGTCTTCTTCCTCGTAATGTGATTAGTCTTTGAATGAATTGATTGATCTTACCTGATCTAACAGAGATTGATTGAAACCTAGGTGTTGATGCTCATTGTTGTAACGTATATATATTTTTGTTTTTGTAATAGGCTTTACCCAATCAGCAAACCGTTGATTATCCGAGCTTCAAGCTTGTAATTGTTGGAGATGGTGGCACAGGTATGTATATCTTTTTCCGTTTCTTGTTTCTTTAATGGGATAAGGTCGATGTCGGATCATTTTACTCAAGAAATTGTATTGGATTTAATGTCTATTGTGTATGTTTTGATTTGTTCCTTTCGAATTGTTACTATGTATGAGGAATGTGAAGGGTCGATTATATTTTAAGGTTGGAACGATGAGAGCTAGTGTTTTCTAATTGATTTGTAAGCCTTGGAGTTTGTTCTGTGTCTTGTTTATGTGAATTGTAACGCTATTTTATGCTAATGTTTGAAGTTCTTGTTATTTTTAGAAGGTTGATGCATTAGTATGTTTTTTTTATCTGTTTCGATATGATCCTGATCCTGTTTTGCTACTCGAGATTTAGTGTCTCTTGATCTTGTATTTTTACATTTGAATGTATAATTTTGTAGGTAAAACAACCTTTGTCAAAAGGCATCTTACCGGAGAATTCGAGAAAAAATATGAACGTATGTGACACCTCCTTTTTAGAATTTTACTTACTAATGTAATCAGTAATGTAATGAAGAGATATTTTGTTTGCTCAATTTACAGCAACCATCGGTGTAGAGGTTCATCCACTGGATTTCTTCACCAATTGTGGAAAAATACGATTCTATTGTTGGGACACAGCTGGACAGGAGAAGTTTGGTGGTCTTAGAGATGGATATTAGTAAGTTATTGTTTTTCATTCATGAGCGCATCTTCTTGTCAAACTAAGCTTTGTTGCTGTAAAGTATTGTCGTTGGGGTCATTTTGTGTATTGAGAAGTTGCTGTTTTTGACATTCCTGCTTCAATTTATGTTTGCTGATTGTTTATGACTGTAGTTTTACATCTTCAGCAGTGTAAAGAATTGTTTTCTGTATCTTATTTCACATCTTCGACATGTGACATTTTGGTTCATGGATTGTTCTGCAGTATTCATGGGCAATGTGCTATTATCATGTTCGATGTCACAGCTCGTTTGACATATAAGAACGTCCCAACTTGGCACCGGGATCTTTGCAGGTATATATATATAGTTCATCTAGTTCCTCTTGATTTGGTCATTAGATCTATTATATAGTTTTTCTCCGAGTTTTTTCTAACTTTGAATATCTATGGTTTTAGGGTTTGTGAAAACATTCCTATTGTTCTCTGCGGGAACAAGGTTGATGTGAAGAACAGGCAAGTCAAAGCAAAGCAAGTTACTTTCCACCGAAAGAAGAACTTGCAGTACTATGAGATATCAGCTAAGAGCAACTACAACTTCGAGAAGCCTTTCCTGTACCTTGCTAGGAAACTTGCTGGGTAAGTGGCATCATTTATTTGTACTCTTTCCTTCTTAAATAGTGTTTTCATGCCAACAATTTATTGTTAATGACAGCGATCCTAATTTGCACTTTGTCGAGTCTCCTGCATTGGCTCCTCCAGAAGTTCAAATCGATCTGGCTGCCCAACAACAGTAAGTTTTCTTACATGGTTCGCAATTCAGTTAATCCTTCGTAGGGAGGAAATCTTGGGTGTTTTATCATATTATACAAAAAACTAGTATTAATTCATATTGGTAATTTTATAACAGACATGAAGCTGAGCTTGCTGCGGCTGCTAGTCAGCCTCTTCCGGACGACGATGATGATGCGTTCGAGTAGATGGATTGGAGTGTGTTTTACTATCTTCTTTTTTCTGGGTAGTAATGTTTGCGGTCTAATATTTTGGAGGTTTTAATGAGTGCGGCTGATATTGTCATTTAAAACATGGTACTTTTTTAATAGTTACAAGTGTTTTTGAGTGTTCAGTTCTTTACACTGCTATTTATCCTCTAATCTATCATTTTAAATATTCTCCTTTTATAGGTCAATTTAGTTGAGGCTGTCATTTGAATATATATATTTTTACAAAATACTTAAAAATTAGAAGCAGCCTACTACTAATAAATAAAAAGATTATAACATGTAGCCACCAAATTATTAATGCTGGTTTTCTGCATAATGATCAACTACTATAGTTTGTAATGGCTTTTGAATTGTGTAAAACGGTTCTATATAAAATGTGAATTGATCCACACTTTTCTGAAATGACTTTCTATATACTGGGGTCGGTAAAAATTGGGCATTGTCAAGCCAAATCGGACTTATTAGGTATTAACGGAAGCGAACCATATGGTTCGATATAAAATCAGATCAAACTGACAACCGACCTAGCTACTTTTATCACCACATCCGATTTAGTAAAATGTGTCTCGAGCTAGATTTATTGATAAGTCGTATTACATTTTGTATCACGATTAGTAGAAATTCCCTTTAACTTGGATGTCAGTGTTTCGAACTATTTCCTACAAACAAATAAATTATATATTTTTCTATGTAAGTGACGTTTATATTAATTGCTGATTTAACAAATAGTTTTGTTTAATTTAGATTAGGTGTTAATTTCCTTTATATTAAAAAATTAAAAAGCATAAGAATATATACCTGTTTTTTCACTTCGTTGTTGTATATTGGTATTTAGACCATGTTTTTGTTTCTATTACATTAGTACGGTATTTTTTTATAAAAATAAGAATTTTGTACGAGTTCCATACACAGTTAACAGTTAAGTTTAATTTTCAATCCAATCTTATAATATTCTAAACTTTCTATTTGACAGTGGGAGTGACTATTTTTCCTATAAGGTTTTTTTCATATTTTTTTTATCTAAAATTTTAAAATGAAAATTTTAAATCATCAGGTTTTCTTTTGAAGTATATGCATAGTGTCAGAGTTATATGGCTGTAAATGGTGAATATATGCATCAATTGATTCCAATACCGGTTTAATGACGATAAAACGGTTAAACTTATACTTCTTCCTGTTCATATTGCAATTTTCGTAAGGAAAACTAGCAAGTATGAATGACAAGTAATCTTTCAAATATGATTTTGAAGTTGTTTTCAATTCAGAAAGTTTTTCTTATTATAAAATTTCATAAATGTACTTCTATAAACTCTAGAGTTTATTGAGTATTAGGTGTGCATTATGTCTTCGTGAATATGTTTTCGGTCGTGAATGTTGTATGTTGAAGTTCTATAATTATGTGATTTCCAACAAATTATTAGATTGTGATTTTTGTCTTGAACAAGATGCCGGTGAAAATGGATTTTACCTTATAAGAAGGCGCAGATTATGGAGGAAATAAAAAAACATATTGAAAAAATACCTTCTCCGTTTAATATTTAAATATTATTATCAATTATAACTAATATACAATGGTTTTTTTTTAATTTAAAATGTTAATAATTTTATAAAAATTGTAAGTAAAAACCAACGCAAGTTTTACTGTTATTTAATATTCTAAATGTTATTATTATTTATTAAATATCTATATTTGGTACTAAACCCCAACTCAATATCCAATTTTCTAATTATATTTTAAATATTTATGTTTCACCACATTTTTCATTAACAGTAACCATTATATATATATATATATATATATATATTAAAAATCGTATCTTTCAAACCGGAGGTCTGGATTGTTTTCAAAGGTACAATCAATTATGTTTTTAAGACGAATAAAGTTAGTTCCATGGATGATTTTTTTGACTGTTTTTCATGAGACCTAGTAACTATGGCCTCACATCTTTTATCATTAAGTTTGCATGGTCTCGCATCTCGTACTTCGCTTACCCTCATCACACAAGATGAAGTGGAGAGATGAAAACCAGACATGATGAATTGGATAAATGCGAGATCCGATATGATGAAGTGGATAGATGCGGGATCCGGCATTATGAAGTGGATAAATACGAGACATGTACTAATTGATGATAAATATGAGAGACCAGGCCATGCATTATTAAATCATGCAAGATCAGACATGATGAAAATGTATAGATGCGAGACGAGACATAGTAGAGAGATGCGAGACACGTATTATTTCATGATAAAGGTACGAGACCAGGGTTACTAAGTCTTACAATTTTTTCCCAAAAAATAGCATCTATGGATCTAGTTTTGTTCGTTTTAGAAAACAAAACCGATTGTACTTTCAGATTTTTTTTCCAAGCTACCGTTTGAAAGATACAATTTTTTTTTCTGAAAAAAAATAGAAAAGAGAAAGCTTGAATATGATGAATTAAGAGTTAGCTCAAGAGTAATTTTGTGTAAAATGAATATCAGAGGGACTAAATTGTTACGCTAAATTCTTTGTGAGGGAGCTTTTTAGAGAGAGAAAACGTTACTCAAGGTAGAGAGAGAAAGTAATATATTAATCATCCACCTTTCTCAACTCGTATGGGTCCCTTTATAGTATAATAACGGGCCCACACGCTTAAATTCCTAAGTATTACACATCTAGTCCATATATTTTACCACTTATTCATAATTAATACTTTCATAATACATTTTACAATCTTTCCCCAATAAAAACACTTCTTTCCAATTTCCCCTTATGTCTTTTATTCTCCCTTATCAGTAGCCACCCAGTCCTTGTAAAACTATTTTTACTAGGACAACAATGAAATCTTCGAATTTCTTCTTATATTTTAATTCTCCTCGAAAAACGCTTCCTCGCAAATTACTTTCTGATGAGTAACTGTACTTAAAAAATTAACCTCCTCGACGACACTGATCAGTAGCCCCCAAATCCTTGCAATTTCTTAGCAAAGATTAGACCATAACCCAACACAAGCAATTTCTAGCTCGAAAGCTCTCATCGGAAACAATCATGTGAACATATCACCTCGAAAGCTCTCATCGGAAACAATCATGTGGACATTTTGATACCTTCAAAGAGTCTTCTTCGAAAATAATCGTATCAATACACATATCAATAGCCCATCAGACTTGGCTAATTAATTGCAAGGATTAAGCTCATCGAACTTTTCAGTATCAGCTCTCATATCCAAGTCAGCAATCTTCCGTCTCTTTTTTAATGACGTCATTAGTCGTAATTCTTTGTCACTCAATATTTTCAGGGATCTTATTACACTTCCCAACATTTTTCATCATTTTATTGCATCTTCACATTCTTCCTCAGTTCTTGATTCAATACAATGGTGCCTATGTTACCCATAACACCCCTAGGCAAACAAAGGAAAATGTCCCCAGGCCTGTCTCACTTTAAAAGCCCATCTATTTCTATAAATACTTGCCCCTTTCATTTGCACTCCAAACCCTTTGTTCTAAACTTTCTAGAGAGAGAAAGCTGGCTTATGCTCCCCAAGCCTCGTCGAATTCCAGAGTGGTTGTTCATTAACCAAAAATTCGAAGAGAAAGTTGCTGCCGGTACCTACGTTGAGCCTTAACCCCAACCTCCGGTGACCACTTTCTACGGTGCCTGGCCCCCATCGGAAAATTCCTCTGCCATTATACCCTTAGAAATTTCTTGTTTAAACTAACGTCCCAATCTCGAACCCCTCGAATCTATGGGTAAAGATAAACATCACAAGCATTCTTCTCGAAAAAAGAAAAGGCATCACAAAGAAAAAAGAAACTCTTAAGAACACAAACGAGCAAAAGAAACTCATTCGGAAACCCCAGAGCCGAATTTGACTTCGATAGCTGACAACCCTCTGAAAACTGACGTCTCTGGATCAAGCCTTCTAGGAACCACTTCGATTACAGGGCAAAGAAGTCCTTGATTCTCCCCCTCAAGAACTAAAATTACCAATGAAGATGTACAATAATTTCGAAACAAATATTTAGAGAATAAAGGGAAAACGATAGCCTCAGAAAACCCTGAGTCAGAGACACCACAAATTTCGATTGTAGAGAAGAGTAAATTCGATGGTCCTTCTTTGGCCTCTTCCAGTCAGATATCTACAACTTCCCTATCAATGTCCGAAGAGCAAGCTCGAAGAATTGCCCCTAAATCCAAGGGTGATATTACTCTTCATTTGGAGCTTGATGCTATTATGGGCAATAACATCCGAGGAATCGAAAACAAGCACCTGGTTGCACTCCATCATATCTCCTACAAATATTTCTCGCCTTCGGAAGAAACTATGCTAAGGACTCGATGGTGCATCCCCTCGTATATTAACATCAGATTTTCCTCGGAAGGTGAGACTCGTTTATCTGTTAAGGATAATGAGTTAGTTGTCTATACAGAGATCATGAACTGGGAGCTGAGGTATCCCTTAGACCCATTCTTCATTGAATATTTTTCCAAAATCGATCTCCGCCCCTCCCAAGTTGGCCCAAACATGTGGTTCACACTCATGGTATGTATTATGGCTTCAAGGATTTTTGGCAACGAATTTTCCTTAGAAGAACTTATCGGACTATCTGGTTTGGCAAAGAATCCGTTTTTCCCGTTTTACTCACTGACCTTTGGTCGAGGTAAAAAAGTAGTGAAGGAATTACTGGAGGCTGATAAAAAATAGAGGCAACAATTCCTCTTTTTCTGGACATTGGAAGACGGGCTCTAAGTCGACCCCCTCGAATCCACACAAGTTATCTTTTGTATGGACTAATAGATGTAAGTATTTTCAATCCTCAATTTTATCTTCCTCGAATAATAGTTTAATAACTTACTGTTCGAACTTTGGCATAGCTATGACTGGGATTTTGAAGCCCTATGCTGACTATGTAGAAAGTGCCACCACGGTTTTCACTAAACTTAGTGAATGGGCCAAGGAAAATTGGGAAAACAAATTCCGCCTCTGTTTTATGAACAATAATTTGGCAAAGATTCGTCTTTGGAGGCTAAACCCCCTCGACAGACTAACTATGAAGGAATTGATGACCCCTCATTCTCAGCAAGAAATCCTCGATCGAGTGGAAAAGAAAGACATCATTATTTATCTTCCGAAGCGCTCCCGAGCCAAAAGCCACTTAGACGATTTCGAAGAAGAAGTATCGATCAAAGATCTTTAATCAGAATCCGAAGGATTAGCTGCTAACCAAGAGCCAATCTCTTCATCAAACACTGACCCATCTTAGTTTCCTCTCCAAGAAAAACTGTCCATCCTATCAAGAAAAAAGACGCCAAGAAAAAAGAAACCAAGAATAAATCTATTTCGGAGCCCATCCAAGAGATATCCGAGGACACTAAAGCACAAGATGATGTCCAGGAAACCTCCGATGGCACTGGAGTCCAAATTGTTGCAACTGAACACGAAAGTAAAGATAGAAGAAATTCAGGTCAAAAGCCCAACTCTCCACTCACCCAATCTTCAAGTCCATCTTCAAATAATGATCTCCCAAGATTAGCACCGCTCCCAATTCCGCGAAGCGATCCTCCACAAACCGTTGATCCCATCATTTAACTGGTGAGTCTTAGAAATTTTGACTCCACAGCAATAGGTTCTTCTATATGCTCCTTCAAAATTCCTCAGGGCGATGAATTTTCTTTAAGCGTTCAGAACTTACTCCATGCCTTTGTCAACATGGAAAGAAAAGTGCAACATCTGGAAGATCGGAAAAACCACTACAAGTTGAAGGCTTCCCTTGCTTCCGCACAGCTTGAAGAGATAAAGAAACAACACCCCATTCTAGAAGGACATGCTGATGCAATTTTTGAAAAATCGTCTGCCTCGGAAAACTTTGTCCTTGTCCTCGAAAAATGCTGTCAGGAAGAAATAGATCTCTACCAAAAGAAGATCGGTGCTCAAGAAAGACTCCTTACAGAACTCAAAAAATCTCACCAACTTGTAACAAAATAATTTAAGGATTATTTTGCTGACTTCGAGTTTATTGTAGAGGAAAAGAAAAATATGTTAAAGAGGATTACAAAATTTTCTCAGAAAATAGAAGCAGAGAAAGAAGCAGCTGTGAATGCTTATGCAGCAAAATGTGTGGACAAGCTTAATTCTCGAGATACTACTGTCCGAGCAGGACTGATCACCCAAATTCACGCAGAGTACCCTGAGTATAACTTAGGCAGTTTTTGGAAGCTTGTCTCCCCCGAACTTCGTCCACTCAATATTATTGTTAGTGATAGTGAGTCATTAGATTCCGAGGATAGCGACTCCTCGAAAAATTATGAGTAAACAAACTTGGAATAATTTTTTGTATAAGTTTTTTGTATAAGTCCTTGTCAACTTGCAACGCAATTTTTATAATGGTATCAACATGTTCCAAAGAACATCTACCTCGACTTTCCTTGTATGTCATCGTTTGGAATACCAATCTTATAATTTTTAACTTCACATTTGTTATGAAAATGATTGTATGTCAACTTGCGTTGAATAAAGTAATTTCTTTATGCCAAACTTAATTAGTCATAATAATCGTTGTATGTTGCTGTAAGGCAGGCTTATAAAATGTCATAACTATTAACCTAATAATTCAATCACACCTTGTTACTTAGAAAGAATAATTCGAGGCAAAAATTCAAATGTATTGATCAACTAATAATGACACCTCGTTGCCTAACAGGGTAGGAAAGAGTATGCCTTCGCTGTTTTTGCAAACCTGAAAATAACCATAAAAAATATTAATTACATGCCAAATTCTTCATCCTCACTCCAGATACAACTTTAAATGCTCTATGTTCCACAGATGCTTAAGGTATCTCCCTTCATAATCTTTTAACCGATACGTTCCCTGCTTCAGTTTTTCTGTTACTTCATAAGGGCCCTCCCAATTTGGTCCCAATTTTCCGAGGCTTTTTTCCTTGGTATGAAGATTTTTTTTTTCGTAACACCTTATCCCCCACCTCGAAATTTCTCTGCTTTACCTGCGAAGCGAACCTGCTCCTCATTAATGTTTGATAGTGTAGGGACTTCAATTATGCACGTCGTCTTTTTTCCTCCCCAAAATCTAACTCCATAGCCCTGTTTTGATAATTAAAGTCCTTTGCATAAGCTGCAACACGGTATGATGGGAAAAAAAATCTTCGAAGGGACCACCACATCCATTCTGTACACCAAAGTAAATGGAGATGTTGTAGTTGAAGTTCGAGGCGTTGTTCTATAAGCCCACAAATAATCTGGCCATTTTCCAGCTTTGCCTTCCAAGTTATTCTTTAATCCTTCCATAATCATTCTATTGGTCACCTCCACCTGACCATTGGCTTGCGGATGAAACGGGGTAGTAAAATATTGCTGTATGCCCCTGGAAACGCAAAAGCTCTTAAAATATTTGTTATTGAATTGCGGCCCATTATCCGTTGTGATTTTTATCGGCACCCCAAAACGACAACAAATGTTTGAGACAACAAACTTAATAACATATTTTGCTTTCTTCCCCACTAAAGCATCTGCTTCTACCCACTTGGAAAAATAGTCAACGGCTACTATAATCGTTTGCCTTCAACCGGATGCCATTGGTAAGGGTCCAACTAAATCAATACCCCACCTATCGAATGACAGTGCTTCAAAAATACTTTCTAGCAGCACCCCTAGCTTGCGTATTATATTGGCATATCTTTGACACGTGTCACATCGTTTTACCAACTCTTTTACATCACTGGAAATAGTCGGCCAATAATAACCAGCCAGAATCACTCGTCAAATTAATGCTTTATAATGGGCCGACCCTTCCCCGTCATGGAGTTCTGATAAGACAAATTACGACTTGTCCTTGGACAAGGATCTAAGCAACGGTCTACTTAGGGATTTCTTGTATAAGACTCCTCCCAAAAGGATATAACCGTGAGATTTAAACCTTATTCTTCTAGCATCTGATGTTTCTGCTGGTAAGTTATCCTTTTTCCAGAAAGTCCACAATTTCTGACTTCCAATCGTCTGTAACTACATTGCATACTTCCTCCACAGTCATCAAATGCTCTGTATTTCTTGTAACCAAAGGATAGTCATGAGTTATTACCCATGGATGACCTTCTGACCGCGAAGCAGTGGCTAAGGAATCAGGGATCAGATTTGCTTCTCTTCGAACATACTCATACTGAACTTCATCAAAATCTAAAACCAAGTCCTTCAAGACTTTCAAGTACTTGACTAATTGATCCTTTCTGGCCTCTGACTCTCCCTAAGCTTGGTTGATCACCAATTGTGAATCACTAATAAATTTAACCATTCTAGCCCCACACACTCGAGCCAACCTTAAGCCTGCTAATGATGCCTCATATTCTGCCTCGTTATTAGTTACTTTAAAACCGAAACGAATAGCTTGAAACATTGCTATCCCATATGGGGAAATTAGCTGAACTCCTGCACCACTTCCGGAAACATTCGATCCCCCCATCCGTTCGAACCAACGATTCTGTTTTATTTGATGGATCAATAATCTCCATGTCTGCTCTTTCTGAGTGAAATTCAACCAAAAAGTCAGCCAGAACCTGAGCTTTTATTGCCGTTCGAGGCTCAAACGTTATATCAAAGTCTCCCAGTTCGACAGACCATTTCGTTATTCTTCCAGATATATCCGGTCTTTGTAATAAACCTTTTAGGGGAAATGCTGTTCGAACTACTATAGGATGGTCTTGAAAGTACAGTCTCATTTTTCGAGCAGGTGTTACCAGGGCCAAAGCTAACTTTTCCAACTTTAGATACCGTTTCTCTGCATCTAGCAAACTTTTGCTAACATAATATACCGACTTCAAAATATCAATATTTTCTCGGAGTAATACAGCGCTGACTGCAAAATCTGATACCGACACATACACGATCAACTTCTCTTCCATCAAAGGTTTAGAAAGTATCTCCGGGGACATCAAATACTCTTGAATCTGACGAAATTCTTCAAAACATTCCTCGGTCCAACTAAACTGTCTGGTGTTTCTCAACACTTTAAAGAAAGACGTACATTTATCCGATAAACGAGAGATAAACCTATTCAATGCTTCTAATCTTCCTGTCAGAATCTGGACTTCCTTAATATTCCGAGGATGAGTCATAGTCATCAAAGCTTTAACTGTTCCGGATCAGCTTCGATTCCCCTTTCACTTATCATATAGCCAAGAAACGTCCCCGACCGTACACCAAAAATGCACTTTTCTTGGTTTAACTTTAGATTGACTTTGCTCAAATAATTAAAAGTTTCCTCCAAGTCAGAGAAATGATCTTCGTCTGGTAAACTCTTTACCAGCATATCATCGATGTAAGCTTCTACATTTCGGCCAATCTGCTCCTCAAAGGTTTTGTTTACCAAACGTTGATAAGTCGCCCCCGCATTTTCAGGCCAAATGACATGACCTTATAACAGTATAATCCTCTCCCAGTGATAAACGATGTACTTTATTCATCTCTTGCATCCAATCTGATCTGATTATATCCTGAATAAGCATCCATGAAAGATAATAACCGATTACTCGAAGTAGAATCCACTAACTGATCAATTCGAGGTACCAGAAAAGGATCCTTTGGACAAGCTCTATTCAGATCCGTGAAATCCACACACATCCTCCACTTACCATTCTTTTTCTTGACTAAAACTGGATTCGAGGCCCATACAGGGTATTGCGACTCTCGAATATGGCCTATGCTTAATAACCGTTCAACCTCTGAAACAGTAACTGCACACTTATTCTGCGAAACCGGTCTTCTTTTCTGTACAATAGGCCGAACATCATGTCGCACTGCGAGTTTATGACATATTATCTCTGGAGGCACACATGTAACGTCCTCTACACACCAAGCAAACATGTTTAATTTTGTTGACAAAAATGCAATCAACTTTTCTATGAACTCAAAACAAAAGCTTTACTCCAATTTTTAAAAATTTTCCCTCTTGAAACTTGTGCTCCTCATGATCATCATCTGGAACCAGAAACCTGGGGAACTCCCTTGGGTCATCACCAGGAGTGATTGTGGAGGAGGTCCCTTTTAGTTGCTATGCCTTTTCCGATGCTCCTCCCCGAAATCACTTCGAGGATAAAGCAATCTGATAACATTCTCGAGCCATCTTCTGGCTGCTCCTGATTGTCCCTATATTGTTTCCTACCACATATTTCAAGCATTGATGTACAATAAAAATAACTTCATGCATCCTGGACAGCCAGGAACGACCTAAAATTTCATTATAAGAAGTTGGAGCATCTACGACTATAAATAAAACTTCAACTTGCTTTTTGAATGGCCCCCGACCGAGCTCCACCACACACTGGAATTCTCCCACGACTATTGCTGTTGCTCCTGTAAAGCCCACTATAGTTCTGTCGGACCATCGTATAACAGGTGGGTCGGAAATTCTCTTGTAGGTACTCATAAACAAAATATTCGCAGAACTTCCAGTATTAATAAGTATTGTCTGAACTTGTTCACGAGCTATTCCTGCATCGATAACCACCGCATCCTTATGCGGGCCCGCTACATTCCTCATATCATCATCGTCAAAACATATGATAGGGGAGGGCAAGCGATGCATCTGCGCTGAAAGCCCTGCTTCAATCTGCGTATTCAGACTCACCATCCGCGAACTATTAGAGTTCCCTGCAATGGTATCCCCTCCAAAAATAGCCAACGACTCGAAAAAAGCACATATGCCATTTACTTTCCCACTTGGAATAATCTTCTCTACCATATTTACGTTGTTTATTCATACCTTGAGATCCAGATACTCTACTGCAATATCAAAAACATTAACTTCCTTAGAAATCATCATTGCTGTGTCAACATTATTTGGGACAACCTTCACTGCAACATTTTTCTGAGTATGTTTTTTCACGAATTCTAACAACATTCCATTCTCAATTAAATCTTTCACTTATTTTTTCAAAATGATGCATTCCTTGGTGTCATGCCCAATATCCTCATGGTACTTACAGAACCTGTTAGCACTTCTGCTTTCCCTCGGAGTTTAAATAGGAAAAGGGTTTCTGAACTTCACTGTGGACCTTGCCTTATCGAATATCGTAGCCACATTTTCTGTTAACTCAGCAAAATAGTCCGGACGAATCCAATTGTTCGAAATGGGCCTTGCTCCTTGGTTATAGATTTTTGCTGATTATTATAGTTTTGCTGGTTCGTTCTCGGCGTCGGCGGATACTGACCCACAACCTTAGCTTGAATATTTACACGAGGCCCTTGACTATTCGAATCTGACCTTTGAAATTGATTCTGGTCTAGTTGATCACTTTATCCTTTTTCTGATGCCTGGGTTTCCTCCACCAGAATTCTTTTCTCAACTTGATCTAGTAATGCCCTAAAAGTCATCGCCTGAATTTCTGCTACCGTATCCTTTAAAAGTCCGAGGAGAAGTCCCATCCTGAACGCTGCTAAAGCCATTGAATCTTTGCAGTACTCCATATCTATTTTCGTTTTCACAAATCGATTGGTGTAATTCTTCAAACTCTCCCCAACCTTTTACCTACAGTAGATTATCGTATCTCCATTGGCTTGAAAGTTTTTACTCCCCACAAAATGCTGTCTAAAGATATTCTAGAACATGTCAAAATTGTTTATCAAGCCTTGTGGAAGCCTATTGTACCACTTGGAAGCCACCCCCTTGAAGGTCTGAGAAAACGCTTTACACAACAATTTATCATCGCCATCAAAGTTAATCATGAAATTTTTGAACTGCTCGATATGGTTGTCATCCTGTGTTCCGTCGAACTTTTCTAGCTTCAAAATATCAAAGTGATTTGGGAGGTTGCCTGCTAGAATTTCCGAGGAAAAAGGAGAAGCTCTCCAGTTATGACCTGTCCTATAAACATTAGCCCTTGATTTCTCATGGTTCGGAAAATAAAGACCCTCATCGGAAGGCAAAGTATACTGATGTTGCCACTCCAAATTCCGCTGGTCGACATTTTGGTTCCCTAAAGGAAAATTCATCTGGTCGTAACCTTGCTCATTAGCATGAGTATGATAATTCTTTTCCCTCAGAGATTTTCTCTCCAAATTTCTTCCCCTCCGGTGCTCCACATGCTCTCTTCCATGTCTTTTCTTTCGATGACTCCTTTCAGGAGACGACTCTAGTGAACTATAACAAGAATAATCACTTGAATCAGATTATTCCAAGTGACGCTTTCCTTTCCTCCTCGAAGAACGTTGTCCATGCCCTCTATATCTGTCATCTCTGTTTCTGGGACGAAGGTCAACTTCACGCTCATCTTTTCCGCTATCATGCTCTATTCTAATCTCAGAACAAAGATTTGCTTGGACAGTTTCTTTTTCTGCTCTCAATTTTTCGATCTCAAGTAGTAACTCATTCCTCCGAGCCAACATAACCAACTCGTCAAAGATTTCTCCGGCGCGCTGACCACCATGCGCTTCATATTCCACATCATTTTGATAATTATTTCCAACAAGATTCTCCTCACAGTCGTTAACAAAATCATCCCCTGCTCTTCCATAATTTCGCTCAGATTAAGAACAGTTTCCAGAAAACAATTACCGTCAGGACAATCTTCGCTTCCCACAGACGACGCCAATGATGAATTAAGAGTTAGCTCAAAGGTAATTTTATGTAAAACGAATATCAGAGGGACTAAACTGTTACGATAAATTCTTTGTGAGGGAGCGTTTTAGAGAGAGAAAACGTTACTCAAGGCAGAGAGAGAAAGTAATATATTAATCAACCAGCTTTCTCAACTCGTGTGGGGTCCTTTTATAGAACAATAACAGGCCCCACACGCTTAAATTCCTAAATATTACACATCTAGTCCCTATATTTTACCACTTATTCATAATTAATACTTTCATAATAAATTTTACAATCTTTCCCCAATAAAAACACTTCTTTGCAATTTCCCCTTATGTTTTTTATTCTCCCTTATCAGATTCAACGAATGAGAGTTTTACTTGTGTTTTTTCTCCTTGGTCCAAGTATTTGTAGGTAGTTTACTAATTTTAGATATCAGATGGTAATGATAAACTTGGTTAGGTATTTATGAGTAGTTCACCCTAATTTCAAATCATATAAAACTAGTTTTTTTTACCATTTAATATTTTTTTGGTTTATCTTCTCTCTATTCTCTTTCATCTCCATGTAAACCCCAATTGTAACCTAAATCGACTAAGTTTTAAAAGCATTATCTCTTTTGTCCATCTACCTTCAAGCCAATTCCTCAATCTATTTCGTAAACGAAAACAAGTAGAGTGCTAAACGTTTCATTGTTATGCGTGACGTTGTTAGTGGACGACCAAAGTCCCACATTTCACATCAGTTAAAGATGGGAAAGATAAGTGGTATATAAGTAAGAACATATCTCAACTAGTATAAGGACTTTTGGAAGTGGACCAAAATTAAACCATGTGGGCCTTTGGACACAAAGTGGATAATATCATACTAGTATTGAGATCGATTGTTCTTATTTATATACGAAGACGAAATATGCGGTGCCCATACTCCAAGAAATGGTATCAGAGCTCCATGCCCAGACGAAACACGATGTGGATGAAATTCTTAGAAGTCGAACATGATGAACTAACAGTCGTGCTCAAGGTGAATAATCTGCTATATACAACCTAGTTCGGAGTTCATGTGGATCATTGGATCAAGGCGAACATGACTTGTATGGAGTGATCCTAAGGAATAAGCAGCGTGATCAATGGTAAGACCTCGTTCAGAGTGCCTATGAAGTGGTGTTAAGAAATATGCAGGGTGATCTTGAGTGAGCAGATAGATTTGCTGTAAAGCTCTATGGGTAAGGTAGAGAAGTAACCTGATTATAATGGGGGGATGAAAGTCAATTGAGAGGAGGCCAAAGTGATACTTTGTTCGAGATGAGGATTTTTTAGGAGTGCGACCAATGTCCCACATCCGTTAAACATGGAAATGATCAATGGTATATAAGTAAGAACATATCTCAACTTGTATGAGTATTTTTTGGAAATTAACTGAAAGCAAAGCCGTGCGGGCCTTTAGATCCAGAATGGACAATATTACATTAGTGGAGAGATCAAACTTGACATTTTTTCTTTACCTTATAGGAAGATATATTGCTTAGGCTGTCATTTAAGATGTAATAATGTTTGGGTTTGAAATCCTAATATAGAAAATACAAAAAAAAAAACATTTATGTATAAAAAATGTGAAATATGAAACTTGAAGTATAGAAAATGCAAAACTTCAAATAAAAAAAATACGAAATTGACGATTTTAAATGTGAAACAAAAGTTCAATATAATATAAAATGTGAAACCATGATTAATGTTTTACCTAAAGTGAAACGATAAAATATGGTTAAATAAAAAGTTAAAAATGCAAAATGCGAAGTCAGGATTAATTTAATATTTTCTTTTACCTAAATGCGAAATGCACCACAAAAGTTAAACAAAAGTATGAAATGAGAAATATGAAACCTAAATTAAATTTGATTCATTTTTTTTGTCAAAGTGTGAAATGATAAATAATGTTAAACAAAGATACAAAATGTGAAGTTAGAATTAAACAAAAATGCAAAAGGAAAAACTGATGTCTAACTTATGTAACGAATAAATAAATAAATATTAATCATATACATAGTTTTATTCTTCTAAAAAGATCCATAATATTTTTAGATATTTATTTTGAATTACAATTTTAAAAATACAACTTTTAATTTTTTAAATCTTAAATAGAAAATATTAAAAAAAGGAATAAAAAACTATTATTTGTTAATAAAATATTTTTGATAAAAAAATTAGTTTAAATATTTTTTTAATAATTTAAAAAATAGAGATTAAATGATAATATAATTTATTGACCCTAAATAAAAGTTAAACTTATCCGATTTAAGTGGAAATGATAATTGATTCAGACTAAGAAATTGTTTCAGTTTCTTATTGTTTGAATTATGATTTTGAATATGAATTTATTTACTCACTTTTTGTCGATGAGAATTTTGATGGTCTTGTACGATAGAGACAAATTTAAACAAATTATTATGAAAAAAATGTGAAATTATATTCTTTTGAAAGATTTACGCTCAATTACTAAAATCTATTGAAATTTATCGATTTACATCATATTAATAAATAAATCCAAACAAAATTGAATTTTTATAATTTGTGCTAACCCATCCAAAAATACCACTATTTTTTTTCCCGTTTCCCGTCCTTCATTTTATTTATAAGTCTATTTTAATTATTAGCCTCGCCCAACAAAATCACTTCCTATTTTTCATCAAAAAATGAAAAAAAAAAATCTAAACTATATATTAATACCGTAAGTTTTATTGATGCTTATTTTGACGAAGATATGTTTCTTTTTTGTTTTGATTTTATAATGTTTTGATTTCGCTTTTGATGATATCTTCATCACTGATTTTTCTTTTTATCCCTCATCGACATCGATTATTCCTCATGATCTTCATCTTCATCCCCAACCCCAAAACAGAAGCAACTTAAGAAAATGAGTGGCTTTTTAAACCTCGACGTGGTTCCAGAACCTAGTAACATCTACCGCTATTTATACCAGAAGATTTCTCTCTATTTTGGTAGACCATTTTTAACCCAACATCTTACGATTGGATGATGTAATCTTTTTATTTTGCTAGACCATTTTTAACCTAGCATTTCAAAATTCGACGATGTGGTTAGCGAGAAGAGGCCGACGACCTGAGCGAGCGTCTCAACTCACACCCAATAGGGCGGAGACAAGTGGTTTTTTGAGGGGGTGTGAGGAACCCACCTGATTTTTGGCGTTAGTCTAGTTGGTAAACAACAACCCCAGGAGTCTATGGTTTCGAGATTCAATAATAGATTTATATCTTTTAAAATAAAATTAGATATATATATATATATAATCTAGATTATTTTTTATCATATATACAAATTTGAATATATTTTTATCATTTATTTTATTCTATATATATATATATATAAAATAACATATCTATATTATTATAATATAAATATAAATTTATTTATTATTATTTTTTCTTTAACTTTGGGATTTGATTATAAAATTGGAAAATAATAAGGTGGACCCACCCATTAAACTATCTCTTACACTTTTGAACGAAGATACTAATAAAAAATAAGGCGCCTAATGCTAAAAAAATGCCGTTATTACCAAACCTTCTCCTTTAAGCTTTAAGACAAGACCAAAAAACCATGAGAGAAAATTACCGGACCATGACCCAATTTGATAAGAAGAAGATGGGTCTATTGCTAAAGCTTGGCCGAAAGGGTTGTTGAAACAACGAAGAATCTCTAACATCAATTTCAGGTAAGTTACTTGGGTCTTCAACTCTAATATATCCAATTTTCCAAAAGAATAATCGCCTTGAGACGATTAGGGATAAAGTTTGCTTCTAAGTCTAGATCAGATCCTTTGTTGAGAGTGAATTTCGCTATCCAATATGCAGCTACATTTTGTTCACCGTACATACAAGGGATTTTCATTGTAGAAGTAATGAGTGATATGCAACATTTGTTGATAAAGTCTAGATACCAAGGCGAGTTTCCCATTAGAATCATCTCCGTAAGTATGATTAAGTCAGTCTCTATATCGAGTAGCGTTATCCCTTTACCCTGACAGAGCAGAAGCCCGTCCAATAGAGCTATGCATTTAGACACAATAGCATATTGCTTACCGTAAAGTCTCCCATAACCAACCACAAGATTACCTTTATTATCTCTAATCAGTCCTCCTCCAATTGCTTTTACAGTATAACAGCTAGCACCTTCAGTGTTTAGTCTATATCTGGTGGCTTTAGAAAGTTTCCATTGCAGAGACATCGCTATTCTGGGTTTAATTAGGTGGTTTATACAACCCACATAATGGGCAAAACCTGCATCTTTATATATAAATAAATATATTAATTTAAAAAATAATATAAATTTATATAATAGATTTGATACATATTTTTATCATATATATTATTTATTTTTAAATGTATAATATAAATCTATAATTTTTGATATAAATAGATATGTTGATTTAAAATATAATATAAGTTTATATAGATTTGATAATGTTAGTAAGACAAACATAACTACAAGATTCAATCTTTTATAACATTTTTTTACTATCAATTAGAAAACTATAACTACATGTTGCAAATTATTTTCGTGCTTTATTCTGATTTTCAGCTTCAAACACTAAGGTATTTATTATGTCTCTATGTTAAAAATTCTCTTATTTTTAGCTTTAAACACCAAGATATTTATTATATCTTTATGTTATTAATTCTCAAAATTAAAGCTTTGCTACATGTCTTATGTTACTATTCAAGAATAACATTCGTTGATATATATATTTTCTTAATACGGAGAGATGTCTGCATATATTATAATTTTTATTTTTCTTTTCTAAGTTTAAATTTTATTGTTGGTTGATTTTTATGTTGTCATTACATGATGCATATATATTTTAAAACAACTCCTAAATATAAAGAAGCAAATACAAATTTCTCTAATTTAATTATTGAAGTTAACAACAGAGAGACACAAGATGAAAGGACTTGCGAAACTTTCTAGGATTATTGTGAATACAAAAAAACATAAAACCCTAAATAGGATATATGAGCTTTTGTAGTTGGCTTTGCTTTTACTTGTAGCAATGACGAGTGTAGAGCGAGTTTTCTGAGGTTTGAAATATGTGAAGAATGAATTGAGAAATAGAATAAGCAATCAATGGCTTAATGGTTGTTTGGTGAAATTTGTGAAAAAAATAAGTATTTACCATGATCAGTAACACAACTATCCTTTAACATTTTCAAGCTATGAGTAAGAGGAAAATACAAATAATATTAACTTAGATTTATGTTTTTATTTTAGTTTTTTAATCACATTTTAGTTATTTGTGTAACGTATATTATGTTATGACACCATATTTGATTTTTTTTTAAATATAAACCATATTTGTTATAACCAGTTTGTATTTTATTTTAATTTATTTTGATATATATATATATATATATATACACACGTTGATTTGATAATAATCATAAGGTCTAGGACACCATTATATTTCGATTCTGGCTACGCCACCGCACCCATGTAATTATTGAGAATGACTAATCACGAATTCTTGGGTTGTATTGCTTGAAACTTCTATTGAAATTCTTCTAGTGTTAGTTTTTATTTGTATTTTTTTTTGTATATTCATGGGTCTTTTGTAACAATTTTAGATTGCGCATTTCACGAATACAACATGTTTGATGATAGAACCTATGATTTTTTTGTTTGATAAGATGGAGATATATAGTTGGAACTTTTTGTTTTATTGTTTTTGATGTTACTAATTCTTGTAGTTGTTTGTGATGAGTCCGTATTCGAAGAGCTCCCCGGAAGGGTAGTCCAAAGTAAATCACCCCGTAAATTTGGACAGACTCCATGACTTCAATTCGAACAGCACTGATTGAACCGGACAGATGATCTTGAACACTGCAAACATAAGGCAGTTCGAACTATGACTAAAAGTACTAAAAAACCTAATCACAATCTGACTAAGCTACCTGTACATCTGCTTAAAACTCATGGGTCTTTAAACATGACCCGGGTCCATTAAACTTGACCCGAAAGCCCATAAAGGCCCAAATTTCACACTATAAATGCCCAACCACCAGCATTAACTATGGGTAAGAAAAATTAACTGCTGCCAGGATGCTTAATTCTCTCTCCACCCTTGAAACACTTTGAAACACCCTGAAATATCTTAAAACACCCTTAAACACCACTACACCACCGTGAAAGACCCTTACGCCGCCTTAAAACTTCACTTAAAATTACCAGCCTACCCTCAGGCTACTTTTATCCACACCAAATTGGCGACCACAGTGGGAGGCGACGGTGCCTGAATCAAACATTCAAAACCAAGTAAAGGAATTCTGTCCGAATGAATCCGGATAATCCAGATCTTCCACCAGCTTTGCTCGAAGTGGTGGAAGAGAACGATGAATATACTGTCCAGGAGCGTGACAGGTTGAGGGTTGAAATAGAAGCTCTGAGAGCTGAAAAGGCCAAGATGGGCATGAAGGAGAAATCCAAAGCATCAGTTGCTCATCGTTCTGATAACCCTCGAGAGCATGAGGCTTCAAAGACTCATGTGAGCACTAAAAAGACACATGCCAGTTCTAAAAAGTCTCACCGGTCCAAGCCTGTGGAGAGTTCTGACTCAAGTTCAGAATCTTCGGACAGCTCTTCGGACAGTGAGGGAAATGAAAAGTCCTTGTCCTCCAGCAGTGACGAGGGGCGAACCAGGAAAAAACAAAAGCAAGTTAAAAAGTATTCTAGAAAAAGAGATCGCCATGGAAGAATGAAAAGGCATATTGGAAAAGGGTCATCTCACCGGAGGCATGTAGACCGGATGCTGATGGATCCTTTTGCCTTCCATGATGAGCCAAGTATCTTTGCAACTCCTAATGATGATACCGTGTTCAGTCGTGGAAGGAATTGGAGGCAGTCTCCACTGTCTTCTAAAATCCTATCCGGAAACCTCCCCAAGAGGTTTGATAGCACCAAGATGGAGAAGTACGATGGCAGTACTGATCCGGACAATCATCTGGAACAATTCAAGAACTTCATGATGAACTTTGATGATGATGATAAACTACTCTGCAGGGCATTCTCCCAGTCCTTTACGGGGAGTGCTCTGAAGTGGTACAACAGCCTCCCTCAGGGTTGTATCAGAGACTTTGATACCTTTTGGGTGGCCTTTCGAAGGCAATTTGTGGGGAGTAAGGAGCTCAAGGGTAATGGAGATACCATAATCCATTGTGCCCAAGAGCCAAATGAATCGTTGAAAGAATACATAAGTCGTTTTGTGAACACAAAGAACGGGCTGGCTGATTGCTTTGAACAAGTGGCAATAGCATCCCTGAGACAAGGTTTGAACCCGGGCAACCTGGCCGATTCAGTAACAAGGAAGAAAGCCATGACCTGGGGTGGATTGCTGAATCAAGTCGGCAAGCAAATAAATGTTGATGAAACAAAAAAGACCAGGGTGCACAGGTAGGTGAGATCCACCCCGGTGACACCAACTCCCAATCAAAACCAGTCCGGCAACAAAGCTAGAGAAATCGGACAGGGGCATGGAAGAGGAAAAGCTCAGTCTCAACCAGCTGCTCCTGCACAAAGTCAGCAGTCTAGAAACAAAAGGGGGCCGTGGGTCCAACCGGAATGGTTTGCAGAGCTCAAAGAAAGTGTGGCAACCATTTTCGAAAAAACTAAAGATGAAGTACACTACCGGAGACCGGCAACCTTGCAGTCTCCCAAAGAACATCGAAACAGTTCTTTTTGTCAATATCACAATGATATTGGCCATACTACTGATGATTGCATAGCCTTGAAACAAGAGGTTCAGAACCTGATTGAAAGAGGGAAATTGGGTGCATACGTTAAAAGAAGAGGAGGCAACAGGCCTGACAACACTCACCGGGCTGGTCCGGTTAATGCTGCCCCAGAAGGGGCTATGGTAATCGTTGAAAGATTTGATGTGGAATCTGAATACTTGGATCCTGATCCAACAAGGAACAGAGTGGGTGCAATAGAGGAGCGTTCCAGGTCGGTCTCCGGGCTCATTAAATTCTTTGAGTCCTTGACAATTTTCGGAGGGGACACTGTAACGGCTCCTACCACTTCATCAAGAAAAATGCATGTTCATAATTTGGCTACCCAACTAGAAGGGGGCATGACCTCTTATCAATCGTCAAGTTTATTCTCATTCATTGTCTTTGATGGGGATGATTTGAGAGACATTGCTGGCCCTCATGAAGATGCTGTTGTCATAGGAGCATCGATAGGGGGCAATGAGATAAGGCGAATCCTGGTAGATACTGGGAGCTCTGCCAATATCCTTTTCCTGGATACTTACAAGAAAATGAAAAATCCAGTTGTGATTCAAAAGTCAGACAGATCAATTGTAGGCTTCACGGGCAGCTCAGCTGATGTAATCGGTGAGTTCGAAGAAGAAGTATTGTTGGGCAGAGGCCCTTTCAAGAAAACGGTCAGAATACTTTTCATTGTGGTGGACTGTCCCACTTGTTACAATGCTATTCTAGGGAGATCTTGGCTCTCTAGGATGCACGCAGTGGCTTCGACAGTCCATCAGTGTTTAAAATATGCTGTTCAGGGGCAGGTTGGGGTTGTCCGGAGCAGTCAAAAAGTTGCAAGAGAATGCTATGCCACTGCCTTGGCTCCGCGAACGCTGGGGGCAGTCCGTATAAATGACCAATAGCAGGTTGAGGGACTTTCTGGGGGTGAGGGTGAAATTGATGACCCCAGAGAGACCCCCGGAGTGTTGATCCCAGTGGAGGAGGTTGAGACACACTGCTTGGAAGAAGGGAAATTTGTCAAAATAGGGTCCAAAATGCCACAAGTATTGAAAGAAGAGATGTTAAAATTCTTAAAAAACCATCAGCACGTTTTTCCCTGGTGCAACGCTGATGTTACTGGAGTTCCATCAGAGGTGATTTCCCATCACCTATCTGTCCGGAGAGATGTGGCACCTGTGGTGCAAAAGAGGAGAGCTTTCTCAAAAGAAAAGGCTGATGTCATTGTACAAGAGGTTGACAGACTCACAAAGATGGGGCACATTAAAGAATCTCAGTATCCTTTGTGGACTACCAATCCAGTCTTGGTAAAAAAGAAAAACGGTAAATGGCGAATGTGCATTGACTTCACAGATCTCAATCGAGCTTGCCCAAAAGACTTGTATCCGGTTCCCCGGATAGATCAGCTGGTAGATTCTACTTCTGGGAACAAGCTACTCTCCTTCATGGATGCTTTCTCCGGATACAATCAGATCCAGGTGGATCCAAGAGATCAAGAGCATACCACTTTTGTTACGGATAGAGGTTTACACTGCTACAAAGTGATGCCTTTTGGTTTGAAAAATGCTGGGGCTACTTATCAAAGGTTAGTCAATAAGGCATTTGCTGATCAAATTGGAAGAAATATGGAGGTTTACATTGACGATATGATGGTGAAAAGTGTGGATGAGCAGCTGCACTTGTCCGACCTCCAGGAGACTTTTGCCAATCTGGCCAAAGTAAATTTGAAGTTAAATCCTGAAAAATGTGTGTTCGGAGTGCAGTCCGGGAAGTTCTTGGGGTATATTATAAGTGAGCATGGAATACAGCCTGACCCGGACCAACTCAATGCCTTGTTCCACATGGAGCCTCCACGAAACATTAAAGAAGTACAGCGGTTAACGGGGAGGTTAGCAGCTTTGAACAGATTCATCTCAAGGTCTTCGGACAGATGTGCTCCTTTCTTTCAAACTTTGAAGGGTGCAAAGGGGTTTGAGTGGACACCACAGTGTGATGAGGCATTCAATGAAATCAAAAAGCATCTGTCCTCCCCCAAGACCTTGTTCAAACCAGTCGATGGGGAGACTCTTTTTGTGTATCTGGCTATTTCAAGTTGTGCCATCAGTGCTGTGCTAGTAAGGGAGGTTGATGGGTATCCTCACCCAGTATACTACATCAGCAAAAGCCTGATTGATGCTGAACGCCGTTACTTGAAACTTGAGAAACTAGCATTGGCCTTGGTGATAGCTGCAAGAAAGATGAGGCCTTATTTTCAGGCTCATCCTATCGTTGTCCGGACATCTTTCCCTTTAAAGAATGTCCTTCAAAAAGCAGACATTTCAAGCAGAATGACAAAGTGGTCAGTAGAGTTGGGGGACTTCGACATAGACTTTGCTCCTCAAACAGCAGTAAAAGCTCAAGCTGTGGCTGATTTTCTGGTCGAATTCCATTCTGATAGGGACTCAGAACAACCTGCTGATTCAAAAGACAAAAAAGTGTGGATTGTCCGAACAGATGGAGGATCCAGTGCCATAGGATCTGGGGCAGGAATATGTCTTACTTCCCCCTATGGGGACAACATGTTCCAAGCTATTTGTTTTGCTTTCAGGGCGTCCAATAACGAGTCCGAATACGAAGCAGCTATAGCTGGGTTGAAATTGGCTTATATCTGTGGAGCAAAAAGGGTCAAGCTGCTAAGCGACTCCCAATTGCTTGTCCACCATGCCTTGGGCCTATCAGAAGCTAGAAAGGAACAATTGATTAAATATTTACTTCTCTTGAAAAATGGGGCAATGAAGTTTAAAGCTGTTGTCTATGAGCATATTCCCCGGGCAGAGAATGAGCTAGCAGACTCGTTGGCAACAATAGCATACACGGAGTCCTATCCATGGATCCATGTGCTTGAAAGTCCTTCTATTCAACTTGATGAAGGGGAAAAAGAAGAAGTCTTTGAAATACAAGTAAATAAGCCTCAGGATTGGAGGTCTCCTCTTATACAATATTTGTCCGATGGCATCGTACCTTTGAATAAATCACAAGCCAGAACTCTAAAACACAAGGCTCGTGGTTTGATCATGATTAGAGAGGTCTTGTACAAGAAATCCTATAGCAAACCTCTCCTACGCTGTTTGGGAGATCATGAGTCACAAATGGTTCTCTCCGAACTGCATGATGGTGAGGGATCAGCCCATTGTGGATTTAGAGCATTAACAAGAAGAGTGCTTCTCTCCGGATATTATTGGCCTTCAATAATGAAAGATGCCAAGGAGCTGGTAAGAAGGTGTGACCCATGCCAGAGGTACAACAATGAAATTCATGTACCAGCCATTCCTATGGAATCAATTTCTGAGCCTATCCCTTTTGCTCGATGGGGATTGGACTTAGTTGGGCCTCTCCCTATGGCGTCCGGAGGGCGTAAAACCATAATCGTAGCCATTGACTACTTTTCGAAGTGGATAGAAGCAGCCCCCTTGGCAGGAACAACATCAAAGGCTGTTATAAAATTCATTTTATCCAACATATGTTGCAGATTTGGTGTCCCCCCAGAGAATAACAACAGATAATGGGCCACAGTTTGACAACAGAGAAATGGAGAGCTTCTGTGCCTCAAGGGGTATTCAGCACTGCTTTTCTTCACCCTTCCACCCACAAGCCAATGGGCAAGTTGAAGTGGCTAACAGAACAATACTGTCCGGTTTAAAGAAAAATTTGGAAGGGGCTGCTGGGAATTGGCCTAGTTATTTACAAGAAGTCTTGTGGGCCTACCGGACAACACCTGGGGCTGCAACACAAGAATCACCTTTTGCCTTGGTCTATGGGATGGATGCAGTAGCTCCCATAGAAAAGACACTCCCCTCTTTTCGTGTTCATAACTTCTCCGGACGGGCTAATGAAATGGCAGTTAGAAATCAACTTGATTTAATTGAAGAAAGGCGAGTAAAAGCTCATCTTAGGATGGCACACTATCAAGGCTTGATGAGAAGCAGGTTTGCTTCTAAAGTTAAAAGAAGGGATTTTCAACCAGGAGATAAGGTATTGAGGAAAGTTTTCTTGCATACCAAGGAAAAGCTCTTCGGAAAGCTGGCCCCAACTTGGGAGGGTCCCTACACTGTGGTTGAAAGAATCAAGCCTGGCACATACTGGTTGGAAGACAAAGATGGCAGGATTTTAACTCACCCTTGGAATATTGAACACCTTCGAATGTACTTGGAATAAAGTTTATGTAAATATTTACTTGTTTAAACATCCATGTAAATATTTGGGGGCATACCACTTCCTCTCTTCGGCGCCACGAAGAGCTTTCAATAAAACTTGGAGCATTTTTAAACAATTTTCTAAGTTTTTACAAAATTCTGTTGATTGCCATACTACCCGGACTGAAAGATCTAAGGGATACTTAAATTCTAGCCAGAGAAACTAAACACTCTCACAACACGATAACTCGAAATTACTTAAACTCCAAGATATTTAAACGGACTATGGAATAAAAGAAAGGTTGTGCAAGATAATACGTTCATTCAATAAACTTAAAGTTGCCTTGGCCTTCCAAGGACTTTTTAAACAGGTTTGAGCATAATACAAAAATCTGTCCGGTTAAAACGGACAGCATCACAAAAAAGGTGCCTTGGCCTTCCAAGGACTTTGGTTCGAACAAAAAGTAAACAAAACAAATTACCAACTAAGGTAGAGCCTTTGAAGATGGCTCACCTTCATCTGTTCCCTTGGTCTTGATATCGCTTTTTTCCTCAATGACCTTCTTGCCTTTGGGGTCAGCCTCTTCTTCACCCAGACTCTCTCCGGTTTCCTCCTCGTCACCAGATGAGGATATATCAGTGTACCCTTCATCAACCATGGTCCAATATGGGAGATCATCGTCATCCACGTAACGCCATAGGTCCCCAAGTCTCCTCTTCGGGAACTTCTCGTGAAATAAGAGGACCATGTCGGACTTCACCTTTTCAATCAATAATTCCTCACTCCGTATCATCTCCCTGGCGTAAGCATTGATTTTGGCTTTGATCATAGCCTCTTGATCCTTCACCAAAGCAGCTTTCTCCTCAACGGCCTGAGTCACTGCATTCTCTAAAGCAAGTTTGTCAGTAGTCAGATTGGTGACAATCTTCTCCTTTGCTGCAGTTTCTCCCCTTGAGGCTGTCAAGTCCTTCTCCAATCCGGACAGCTTAGCCCGAAGGTCTTTTACGGTCTCTTCTAAAGAAGCAACTTTTGTGTTGCTCTTCTCTTGATTCTCCTTCAGCTGTTCGTTCGATTCCTTAAGCAAGTCAACCTTAGTAGTGGCAGTCCTGAGGTCATCGGACAGTTTCTCCTTCTCAGACTTAAGTTCTCTGATGGTTTCTGCCTGACTCCGGACTTGCCTTTCCAGGGTGAGTACTGGTTGTACATTGCTAAGGAGGGAATGGGCTATAACATCCCTCTCACTAGAAACCAAGAAAGTCTTACCGTTGAAGTTTACAGTGTTAGAGCTACTGGGGGGAACATATGGCCCTGCGAACTCATCTCTAGACAGACCAAGAAAGTAATCACCTAGAGGAACCAGGCCGGTGACATCCACTTCGTCCATATTAATCTCTCCCCTTTCAATCTCATCAGTATGGAGTTCCCTTGGAATCCCTTCGTTAAGATTCTCTGGGATCTCTTCAGCCAACGTTGGATCAATTGGGAAAGTGGGCTCCGGATCCCGGAGAGCAAACTCTTCTTCTTGAGAAGTCTTCTTCTTTTTTACCTCTCTGTCAGCACTATCGCTTATTTGCTTGCGAGTTCGTTTGGAGGCCCTTGAAGGTTTTGATGGAGTCTCTCCGTGTTTCTTACTTTCCACTTCTACCACCTGAAGAAGGTTTGCATCAACTTGAGCTGGGACTGGCACCTCTGTGTCAGTTGGAGCCTTTTTCTCCGTATCCGCTGCTGTTTTCCTCCCTTTCTTCTTCTGGCCCTTCATTTTACTTGAGGCTTTGGCCCGGAGAGGAAGGAAAAGGGTCCCATCTAGCTCATGAGAACTTCTCAGCACTATGTCATCATCCGGAGGGGTGGAGAACTCCTCCCATGTTAAATCTCTTCGACCTGTGGTGTTCCACAGGTGAGATCTCGCCAAGTTCCCCGAAGTGAAAGCCTTGTGAAACCGGTTCTCCCAGTTCTCTGCGGCCCATGCATTTATCTTGCCACAGGTGTCCTGTCCGGCTTTCAAATAGTCTCCGAACTCTTTTGGCAGTTCTAACAAAACAAAAGAATAACTAGTTAGTGAAAGCTTAAAAAAGGGGAAGATTCGAACAGAAACTTAAGGAAAGAACTTACGATCGCTCCTCCATCTACTTCGAAGAAGGCTAGGATTCTCCCCGACCTTGATTTTATTGCCATTCTCCCATGAGCCACTTACAAACAAAAATTGGCTCCTCCATTTACTCTCCGATTCCAGGAGATCATCGACAGCTTTCAGATCGTTCCCCATGTTGAAGTGATAAAAAGGGAACTGGTGGTGCTTGCACAGATTAGCCACAGCAGCAAACTCTTCCATATGAAGAGGGATTCCGGACAGCCTAGACGCCATAATGCATGACATCAAGGTGTACCATCCGTTGGGGCTCAGCTGTGATGGGCATAGCTTGACTAAATGGAAATAGCGCACTATCTCTGGATCCAATGGGAACCTAAGTCCCCAGTTGAATAGCTCCGTAAAGAAGACTATTTCATTCCTTTTACAATCCATCGGGGTCTCCAGATCGATAGGAATTCGGATTTTAACGTTTTCAGGGATCCCCCACTTGGTGCGAAGCCGTCCCAAATCTCTAGTATGGATAAACGCATACTTGGTTTTTAACAAAGACAAAAGGTACTTAAACTCTACCTTGTGAAAGCAGGGCCCTACTCTCCCTTCGAGGCTCTCCGGCAGATCCGGATGCCTCAGATATAAGTCCTCTTTGCCCTTCTTGGCAACAACTATGGCAGTGTCAGCTTGTCCGGAAGACTCGGACTCAAACCTAGCCTCCTCAATGGAGTCTTCCATCCTCTCCTCCATTACTGTTGGGGGAGCTTCTGCAGAAACAGCCCGGGGAGGGACGAAGCTTGGCACAGCTGATCCTCCGGACTGACGGCTCGTTGTACGTTTCTGAGTTCTCACCTCAGTTTGAGTTTCTGAGGTCGAAGCTTCCTTAGGAGGTAGTGGACTGCTAGCCTCCGGACCAACCGGCCTCTCCCGGAGGGTCCTAACAGTTGTCCCGGACCCTGACTCACTGGTATTTTTTGAGGAGAGTCCCTTAACCAGTCTACTTGGTCTTTTCATGATCAGCTTGTCTGGAGAATGATCGGAGTCGGACCCCATAGCAATAAAGGTGGTTTTCTTCCTAACACTTGTAACAGCGACCCCCGGTTCGACAGTGGGGATTGACTCTTGGACTGATGAGCCAGAAACTACGGGGGAGAGTGTTGATTGAAAGAGTTTTCTAGGTTTCGTACCTTTCGAAGACGACGAACCTCTATCAGATTCTTTGATTGAAGGGGCTGGTTTTTCAACAGGCGACGCTGGAAGCCCTGCTGCAAGTCTCTTCTCTTTTTCAACCCTTTGAGCTTTCTCTAGTTCTGAAAGATTGAGCCAGCCACCCTTGATTAGAGCTGTTCTTGCTGTGAACATAAAACAACTAAGGAAAGTTTGAAGTTTTAGAGAGATGAAGTTTTGAGTGAAATGGCAAAGTAAAAGTGAAAATGAGACTGTGAAAGACAAATGGAATTTATAGTAAATGTAAAGAAGAGTTTGATTCCTAGGAGAATCCGAAAAGTTGGGCAATGATTAAAAACGGCGCTGACGTCATCAATAGCATTTAAAGAAGTAACTTGTTCGAGAAAGTGGTGCAACTTTCAAGGTGAGAAAACGGCTAAAAGTAACCAACCAGAGAGTGACGCGTGTCCCACTACCTCTGACAAAGAACCGTTTGGAATTCGTAACGGTTGGACTGTCCGGGCCTATCTCATTTCTCTTCGAATTGGAAAACCGCTTCTTCAATCGGACTGTTTTTCAGTTCTTTAACAAGGACACTTGTTCAAATACCTAAAAAAGGGGCTCCTGATGAGTCCGAATTCGAAGAGCTCCCCGGAAGGGTAGTCCAAAGTAAATCACCCCGTAAATTCGGACAGACTCCATGACTTCAATTCGAACAGCACTGATTGAACCGGACAGATGATCTTGAACACTGCAAACATAAGGCAGTTCGAACTATGACTAAAAGTACTAAAAAACCTAATCACAATCTGACTAAGCTACCTGTACATCTGCTTAAAACTCATGGGTCTTTAAACATGACCCGGGTCCATTAAACTTGACCCGAAAGCCCATAAGGGCCCAAATTTCACACTATAAATGCCCAACCACCAGCATTAACTATGGGTAAGAAAAATTAACTGCTGCCAGGCTGCTTAATTCTCTCTCCACCCTTGAAACACTTTGAAACACCCTGAAATATCTTAAAACACCCTTAAACACCACCACACCACCGTGAAACACCCTTACGCCGCTTTAAAACTTCACTTAAAATTACCAGCCTACCCTCAGGCTACTTTTATCCACACCAGTTTGCAATGTTAGATCATAAACTTGACCCATTTAAAAGGTCCAACCCACTCAATAAAGCCCATCAAAACCATGCTCTAGAAACAAATTAAATATTAATTATTGTTGTAGTGGGGGGTTGTCTGTAATACCATCTTTAAGTTGAATGCAAAATATTATTTTACCTTGTGCGTGAGAAACACTTTTACCTTAAGTGTAGTCTTAATGTCGAGTGCTTAAGTATCAAATTTTTTTTGGATGATGGATCTTTGTCTTCACTATGATTTCATAAACAGATGCCAACCTTCTCTTTCGTTTTCGGCCAGCTCTTCGTCGTCACAAGCTTTATTATATCTATGAAGCCAGTGCTTCTCTTCTAACCGGTCTCTCCTTTTTTATCTTTTTTTCTTCTGTTTGATCGCTGAACTATTCTCACTTGCTCTTCTCGTTTCCGTTAATTTTGTGAATACATGATGATTGTTTTTCATTTTTTTTATCTTTTTTTTTATTTATTTAAATTCTCAATATATATATATATATATATATGTATATATATATTCATATTATTAGTCTACAAATATATGTTGATCTTGCATATAATCCTGCCATTACTAAATACTGAATTGCGAAATAGTTTTGCTGTCTATATAATATATTTGGGTATTTATAGTCATTAGGTATTGGGTGAAGCGGAAAAAAATGTCACTTTTCATCAGACATAATCCTTTATAGTTTCTAAATAAGATGTCATTCTTTGATGTACATACAACCCTCCAATTTTGTTTACTTGGAGGCTATCTGTTACCGTTATTCTACTCATCACTTCTCATGACTTTATTTCTTCTTAAGCGGGCATTTGTGCGCTGAGATCATGCTTTATATAATTATTAAATTAGTTGTTGCTTGCAGTCATGTCAGCGAAAATCTTACATGAATTGTTTTTGGTCAGTTTTAAAAAGTTAGCCACTTCGTGCTTGTACTGAGAGTCCAATCCATCAAACTAACATCTTGATATGCTTTTAGGTTTTAATTGGCAACTTCAAATTATAAAAGTAAAAACAATAATTAATAAGTGGATCATTCCATCCATAGCAACAACTGATTGAAGTTTGTTTTCTTACTATGCTGAAGTTTGTTTTTTTACTATGCAGTGATATGGATGCAACAATCCTCACGTGCCAATTTTAGTGTAGTAGGAGTTGGATAAAGAGAACGTGGAGCTCTTAAAATTTTACTAGAGGTGGAGGAGAAAACAAAAATAAAAAACGAGTGATGATAATATGCAAAGTTCAAATTCTAAGAAGTCTCCTCCTAAACATGGTTAGATGGACCAAAACACCAGTTAAAACCATGTGCTTTAGACTTTTTTTAGATCATTTCTGATTGGTGATGAGGGTTTCAGTGTCGATAGAAAATTAAAATATTTAAAGAATAATGCACTTTTTCTTATTACTGTTCTAAAATGATTTTACAATTATTAGGCCTTGGCTTTTTTTTATATATTACAAAGTTTTATCCACTATCTCATTATCTCCTAATATTTTTCCAGCTCTTGTTGTGTCCGATCATGGGTTCGTGCTTCACTTCCATGCTCTTCATACTATATTCACAGTGCTCTTAGTGATCTTGTCCGCGTAACAATCGCCTGTCAGTTGGTACCTTCGATTGGCAGCGACCCGTGTATTAGTCATGGTATAACTTAGACTTTACATGGACGACATAGGTAGTTGCATTTTGCTATCCGTTGTCACTTCCTATCCCGCAATATAACCGAGCATACCTCATTCTGGTTGATGGGTCCGACTGGAGAGTTATGCTTTATCAAGACCCCCCCTACTCTTTTTAAATGTGAACTTCAGTGGTAGTTTGAATTTTAAATTGATTAAAAGATAACTGGGTGTTGTTTGCCATACCCCTTTTATGCTTGCCATATGTCTTTTTCATGTTTTACTTTTGATATGTAACGACAAACAATCTGTATGTTGATGTCAGTACCTAGTTGCCACACTTCTCATATCCTACACCTATGTCGACCTCGGTCCACCGACCGACTGGTCCGACTTTTCCCGTGTTTCCTTTTGGCTTCTTTACGAGCTCGACCTATGATTTGGTCTGCTCAGCTTTGCATGACTATTCTCTTCTTGTGGGAATTACCCCCATATCAGGGCACCCCAGTTCAGAGATTGAATGTCATAGACGTAAAATTCCTGAAATAAAAAATAAGAGTAGAAGAGAATATTTCCAATACTTGTAATATATAACGGTAGCTTAGATGACGTCATTATAACAACGATGAGTTTTGTTGAATAACCCCCAAGAGATTGCCAATTGTTGATTATTACAGACGCGTGATAGCGAGTGGTCTGACACCTAAATTCTATTTTCAAATTAGACGCTTTAATTTAGGTATGGTGGCGTGTTAAGTTAGATGTCGCCATTTTAATCACGCGTACTGTTAATCATTAGTTTAAAAACCCATATTTATCGGCTTTTGCAAATCATAAACCCGTAGACTAGTTTTTGAAGCGACATCGCACGCATCTCCTGAGTTTCTTCACCAACTTTAAGCATAAATTTCAGGCGAATCTTCATACTCGTATATGTATTTACTAATCTTTCACCATTTTATTGTCACAATAACAAATACCTTGATACTAGACCCTCTTGGTGCGAGTATAGGGTCCCATACAACCCCATTAGTGGTAGTGGTGTTCAAGTGTTAGTTGTTCCAACAATTGCATACTCTTACCCCTTCCACATTATCGTTACAGTAGATCTAGGCACAAGATGGGTCCCAAAAAGGTTGTAAATAAGAAGGAGAAAACAGTTAGAATTATAGAATCAAAGATTGAAGAAGTTACATTCGTTTGAGGTATCTCCCCTATTTATATCTCATTCCCGTTTGTGGACGGTTACGAGGGACTTTATTCCCACATACTACACTCATTACTCCACTTACATCACGAAGCTTATATTTATGGCTGAAATTACCTAGTGGTTTGACCAAGACTTATTGTGTCATTAAGTCATAAATTAAACCGTTTCTCTTTTAGACCGCGCTGAGTTTGCTTCAGGCGCGTGCTTGTCCGAACATGACTTCATAACTTCTTCGTTTAGTTTTACCGCTCGGTTTGAGAAACAGAATGCCCCGAGCAGCACTTGCTCATTTAACCATTGTCAGCTCTTCCTCAATTCATTCAGTCTTCAGCTCTTCCTCAACTCGTTTGGTCTGCTAACATGCTCGTTGGATTTAATCGTTGTTACCTTCTTTTATTGATTTTAACTCTATTCTTTACTCAACTCGTCTACTTCCTCATTGTATCTCTGTATTTATTTCTAGATCGGGCTCGTCATGCGTCCTCACACCAGATTTATCTGCTCGGCTTTTTGGGTTCTGCTCGTCTAGGTTATACCGCCTTATCAGGGCACCCTTCTAGTTTATGGATTTAACATTAAACTAAATGGTGAATCGATAAATTTGAAATCTATGTAACAGAAAATCAATTGGTGTCGGATTTGAACATGGATCAAGTTACTAACGGTGGTTACTTTCTATCATTGTTTTTTGCTTAGGCGACAAGTGGATGAAGTGTAACTATGACAATTCTGACACGATCGTTTTTAGGAATTAGTACATGGTGCTTGGGTTCTGAAGAAGCGTGCGAATTATTGCTGACGTTTTCCCAAATTATTATACGTGTGCATTTGGTAAATTACCATATTACCTTGAACACTAAGCATAGTATCCCTTAAGCGCTTATTTTTGTTGCATATTTGCGAAATCCATAGTTTTCATCTGCTTTCGAAAGGTGTCTGTTGATTTTTAATCTGCAACCCAGGTAATTTTTTTTGTTTTACTCTTACACATATAATGTTTAGTAGTTGTTGAAACCCTAGATTGAAGTGGTGATGCTGCGATTATGACGACAATCAAAAGAAACTCGTATACACTGGGTGTTGAACCAATTTCCCACCGTCTGCTTTAATCATGCTTATTCGTGTTATTAACTCATTACAGTCTAAATAGAAACAATGGCACCAAAAAGGGCGACGAAGAAGAAAAATGGAGAAAACTCCAGTATCTAAGTTTGAAGACCCCTTATTCCTAGAGAGCTACGTTTCCCAAATAGCTCACAAATATGGATATTTAGATGATGTCGGGTTACTCAGTTTTAGGGCGAGGTATGCGATACCGGAGGATGTGATAGTGAGGGTTCCCTTGGTCGGTGAGCACCCATATCAGGCCAGGGAAATATAGACCTGCTTGTTTACGACTGTGTTTGACTATGGACCGCGCCTTCCATTGCTCATGCTAATTCGTGATTTTTTTAGCGTGATAGGCATTTGTCCTACCCAGCTGTCTACTAACAGGTGCAGGATGCTGCTTAGTGTAGTACTTAGCTCACGCTTGCTAGGGATTAAGATATGTCTGGCCGATTTATTATTAGCTACTGATGTAACCAAATTCACCAAGTCTCATTTCTTCTATATCCAGCTAAAAAGAATGAAAAAGATCGTTCAACTCCCCTCGCCAGATAAAAACTAGAAGAATTTATTCGTGTTTGTGTCTGGAAATCGGGAACATAAGAAACCGATAATGAAGCTCCAATTATAGAGGAGGTGAATAGTGAAGTGTAAGCATCAATAGAAAAATATGTAGACTGAATTAATCTATAGTTGAATGTTGGATACTGAACTAGTCTGTAACTTGTTATGCAGGTGAATGAGCCAATCAAAAATGGTTGAAAGAAAGGTTATCAAAATGGTACGTAAATTATTTGATTAAGGTCAGAAATCTTGCCATCTTCACTTGGTTACGAGAGCCTAAACTGCCTTCGTACAATTCAATTACCTTAGATGAGGTTTTTGGCCGGTACCAGAGTTGACAGTCACAAAGGACAGAAGAGTAATAGTGTCATACGGTGCAAAAGCCACCATGGATCGTATCATAGCGCTGATGAAACAAAGGTATCGACAGAAAATAGTATTGGGATTTGGCTTTCAGTGCATCAGAACCGCAAAGGCAAAGAAGCTGAGGGGTCATCCTTAGTTCCATGTCAACAAGATGGGAAATGGAAGAATGCTAGCCATTTAGGGTGTCACTCAGGTGAACCTAATGGAGAGGAATACCCCTGAAGGGCAAGGAAATACCGATGGTGACCGAGTGCGACATGAGCGGGATGCTGAAAAAGATGATAAAGAATTTACCTCTTTAGTAAAACCCTAGAATAAGAAACAAAAATTGATACTGGATGCCGTTCCTCTGGCAATGAAAAAACTTTTACAGAGAGATGAAGAGAGTGGTAGTGGGGAAATTGTATAGGAAAAATCATCTGATTCTATCATTCCCCATCCAAGAGTTCAAGGACGAGGTAAAGGGCCCGATATTGCTGCTGATCCGATCTATCTAGTGGAGGACAATGAAGAAGAAGGAGATGGCCCCATAAAGGTGGTTCCAAAAGATATAGCTGAACATATGAAGAATTTCTTGAAGTCATCTACTATTCACCCCTCATCCGCAGTCGGGAACAAAATGAGCTCATTACCTCCGCTAGACAACATGGTAAGGCCCACGGTGGCTGCAGTAGGGAATGCCGGTACTGGGACCAGTCATAAAAACGTTAGCATAGACGATCAATTATCTGAACATGAAAGACCCTTTAGCTGCACCATTACCGTTGCATCTGATCCAGTAAGTGCCGTATGGAATGAGGCTCAGACATACCCCATCGAGCTTCCTCCCTTTATAGACGCTTGATTTTATTGTACAATTTTGTTGGAAGACTGTAAACCTAGAATTTGGCTTTTGTCTCATGTCGTGACTCTTATTTTGCTGAACTGAATTCTTGTGGTTATCTGTTATTATATTGAAAGTTTGGGGTCGCCCCTTGAATGATGAATAGATTCATGATGAGATATGTTACAAGAGATGTGTTTATTACTTGGTATAGTTGTATATGGTGATCCTTACAAGACCGACATCAGTAAGGCTCATTGGGTAGCTTAAGACGGAGTGTGGCTTTCTAGCTGAATCGCGGTGAGGTCGTAAAGACCCTATTGCATAGCATGCTATAGACTTGGTTTGTAACCAGTTCGCCAATATACCCAGTACAAGGTATGAGGCACAATACGGCCTTTGTGTAGCCCATAGATGTGGGTAATTAGCCCGATTGTGTTTATAGACACTTAGTATGAACTCAGTGTGGTCCCTTGCGTAGCCCCTTAGGTGTGGTCAGTGACCCATTCGCTAATTTTAAGGATGTAGAGCTCGTAATAAACACATGATGACGAAAGTATAAATCATGTTAAGAAGAAAATCAATTGTTTAGATGCCTCATTAAAAAACCTTCCCGCGCCATCAGGGAGGAAAAAGAGTGCATCATTACATTCTACATGGTGGCTTGGTATGATGATTTCTGCTGGTACGATGGCTTCGCTTCCATAGATGAGGGCAAAATTTATATCCCAGGTTGTTGCTTGAGGTGTAGTTCTGTATGACCATAAGACCTCAGCTAATTTTTCTAGCCATTTTCCCTTGGCTCCTTTAAGTTTTTTCTTAATTCCTTATAGTATCATTCTGCTAGTTACTTCACCTGACCATTGGGTTGGGGGTAATATGGCGTGGAGAAATATTGTGCAAGGTGGTGAGCACTGAATTCTGGAACTGTGGGTCGTTATCTATCATCACGATTCGTGAGATGCCATAGCAAGCCAAAATTTGATTAGGAAGGAAATCACAGACCTCCCATGGTCGGGTTCGGAATAAAGCTTTTGCCTCTATCCATTTGGATAAGTAGTGGAGTGCAACAATCAAGAACTGCCTCTTTCCAATTGCCATTGGTAGAGGTCCAGCCAGGTCGATCCTCCATTTATCAAAAGAACAAGGAACATGAATAGGTTGCATAGGTTCACTTGGCCTATGATGTGTGTTATCATATTGCTGACATTGATGACACTGCTGTACTAGATTTTCCGCATCGGCTGCTAATTTCAGCCAATAGTATCCGACCAACAGAAATATTTGAATTAGACTACGGTGCCCATAGTGAGCGCCTGATTTTCATGAATGCAAATCGTATATGATTGAACTTGCCTCCGATCGATCAAGACATCGAAGTAGGGGTCGGGTGACACTTTGTTTGTAGAGAATATTGTCTAACACAGTATATCACCGCCTTAAGTTGCAGGGCTATAGCGTCGCCCTTATTAACTAACAATACAGCTGAGGTAAAATATTATAGATAAGGTTGTCTCAAATGGGTAAAAATATGGATTGTTTGGATGACCTCCTATTTAATGATTAGTTCTATCATTGGTAAACTTTGAAGGAGGACTAAAGGATTCTCCCCTGAGGCTACCATTTTAGCTAACATATCTGCTGCAGAATACTCTAAGCGTAGAGCCTGTTCATATGAAACTTAGGCGAACTTGGATTCATATTCCTTTACTTTAGAAAGGTAGCTCCGGATTCCTTCCTGTTTCGCATCATAAGTGCCTACAATTTTGTTAACAACTAACTGCAAATCCGATTTAATCCTAACATTGCGCCCCCTACATATCAAGGCTAACTTCATGCCACACAAAATGCCTCGTACTCAGCAACATTATTTGTGACTGGGAAATTGAACTTGATCGCTTGCTTAACCTCATCTCCATTTGGCAAGAACAACATAACTCGAGCCCCTGCACTTGATGTGCTAGATGCGTTATCGATCTTAATAATCTGTTCCTCTTTGTTGGGTACCTAACTAGAGGATGAGAATCCAGCTAGGAAATTGGATATGACTTGGCCATTGATAGCCGTCTGCGGCTTGAAGTGTATGTCATATTCACCGAGCTCGACGCTCCACTTAGTTAGACGCTCTGATGCATAAGGATTTTACAAGATCGCACACAAGGGAAAAGCCGTTCACACACTTATTACATGCCCTTGAAAATATGGGCGCAGTCTTTGCGCAACAGTAACTAATCCCAAAGAGAGTGTTTAGAGGTTGAGGTATCTGGTTTTAGCGTCTATTAACGTTTGACTGGTATGATATACCGGCCGTTCTACTCCGTTGGGCTCACAAATCAAAACTGAACTGATAGAGAATGAGGACACCGAGAGGTATAAAAATAATGGCTCACCGGCCACTGGTGCAGATAAAAGTTCGGGAGAAGTGAGATATAACTTGAGTTCGGTAAAGGCCTTGTTATAGTTCTCCGTCCAAGTGAACTTCTTTGCTTATCTTAATATTTCAAAAATATGAATTTTATCTGATGCTCGAAAAATAAAACGTGATAGCGCTGCGAGGCGCCTCGTAAGGCAATGTACCTCCTTGATAGTCTTTGGGGGTTCCATTTGTAAAATCCCATTCAAGTGGACACGGTCAACCTCTATGCTATGTTGAGTCACCACATAACCGAGAAATTTACCACTAGTGATCCCAAAGGAACATTTAACCGGGTTAAGCTTAAATTTGAACTGACGGAGTAAGTCGAATACGATTTGTAAAGTTTCTAAGTGTTGAGCTTCAGTATGGGTGATGATAATCATATTGTCGATATATGCCTCTAAATACTTTCCCAAATGATCCTAGAAAATATGGTTTATCAACCACTGGTACATGGTTTCTGCGTTCTTCAAACCAAAATGCAAAACCGTGTAGCAATATAAGCCTCTTTCAATCTGAAAAGCAGTGTGATCTTGATCTGACAAGTGGAGCCGGATTTGATTGTACCCCGAATAGACGTCCATGAACGACATGTACTTATAGCCAGATACCGAATCGACAAGTTGATCGAAACGAGACAAGGGAAACGTATCCTTAGGGCATGCTTGGTTTAGATCGGTGAAATCGCCGCACATCCTCCATTGACCTCCTTTATTTTTTACTAACACCGGATTGGAAATCCAAACAGGGTACCTCGCTTTTATGATGTGGCAGAGGCAAGATAATTTTGCCATCTCCTCCAGGATGGCCTCTTGTTCTTCCAGGGAGAAAGATCGTCGCTTCTGGCGTACTGGCTTAACACATGGGTTGATTTCCAGTTCATGACATATGAAAAAAGGATTAACCCCTGAAACACCACTTGCTTCCCATGCAAACACATCTTCTTGGCTAGTAATGCGATTAAAAATGTCTTAAAACGAGGTGATAACTTACCCCATATTCGGAGTAGATTCCCTACAGCTATTGGCTCATCTAGTGCTTCCGAAATTGTATCAACTGATTGATCCAACTCACGAGGATCATTGATTGGGTCAGGCGAGAGAGGTGTAGGGATTCTCGCTCCGGGAGTCCCCTTGCCGCTTTATTTCTATTAGAGGGGTTTGGATGGGTCCACTATAACTGCGTAGTAAGTTCGCACTGTTCGTTGGCTCTCTCAAATTATACCGACGGAGTTTCCTACCGAATACTTCACGCAATTCCTAAATGTACACGGCGTTGCCTTCATTCTGTGAAGCCACAGTCTCAAAATAATTGTGTGGTATGGGCTAGGCGAAGCGGAGATTATGAACAACGTTTTGAGCTCTTTCTTTGTTGCTCCGTGCCCATATTTTACTAACAATTCTACTTCCCCCACATATTGCAAAGTTCTTCCCTCATACTCGAGCAATGTGCGTTGAGGGGGCTTGTATCGTGGCACATTTAGCATGCGTTTGAAACTATGTTTAAAAATTATATTAGTTGAACTGTCCCATCTACTAAAACGCGGGTTACCATAACATCCCCGATATTCATATGAATGGTCAAGGCATCTTTATGGGGTATGCTAACGCCTCTGAGATCATCGCCATTAAAGGTTAGGTCGGTCACTAGGTCCCTGTAGCTGCGGTAGGAATTGGTGAAAATTTCGTATACATCAAGTTTGGTTCTTGATCGCTTGTTAGAGGTGGTTCCTTAGGACGCCGCAGGATTTCCTCCAGCTATGGTAAAAAGGGATGAAGCAGTACCGTGATTGACTTTGAAGTTATTGGAGGCTTCTAACTCCTTGATATTAGCATTTCTGCGTGTCGCCGCCTCTGTTTCATCTAATACTCCCGAATGTCTTCTTGCAATTGTAAGTAGCCATTGTTGTTTCCTTGCATCTCCCTCTCCCTCATTTCTGGGCTTGTCGTCAATGGGTAAACGAGAATCTTCTCGTAGATCATCATGTGAGCGCTGCTCGTGTCGCTTGATAAACTGCACTAGCTCCCCATTGTCAATGAGTCTATGGATTTCCTCCCGAAGTTGCGAACACTCGTCTGTTGGATGTCCATGGTATTTTGCTAAGTGCACAAATATCGATTAGATCGCTTGAACCAAGGGCACTCATCACACACGGCGTTTGGTACTTAATTCTCCCCCTCGTTCGATCATATATAACGGAAATTGCCTCGGTTAAAGGAGTGAACCTTCTATAAGTATTTTGAAAGTGTTGGGGACGTTGGCTGGTTTCCCTCTGAGGCTGTTCTTCAATCCTCTTCTATTCTGATCCCGTTTCCTTGAAATCCGACCCATGCCTGTCTGGTGAGCCTCCCCTTCGGGTATCATTAACTCTGATGAAAGTATTCGCTCGGGCCAGTAGGTCCCCTATGTTTTCCGTTGGGAATTTGATGAGATCTGCGTAGAGATCCCCCTTTCGCTCAAGCCCCCCGCTTGAGCAAGTCCACCGCCATGTTTTCCGCTAAATCTGGCAATGCATTCATAGCATAAACAAAAAGTCTAACATAACTTTTAAGAGACTCACTTAGTCGTTGGTAAAGATCCATGATCGAATCCCACTCACGCTTGAGCTCTTTGTTTACAACGAACCTTTCCCTAAATGCTTTCCAGATACTATCGAAATCATGGATGGATCATTTTGGTAGGCTACTGAACCAATTCATTGCGTTGCCTTTAAGGTTCATAGACAGTGCTCGGCACAACATCGCATCTTCCAGGTTGAACACCATCATCATGTTACAGAATTGTTTCAGATGTCTCTCAGGATCGTCTGTTCTGTCGTAGGCCTCCATTCGAAAGAGGTAAAAATTCCTCGGCAGCTGTCTTGAGAATCATTTTGGAGAATGACGATTCATTCAGAATGTAGGACGATAGCCTCTGGCGCACTTGATTGTAGCAAAACTCCTCATCTTCTTTTGATCGCTTGGAAGATGTAGGGCTGACCTCCTTCATAAGATCCATTTATTTGGATCAATTTTTCCTCAGCGCTCTCCTTCACCTTCTTGCTTGTCATCACACTTAGAAGACCGTTCCACCATGTTGGCCTTGCTAGCGTCCGGACTAGATTGATGATTTGCTCGACTAGTTCCCTTAACTTTAGCGGTTAGAGCGTGGAGAGAGTCGTTCATTCCCGCCATGGTCGCATGCATGGCTTGTTACCTAGCATCACGCTCGCATGCTACTCTTAGCTGCTCCTGCTGAAGATGCTGGATCTGCTGTTCCAACTATTGGAAGGTCGAGTTCGTTGTTCGTTAGCTTCCATCGTATCACGAGTCATGGGAGTATCTACGAGCCGGTGAGATTGGACATCGACCCCGTTAACGGATGCGAGCGGTAGCGATTGAATCACTGGCTCTCCCGACCCGACATGTGCCCCAATCTCTGCCTCCTAGGTATCAACTGGGATGCTATACAATTACCCTGCCTGAGCAACGGGTTTGTTATTATTCTCTTGCTTCCGACTGCATCACTTGATTCCTGGATTCCTCTCTCGATTCTTGACCTAGTAACTACCATGTTTTAAGTGACTGATAACTCTTTTCTCACAGACGGCGCCAAATTTGTTAAGGGAAATGACAAAGAATTTTCTAAAGTAGAAAAACTAATATTGTAAAAAAAGAAAGAAGTTACAGTCGTTTAGGGTATCTCCCTTATTTATATCTCATTCTCGTTTATGGGCGGTTATAAGGGCCTTTATTCCACTTACTACACCCATATCTCTATTTACATCATGGAGCCTATATTTATGGCTGAAATTACCTAGTGGTTTGACTAAGACTTATAGTGTCATTACGTTATAATTCAAACCGTTTCTCTTTTAGACCGCGCTGAGTTTACCTCAGGCGCGTGCTTGTCCGAACATGACTTAATAAAACTCACTACTGGATAAACTGCTTTTTACAACGATCATGCTTTTCCGGTTGCCAATCTGTTATACATAGAAATGTATTTACAACACAATGTGTTTTGACCCATTTAATGAAAAATGGGTTAGTTTTTAAAACAGAATTGCAACGAACGTATTCTTTGGTTGAACAACATTCTGTGTAGAAATGGATCTGTAACGGTGTTGTTTTAATTTTTTTTTAAATTTTAAATTAATTAATTTTGGCCAATTTATGTTAGTGCCTCTTTTTTTTCCAAATATTTTACCAAAATTTAAAACAGTCACGATTTGGCGGTTGTTTTTACAAAATTATTATACCCAATTTGAAATCAACTCAATTTGTTATAACTCATTTAATACATAGACATAAATCAAATATATATTTTTCCCAACTTCGACGCGAACCTTTTATTTCTCTTCTCTGTCTCTTTCTTCTACCCTTTTCTAATTTATTTTCCCTAATGGTTAATGTTTTCTATTCCGGTCCCTCTATCTATTTTAGTGAATTTTTTTTCTTAAGATCTATATGAAGATCAATCTTTCTCTTTGGCATATGTCTCTTTTTACTATGTTTCGAGATTTTTTAGGTGCGAAATCGTTTCGGTTCCGGTTTTAATCCTTATTCTTTCAACAGCTCGCAACAATATTTCCACTTGCAGTAGTTCATGCCTCGGGCAATATATTTACACCCATGAGTCTTGGTAAAGTCATTGTTTCCTTCACTCACACCATCAAAGCTATGAGACCCTTTTTCGATTTTGCTCTCTACTATGTTTCTTGGTTAGGTATGGATTCCTTTTATCTTTACATTTTGTTTTTACTAATTATGTTTAAGGATTAGATTAAATGATCTAATGATTTTGTTTGTAGTTGTTTTTATGATAAAAATTTGGTTGTTTTTGCTCTAAATATTTGTGTGTCAAAAAGGGTATGACTGTTAGAGAATCTAGCTAAAATTGTTTATATGGGAACACTAGTTCTATGCTACTATTCGATAATTGTAAAGTGGAATATCTATAAATCCCATTTGAACAATTAGCTATGTCTCAATCAACGTTTGTAATTTGTATACCTATGTGCTGAAACATACACCTATACCTTCGGTGGTTGCATCACTTGTACCTGTGGTTGGTGGAGTGCTTCTTGCCTTAGCGATTGAGGTCTCTTTGGTAACAATATGTGAATTGAATTGTTTGATTTCATTGGTATTTCGAAGTTCATTTAGGTATTTCTTAGGGATTAAGTGACTAATCTGTTCAGCATAATATTTGCATCAGAAACGCTAATTTCTTAGTCAAATAAGATATCCGGATAACTGATTTTGTTCATATGTATATGTTAATATGCTTTGATGTCAAGGTTATAACTAATTTTTAGTATTATTACGATCGTTGCAGGCATATAGAAGGAAATTGGATCACTGCAAACATAAGTATGATGCTCTATATGCAAAGATATACTTGAGGTTTCCTATCCTTTGCGACCATTAGTTACGATTACATTGCAGTTTACTCAGTCTTCTGATCCTACCAAATAAATGGCCCGGATCACAAGAAGCAGCTGTAAGGTACACGAGTCTCTTATATTGACCTTTATAGACTTCAATATAAATCAAATATACTGAGCTTGTAATTACGTTCGTGTTTCAGACGGGCACCTAATGCCTCATTTTATATGCAACAATTTTCTTCCAATTCACACCAACAAACTATACCATTTACCAAATCAAGAAGCTGGGCTTTCTAATAACATAAAACAATTATATCCTCCACCTTCAAGTTAACTCATATTCAATACCACAATTTTCAATTAGTTGAACATGCAGCAAAAGGGGTTCCATTGCATGGAAAATTAGAGGAGTAACATAATCCACAAACTATCGGGTGTGAGGTAAAATTTTGCTTATCATCATTGAGAACTTCTACCAGAGGAATTCAACTAAAGTTTTTATTACGAAAGTTGTTAAGCTACACAACACTCTTAATGTAGACAAAAATAGTAATTTGACCAAGAGAGTTGCAAAACAGTCGGTCAAATATTAGTATACACCTATTTGCTAAAGTAAATCTTGACATTGACAACAATGGCGGTTGCTTTGTTTTAATATTATAGAATATTATATACCTTGTAGAATTTAAAGGTTTATTATTTGTCGAAACAAATATGGAAATAGCAAACTAGCTTTGTTTTGTCCGTGTGTTAAAGGACTAGTGTTGGTGGCTATAATCTTTAGTGGTGGCTACACTCATGTTATTAATTCAATCACTTTATTGAATATTTCTAGTATTATAAATTGGAAATTTATGTCACGTTTAATCATGTCCAAAATTTCACAATTTCTTACCATGTTTGTTTATGTGTAAGAACTGGTATCGTAAACAATGTTTACCCTATTTATGTGTAAGAACTAGTTTATCATGCCTTACACAAGCAACAACTAAAATATTGGCAAAGGAGTAGAGCTCAAATGTAGCGTATAACTACGCATACTCAAGTTTGTGGCTTCTTTATCTCTTCATGGAATCATGGAAATGTATTTCTGCTACTACGAGCTTTTAACTGTCTTTGTTTTCTTATTCAGGCGATGCATGCCCAAACTTCAGTTGTTATTGGCATGAAATGTGCCACTAAGGCGATGACAACTATGAATAAGGTCAGTTTTATTTCCAAATACTTAGGTTGTGTTTGGTTTGCCAAATTTTCACTCATAATTAGAAACGAAGGGAAATTCTATTTGCCTGCTGAAACCAAATTCACGTTTTTTTTTGTGAAAACTATTTTATTTTATAATATATTCGTATTTTTATCTCATTTGATAAATTTGTATCCATGAACTGAAGATTTAAAAATCCTAGAATAAATATTTAGAGATTATGAATTAACTCTAGTATTGTTAAAGCATGTACAGTCGTACATGTTAAAATTATATGTTAACTATTGACACGTAGGATAAAAAATATGATTTACCTATTTTTTAGCTAACTAATTTGAATGGGCTTTAGTCGTATATATTAAAAGATATTAGTTAACGAATAAAATAACAAAAAAGAGAGAGTGGAGGAGAAAAAAAAGGAAAAATAACCGCTAAAACACAATGGATATATCTGCTAACTCGCTCTGGGAATTTAACAAACGAGTTAACAAAAATTACTTCCACGTCATCTAACTTCAATCTTAACACGTTCACTGGAGTAGATTTTTTAGTGTGTTAACTAAAAATCAAATTAACAAATGATTTAACACTTCCGCTGTACATGCTCTTATCTGTTTGCATATTGTAGATATTTTTTTTATTGTGCATTTTCCAATATATGTTTCCGAATGAGATTGTTAATTTCTGTCATCCTAAGAAATACATCAAGTCCGTGTATTCAGCTTTTAGTGGTGCAACTGGTATGTCCATGTAACCATATTTTTTATGTTATGCACCTTCTATAAAAAAGTGAAGTTTAGGCAATAATATCCTTTTTTTTATTGTTTGCAACCTTTGCATTTTAGTAACATTTTTATAATATGACATTCAGCTAGTAACCCCAATGTGAGATAAAACTTATTGTAGCAACACGAACCATAACAATTATGATATACAATCCTGGTTGTTCTGTTTTAGAAATGATTGAATATATGTTATGGGGACTTGAATTAGGTTTTATTAAATTTTATTATTTTATTGTATTTTAAACAGAAAAAACATCATTAGAGGTGCCGCAACATGCAGAAGCCAGTAATTACCGCAACTAACATGCTAGAAAACATGATCGATCATACTACACATCCAAGGGTTGAAGTTTCTGATATTGCAATTGTAGTATGAAAATGAGGTGATGTAATCATAATTTTTGGAGAAACTGCTCGTGGAAAGTAAGTTATAATGCTTAAATTTGTGTTGGGACAAGGAAGTAATTATCCCGGTAGTTTATTTATTTTAGTGATATCTTGAATTTTGCTTTTAATTAGTGTTATCTCATACCTTGTTAGAATTTGGTAATAAAATGCATGATGTTGTTCGTATTGAAATGCGAGCTTCCATTGAATTATGAATATATTTTTTAATAATGTAAAAATATTTTGAATTAAATGATTTAAATATCTAAAAAAATGAGTTTGTATGAAAATGAACGATAAAAAGCAATTGTTCAATAACCTAGATCAAAATGCTTTACACTAAAATGACAAAATCTAGATCATTTGAGTTTTGTATATGAACTAAACAATAAGATTATTACTATTGCTTCATTTATCTTGGTATATGCAAATCAGGAACATAAATTTGGTGCTAGGTAGATAGTTTCCAAAAATTTAAGATTTTCTAAGCAATAACTTTCAGTGAACTCTATTTGTAAATTGAAAGAGTTGCTAATGACGTGAAGATTTCTCAAAACAGAGAAGAAGACAACTTCGGGCTTGGTAGCTATTGATAGGATGAAGATCATGTCATATTTGTATTGTATTTTGTATCTTCGAATAATATTTTGTTATTCAAGTAAAGCTATATAGTATTTTAAATTTGCGAATCATAAAATAAACCTGTATAGCTATTATTTTTTTAAAAATTTTCGTGAAATTAACAGCAAGTTTGCAATGTTGTTAGTGAAGACATTAGGATCAGTTAATATGTAACCAGATGACAACCACGTTTGCAATGACAGACATGCTAACAAATTTAACCGTTTGGATGATATGGTGCAACGAACTAACAATACAAGTTGCAACGTTGTGACCCGGTTTTATTCGGGTCAATTTTGAAACGCCGCTCATTGCAAAACTGTGGCAGAAGAGTTTTGGTGGCAACTGAATTTGCTTAATAACCCCACTTAACACAGCCGGCATTGCCGGTGTCCAACCCCTTGCAAAGTTCTTTTTGCAACGGCATCGAAACGATTTTCGTCGTTCTTAGACCGTTGTAAAAGCCAGTTTATCCAGTAGTGATTTATTTGCTCGGTTTTACCGCTCGGTCTGAGAAACGGGATCGCCCAAGCGGCACTTGCTCATTTGACTTTGTTCATATCTTCCTCAATTCATTCAGTCTTCAGCTCTTCCCTAACTCGTTCGGTCTGCTAACATGCTCGTTCGATTTAATCGTTGTTACCTTCCTTTATTAATTTTAACTCTGTTCTTTACTCCGCTCGTCTACTTCCTCATTGTATCTCTACATTTGTTTATAGACTGGGCTCGTCCTGCGTCCTCACACTAGAGTTATCTGCTCGGCGTTTTGGGTTCTGCTCGTCCAGGGAATACTTCCTCATGAAAATTAGTGAGAATGATGGAATCAGAGATTGAAGACCTTGATTTTTTAGAAAACTACTTTTCCCAAATAGATTATTAGTATGGGCACGTAGATACCACTAGTGTCCCTGGTTTTAGGGCCCGATATAGTATACCTAGTGACGTTACCGTTAGGGTGCCAGATGCCGGAGAACATCCCTTTTAAGCAAGGGAGAATGAAACTTGTTTATTTACCATAATATTTGATTGATGTCTGCATTTTCCCTTGCCGAGCTTAATTTAATATTTCTTCAGCTTTCTAGGTATATGCTCGACTCAGCTAGTAGCAGATGGTTGGAGAACCTTGTTGAGTATACTTCTAAGTTCACGATTGCTTGGTATATCAATTTTTCTAACAGATTTGTTAGCTGTAATAGACATGGCCAAATTTGCTAAGTCTTCTTTCATTTGTGCTCATTAGCCGAGCTCTAACAAGAACTGGAAAAATTTCTTTGTGTTTGTCTTTGGTAACTGGGTGCATGAGAATGTAATGCTGAGCTTGTAGTTTGAGTGGAGGGGGAAGACCAAATGTAGGAATGTTCATGGCCGAAATCTACATTGCTAGCGACTTTATGTCACTACTAACTGAAATATTTACGTGCACAGGTGAAGGAAAACACTAGGAGTGGTGTAAGAAAGGCCTACCAAACGAGTTGTCAACCTACTTATCACAGTTGCGAACCTAGCAAGTTCGACGTCGTTACAAAAACCACTAAGATTGTTTACTCAAGTTAACTATTTACAAGCTGGGTTGTGGCCAATTGCTGAGCTGACAAGACTGTAAACATGACGAATTTTGGAGAAAAATTAACAAATGCACTTATGGGCATTGATGGAACATCGCTATAGGGATATGAATAACACTGGAGTATTTTTGTCCATCCCTCGCGACAGAAACTTAAAGGAAGCAGAAGGATCCTCCTCCATACAAGTTCAGTCAGAGTAGGAGGGAGATGAGTTGAGTGTAAGGGGTGCTGCTGGAGAGAAGGAAGCTCCACCCTCTAGCAATACGAATTTAAATATGGGACACCGGTCCCGAGTCGTGGAGAGTGACAACAAAGGTTTAGAAGAAGAGAGTCGTCAATTAAAATATTCACAAGTGATAGTGGATGCATAACCACTGGAGATACGAAAACCACAATTGATTAATGAAGAAGAAAGTGATGGAGGGATGCTATTTGATGGCGAAGATAGGCAACCCCCAATGGATAAGCAGCCCTCAATAGATAAAGCTAAAGAGAAAGCTCCCAATGTGATCAATTTGGAAGCATCTCGGGCATATGGGAAGAAGAGTCAGGCAGAGGGAATCAATGATGAGTGCAGCCTAAGAAGAAAATTCCTGAATATATTGCTCGTGGGATGAAGCAGTTTATTAAGACTCGAGTGTGACCAACTTTTGTACATGAGGTGGTAAATGGAGCAACTCGGGTCAATATAGTGAGGTATGATAATGTCCATATGGAAGGGAACGGATCGGGCCTAGTGAGTCTGGCGCAGGATTTGAAGAGCTACTGCCGTTCAAGATATCCATGCCCAAACCTTCCATGCTAAATTTTGAACAGCTGAAGAGGTGTCCAGAGCTATCATTTTATGACCATATGCCAATAAGTGAGATACTGCAGAGGCAAGTGGAGCTAGCAATAAAGGTATGTTGATGTAATCGAGTAATATTTATTTATAATCAATCATGTCACGCTAAAATAATGCTGTTGGCAGATGTACCACAACTCCGTCATCTTAACCTATCGACGCATGTTGAACGCGGATATGAAAGTGATGGAGAACTAGAAACCAGAACCAATGTTCTTTGGGTCTGTTAATGGGTTGTCTACTGAGCTCGCCCAATACAAGCATGCATATGGGTCGGCTCAAACCTATAAATTTAACGTTGTGCAAGACAAAGAAAAATTAGAGAAGGAGATAACTCTATTACGAAGTGCTCGCGAAGCGTGCGAGCAGAAGAATAAGGAATTGACTAATGAAGCTGCAACATTAATATCTGAAAATAATGGGTTTATGAAAATAAATGATGAGCTGATGTCCCAAAACTCCGAGTTGCTGACGCATAAGATGTCACATGCCAAGAGGGTAGAGGAGCAAACAGATCGCATCGTGGGACATGTGATCGATAATGGGAATGTGAAAGCCTCTTTAACTGATATAAAAGTATAGATGGAAACTCAGTGTCACGACTAATGAAGAAAACCACGACCGATTTGAACCAACCAGAAAAGGAAGTGATGGAGATTGCTATGGATATGGTGGCAAATAGTCAAAGGGAGATGTTAGCCAAGCTACTAAAATTAAATACTGGAACGAAGTTAGTGCCGTTTAATAATTTTGCTCCTCGTCCTGCGTCCTCACACTAGAGTTATCTGCTCGGCGTTTTGGGTTCTGCTCGTCCAGGGAATACTTCCTCATGAAAATTAGTGAGAATGATGGAATCAGAGATTGAAGACCTTGATTTTTTAGAAAACTACTTTTCCCAAATAGATTATAAGTATGGGCACGTAGATACCACTAGTGTCCCTGGTTTTAGGGCCCGATATAGTATACCTAGTGACGTTACCGTTAGGGTGCCAGATGCCGGAGAACATGCCTTTTAAGCAAGGGAGAATGAAACTTGTTTATTTACCATAATATTTGATTGATGTCTGCATTTTCCCTTGCCGAGCTTAATTTAATATTTCTTCAGCTTTCTAGGTATATGCTCGACTCAGCTAGTAGCAGATGGTTGGAGAACCTTGTTGAGTATACTTCTAAGTTCACGATTGCTTGGTATATCAATTTTTCTAACAGATTTGTTAGCTGTAATAGACATGGCCAAATTTGCTAAGTCTTCTTTCATTTGTGCTCATTAGCCGAGCTCTAACAAGAACTGGAAAAATTTCTTTGTGTTTGTCTTTGGTAACTGGGTGCATGAGAATGTAATGCTGAGCTTGTAGTTTGAGTGGAGGTGGAAGACCAAATGTAGGAATGTTCATGGCAGAAATCTACATTGCTAGCGACTTTATGTCACTACTAACTGAAATATTTACGTGCACAGGTGAAGGAAAACACTAGGAGTGGTGTAAGAAAGGCCTACCAAACGAGTTGTCAACCTACTTATCACAGTTGCGAACCTAGCAAGTTCGACGTCGTTACAAAAACCACTAAGATTGTTTACTCAAGTTAACTATTTACAAGCTGGGTTGTGGCCAATTGCTGAGCTGACAAGACTGTAAACATGACGAATTTTGGAGAAAAATTAACAAATGCACTTATGGGCATTGATGGAACATCGCTATAGGGATATGAATAACACTGGAGTATTTTTGTCCATCCCTCGCGACAGAAACTTAAAGGAAGCAGAAGGATCCTCCTCCATACAAGTTCAGTCAGAGTAAGAGGGAGATGAGTTGAGTGTAAGGGGTGCTGCTGGAGAGAAGGAAGCTCCACCCTCTAGCAATACGAATTTAAATATGGGACACCGGTCCCGAGTCGTGGAGAGTGACAACAAAGGTTTAGAAGAAGAGAGTCGTCAATTAAAATATTCACAAGTGATAGTGGATGCGTAACCACTGGAGATACGAAAACCACAATTGATTAATGAAGAAGAAAGTGATGGAGGGATGATATTTGATGGCGAAGATAGGCAGCCCCCAATGGATAAGCAGCCCTCAATAGATAAAGCTAAAGAGAAAGCTCCCGATGTGATCAATTTGGAAGCATCTCGGGCATATGGGAAGAAGAGTCAGGCAGAGGGAATCAATGATGAGTGCAGCCTAAGAAGAAAATTCCTGAATATATTGCTCGTGGGATGAAGCAGTTTATTAAGACTCGAGTGTGACCAACTTTTGTACATGAGGTGGTAAATGGAGCAACTCGGGTCAATATAGTGAGGTATGATAATGTCCATATGGAAGGGAACGGATCGGGCCTAGTGAGTCTGGCGCAGGATTTGAAGAGCTACTGTCGTTCAAGATATCCATGCCCAAACCTTCCATGCTAAATTTTGAACAGCTGAAGAGGTGTCCAGAGCTATCATTTTATGACCATATGCCAATAAGTGAGATACTGCAGAGGCAAGTGGAGCTAGCAATAAAGGTATGTTGATGTAATCGAGTAATATTTATTTATAATCAATCATGTCACGCTAAAATAATGCTGTTGGCAGATGTACCACAACTCCGTCATCTTAACCTATCGACGCATGTTGAACGCGGATATGAAAGTGATGGAGAAATAGAAACCAGAACCAATGTTCTTTGGGTCTGTTAATGGGTTGTCTACTGAGCTCGCCCAATACAAGCATGCATATGGGTCGGCTCAAACCTATAAATTTAACGTTGTGCAAGACAAAGAAAAATTAGAGAAGGAGATAACTCTATTACGAAGTGCTCGCGAAGCGTGCGAGCAGAAGAATAAGGAATTGACTAATGAAGCTGCAACATTAATATCTGAAAATAATGGGTTTATGAAAATAAATGATGAGCTGATGTCCCAAAACTCCGAGTTGCTGACGCATAAGATGTCACATGCCAAGAGGGTAGAGGAGCAAACAGATCGCATCGCGGGACATGTGATCGATAATGGGAATGTGAAAGCCTCTTTAACTGATATAAAAGTGTAGATGGAAACTCAGTGTCACGACTAATGAAGAAAACCACGACCGATTTGAACCAACCAGAAAAGGAAGTGATGGAGATTGCTATGGATATGGTGGCAAATAGTCAAAGGGAGATGTTAGCCAAGCTACTAAAATTAAATACTGGAACGAAGTTAGTGCCGTTTAATAATTTTGCTCCTCAGTTCGGGAATCTAGAAAGTGGAAGTGAGATTGTCCCAAGAGCAGATCCTCCTATTCCAAAGACCGGCAAATAAGTTATCCCTAGGGCAGCAGGCATTGGGGACCAGCTGAAACGAGTAGAGGAGACTGCACCATCGGTTAACCATGATGCATAGTTGTAGAAACATTATGAACTAACTGGTGTTTTAATTTATTTTTATTGTTTTCTGTATGGCTCTTCCAGTGCAAGACTCTATATTAACTGCTTATCCACAATGTGTGGATGTGTGATTGATGCTATGAACTTTTATGGAGATGCATGTTTGTTTATGTGTAATTAATTTTGGAGAAATCCTTATAAGGTCGAGCTCAGTATGGCTAATTGCGTAGCTTGTTAGGCTAATGATCCTCCAGCCTTAATTGTAGAGAGGTCTTTGTGATCCATTGTGTGGCCCCAATAAAGCTTGACTTGATAGTCAGTTCCCTTATATACCATGTCAAGGTATGTGGCTCAATATGGACATTACATAGCCTGTAGGCGTGACCAATTATCCCGATCGTATATAGACTCTATGTTCTAGGCTCAATATGGCCCCTTGCGTAGCCCGTAGGCGTGGTCGGTGGCCCTTTTCGACAATTATAAAGATAGAGATATAAACAAACATACATTGTGACGAAAGCATAAAAAGTTGTACTAACGAGAAAATTTACAGCCTAATGTCTCGTTGACACACCCCTCACCATCAGGGGAAGAAGAGCGCATCATCTATCCTTATAACTTAGATTTGTACAACTTAAGATGGTTGACATTCCAAGGATGCTTTGCTTGAAGCTTGATCCCCTGAGCTTTGAAAAGTCTTCTTCATTACCATGTCACCAACATTGAAACTTCGTGGTTTGAGGCGTGCATTGAGACAACCTCGCAGTAAACTTCTTTAATGTTCTGCGCTGACTCACGTTTGGTATCTGCGCTTCCGAATGAGGTCAACTTCTGCCGCTCTGCCCTCTTCGTTATGGTCCTCGTCATATACTATCCCATGGAGGCTCGGTATGATAACCTCTGTCAGGACTACTACTTCGCTGCCGTAGACTAAAGCAAAATGAGAGTCGTTCGTAGTTGTGCGCGATATGGTTTGGTAGGCCCATAATACTTTGGGAAATTTGTCTGGCCACTTGATTTTTACTCTTTCTAATTTATTTTTAATACCCTATAGAATAGTCCTGTTGGTAACTTCCAGTTGACCGTTGGCATGAGGATAGTAAGGCATAGATAAATGTTGCCGTATCCTGAAACGATTACAGAAGGCAGTGACTGTGGCATTTTGGAATTGGGGGCCATTGTTAATCATAAAAATGTGAGGTACTCCGAAGCTGGTGAGAATCTGTGTATGTATAAATTTGCATATCTCTTAAGCTCGACTACGATACAAAGCTTTAGCTTCGACCCATTTTGAAAAATAATTGACCGCAACGATCAAGAGTTGTATTTTACCAGTTTCCATGGGAAGAGGTCCTACCAAATCAATTCCCCATTTATCGAAGAGGCAGAGGATGGGTACATGCTTCATTGGTTCGCTCAGTAAGTGCCCCGTATTGGCAAACTGTTGGCATTGGTGACATCGTTGAACCAGTTTTTCAACATGTACAGCTAATTCTGGCCAATAATAACAAACGAGTAGAAATTGTCTGATTAAACTTCGGGAACCACAATGTGCTTCTGCCTCTCCACATTTGAGAAAGGACCGGGCGATTCTTTTGCAATACGGAACCCCATCTAAGGCACAATACTTGGCGGTATGTGTCTGAAGCACGCGAGCTGCCGCATTCTCAGTTGGTAGCATGCACCCGATCAGATGTAGGAATGAGTTCTGTTGTGGAAAGTTGTTGCGTGATAATGAGTGAATTATCCTCTGAGGCTGCGAATTTTGCCAGGGTGTCCGCGGAGCTGATCTTGTTGTGCGGAACTTGCTCGTATTGCACGTTGAAATTTTTTGACTCACATTCTTTGAGTGCCACCAAGTAGCTTTTGGTACCTTTTTGTTTAGCGTCATAAATGCCCTGAATTTTATACACCTACCACATTTCCAACCGAGTACTTGATGCACTGTCTGAAGGTGCATGGCGTAGCTTCCATTCGGTGTAGCCACGACCTTCTAATTATTGCATGATAGGAACTGAGAGCATATGGTATTATAAATAAAGTTTTGAACTCGTACTTCGTGGCTCCATGAACCGCTTTAACCATTACTTATCCAACGTATTGGGATACCTGTCCTTCACAACACACCAGGGTTTGCCGGGTTGTCTTGAAGGATGTGACGTTCTTCATCCTATCATAATTTCCTTTAAATATGATATTAGCAGAGCTTCCACCATCAATAGGAGTTTAGTTACCATAACCCCCCCCCCCCTATGTCAAGGTTGATTGTTAAGGCATCGTCATGGGGCATGCTGACCCCCGCAAGTCATCGTCGTTGAAACCGGATGCACTCATTACCCGCGGTATTTTATATTTTATACTTCCCTTAGTTCGGTCGTATATGTCTGATATGGTTTCGGTTAGTAGGGTGAAATTTCTAGACGGGTTCTCATTGTATAGGGTCGTCGGCTGGTATCCCGTGGCTGGCCATCGTCGATCATTTTTCGTTCTGGAACTCCTTCTTTAGGGTCCGCGGTGGGCCGGTTAGGTGAATCCTTTCTTCGAGCATCGTCTAAACAAATCAATGCGTCTGCTTGGGGGAGGAGATTCCCCATCACCTCGGTGGGAAACCTGATCAGGTCGGGGTTAGAATTCTTCATTCTAATCTAGACCCCTCTTAAGCGAAACCACTACCATGTTTTCTTGCAGGTCTCGTAGCGCATTAATGGCGTGAACAAAATGCCTGACATAACTTTTAAGTGATTCACCTCGCCTTTGGTAAATATTCATAATGGAGTCGTACTCGCACCTTAGATCCTTGTTTCCAACAAAACGCTCCCTAAACGCCTTCCAGAGCCTGGAAAAGTCATGGATAGACCCTTTGGGAAGGCTACTAAACCAATCCATGACATTTCCTTTAAGGGTCATCAAGAGTGCTCGGTATAGCATGGTATCGTCAGGATTGAATGCCATCATTATGTTGCAGAACGTTTAGAGATGTATCTCTGAATCGCATGTGCCATCATAGGCCTCCATCCGGAAATGATTGAATTTCCTTGGCAACTGGGCCTCCAAGATATTTTTTTCTGCAAAGGCGATTCCTTAAGAATATAATTTGACATTCGTGGTCTTAACTGGTTGTACTTAACATTAGCTTCCTCCCAGCTCTTTTTGAAGAGGCACGATGTGCTTCATTTCTTGGCTCAACTTCTTTGGACCGCTTTCTACTGCCACTCTCACCCTCCCCCTCTTTCTTATCATCAAGACGACCAATCTCCCTTGATAATACGGCTTGCATCGAGTCCGAAGGGGTTATCGGCTCGGCTTGCTCCCTTTGCCTTAACAATCAAGGCGCTGAGTGCATCATTCATCTCTGCTAAGGTCGTATGCATCACCTGCTCCCGAGCATCCCACTCACAGAACACTCTGAGCTGTTCCTGATGAAGGTTCTGGAGTTGCTGCTCTAGCTGCCGGAGAGTTGGTGATGCCTTCGGGTTCTCACTGAGGACCTCTTGCAGGACAAAGGTTGCGATCAATCCAGCGAGGCTGATTCATGGCTTAGTTACGGTCGCCGGCTACGCCACCCTAACGATTGGCTCCACTGGTGAAGTTGGAGACCTCTTCTTCTCGGTTATACTCTTGGTAGATCTCTTTCCTGGAAGAGACGGAGCAGAAGAGACCGAGATTTTGTCCAGTCGCTTCTCTTCTGCTCGGTGTCTTTTCTGCTCGACAAACGTTCGACCTCGATCATAATCTGGTTACTTTCTCCTGACTTATCTTTCCTTTTCCTTGGTCGGAAAATTCCACCGACCAACTGGTTCGACTTTGCCCGTGTTTCCTTATGGCTTATTTAGCAGCTTGACCTATAATATGCTATGCTCATCTTTGCATGACTATTCTCTTATTATGGAAATTACCCCCATATCAGATAGCGTTCCTAGCATTACACCAGTGGATAAGGTGGAGGATAAAAAATCATTAGAAAAATGGTTTAATCGTTTTAACTTGCAGTATAAAAATTTAACTGAAGAAGGTCACCATAGATTTAGGGTAGTGTACGGCCTTCCAGACTCTGTACACACTAGGCTTCCCAAACTGCATGAACAACCTCATCATGCTCGAGAAGGTGAAACCTACTTTTATACAACCCTTTTCGATTAGTGATTGCGACTAAACCTTCATACATTTATCTATGAATTCTTGAGGTATATTAGGATATGCTTATAAGAACTAACAACTAATAATTGACGCTTGATGTTGGCTATTCTGATTAGCTCTGAAATTTTAGATATTCCTATTTGTCTAGCAGATGTTTTAGTTAGTATTAATATGTACAAGCTGTTAAAGATCCCGTATTATTAGATTTTCACAGGCAGTAGGAGCAAAGTTGTTAATTTTCTCGATGCTGACAAACACTGAAACATAGATTTGCCTTTGTTGCTGGTAATTGGGAGCATCCCATTGGAACGAACAATTTCCAATTGAAAATACGATGGATGAAAATATGTAAGCTTATAGTTAATTTTGGTTTTATTTTATTGATGTTCTTTTATTGGTGATTCTTGACTGTTGTTACTTTAATCTGTTGAAGGTATAAATTAATGAAACTCTCAGGAGTAGTGGAGAAAGGTTTACGGAGAACCAGAAGTGAACCCATTGGAGACGTTGTTTGTTGCTGCATTCTCTAAGTGACATCTTGAGTATCTATGTCTATTTACCCCTGTATTTGTTTTTCTAGCAGGGTTGTGGTCTATACTAGAAATCACGATGTCGACATATAAAAGGTTGATTATTACCGCTACAGGACAACCGACCGCTTCTGAAAGAGTGAGATTTGTTTTGCTTGAGAGAGTATATGGGAAGAATCTAGCTAGTGTTAGGTTGGATCTTCCAATGAAGAGAGTTGGGAACAATTGTGAAGAGGTACCTCACATTGAGGTGACAATGAAGAAGACAAGCCACGATGCACGCTCTATGCAGTCTAAGTAAAAAAAGAAGAGAAGGGTGGCTCGGGTGGTGGAAAATACCGCCCCTCTAATACCACAGATACTATCACTGTCTCTGGTCAGATGGGCTCTTGTTGTTATGTGATAATATTCCATTTTAGGAAATATAGCGACAAGACTAAAGAGAGTAGTCTTTACTGGTGGGTTTATTAGAAATAAAAGAATATGAAATAAAAATAGAGTTTCAGTTGGAGAGCATTCCAAGGAGGACAACAGTCGTCCATACATTAGTCTGGATAAATTAGCCGTGATAGTCAGTTCGACTTATTGGCTGTGCATGGAGAGAAATGAGTGAAAAGGCTGCGTAGGTGGAGGCTCGAATAATACTGTCGATACTAGAGACTATAAGCCTTCTCCTACTTCGACTAATCAAAGTCGTGTTGCATCCGAGACCCTCCCAACTAAGGGTTTAAGTGCTAATCACTTGGCTTATAGTTCGACTGATTTTACGAACAATAGTGGTAAGAAATGAGATGTTGTTGGAGACATGACCAATGCCGGAAGTATGGGGACAAGTTCTCAATTGGGGCCCTCGTCCATCGAGAAACTTTCCATACCTGGATTAGATGAACGCATTTATTTAATTAGCATATCGAATCCCTCCCAGATCATGTTCCATCAGCTGAAGCAGTGCCCATAACTGACCTATTACAATAACATGTCTATGGCAGACATTCTCCAGCGTCAGTTGGATTTGGTCGAATATGTAAATTTTTGAATCAACCCTTACATTTTTTCTAGATTTATGTTACCATTTGCCTACTCATTCATCTATTCTTATGTTGTTGTAATTTATAGATTTTTTCATAATTCAATGGTGCTAGCCTATCGTAAGATGACCCATGCTGATACTAAAGCTATGAAAGATTTCAGGCCTGAGCCTTGTGTTTGAATACACTAAACCCCTTAATGCTGAGTTATTGTAAAACAAACGGGCCTATGATGCTTCCAAGCTACATTGCAAGAAGCTTATGAAGGAAAAGTCAGACATGGATGGAATGTTAATCTCTGTTAACGCCAAGAATGATGCTTTGAAGAAAATGGATGAAGAGCTGACGAAGTAAAACCAAGTTTTGTCAATACGATCCACCAAGTTAATCACACAAAACTCTGAGTTACTAGTAAAGTTTGAAGAGTTTACCATTAGATGTTGCAACCTTCAACTGAAGGGTTGTACTATAAGAGCAACCCCTTCCCAATTAATATCCAAAATGATCGAGGCCAAGAAGAAGAGCGCTGATATTGCTACGAAGGTGTATGCTGATGTAGAGAGAGATACAATGGGAATTGCCCAAAGTTTTCTTGAAAAGGTTCGAAAGGACACCATCATAGATTTGTGGAAGATGAACACTAACTTGGAGTCGATAAATATGAAAGGGTTCGTTCATGAGGATGAATGGCCATGGGCAACATATAATAAGGAAGAAGAGGTTATTAAAAAAGTTGTTAATATTGGAGAGATGGTATCTGATGTTGCGAAAGGTTTTACTGACAAAGATAAAGCTTATGTTGCTGTCGAGTGACCTCAAGACAGTATTTTGAAGGAGGCTGACCCTTTGAAGAATGATTTTGATGAGGCCCGCACATGAGATGGTTTTCTAGATTAACCGTATCTCATACCTTTTTATGATATATTTTGGACTTGTACGCATGCTGAACAACTTGTTCTTTACCACTATTTTGAATGTAATATAAAATATTTATCTGTCAAAGTCTATATGTTGACGTATTTATTGTATTACACTCAAAGGGTATGAGAGGAGTATTGGTTTCTTGATTAAGCACAATTTGGCTTGTTGCGTAGCTCTTTAGGAAACATATTAGCCATTTCACATTTTAGTTTAATTAGTCGAGGCTCTTTATGGCCTATAGCATGGTCTTAAAGACTTAACAACTGTGCCAGATCGCTTAATTGAACGTTATTGTTGGGGCTCAATATGGCCCATGGCGTAGCTATATATGCTTGATTTATAAAACCAATTCACTTTTTGTTGACTATTTTACTCAGGGCTCAGTATGACCCATTGCATAGCCAAATCGATATAGTTGTTTTCTGCCTATTTGCTTATTTATATTCGACAGACGTTTTTATTTTTATTTTTTATTCATTATATGGTTGATATATTATCTTTATATATTTTTTCCTCTATTATTAATTAATCTTATTTTTTAAACATAGTAGATAACAAAAGAAAAATATTGTTTTTGTCAAACATAGACTTCATTAATGTTTTTGCCTTAAAATGTGCATCATTAAAAACCCTTAAGCGCCACCAAAAGGGGAAAAAGTATCCACCACCACTCTAAATGAGATGGTGATATATTTTCAAATTATTTACATTCCAAGGATGCTTTAATACATTACCATCCACATATTCTAACCGGTATGACTCATGGTGTTCTTTTGAGATTATTTTGTACGTACCATCCTAGTTGGGGGCAAGCTTTCTCGTGTTTTTGTCTTAGGCTTGGTAGAAGATTTTATTTAAGATTAAGTCACCCATTTTGAAGCTTCGAGGTTTCAACTTGGAATCAAACCTGCTTCGCATCAGACTCTTCTAATGCTTAGATCAAACCATTGCTTGGTCTTTTCTTTCCTCTATCAGATCGATGAATGATTATCGCTATTCATTGTTCAAGTCCTATGGGTAATTTTTTATCCGATGGTTTGGAATTATGATCTCCACTAATAATATAACCTCTATTTCATATACTAAAGAGAAGGGTATTTATCAGTTGTTGACCGGGATGCAGTTCGATATGCTCCTCGGTTAGTTTATCTGGTCATTTCCCTTCGAGTTCTCTAGTTTTTTCTTTATCCTAGTCAGGATTGTTTGATTAGTAATCTCAACCTAGCCGTTGGCCTGCGAAGAATATTGTGTCAAAAAATATTGGCTTATTCCATTCATTTGATAGAATGTTATTATGACTGCGTTTTGGAACTATGACCATTGTCGGTTATGAGGATTCTTGGGAATCCGAATCTAGAAAAGATCTGACTCTGCAAAAAATCACATATCTCATATGCCCTTAATCTGGAGAATGATTTTCCTCCACCCATTTAGTGAGATAGTCTAATGCCACTATTAAGAACTGTTGTTTATGTATGGTCCAACTAACTTTATCACCTATTTTTTGAAGGTTCATGGTGCGGGTATGAAGCTCAACGGTTCCTTGGTATATGTCGCTTGTTTGCAAATTGTTGGCAATGGTGATAACTCTGCATGACGGCTTGCGCATCACCAGCTGATTTGGGCCAATAATATCCTGCTAGAATGAAGTGTCTAATTAGACTTCTGTATCCGTAATGAGCTCAGGCTTCTCCCTCATACATATTAGTTAAGATCATAATTAGCTTCTCTTTTTCAACACAACGCAGCAATAGCTGCATCACACTTTTCCTTTATAACACATTATCTAAGAGTGTATACATAGGAAGGAACCACCTGCTCTGTCATTAGGAAGAGTTTCATTTTGAAGATCTTCTATGTACTCATCTCTCACGTTGATGGTAGTTGTTATTGTATGTACTTGCTAACATCATCGGACTGTCCTAGGTAATGATAGCCAGGTTGTCTTCTTGCGTAGCTGCTTTGACTAGTGAATCTACAACGAAATTATCAGAGCGATGTATCTTCTCGTACTCAACATGATGGAACTTTCGTTCCCATTCTTTTAATGCATCAAAGTACCCCTACGTGATTTCTTTCTTAGCCTCGAAAGACCCCCTGGCTTGCGCAATACTAATTGTGAGTCTTAACAGACGAGTAATTTATTGACTCAGCGTATGTGGGCTAGTTTAAAACCTCCTTGTATCGCTTCATATTTTGTTGTATTATTTGTTACTTTGAAACCGAATCTGTCTGCTTGTAATATTTTCTCCCGAATGGAGCTTTTAAAACTATTCCTCCACCCTCTCCAGTAGAGTTCGAGGCTCTATCAGCCTCGACTATCCATTGGAGAGTATTTTCCTCATGTGCTTGAATCATATTCTTCCGGTCCTCGACATCTTACGAACTTATTGATAAATTCAGCCACAAACTATCTTTTATTGCTGTCAGTGACTCGTAGATAATATCATATGACTCTAGCTTGATTGATCACCTTGTAAGCTATCCCGATAGATCCGGTTTTTGTAGTGAATTCCGTAATATAAATGAAGCGCAAAAGGATAGTATTGATGAGTCAATAATAGTCAAAAGAGTATATTTGGGATCTTGAGTCAAATGTGACTAGAGAGAGAAAGAGAAGAGAGAGAAAGCAGGATTTTTCCACAATAATATTCAATACCTTTTTTAGGCAATTGGGTCACCCTTTTATACTAAAGTAAGGAGGACCCATTTAATCTCTTAGTGGGCCGTTCATCACATATCAATGAGGCCCCTCTACTATTTTATTGCTGTACATTGGTCCTTGAAGGACTTCAAATACCCGATTAATCCCGTCAACTACTATTTATTGCGTTTTTACCCCTATCACTTGGATCGGCGAATTCCGCCCTCATCAGTAGCCCCCCAGTCTTCGGGAACTTTTAGGAGCGGAGACTTGCGAAAAAGCTATCGCCGATCGTCCAACCTCATTCCTAATCCAGGCCCTGTTAGTTTTGATCTCCCGATGCTCGGGGCCACCTCCTCGGACGCCTTCCCGCGCCTTTCCGCTCTGTTGAGCTTTTAATTTCTGGCCTTTCATGGCGGCCCATTACTTTCTCACCGACCGTGGTAGTGGCGGCCCAAATCGATGTTGCGCTTGTGGCAAATTGCTTACGTCGTCCCTTGTCAGTCGGGGGTCGGCACGTGTCATTAGCCAAGGGGTCACTCCTCTGTCAGACTAGGCTCCTAGGGAGACTCTTCGCCTTCCCGCTGTGTTTTCGTCGATTGGTATCCCCCGATCTTTCAACCCTTCTTATAAATACCCCAAGATCCTTTAGTGTCTCTCAGAGGCATTTTAGAGAGAGAAAACGCTGTCCGACCATTTCTAGAGAGAGAAAGAGCTCGCCCGAACCTTCTTTGCTCGGGTTCTTGTTGTATGAAACCCGGACGCTCACGGAAAAAACCAACCAAGAAAAAGAGATCTGAGTGGAGTTTTGAAGAGTGGTCTAGTATTGGTGATAGAGCAGAGGAGTACCGACGCGCTGGTCTGATCTGGGGGTCCAACTCCAAACCTTTTGTTCCCGCTCCGCTTCCTCACGACCCCGTTCTTGCCACCCCGATTCCTGCAGAGTCTTTCCTAGTGTCCGACCTTCCGGTTTCTCCTATTCCCGAGGGCAGCCTATCCCCCGAACCCATTATCCTTTCTTCTAGTGACAGTTCCCATTTTTCCGCAGTCGGGCCAAACAATCCGACCCTACCGTCCGTCGACTCACCCTCTTCCCGCTGTGCCCGTAAGTCTACCTTCTTGATAATGGGGGAAGACGATCTATCCAAGCGTTCAGCAGGAGGTAATAGTCCCGAAATGGTTCAGCTTACACCCTCGATTAGAGGGATTCGGACCGGTATTAACACTGCGGTCACTTTTTTAGGTTTGCCCAAAATGCGGCTAACGCCCGAGCAGGCGGAGGAGGCCCATAGGAACATGGCTCGCGATGCTGCCGAAGCTTCTTCTTCCCGGGTCCGGCCATCGGAAATGGATGCCGCTACTGCCCGCAGCTCTAGCCAAGTTCCGACCCAAGAAGCTGGAGAGTCGGAAATCGACGTTGCTCCCGCGGGAGTTTGTATTGCCGCAACTGGTCACGCGGCTAATAACCAGGATGACCCCTTGCCCGAGGAGGTTGAAGCTGCTATTTCGACCAAGTACTTCAGTTGGCTTCTGACCAGGGACGTAGTTTCTCTCTTCGAAGGGAAGTACCTCTACTTCCCCGAGTCCGATCATGGTGAAATGCTGACCCGCTGGGGGATCCCTGAGTGTGTCACCGTTCGATTCCCGACCCCGGGGGAGACACCTGTTCACGTCAGACCCAGAGAGATTGTGGTGTTCACCGAATTATTCAACTGGGGTTTGCGCTTCCCCTTGGACCCTGAGATTGCGCTCTATTTCCGCACTCTTCAGATCTGTCCATCGCAGCTGACACCCAACGCGTGGTATACCCTGATGTCCTGCATCATGGCTTCCCGCCTTTCCGGTCAAGTTATGCCAATGGAGGAGTACATCGCCATGTCCGGTCTGTCCAAATCCCCGAAGTCACCATTCTTCTATTCCTCTCTTGGCAATAAGTGGAAAATTGTCAATGACTTTTTAGAAGGGGACAAGGGGTGGAAACACCGGTTTGTATTCTTGAGCGGGTGCTGGGAGAACGGGCTTCCATACACCAAGGAGAACCCGAGGCAACTGCTGCGGACCTGGGTCCATGATGGTACTACCTTTTCCTACGTATATAATATATATATATATATATATATATTTTACCTTATGTACCGATCCCTTTGTGTAGTGTCAAAGGACTGGCTGCAGGGGGTGAAGAAGGACCATTCGAAAGCCGCGGAGGACACTTTCGAGGTGCTGAAAAACTATGCCCGCAGGAATTGGGGTCGGGGCATGCACCGCACCTTCATGGACAAGAACCTGTTCATGAGCAACCTCTGGCGGTGCTCATCCGAGGCGCTGACGATTGAACAGCTGCGGGAACCTCCAAGCCTCGACGAGGTGTTTGCCCGAACCGGTCGTCCTGGGAACATACTGTACTTGCCCAAACGCAATAAGGCGCCCAGCAAGCGTCCCAAGTCAGAGGAGGACGGGAGGGAACCGGAGGTCGGAACCGGGGCAGAAAGCGATCCGATCAGGGCGGCGGTGCTGGTGACAGAACGATCGGAGGCGAGTCAGAACCCGGCCGTAGTGCAGAAGAGGAAGAACTGTGCAGAGACGGGAGGGTCCAAGCTAAAGAAAGCCAAAGATGTGGTAGAGGATCTGGCAGCAATTAGCGCGGATGTGGTCGCTGCAGGGCCTAACTTCTTGGATCAGGTCGGCGACGGTCCTGCTATGGAGGACGTTGTCTTAGTTCCGGATGACACCGAGCCCCCCGAGGCTGCAAACCCCGATGCTTCGTCGTCCAGTGGCCCCAAACTCTCGGTGCTAACGATGCTTGGCAGCCCGCACTCTTTTCCTCTACGGAAAACTGATGGACTGGCGCTGTCGCTATACAACTTGCTGGTGCCCGCAGCCTTGAAAGAACGGCGGGCGAAGGAGCTTGGTAAGAAGTTATCCTTGGCGGAAACAAAGATTGCCAATCTTGCCGCACAGGTGAAGACTGCTGAAGAGGCCCAGGTGTTAGCGGAAGATCGGGCCGTCAAAGCCGAAAAACTGGCTACCGAAGCGAAAACGGCCGCGGAGACAGCAAAACAGGCAATGGAGACAGCGCAGAAGGCCGCGGAGGACGCGGTGGGTGTGTCGGAGACTGCGAGGAAAGCCGCGGAAGACCGCGCCTCAGCTTTGGCGTTGGAGGTTCAAAAGTTGAAATCCTCAAACGTCGCCTACATCAATCGATGTATGCAATGGTCGGACAAGGAAACTGCCGATGCCAAAGCCGCATACGTTCTGTCACTCCATAATCGTTACCCGGACCTTCGCCTGGGATCGCTCTGGCTTGATGTACCAGAAAAAGACAGGCCCGACGGAGTTGAATGTGAGGAGTCCGATGATGCGGACGATGAAGAAAATGATGGTGCGGACGAAGATGGGGAGTAGTGATTCCGTTCCCCTTTTGTCTGTTTTGTAAAGATATTTTGTTAATCCTCGGGGGCCATAGGGCCCTCTGTATTTTGTGTTGTACCGTAACTTTTTTTTTGTTTTGTTTTTGGGGGTCACGGAGCCCCCTGTGATTATATGATGCTTTGTTTTTGCTGAATATATCGTTTCACAGATCGTAGATTTTTATGTTTGGTAGGTTGATTTGTTACCGAAAGTCATGCCCGAGGATCGGGAAAATCAAAAAGATGGATCGGTAAGACCGAAAGACCCTTTGAAGGTTCTGTAGATCGACTTTCTATCGAAAATTTGTCCAGAGGGTCTGGAAAACCAAAACGTAGATCGGGGAACGCGAAAAACCCCTTTAGGGTTCTGTAGATCGATTTATTATCGAAAATTTTCCCATAAGGTCGGGAAAACCAAAATGTAGATCGGTAAAACCGAAAAATCCCTTTAGGGTTCTGTAGATCGATTTATTATCGAAAATTTTCCCAAAAGGTCGGGAAAACCAAAATGTAGATCGGTAAAACCGAAAAACCCCTTTAAGGTTCTGTAATAAACTTATATTAATAGAAATGGACGACGTCCAGCTCATCAGCTGTCCGAAGTCGCAATGATTTAATATTAAGAAGGCAAGATTTTTTGATTATCAACAACATGGGTCGGGTTTTGACTGATGCCTCGTTAAAACCTCCTCGTGCCACCGAGGTAGGAAAGAGTGCATCCCCGACCATTACAAACTTGAATCAAACGGGACATAATGCGAAATATATCGTAAATTACAAACTATTCGAAATATAACTTCAAGTGCTCAATATTCCATGGTAGCCTTAGGAGGTGTCCGAACCGGTTCTGTAGGCGGTACGTCCCGCTCCTGATTTTCTCGACTATTTCATAGGGTCCCTCCCAATTTGGCGCTAGCTTCCCGAGGCTCTTGTCCTTTGTGTGGAGGAAAACGCGTCGTAAAACCTTATCACCGACCTTGAACTCCCGACGTCGGACTTTGGCTGCGTATCGGCTTCTCATTAACGTCTGGTAGTGTAAAGAGTTCAAATGAGCCCGACGGCGCTTTTCTTCTATGAGGTCAAGCTCTAGTCGTCGGCTATCGTCATTTGTCTCCTCCTGATAAGTTCCGACCCTGAAAGAGGGAAAAATAGACTCCGCGGGGGTGACCGCGTCCATGCCATATACTAAAGCGTACGGCGATTCTTGGGTAGCCGTGCGGGGTGTGGTTCGGTAAGCCCATAACACTTCTTGCAAATAGTCGGGCCATTTTCCGGCCTTTCCCTCGAGATTCTCTCTGAGGCCATCCAGAATAGTTCGATTCGTCACTTCGACCTGGCCATTTGCTTGTGGATAAAACGGAGCAGAGAAACATTGTCGAATATTATGAGTGGCGCAGAATGCCTTCATTTCCGCGCTATCAAATTGTGGCCCGTTGTCCATAGTTAGCCGCTGGGGTACCCCGAATCTGCAGCAAATGTTCTCCCAGATGAATTTGACAATATCCTTGGTCTTTGTGGCGGATAGGGGCTCAGCTTCGACCCATTTGGAAAAGTAATCTACCGCGACGACAATCGTCTGTCTTCCTCCCGAAGCCATTGGCAACGGTCCAACGAGGTCGATTCCCCATCGGTCAAAGGGCAGTCCTTCGGATATAGATTCCAAGGGCGATGCGGGTATGTTGATCGCGTTCCCAAACCTCTGACACGTATCACAAGTTTTCACTATGAGTCTTGCGTCTGCCGTTATCGTCGGCCAATAGAATCCTGCGAGAAAAATTCTCCTAATCATCGCCTTATATCCGCAGTGCGCCGCGCCCTCCCCATCATGTAGTTCGGACAAAATTACTTGGGATTCGTTAAAACCTAAACATCGGAGTAGAGGTCGGCTAAAGGATTTTTTGTACAGCACCTCCCCTAATAGGACGTATCCCCGCGTCTTGTTGCGCAATTTTCGTGCCGTGGCTGTGTCGTCGGGAAGCCGACCCTCGGCCAGGAAAGCGATAATACCCTGTCGCCAGTCCGAACTGGCGACCGACGAGATCTGACACGCGATTTCAGGTCGGTTACTCAACTCATGTCGTTTAACGATGGACGGGCTTTCTTGCTCTATTACCCATGGGTAACTGGCAGAGCAGGAAATGGTTGCCAAAGAATCCGCTGTTGTGTTTTCAGTTCGTGGGACATGTTCGTATGTGATTTTGTCGAAAGAAGCGGCCAGAATTCTTAATGCCGCTAGGTACTGTACCAGGTGTTCTTTCCGAGCCTCCGCACTCCCTGAGGCTTGGTTGATTAAAAGTTGGGAGTCGCTTATGAGGCGTACTTGTCTTGCCCCGCACACATGTGCCAATCGTAAACCTGCCAAAGCTGTTTCGTATTCAGCTTCATTGTTTGACGTGTGAAAACCAAAACGGATGGCCTGGAGCATGCTCAAACCCGAGGGGGTTATGATTTGAACTCCCGCCCCACAACCACTGACGTTTGCTCCCCCATCCGTGCGGACGGTCCATTCGCTCTCTGCTGGCTCTTGCGAAGGCGCTTCCTGTTCGGGCCGTTCAGAGTGAAATTCGACCAAAAAATCGGCCAAGGCCTGACCCTTGATTGCTGTTCGGGGCTCAAATTCAATGTCAAAATCCCCAAACTCTACCAACCACTTGGATATTCTCCCGGACATGTCTGGTCGCTGAAAAACGTATTTTAGTGGAAATGATGTGCGGACGACAATAGGGTGCGCTTGGAAATATGGGCGCATTTTCCGCGCCGCCGTCACCAGAGCCAGTGCCATTTTTTCCAGTTTTAAGTACCGAGTTTCGGCGTCCAGCAAGCTTTTGCTCACATAATACACCGCTGTCGGAGCCGGCCCTGATTCGCTAATTAGCGCTGCGCTGACCGCATAATCCGTGACCGCAATGTAGAGGAAAAGGGTTTCGCCCGCGGTAGGCTTGGTGAGGCGGTTCGGGGACGATAGATACTCCTTGATCCCTAAGAATGCCACGTCACACTCCTTGGTCCAGACGAAATCTTTTACCTGTCGAAGGACCTGAAAAAACGGAGCGCATTTATCAGATGATCGGGAAATGAAACGATTTAGTGCGGCCAATCTCCCGGTCAGGATCTGAACTTCTTTCACACTCCGAGGAGGGGTCATGTCGGCTAGAGCTCGGAGCTGGACAGGGTCGGCTTCGATGCCTTTCTCGCTGACGAAGAATCCCAAGAACTTTCCTGATCGGACCCCAAAAGAACATTTCTCTGGGTTCAGCTTAAGATTTACCCTTCGCAAATTATCAAAGGTTTCTCTGAGGTCGGCAAGGTGAGCCCCATCGGTCCCACTTTTGACCAACATATCATCAATGTAAACCTCCATATTTCTCCCGATCTGATTTTCGAAAGTCCTGTTGACCAGCCTTTGGTACGTCACGCCCGCATTCTTTAGTCCGAAGGGCATTACTTTGTAGCAGTATAGCCCTCGACCCGTTATGAACGCGGTGTTTTCCTGGTCCGCGGGGTGCAGCTTAATTTGATTGTAACCGGCATAGGCGTCCATAAAAGATAACAACTTGTTGCCCGACGTTGAGTCTACCAGCTGATCAATCCTTGGCATTGGGAAAGGGTCCTTTGGGCACGCCCGATTGAGATCGGTAAAATCTACACACATCCTCCATTTCCCGCTTTTCTTTTTGACAAGAACGGGGTTAGAGATCCACAAGGGGTACCGTGCTTCCTCTATATGCCCGACACTGGTCATTCTTTCAACTTCCCGTAGAATTACTTCTGCCTTTTCGGGAGAGAAAACCCGACGTTTTTGAACGATCGGTCTGACATTCCTGTTTATGGTTAACTTGTGAATCGCGAAGGATTCCGGTACTCCTGTAACGTCCCCGGAGCACCAAGCAAACAAATCAAGGTTCTCCCGGAGCAAGACCAGTAGCTGCTCCCTTAGGGTCGGTAAAAGGTTTACCCCGACCCGCAGGCATTTTCCGGTGGACTCAAAATGAAAGAGCTCGCACTTTTCGTCTGTCGTTAGAAGACTTGGGGCCTCCCGGGGGTCGTCTACCGGCTGCGAACCCGGGGAGCTCCCCCTTAATTGCTATGCTTGAGCCTGAAACATCTCTTGATCTTTTTTGGGTGCTAACGCAGCTCGGTAACATTCCCGCGCCGCTTTCTGGCTGCTCCGTACTACTCCAACGTTGTTCCCGACCACATACTTCACACACTGATGGATTGTAGAAGTCACCGCATGCATGCGCGATATCCAAGACCGTCCCAAAATGGCGTTATGCGAGGCCGGCGCGTCCACTACTACAAACAAAACTGTGACCTCCTTTTTAAATGGGCCGCGGCCTAACTGTACCACGCCCTCGAACTCTCCCACAACGTCGGCTGCCGACCCTGTGAACCCGACTATGGTGCGGTCAGATCGTTCAAGCACTGGTCGTGTTCGGAACTTGGCAAAGGTCGAAGCGAAGATGATATTGGCCGAACTCCCGGTATCTACCAAGATGCGCCGAACCTCCTCTCCCGCGATCGCTGCCCCAATCACAATGGCATCTTCGTGAGGCCCGGCTAAGTCCCTCATGTCGTCATCATCGAAATGTAAAATTGGCGAGGGGGCGCTTCGGGTTTGGAAGCAAGTTCTGGCTTCCAGCTGGGTGGTCAAGTTGACGATATGTCTCTTCCTGGAGGAATGCGTTATTCCCGCCATTGAATCCCCCCCAAAAATGGTCAAAGATTCAAAAAGATCACGCAGGCCCTGTACTTTACCGACGCATTCTCCTGCTTCCTCCTCAACAACTCCGATAATGTCGTGGTTGGCCCCTGGATTGTCGTAACGCGGGATCGGGGAAGAGATACTTCTGGTTTTGAAGCAAGTTTGGGCTTCCAACTGAGTGAATTGGCCGACAACTCGCCCTTTCCGGGATGCGCGCGCGGCTTCCGTCGTAGATCCTCCCCCGAAGATTATCGATGACTCAAACATTTTACAGAGGCTACGCACGCTTCCGATACTTTCTTCCGCCTCTTCCTCTATGATCCCAATGATATTACGATTGGCTTCGGGATCCAGGTATTCAATCGAAACGTTGAAATGATCGGAAACTTCTGAAATTGCCATGGTCGTCTCCGGCTTCGGAACGATGACCACTTCTTTCGAGGTCGCGGCATGCTGGGTCTTCTTGACATACTCTAACAGGTTCCCATGCTCGATGAGCATCTGTATTTCCTTTTTTAAGGCTATGCAGTCCTTCGTGTCATGGCCGACGTCCTCATGGTAACGACAATAGCGGTTATTCCTCTGCTCCCGAGGCGTCGGGATAGGGAAAGGTCTTCGGTACATCCCGCTCTTCTTGGTTTTTTCGTAGATCGATGACACGCACTCCGTGAGGTCCGCGAAGTAGGCCGGTCGTATCCATTTGTTGGACATGGGGCGAGAAGCTGTCTGCCCTGCTTGTTTTGGCCTTGGACCCGACGGGGTTGGAGATTTAGTCACCAACGGCGTGCTCGGGGGTATCGTGCTAACCGGTTGGGCAGACCTAGCATGATCCGGTCGGGAACTTTGTTTTATCACGACCGAGGCTTGAGCGCTCTGCTGGATCTGTGCCGCCAACTCAGAAGCTTCTGTTTCCTCGATCAATATCTGCTTTTCTATTTGTGCCAACAATGCAGAAAAAGTGAATGCTTGCTTCTTCATGACCGCTTGCTTCATTGGCCCCGGGAGCAGACCCAATCGAAACGCCGTTAGAGCCACATTCTCCTCACAATGGTCCAGATCGGTTTTTGTGTCAATGAACCGCCTGGTATAGTCTTTAAGGCTCTCTCCTAGCTTCTGTCGACAATTCATAATAGTATCTCCGTTGGCACGGAAGCTCTTACTTCCCACGAAGTGCTGCCTAAATATCGCCCAGAAAGTCCCGAAATTCCGGATGCAACCCTGCGGCAAACGGTTGTACCATTTAGAAGCCCTGTCTTTGAAAGTCATAGAAAAGGCTCTACATAAGAGCTTGTCATCGTTATCGAAGCTCAGCATGAAGTTCTTGAAAGCTTCCAAATGGTTGTCCGGATCCTTTTTCCCGTCGTATTTTTCCAGCTTGGAAATGTCGAACCGCCTCGGGAGGGGTCCCGCTAATATCTCATCGGACAACGGGGAGGCCCTCCAATTGACTCCGAGCTCGAAAGCCCCTCCCCCAAGACCTTCGGTTCTAATTCCATAGAGTCCTTCGGTTCCCGGGCTGATGAATTGGCTACTGGTTCGGTATCCATGGTTCTGGCTGTTCGATGGTTGCCAAGGGATTGGTGGCAATATTTCCCGCTCTCCGCGGCTGGCAGTGTGCGTTTCTTCTTTTTCATAGGATGCCGGGGTCGGCTTGTCCGTGCCCCCCTTTTTATATCGCGCGGGATCTGCCCTGGACCCACGAATGCGTCGGGATCGACTCTTTTGTGTTCGTTGGACTCTCTCCCGGCGCAGGTATTCCTTGCCCGACGAATCGTCTGAGGGGTAGTCCGATGTCATAGCCCGACGGTTTTCAGGGTTCCGACGAGTTTTGACGGCCTCTTCATCGTCGGGGGGAGAGTCTCGGTAGTACCTGACAGGTCGGGCCTCTATTCGTGGATTGTTGCCGCGGTCGGCTGCTCCCCGATCCTCCAGGATGGGCTCTTTTCCCTTCCCTTCCCGAGCTCTTTTCTCGCCCAATGCCCGCTCTCGTTCCTCTTCTAACCGAGCGATGTCTTCAAGGAGCTGCTTTCGGGTCATAATCAAAGTCGACCGCTTATCCCGTCCGCCGTTCCATTCCCGACCGGGGACTCCCGTGCCCTCCGAACCAGAAACGGCTCAGACGACTTCTCTACTCGCCCTCTCTATCGCCGCTTCGCTATTCATCCCGAAAAATGTGATTTTCAAAGAACAAAAGATTCCTTTTCGGTATCACTTTTCCCACAGACGGCGCCAATGATGAGTCAATAATAGTCAAAAGAGTATATTTGGGATCTTGAGTCAGATGTGACTAGAGAGAGAAAGAGAAGAGAGAGAAAGCAGGATTTTTCCACAATAATATTCAATACCTTTTTTAGGCAAGTGGGTCACCATTTTATACTAAAGTAAGGAGGACCCATTTAATCTCTTAGTGGGCCGTTCATCACATATCAATAAGGCCCCTCTACTATTTTATTGCTGTACATTGGTCCTTGAAGGACTTCAAATACCCGATTAATCCCGTCAACTACTATTTATTGCGTTTTTACCCCTATCACTTGGATCGGCGAATTCCGCCCTCATCAAGTATGACTTTGGAAGTAGGGGTGTATCTTCCTGGTTGCCACTACCAGGCCTAGCGCTAGTTTTTACAAGTTGAGGTATCTGGTTTTGGTGTCCACCATGCCTTTGCTGAAGTAATAGAAAGGTTTTTGTACCCTTGTCCCTTCTCGTACTAATACCTCGTTTATCGCAAAATTCGAAACTGATAAGTAAAGATAGAGAGACTCCCCGGGATCTGGTGCAGACAACACTTCTGGCAATGTCATGTACTGGTTTAGTACTTGGAATGCCATATTGTATTCATCTATCCATGCAAATTTTCTAGTCCATTTTAATATCTTAAATAAGGGTTGGCTTTTATCCGATGACCTTGAGATGAAGCAGGAAAGGGCGAAAAGACGTCCAGTTAAACGTTGAACATTCTTAATGTTTCTTTGGGGTTCCATTGTCAATATTTTCTTTTGTTAAGAGAGAACATTTCAGAGGGTTAAGTTTAAGGTTGTACCTATGTAAGGTCCGAAAAATTACCTCTAGCACTTCGAGTTGTCGTTCCTCAGAGTCGCTTTTGACTATCATGTTATCAATGTAAGCTTCCATGTTCTCGTTCGAAAATTTACATTGATGTCGATTGGTTATGGAAATTATAACCTCATTAGTGTGAACCATGATTTCTCTCAACCTCTTTGGTCAACCATTATGGACAAAGTATTATTCGAGATTCTAGACTGTGATTAATATCAAGGTTCCGATATCATTTGGGGTGATCTCTTGACTTGAACAACGCAATTAAGGCCTGTCATTGCTAGAGATCATCGAAACTTCTTAGAGATCAACCATCCCATTCTCTCTGTCCCTCATCCTAGTATCAACTTTGTTGATTTACATTAGTGGTCCGTTGAGATTGAGAATGTTACACACTTCCAACCTCATTGCTAGGTGGGCGGGTTTAATATGCCATAAATATAACCCTTCACCATTATTTTATCCCTTGGTTTGTTATCTTGTGTAAGTTACCTACCGTGGATAAGCTCATTAGATGAGGTATACAACTATCTCTTATTTGAGGGTTGTGAAATTCCAGTAATAAATCTATAACCTATATGCTTAATGGATGTACTTATACTTAGGGTATCCAGACTATTGCGTACACCAAACTTGAGTTCATTATCCATGGCGGGGCTTAACATTTTCGATTTATGATGATTTCAAATTGGTCTCCTTTTGGATACTACCATTTTTGGTATGCATGCTTTAGTGCAGTCATTTATCACATTTGGCAAGAGATGAACTCTATTTTTTTCTCACATCCTGTTCTTGTCTATACGGCGCACCGTGTGCTTTTTGATCTTCAGTTAGATTCCTTGAATCCAAGGTGGTTTTGGACAATTTAATCTTGTGTCCAACTACTCGATTAATGTGTTTGGTATCAAGATCCTCCTTTGTGGTTGCTATATGAAATTTTAGCTTGTGTTGTCTCTCCTCTCGTTGGTTCATGTTTGTTATCTCATATTTGGCGTGCCCCCGCCCTCGTAATGCAACTCGCTCATATCTTCTCTTTTATATGGGAAAAAAGCTGTAGTCGTTTGGTGTCTTAAGCTTCCAACACTCAAGTTTTGTTACATCTTTCTCTCCGAATTTCGGCAAGTTTTATTTATTTGTCAATCTTTTTTTGTTCCCTGGCCTACATCTGTATAGATTCATTGTAGTTTATATATCCAGACTCACGATGTTTGGATTCAAATGTAGTCTCCGCATTGTTATTTTTGGCATAATACCGTTTCTCCGGATTTGCCCCGTTCATATTTATAAACAATATTTTAATTTAACTTAATATTTTATTTAAAAAAATATAATTTAAAATTTTAAAAATTAATAATATATCATATATTAATTAATAATATAAAAACAATAGGAATCCTGCTTGGGTTGGATTCTAGAGGAGACTGTCCAAAACTTTTAAAACCAGTAACTGATCACAACCCCGACGAACAATATATTTTTAAACATAAAACCTATCCAACGTATAAATTAAAAAGAATCGGATACCTTAGTCCATCGGTCGATCCGGATGGAATATTCACATGTTAAAAGAACAGTACAATTCTCGCCAATTTCTTTTTATATTATCTTTATTACAAAAAGTTTAATTCACAAATCCGCTTATATACAGATATATTTCTGGATATTATTTAGAAGATGACGTGAAAATATCAAAGCTAATCTGAATGGATTCGATACGATCCATTAATCCGAATATATAATAGATCAGATGTGTAGAATTATATTTAAAAGCGTGGCCTCACACTAGAAAGGTAGAAAAGTCTATTTGAAAGTGATACAGCTCTAAAATAATTGAACTCAAACAAAGCTCCTCTATTTGACAAGTACAATCAAATTCAAATAAAACTCCTCCATACAGATACAATCTTATATGTTCAAGTTACATTTGAGATGATTATCCAGCCTTTTAAATATTTATTGGTAGCTTAATTTATATATATTTTAAATAAATACAATCTAGATTTTATAGTTTGGAAAAAGGTAGTCAAGTTGGTGGAATATGAGTTCGAATCTTTTTAAATTTGTTTTTTTGGCTTTCTGAATCTACAAGTAAATCTAATATTCATTTACCACAAATCGCCTTGAACTGCGTAGAAATGGACCTGCAACTAAATGTAGAAAACAATGTTTTGATTCCGGATAATCTCTGAAGTCTTGTAAACAATTTCTTATTGAAATATTTTTGGGTTCTCCAAAAAATTCAATTGGATAAAATCAGAGATATTCTATTTGAAGAGAGAGTATGAATTGATGTAATCTCATTTAAAAAAAACCAACTTTAATCAATTCGACCAACTTGGATCAGTTTGGCCGTTAGGGTAGTTAAGGTCTTTAAACGAGATTTGTAATAAAATGGCTGGAAATTTAAAATTTGAATAAAACGTTCAAATTTCAAATTTTGAAATTCTGTCTGTCCCTTGAACCCCGCAAGGGGCTATGCCCCTTGACCATGTTAATCATGACATAATCTAACAAGCGTGCACTCCGTACTCTACGACTTGTGTGATAATGTATCATGATTAAATTGATCGACTAGTCGATCCAATTACATTAAAATATCTAAGAATCTTCCCCCATTTTAGTGTAATTCATGATCTATTAAACACAATCACAACAATTTACAAATTTATGCATAAATGAAATATCATAACGATTTAATTTCACATCAGTATATTACACATTCCAAATATTCGAATATCAAGGTATCACTAAGGATTGAACCTTTACTATTCACAATGAATACATGAAAATAATATACACATAAATTTCAATACTCATTTGTTCTTACTTGACACTATTTTTACTAGCCTTGTGTCCTTATCCTTCTTAAGCATATCAAAGCCAAGTCCTAGCTTCTTGAAGCGGTTAAACTTCATGCTCAAATAGGTAGTTTTTTTTCTCTTGCACCTGCATATGGAATTTTTCAAAAGAACTATTAAGAAGATAATCTTCAATCTACACAACTTGCAGGTCTGAACACATATCTTGGGATGATATACAAATGTGTTCCAATCTCTAGATGTTAAGCTTTTCACATTGAGTTCATCACCTAATTTCATATTAGATGGGAATTGGGTATCTCAACATGAGAGATTTCAGATGGACTTTAATCCCACCCCTATAGCCGATTTGTGCACAAGATCTCTACTTAACCCTTTGGTTAAATGATCGGCTAAATTATATTGAGTTCTCACAAACTCTACTGAAATAACATCATGCGTGATGCGCTCACGAATCATACTGTGTCTAACACCTAAGTGTGTAGACCTGACATTGTAAACTTGTCTATAGACATTAGCCAAGACAGCTTCACTATCAAATCTGATCGATGTAGGTTTGGGCCACAGCGGAATTTCATACATTAGATTTCTTAGCCACTCAGCTTCTTTACTCACTGCTGCTAATGCCACATACTCTAGTTCTGTTGTTGAATCAGTAATACAAGTTTGTTTCTTAGATGCCCAAGAGATATCACCTCCTCCAAGTTGAAATACCCATCCACTTATGGAAGAATGATCGTCCATATTGGAAATGTAACTCGCGTCTGAATATCCTTCAAGTACAGAAGGAAATCCAGTATAAGTTAATCCATAATTCATGGTTCCTTTCAAATACTTGAATACTCGAATTAAAGCTTGCCAATGATGCGTACTAGGATTGCCAGTATACCTACTAAGTTTTCCAACAACAAAGGAAATATCCAGCCTAGTGTTAGTCATGGCATACATAAGACACCATATGACTCTCAAGTATTCAAGTTGAGATATAGAAATACCTTTATTAGGTAGAAGCTTAAGACTAGGATCTATAGGTGTGCTTACCGGAAAACAATCTTTAACATTAAATTTATTTAATATCTTCTCAATATAGTGAGATTGAGAAATTGATATACTATTGTTCTTACGTTTGATTCTTATTCCAAGAATCATTTCAGCTTCGTCCAAATCCTTCATCTCAAAATTAGATGATAAGAATTTCTTCATTTTATCAACCTGATTTTGTTCAGTACAAAAAATCAACATACTATCCACATATAGACAAGTCATAACTCTTTTACTAGAATTATCAAATTTACTATATACACACTTGTCTGCTTGGTTAAGAATAATTCCATTAGATAATATCACATATCAAATTTTTGATGCCAATATTTGGTTCTTGTTTTAAACCATACAAATATTTTTTAAACTTGCATACCTTATTTTCACAACCAGACATGACAAACCCTTCCGGGTGTTTCATATAAATCTCCTCATCCAAATCACCATTCAAGAATGCAGTTTTAACATCCATTTGATGAATTACAAGATTGTATACATATACAAGTGCAATCAATAATCTAATGGTGGAAATCCTAGCAACCATAGCATAAGTATTGAATAAGTCAATTCCTTCTCTTTGTCTAAATCCTTGGATAACCAATCTTGGTTTATACCTTTCAATAGTACCATCTACTTTAATTTTTCGTTTAAAGATCCATCTAATTTCCAATGATTTGCGCCTATGAGGTAAATCAACCAATTCCCATATATTATTATGCATGATAGACTCTAGCTCATCTTGGATAGCTTCTTTCCAGAATGCAACATCCCTTGATGCCATAGCATCACTAAAAGTCTTTAGATCATCTTCAATAACAAAACAATATTGATATTGATAGTCAATCTTATCTCTTGACCCTTCAACTAAATAAAGTTGAAAATCAGATCTGAACGACTTAACTTTTATGGCTCTAGTACTTCTTCTTGGTTCAAAAAGTTCATGTATACAATTGGTACTGATATGGAAATAGGATTTTGAGGACTAAATTGTAAATAATGTAAATTTAAGGATTTAATTATAAGTATTGTAATTTTTATCCTTAAATTGTAACTGATGCAAGTTTTAGAGAGTATTTGTAACTGATGCAAGTTTTAAAGAGTATTTGTAACTATGTAAAATTGTTAAGGACTAAACAACAATTAACCCTCTTTTGTAACAGATTTCAGTTTAAGGCTAAGTCTTGGCTTCTCTATATAAAAGGCAAGGCTACTCTAATAAAGGGGTTGAATACTTTTACTTTGAAAAATCATTTGTACTTGTACTTTCTCTCTCTAAAAACTCTCTAGCTCTTTCTCTCTCTAGAATTCACTTCTAACAATTTTTAGTAAGGCAAAATCATAACTCATCAAATTGGCGACTCTGTTGGGGATTTGAACAAAAGAAATCAGTTACCTATTCAGCTCGAAATTAATACGATATTATTGTATTTTCTGTTCAAAATCAGTACGATGAATCCCGAGAACAATCCTATAATTTAATCAGCTATGGAGACTCGTAAGGATGATTTACATGGAGGTAAACCTGGTGGATCATCTCCGATCAAAACTCAATCTGATATTGAGGTTCGAATGAACCAGCTTCTAGACAAAATTAACGTATTGAATGAAAAGTATGAACAAAAGGAGCAAGAGATTCACTCGGCAAAGGTTAGATCCGAGGTTAGACAAGATTCAGAAAAGACGGAGGTAGAAGCTCAATCAAATCGGTCGTTTGATGATCGATGGGCTAAATCTAAGCACACAAAATCATGTTTTGTGTCTCCTAAAGAGTGATATTCTTCTCGTAAGGATAAAAAGAGAAACAGAAATATGTGACCTCTAGTGACGAGGAGGTAGAGATTTCAGCTTCAGGCTTCAAGAGATTTAGAGGTTCTTCAAAAGAGGAATCATACAGAGATCAGTCGAGAAAACACAAAAGGAGAGTAAATCTAAGAAGGATAATGCTCCTCGTTCAACTTGGTACGATATTAATCGCTCCAATTAGTATGCTGAAACTGATCGGAATTTGTATGTTACTATGGGAATGGATGACCAGTTCATTCAATGAGTTGATTGGAGAAATTCTCCATTGACGAAGGAAATTCGTTCTATGACGCTTCCGAAGCGTGTTGACATTTCGAATGTTAAAAAGTTTGATAGGATGCAAGATCCTGATGATCACATCGAAGAATTCAAGAATTATATGATGAATTTCGAAGATGAGGACCTGGTGGTGTGTCGTGCAGTTTCTCAGACTGTTAAAGGAACAACTCTTAAGTGGTATAACTGAATTCCGAAAGGGTCCATTTCAAATTTCAGAGATTTTTATACTGCATTTCGAAGGTAGTTTTTGGGAAGCAAAGAGATGAGAGAAAATGATGATACCATTATTCAGTGCAAGTAGGCACCTAGAGAAAAGTTGAAAGACTATACAAAGAGGTTTGTGTTGACCAAGGCTAGTTTGGACAACTGTGAGGAAAATGTAGCGATGGCAGCTTTTCGCCAAAGGTTACTGCCAATAGATCTGGCTAATGAGACGACGAAGAGAAGGGCCTTGACTTTTGGAGTTTTGGTAGCTAAAGTTGAGGATCAGATCAAAGTGAAGGATTTGACTAGAGTCCGAGGTGGACCAGTCAGCACTTCAAAAAAATTGGGACATGCAACCAATAATCAGGGGCAGTCTTCGAATGGCAATAGCAATGGTAATCAGCAGTCGAGACAAAAGAACAACAATTTGCCTCCTCAAAGTGGTGGTTATATAAATCATGCTCCATCTAACACTTATAACAGGCCTAGACCAAATACCTGGGTCAAACCAGAATACTATGCTGATCTTACAGAGAATGTTTCTGTAATCTAGGATAAGACCAAGAGCTTCGTAAATTTTAGGAAGCCAGCCCCAATCAGTAGGCCAAGGGAGGAGAGGAATAACAAATTTTGCAAATATCATGATAACATTGGGCATGATACAAATGATTGCATTGATTTGAAGAAAGAGATCCAGTATTTGATTGAGAATGGAAAGCTCCTGACTTATGTGAAGTCACATGAGAGTGCATCAAAAAATAATGGTGCATCAACTTCGAAGGCTGTACCGCCAACTGAGAATTTGATGATTTTGGATTCACAAGATGAGCCGTTCGATGCTTCTTCTAAGTATGTTGAAATAAATCCAAACAAATTAATTCTGATAACATTAGAAGAGTCTGTTGAAAAGGGACGTGTTCGGGAGCTATGCAAGTTTTTGGAATCGTTGGCTATTTTTGGAGGCGATTCAATGACTGGAAAGTTGGATTGTTCGAGGAAGAGGCATGTTGTCAACTTGACAACTCAAATTGAAAGGAATATGTCTACGCACTTATATGGGAAAACAGATATTCCATTCATTTTGTTTGATGAAGACGATCTTAGAGATACTGTAGGTCCACATGAAGATGCTGTGGTAATTAGAGCTGAGGTGGGTAGCCGAAATTCGACGTGTGCTGATTGACACTGGAAAATCTACTCTTCCCTAACTCGTTCGGTCTGCTAACATGCTCGTTCGATTTAATCGTTGTTACCTTCCTCTATTGATTTTAACTCTATTCTTTACTCCGCTTGTCTACTTACTCATTGTATCTCTACATTTCTTTCTAGATCGGGCTCGTCCAGCGTCCTCACACCAGATTTATCTGCTCGGTGTTTTGGGTTCTGTTCGTCCAGGGAATACTTCCTCATCAAAATTAATGAGAATGATCAGAGATTGAAGACCCTAATTTTTTAGAAAACTACTTTTCCCAAATAGCTCCTAAGTATGGGCACGTGGTTACTGCTAGCGTCCTTAGTTTTAGGGCCCAATATGGTATACCTAGTGACGTTAGCGTTAGGGTGCCAAATGACGGAGAACATCCCTTCGAAGCAAGGAAGAATGAAACTTGTTTATTTACCACAATATTTGATTGATGTCTGCATTTTCCATTGCCGAGCTTAATTCAAGATTTATTCAGCTTTCTAGGTATATGCTCGACTCAGCTAGTAGTAGATGGTTAGAGAACCTTGTTGAGTATACTTTAAAGTTCACGATTGCTTGTCATATCACTTTTCCTGACAGATTTGTTAGCTGTAATAAACATGGCCAAATTTGCTAAGTCTTCTTTCTTTTATGCTCAAGTTGTTGGTATCTAGGAAATAGTAGAATGGCTGAGCTCTAACAAGAACTAGAAAAATTCCTTTGTGTTTCTCTCTGGTAACTGGGTGCATGAGAATGTAATGCTGAGCTTGTAGTTTGAGTGGAGGTGGAAGACCAAATGTAAGGAATGCTTATGGCAGAAATCTATATTGCTAGCGATTTTATGTCACTACTTACTGAAATATTTACGTGCACGGGTGAAGGAAAACACCAGGAGTGGTGTAAGGAAAACCTACCAAAACGAGTTGTCAACCTACTTATCACAGTTACAAACCTAGCAAGTTCGACATCGTTACGAAAAATTGGTAAGATTGTTTACTCAGGTTAACTATTTACAAGCTGGGTTGTGGCCAATTGCTGAGCTGACCATTGCAGCAGACAGGACTGTAAACATGACGAATTCTGGAGAAAAATTAACAAATGCACTTATGGGAATTGATGGAACATCGCTATAGGGATAGGAATAACACTGGAGTATTTTTGTCCATCCCTCGCGGTAGAAAGTCAAAGGAAGCAGAAGGATCCTCCTCTATACAAGTTTAGTCAGAGTAGTAGGGAGATGATTTAAGTGTAAGGGGTGCTGCTGGAGAGAAGGAAGATTCGCCCGCTAGCAATGCGAATTTAAATTTGGGACACCGGTCCCGAGTCGTGGAGAGTGACAATGAAGGCTTAGAAGAAAAGATTCCTCAATTAAAATGTTTGAAAGTGATAGTGGATGCAGTGTCACTGGCGATACAAAAATCAAAGTTAATTGATGAAGAAGAAAGTGATGGAGGGATGATAAATGATGGCGAGGATAGGCAGCCCTCATTAGATAAAGCTAAGGAGAAATCTCCCGATGTGATAAATTTTGAAGCAGCTCGGGCAGAGGGGCAGAAGAGCCATGCAGAGGGTGTCAATGATGAGTGCGGCCCTAAGAAGAAAATTCTTGAACATATTGCTCGTGGGATGGAGCAGCTTATTAAGAACGGAGTGCGACCAAATTTTGTACAGGAGGTGGTAAATCGAGCAACTCGGGTCAATATAGTGAGGCATCATAATGTCCATATGGAAGGGAACGGATCGGGGCCTAGCAGGCCTGGCATAGGATTGGAAGAGCTACTGTCGTCCAAGATATCCATGCCCAAACATTCCATGCTAATTTTTGAACATCTGAAGAGGTGTCTAGAGCTATCCTTTTATGACCATATGCCAAAGAGTGAGATACTGCAGAGGCAAGTGGAGCTAGAAATAAAGGTATGTTGATATAATCGAGTAATTTTTATTTATAATCAATCATGTCACGCTAAAATAATATTGTTAGCAGATGTACCACAACTTTGTCATCTTTTCCTATCGACGCATGTTGGACGCAAATATGCAAGTGATGGAGAAATAGAATCTAGAACCAATGTTCTTTGGGGTAATGGGTTGTCTATTGAGCTTTCCCAATACAAGCATGCATATGGGTCGGCTCAAACCTATAAATTTAACGCTATGCAGGACAAAGAAAAATTTGAGAATGAGGTAACTCTACTATGAAGTGCTCGTGAGGCGTGCGAGCAGAAGAATAAGGAATTGACTAATGAAGCTGCAACTTTAATATCTCAAAATAATGGGTATGAAAATAATGATGAGCTGATATCCTAAAACTCCGAGTTGCTGACGCATAAGATGGCACATGCCAAGAGGGTAGAGGAGCAAACAGATTGCATCACGGGACTTGTGATCGACAATGGGAATGTGAAGGCCTCTTTAACTGATATAAAAGTGCATATGGAAACCCAGCGTCACAAACTAATGAAGAAAGCCAAGGCCGATTTGGACCAACCAGAAAAGGAAGTGATGGAGATTGCTACAGACATGGTGGCAAATAGTCAAAGGGAGATGTTGGCCGAGCTACTAAAATTAAATCATGGTACGAAGTTGGGGCTGTTTAATAATTTTGGTCCTCAGTTTGGGAATCTTGAAAGTGGAAGTGTGATTTTCTGAAGAGCAGATCCTCCTATTCCAGAGACTGGTGAATAAGTTATACCTAAGGCAACAGACACTGGGGACCAGCTGAAACGAGTAGAGGAGACTGCACCATCGGTTAACCCTGATGCGTAGTTGTAGAAACATTATGAACTAAGTGCTGTTTTTATTTGTTTTTCTTGTTTTCTGTATGGCTCTTCCAGTGCAAGACTCTATATTAACTTCTTATCCATAATTTGTGGATGGGTGATTGATGCTATGAAATTTTATGGAGATGCATGTTTGTTTATGTTTAATTAATTTTGGAGAAGTCCTTATAAGGCGAGATCAGTATGGATCATTGCGTAGCTTGGTAGGATAATGATCCTCCAGCCTTAATCGCGGAGAGGTCTTTGTGATCCATTGTGTGGACCTAATAAAGCTTTACTTGATAGTCAGTTTTCTTATATACCATGTACAAGGTATGTGGCTCAGTATGGCCATTACATAGCCCGTAGACGTGGCCAATTATCCCGATCGTATATAGACTTCATGGTCTGGGCTCAGTATGACCCCTTGCGTAGCCCGTAGGCGTGGTCGGTGGCCCTTTTCGCCAATGATAAGGACAAAGATATAAACAAACACACATTGTGATGAAAGCATAAAAAGTTGTATTAATGAGAAAATTTACAGCCTAATGTCTCGTTAACACCCCCCCCCCCCTCACCATCAGGGGGAAAAAGAGCCCATCATCTATCCTTATAACTTAGATTTGTACAACTTAAGATGGTTGACATTCCAAGGATGCTTTGCTTGAAGCTTGATCCCCCGAGCCTTCAAAAGTCTTCTTCATTACCATGTCACCAACATTGAAACTTCGTGGTTTGAGGCGTGCATTGAGACGACCTCGCAGTAAACTTCTTTAATATTCTGCGCGGGCTCACGCTTGGTCTCTGCGCTTCTCAATGAGGTTAAACTCTGCCGCTCTGCCCTCTTCGTTATGGTCCTCGTCATATGCTATCACACGGAGGCTTGGTATGATAACCTCTGCCGGGACTACTACTTCGCTGTCGTAGACCAAAGCAAAAGGAGTGTCGTTCATACTTGTGCGCGATGCGGTTTGGTAGGCCCATGATACTTTGGGCAATTTGTCTGGACACTTGCCTTTTGCTCCTTCTAATTTATTTTTAATACCCTATAGAATAGTCTTGTTAGTAACTTCCACTTGACCGTTGGCATGAGGATAGTAAGACATAGAGAAATGTTGGCGTATCCTGAAACAATTACAGAAGGCAATGACTATAGCATTTTGGAATTGGGGGACATTGTCAATCATAAAAATGTGAGGTACCCCGAAGCTGGTGAGAATATGTGTATGTATAAAGTCACATATCTCTTGAGCTCGAGTATGATACAAAGCTTTAGCTTCGACCCATTTTGAAAAATAATCGACCGCAACGATTAGGAGTTGTCTTTTACCAGTTTCCATTAGAAGAGGTCCTACCAAATCAATTCCCCATTTATCGAAGAGGCAGAGGATGGGTACATGCTTTATTGGTTCGCTTGGTAAGTGCCCCGTATTGGAAAACTGTTGGCATTGGTGACATTGTTGAACTAGCTTTTCAACATCAACAACTAATTCTAGCCAATAATAACCAGCTAGTAGAAATCATCTGATTAAGCTTCGGGAGCCACAATGTGCTTCTGCCTCTCCACTATGCAAATCTTGCAGAATTGTAGCTGCCTCTTCTTGACTTAGACATTTGAGCAATGGTCGGGTGGTGCTTTTGCGATACAGAAACCCATCTAAGGCACAACACTTGGCGGCCCGTGTCTGAAGCACGCGAGCTGCCGCCTTCTCACTTGGTAGCATGCACCTCGTCACATGTAGGAATGAGTTCTGTTGTGGACAGTTGCTGCGTGATAATGAGTGAATTATCCTCTAAGGCTGCGAATTTTTTCAGGGTGTCCGTGAAGCTGATCTTGTTGTGCAGAACTTGCTCGTATTGCACTTTGACAAATTTTGACTCACATTCTTTGAGTGCCACCAAGTAGCTTTGGGTCCCTTTTTGTTTAGCGTCATAAATGCCCTAAACTTGGTACACCTACCGTATTTCCAACCGAGTACTTGATGCATTGTCTAAAGGTGCATGGCGTAGCTTCCATTCGGTGTAGCCACAACCTTCTAATTATTGCATGATAGGAACTGAAAGCATCTGGTATCATAAATAAATTTTTGAGCTCGTACTTTGTGGCTCCATGACCCACTTTAACCATTACTTCTCCAACGCATTGGGATACATGTCCTTCATAACACACCAGGGTTGCTGGGTTGTCTTGAAGGGTGGGACGTTCTTCATCCTATCATAATTGCTTTTAAATATGATATTAGCAGAGCTTCCACCATCAATAGGAGTTTAGTTACCATAACTCCCTCTATGTAAAGGTTGATTGTTAAGGCATCGTCATGGGGCATGCTGACCCCCGCAAGTCTTTGTCGTTGAAATTGGATGCACTCATTACCCGCGGTATTTGGTATTTTATACTTCCCTTAGTTCATTCATATATGACTGATATGGTTTCAGACAGTGAGGTGAACTTTCTAGATGGATTCTCATAGTATGGGGTCGTCGGATGGTATCCCATGGCTGGCCATCGTCGATCCTTTTTCGTTCTGGAACTCCTCCCTTAGGTACCGCGGTGGGCCGGTTAGGTGATTCCCTTCTTCAAGCATCGTCTACTTGAATGAACGGGTCTGCTCGAGCGAGGAGATTTTTCCATCATCTCGGTGGGAAACCTGATCAGGTCGGCGTATAATTATTTATTCTAATCCAGACCCCTCTTAAGCGAAACAACTACCATATTTTCTTGCAGGTCTCGTAGCGCATTCATAGGGTGAAAAAATGTCTGACATAACTTTTATGGGATTCACCTCGCCTTTGGTAAATATTCATAAGGGATTCGCACTCACACCTTAACTCATTGTTGCCAACAAAATGCTCCCTAAACACCTTTCAGAGGCCGGAAAATTCATGGATGGACCCTTTGGAAAGGCTGTTAAACAAATCTATGACATTTCCTTTAAGGGTCATCAAGAGCGCTCAACATAGCATGGGATCGTGAGGATTGAACACCATCATTATGTTGCAGAACGTTTTGAGATGTCTCTCTGAATTGCATGTGCCATCATAGGCCTCCATCCACAAAGGATCAAATTTCCTTAGCAACTTGGCCTCCAAGATTTTGTTTTCTGCAAAAGGCGATTCCTTAAGAATATAATTTGAAATTTGTGGCCTTAACTGGTTGTACTTAACATTAGCATCCTCCGAGCTCTTTTTGAAAAGGCAAGGTGTGCATCATTTCTTGGCTTAGCCTCTTTGAACCGCTTTATACTGCCACTCTCACCCTCTCCCTCTCTCTTATCATCAGGACGACCGATCTACCTTGTTAAAACGGCTTGTATTGGGTTTGAAGGGGTGATCAGCTCGGCTTGCTCCCTTTGCCTTAACAATCATGGCGTTAAGTGCATCATTCATCTCTGCTAAGGTCGCATGCATCGCCTGCTCCCGAGTGTCCCACTCGCAGGACACCCTGAGTTGTTCCTGATGGAGGTTCTGGAGTTGCTGCTCCAGCTGCCGAAGAGTTGGTGATGTCGTCGGGTTCTCACTGAGGACCTCTTGCAGGACAAAGGTTGCAATCAATCCAACGAGGTTGATTCATGGCTTATTTACGGTCGCCGGCTACGCCAACCTAACAATTGCCTCCACTGGTGCCGTTGGAGGAGTAACCCCAACCTCTGTGTCAGGGTTATGGTAGGGTTTGCTACGTCTAGCTTTATCGGTCAATTTGCTCCAGTCCTCCGATCCACAGCAGCTTCACTTGCATATGGGTTCTCTCTCTTAATCCCTGACCTAGTTACTACCATGGTTTGTCTTACCTCTTGGGATAAATAATTTCGTCTTTCTGACAGACAAGGCCAAATTTGTTAGGGGAAATAACAAAATGAACTGCCAAGTAGTAAATTATATTATCAAAGAAGAGAAAAATTACATTATCGAGGGTTCCATCCCGTTATTTATATTTCGTTCAACGGTTATTCCCTGTTACTCTACTATATGACTACACTAACTACAAGTTTTGACTATATTTATATCATGGGACCTGATATTAAGGCCGTTACATAAATGGTTTGATTGGCTCTTATATTGTGGCTCTAAGACGTTACTCCGACTGTCATCCGCTATGCTAGGTGCTGAGTTAGGTCTGCTCATTTGGTTTCCCGTGCGCTAGTCTAATCCTCTTCTTCTCGGTTATACTCTTGGTAGATCTATTTCCTGGAAGAGACGGAGCAAAAGAGACCGAGATTTTGTCCAATCGCTTCTCTTCTGCTCGGTGTCTTTTATGCTCGACAAACGTTCGACCTTGATCATGATCTGGTTACTTTCTATTGACTTCATCTTTCCCTTTCCTTGGTCGACGAAGTCCACCAACCGGCTGGTTCGACTTTGCGCGTGTTTCCTTTTGGCTTCTTTAGCAGCTTGACATATGATATGCTCTGCTCATCTTTGCATGACTATTCTCTTATTGTGGAAGTTACCCCCATATCAGATACCGTTCCTAGCATTACACTGGTGGATAAGGTGGAGGATATAAAATCATGAGAAAAATATTTTAATCTTTTGACCTTACAGAATAAATATTTAACTGAAGAAGGGCACCATAGATTTAGGGTAGTTTACGACCTTCTAGACTCTGTACACACTAGGCTTCCCGAACTGGGTGAACAACCTCATCATGCTCGAGAAGGTGAAACCTACTTTTATACAACCTTTTCCGATTATTGATTGCGACTAATCCTTTCTACATTTATCAATGAATTCCTTAGGTATATTAAGATATGCTCATAACAACTAACAACTAATAGTTGACGCTTGATGTAGACTATTCTGATTAGCTCTAAAATTTTAGATATTCCCATATGTCTAGCAGACGTTTTAGTTAGTAATAAAATGGTTGCTCCCACTGAAGCATAGATTTATATTTGTTCCTGATAATTGGGAGCATCCCATTGGAATGAAAAATCTTCAATTGAAAATAAGATGGATGGAAACATGTAAGCTTAGAGTTAATTTTGGTTTTATTTTTATTGATGTTCTTTTATTGGTGATTTTTTAATGTTTTTACTTTAATCGGTTGAAGGTATAAATTAATGAAACTCTCAATAGTAGTGGCGAAAAGTTTATGGAGAACCAGAAGTGAACCCATTGGAGAAGTTGTCTGTTGCTGCATTCTCGAAGTGACATCTTGAGTATCTATGTCTATTTACCCCTGTAATTTTTTTTCTAGCAGGGTTGTGATCTATATTAGAAATCACGATGTCGACAAATGAAAGGTTGATTATTACCACTACAGGACAACCGACCGCTGCTGAAAGAGTGAGATCTATTTTGCTTGAGAGAGTATATGGGAAGAATCCAGCTAGTGTTAGGTTGTATCTTCCAATGAAGAGAGTTGGGAAAAATTGTGAAGAGGTAACTCAGATTGAGGTGACAATGAAGAAGACAAGCCACGATGGAGGCTCTATGCAGTCTAAGTAAAAAAAAAAGAAGGGTGGCTCGGGTGGTGGAAAATACCGCCCCTCAAATACCACAGATACTGTCACTGTCCCTGGTCAGAGGGGCTCTAGTGGTTATGTGATAATATCCCCTTTTAGGAAATATAGCGACGAGACTGGAGAGAGAGTAGTGTTTACTTGTTGGGTTTATTAGAAATAAAAGAATATGGAATAAAAATAGAGTTTCGGTTGGAGACCATTGCAAGGGGGACAACACTCGTCCATACATTGGTCTGGATAAGCTAGCCATGATAGTCAGTGCGACCTTATTGGCTGTGCATGAAGAGAAATGAGTGAAAATGGTTGCGTAGGTGGAGGCTCGAATAATACTGTCGATACTAGAGACTATAAGCATCTTCCCACTTCTACTAATCAAAGTCGTGTTGCATCCGAGACCCTCCCAGCTAAGTTTTGAAGTGCTAATCACTTGGCTTATAGTTCGACTGATTCTACGAACAATAGTGGTAAGAAATGAGATATTGTTGGAGACATGACCAATGCTGGAAGTATGGGGACAAGTTCTCAATTGAGGCCCTCGTCTATAGAGAAAATTTCCATACATTGATTAGATGAACGCATTTATTTAATTAAAATATCGAATCCCTCCCAGATCATGTTCCATCAGTTGAAGCAGTGCCCAGAACTGACCTATTACAATAACATGTTTATGGCAGACATTCTCCAACGTCAGTTAGAATTGGTCGTATATGTAAATTTTTGAATCGACCCTTGAATTTTTTCTAGATTTGTGTTACCATTTGCCTACTCATTCATCTATTCTTATGTTGTTGTACTTTGTAGATTTATCATAATTCAATGGTGCTAGCCTATCATAAGATGACCCATGCTGATACTAAAGCTATGAAAGATTTCAGGCCTGAGCCTTGTGTTTGAATACAGTAAAATCCTTAATACTGAGTTATTGTGATATAAACGGGCCTATGATGCTTCCAAGCTACATTGCAATAAGCTTATGAAGGAAAATTCGGACATGGATGGAATGTTAGTCTCTGTTAACGCCAAGACTATTGCTTTGAAGAAAATGGATGAAGAGCTGACAAAGTAAAACCAAGTTTTATCGATATGATCCACCAAGTTAATCACACAAAACTCTGAGTTACTAGTAAAGTTTGAAGAGTTTACTATTAGATGTTGCAACCTTCAACTGAAGGGTTCTACTATAAGAGCAACCCCTTCCCAATTAATATCCAAAATGATTGAGGCCAAGAAGAAGAGCGCTGATCGTGCTACTAAGGTGTATGCTGATGGAGAGAGAGATACAATGGGAGTTGCCCAAAGTTTTCTAGAAAAGGTTCGAAAGGACACCATCATAGAGTTGTGGAAGATGAACCCTAACTTGGAGTTGATAAATATGAAAGGGTTCGTTCATGAGGATGAATGGCCATGGGCAACATATAATGAGGAAGAAGAGGTTATTAAAATAGTTGTTAATATTAGAGAGAGGGTACCTGATGTTGCGAAAGGTTTTACTGACAAAGATAAAGATTATGTTAGTGTCGAGTGACCTCAAGGCAGTATTTTGAAGGAGGCTGACCCTTTGAAGAATAATTTTGATGAGGCCCGCACATGAGATGGTTTTCTGGATTAATCATATCTTATACCTTTTTCATGATATATTTTGGACTTGTACGCATGCTGAACAACTTGTTCTTTACCACTATTTTGAATGTAATATAAAATATTTATCTGTCAAAGTCTATATGTTGACGTATTTATTGTATTACAATCAAATGGTATGAGATGAGTCTTGGTTTCTTGATCAAGCACAGTTTGGCTTGTTGCGTAGCCCTTTAGGAAACATATTAGCCATTTCACATTTTAGTTTAATTAGTCGAGGCTCTGTATGACCTATAACATGGTCTTAAAGACTTGACAACTGTGCCAGATCGCTTAATTGAACGTTATCATTAGGGCTCAATATGGCCCATGGCATAGCCATATATGCTTGATTTATAAAACCAATTCAATTTTTGTTGACTATTTTACTCAGGGCTCAGTGTGACCCATTGCATAGCCAAATCGATATGGTTGCTTTCTGCCTGTTCGCTTATGTATATTCGACAGTCGTTTTTATTTTTATTTTTTATTCATTATATGGTAGATATATTATCTTTATATATTTGTTTCCTCTATTATTAATTAATATTATTTTTTAAATATAGTAGATAACAAAAGAAAATATAAGTTTTTGTCGAACATGCACTTCATTAATGTTTTTGCCTTACAATGTGCATCATTAAAAACCCTTAAGCGCCACAAAAGGGGGACAAAGTATCAAAAACCACTCTAAATGATATGGTGATACATTTTCAAATTATTTACATTCCAAGGATGCTTTAATACATTACTATCCACATATTCTAACTTGTATGACTCATGGTGTCCTTTTGAGATTATTTTGTACGTACCATCCTAGTTGGGGGCAAGCTTTCCCGTGTTTTTGTCTTAGGCTTGGTAGAATATTTTATTTAAGATTAAGTCACCCACTTTGAAGCTTCTAGGTTTCAACTTGGAATAAAACCTGCTTCGCATCAAACTCTTCTATTTCTTAGATCAAATCATTCATTGGTCTTTTCTTTCATCTATCAGATCGATGGATGATTTTCGCTATTCATTGTTCAAATCCTATGAGTAGTTTTCTATCCGATGGTTTGGAATTATGATCTCCGCTGATAATATGACCTCTATTTCATATACTAAAGAGAAGGGTATTATCCAGTTATTGACCAGGGTGTAGTTCGATTTGCCTATAGTACCTCAGCTAGTTTATCTGGTCATTTCCCTTCGAATTCTATAGTTTTTTCTTTATCCCAGTCAGGATTATTTGACTTGTAATCTCAACCTACTGCGAGTAATATTGTCTAAAAAAATACTAGCTTATTCCTTTAATTTGATAGAATGTTATTATGATTGCATTTTGGAACTATGACCATTGTCGGTCATGAGGATTCTTGGGAATCCGAATCTAGAAAGGATCTGACTCTGCAAAAAAATAACATATCTCCCATGCCCTTAATCTGGACAATGATTTTCCTCCACCCATTTAGTGACATAATCTACTGCCACAATTAAGAATTGTTGTTTATGTATGGCCATAGGTAGGGGTCCAAACTAAGTTTATCCCCTATTTTTCGAAGGGGCATGGTGCGGGTATGAAGCTCAGCGGTTCTTTGGTATATGTCACTTGTTTGAAAATTGTTGGCAATGGTGATTGATGCGTCCAGATATTCTCACCACTCACTGTAGAAACCGGACAGGGGCAAATCGGACAAAAACCACCCACTGAACCATCCGAATAGGACTAAAGTATTAAAAACTAATCACTTTATGACTAAGCTAATTACCAGCCTGCTTAATAAACTAATGGGTCTTTGAATTCAACCCGGTTTCATGAGTTTGACCCGAAAACCCATGAGGCCCATAACTAAGGGTATAAATACCCAACCACTTTCATTAATGAGGGTAATGAACATTTAATACAACCAGGCAGCTCAAATCTCTCACTACAAACCACTTAAACATTAAATACTTTTGAAACAACACATAACACCTGACCAAATTACCCTTAGACTAAAATAATCCACACCAAATTGGCGACCACAGTGGGAGAAGAAGGTGCCTGAATCTAGCATTCGAAACCATCAAGTTTAACCCGTTCGGATGAATCCGGACGAGCAGGAAGTGCCACCAGCTTTGGCAGAAGTGGTGGGAGAAAACGATGAATATACGATTGAGGAGCGAGACAGGTTGAAAGTTGAAATAGAATTTTTGAGGGCTTCCAAAAGAGCAAAGATGGGCTTGAAAGAGAAGTCTAAAGTGTCAGCAGCTCATCACACTGACAATCCAAGAGAACATGAGCCATCAAAGACCCATGTGAGTGCTAAAAAGACTCATGCTAGCTCAAAGAAGTCTTACCGGTGTAAACCGGTCGAGAGCTCGGATTCAGACTCAGAGTCTTCTAGTAGCTCCTCGAATGAGGATAAATTTGAAGAATCCTTGTCATCTAGAAGCGATGAATGCCGTTCTAAAAAGAAACAAAATTTGGTAAAAAATATTCAAGAAAAAGGGACAGGCATGGAAGATTGAAAATGCATCTGGTTAAAGGGTCGTCTCATAGTCACAGTCATGGCCGGAGACACGTAGACCGCTTGTTAATGGATCATTTTGCCTTCCATGATGAACCAGGTATCTTTGCAACTCCCAACAAAGATAATTTTTTTAGTCGTGGCCGAAGGCAATCTCCATTGTCTTCCAAAATGCTGTTCGGAAACCTTCCTAAGAGGTTTGACAGCATAAAGATGGAGAAGTATGATGGTAGTAAAGATCCAGATAACCATCTAGAGTAATTCAAAAAATTTATGATGAATTTTGATGATGATAAGCTACTCTGTCGAGCATTCTCCCAGTCTTTCACGGGGAGTGCTCTGAAGTGGTACAATAGTCTGCCACAGGGCTGCATCAGGAATTTCGACACTTTTTGGGTGGCCTTTCGGAGGCAGTTCGTTGGAAGTAAAGAAGTGAAGGGAAATGGAGACACTATTATCCATTGTGCCCACGAACCAAATGAATCTTTGAAGGAGTACATAAGTCACTTTGTAAACAGTAAAAATGGATTAGCTGATTGCTTCGAACAAGTAGCAATAGCTTCTCTGAGGCAGGGCTTGAACCCTGGAAATTTGGCTGATTCGGTAACCAGAAAAAAGGCCATGTCATAGGGAGGTTTACTGAATCAGGTCGGCAAACAGATTAATGTGGATGAAACAAAGAAAACCAGGGTGCACCGGCAGGTGAGGTCTGCTCCAGCTACACCAAATCAAAACCAGAACAAGTCCGGAAACAAGGCTAAGGAAGCCAGACAGGATCATAACAGAGCCAAGGCTCAATCCCATCCAGCTGCACCAGCCCAGAGCTAACAATCTAGAAATAAGCGAGGGCCTTAAGTTCAACCGAAGTGGTTTGCTGAGTTGAAAGAAAACTTAGACACCATTTATGACAAAACAAAAGACGAAGTACATTACAGAAGGCCGACTGCATTACAATCTCCCAGAGAAAGCCGTAATAATTGTTTCTATCAGTATCACCATGATATTAGCCATAATACTAAAGATTGCATTGCGTTGAAGCAAGAAGTGCAGAATTTGATTGAAAGAGGAAAGTTGGGAGCTTATGTTAAAAGAACAACTAGAAATAGGACTGATAACGCTCATCGGACTGGTCCAAACAATGCAGGGACATCGGCTCCGGATGAGGCTATGGTGATAGTTGAAAGGTTTGATGTAGAGTCAGAATATTTGGACCCTGATCCAACCCGGAATATGGTGGGTGTTATCACAGAGCACTGCAAGACGGTGTCCGGACTTATCAGCTTTTTTGAGTCACTTACAATATTTGGGGGAGACACCATGACTGCACCAACAGCTTCTTCAAGAAAGAGGCACATTCATACTTTAGCTACCCAGCTGGAAGGATGCATGACTTCCTTTAAATCAAAAATTCCATTTCCCTTCATTGTTTTCGATGAGGATGACTTGAGGGACATTGCTGGTCCCCATGAAGATGCTGTTGTGATAGGAGCATCAATTAGGGGCAATGATATTAGAGGAATTTCGGTGGACACCGGTAGTTCAGCCAATATCCTCTTTTTAACTTCCTACAAGCAAATGAAGAACCCAATAGTAATTCAGCGTTCGAACAGGTCAATTGTGGGTTTCACTGAAAGCTCAGCAGATGTGATCGGGGAGTTTGAGGAGGAGGTTTTGTTGGGCAAAAGCCCTTTTAAGAAGATGGTCAGGATACTTTTTATTGTGGTGGATTGTCCCACTTGTTATAATGCCATTTTGGGGAGATCTTGGCTCTCTAGGATGCATGTTGTGATGTTAACAGTCCACCAATGTTTGAAATACGTTGTACAAGGACAAGTGGGAGTTGTCCGGAACAGTCAGGAGGTGGCAAGGGAGTGTTATGCAACAGCACTGACCCCTCGAACTTTGGGGGCAGTTCGGATCAGTGAAGATTAGCAATTTGAGGGGCCCTCTGGGGAAGAGGGTGAAATTAATGACCCCAGAGAGACCCTTGGTGTTTTAATACCTATTGAAGAAGTTGAAACTCACTCTCTGGTTGAAGGAAAAAGTGTCAAGATCGGGTCCAAGATGACATCAAAATTAAAGGGTAAAATGTTAGCTTTTTTGAAAGACCAGCAGCATGTTTTTGCTTGGTGCAATGCTGATGTAACCGGAGTACCAGCAGACATTATATCATACCAGCTATCCGTCCGGAAGGATATAACACCTATTGTACAAAAGAGGAGAGTTTTTTCTAAAGAGAAAGCTGATGTCATAGTTCAAAAGGTTGACCGGCTTACTAAAATGGGGCACATAAAGGAATCCCAATACTCCTTATGGACAACCAATCTGGTGTTGGTAAAGAAAAAAAATAGAAAGTGGCGTATGTGCATCGATTTTACAGATTTCAATAGAGCTTGCCCAAAGGATCTATATCCGGTTCCCGAAATTGATCAGTTGGTAGACTCCACATCTGGAAACAAGCTATTGTCCTTTATGGATGCCTTCTCCGGATACAATCAGATTCAAGTAGATCCGAAGGATCATGAACATAATACATTTGTTACTGATAGGGGACTCCATTGTTACAAGGTGATGCCGTTTGGATTAAAGAATGCTGGGGCTACTTATCAGAGGTTAGTGAACAAGGCTTTTGCTGATCAGATTGGAAGAAATATGGAAGTCTATATCGACGACATGATGGTAAAAAGTGTGGAAGAAGAGCTACACTTGGCAGATCTCTAAGAAACTTTTGCCAATTTAATGAAAGTAAATTTAAAATTGAATCTAGAGAAGTGTGTTTTCGGAGTATAGTCCGGAAAATTCTTGGGGTATGTGATAAGTGAGAAAGGGATACAGCTGGATCCAGGACAGCTTAATGCTTTGTTACAAATGGAGCCTCCTCGGAATATTAAAGAAGTACAAAGATTGACAGGGAAGTTAGCTGCTCTAAATCGTTTTATCTCATGGTCTTCGGATAGGTGTGCCCCGTTTTATCAAACTTTGAAAGGTGCAAAAGATTTTAATTGGTCTCCCTAGTGTGACCATGCATTTGATGAAATTAAGAAGCACTTATCCTCCCCTAAAACTTTGTTTAAACCTGTTGATGGAGAGACACTCTACATATACCTGGCAGTTTCTGAGTGTGCCCTAAGTGCAGTGCTAGTAAGAGAGGTGGATAATTATCCTCGACCGGTATACTATATCAGCAAAAGCTTGATTGATGTAAAAAATATATATTTGAAACTTGAAAAACTAGCACTGGCCTTAGTAATTGCTGCTAGGAAAATGAGGCCCTACTTTCAGTCTCATTCGATCATCGTCCGAACGTCTTTTCCCTTGAAAAACGTTCTTCAAAAGGCAGACATTTCAAGTAGAATAACCAAGTGGTCACTGGAGCTGGGAGACTATGATATTGACTTCGCCCCTCGAACGACAGTCAAAGCTCAAACTGTGGCTGACTTCTTAGTTGAATTCCATTCAGATAGATGTACTAAGCAATCAACCGGTGAAAAAGATAAAAAAGTATGGGTTGTCCGGACCGATTGTGGATCAAGTACCATGGGTTGTGGTGCTGGGATATGTTTAACCTCTCCGTACGGTGACAAGATGTACCAGGCTATATGTTTTGCTTTCAGGGCTTCCAATATCATTTGCGGTGATCTCTTGACTTGAACGACGCAATTAAGGCCCGTCATTGTTAGAGATTATCGAAATTTCTAGGTGGTCCGCTGAGATTGAGAATGTTACACACTTCCAACCTCATTGCTAGGTGGGTGGGTTTAATATGCCATAAATATAACCATTCACCATTATTTTGTTCTTTGGTTTGTTATCTTGTGTAAGTTACCTACCGAGAATAAGCTCATTAGATGAGGTATAAAATCATCTCTTATTTGTGGGTTGTGAAATTCCAGTGATATATCTATAAACTATATGCTTTATGAGTGTACTTATACTTAGGGTATCCAGACTACTGCGTACACCGAGCTTGAGTTCATTATCCATGACGGGGCTTAACATTCCTGATTTATGATGATTTCAAATTGGTCTCTTTTCAGATACTACCATTTTGGTATGCATGCTTTAGTGCAGTCATTTATCGAATTTGGCAAGAGATGAACTCAATGTTTTTTCTCACATCCTGTTCTTGCCTATACGGTGCACCGTGTGCTTTCTGATCTTCAGTTTAGATTCCTTTAATCCAAGGTAATTTGGACAATTTAATCTTGTGTCCAACTACTCGATTAATGTGTTTGGAGGAAGCTGAAATGATTCTTGGTATAAGACTTGAGCGAAAAAACAATAGTATATTGATATCTCAATCTCACTATATTGAGAAGATATTAACTAAACTTAATTTTAAAGATTGTTCTCCGATAAGCACACCTATAGATCATAGTCTTAACCTTCTACCTAATAAAGGTATTTATATATCTCAACTTGAATACTTGAGAGTCATCGGGTGTCTTATGTATGCCATGACTAGCATTAGGCCGGATATTTCCTTTGTTGTTGGAAAAAATAGTAGGTATACTAGCAATCCTAGTACACATCATTGGCAAGCTTTAAATCGAATATTCAAGTATTTGAAAGGAACCATGAATTATGGTTTGACTTATACTGGATTTCCTTCTGTACTTGAAGGATATTCAGACGCGAGTTACATTTCCAATATGGACGATCATTCTTCCACGAGTGGATGGGTATTTCTACTTAGGGGAGGTGATATCTCTTGGGAAACTAAGAAACAAGCTTGTATTACTGATTCAACAATAGAACCAAAGTTTGTGGCATTAGCAGCAGCGAGTAAAGAAGCTGAGTGGCTAAGAAATTTAATGTATGAAATTCCGGTGTGGCCCAAACCGATATCACCTAAATCTATCAGATGTGATAGTGAAGCTGTCTTGGCTAATGTCTAGAGACAAGTTTACAAAAGGCAGGTTTAGACACTTAGGTGTTAGACACGGTATGATTCGTGACCGCATCACGCATGATGTTATTTCAGTAGAGTTTGTGAGAACTCAATATAATTTAGCCGATCATTTAACCAAAGGATTAAGTAGAGATCTTGTGCACAAATTGGCTATAGGGACGGGATTAAAGTCCATCTGAAATCTCTCATGTTGAGATACCCAATTCCTATCTAATATGACATTAGGTGCTGAACTCAATGTGAAAAGCTTAACATCTAGAGATTGGAACACATTTGTATATCATTCCAAGGTATGTGTTCAGACCTACAAGTTGTGAAGGTTGAAGATTATCTTCTTAATAGTTCTTTTCAAAAATTGCATATGCATGCGCAAGAGTGAAAAACTACCTATTTGAGCATGAAGTTTAGCCGCTTCAAGAAGCTAGGACTTGGCTTTGATATACTTAAGAAGGATAAGGACACAAGGCTAGTAAAAATAATGTCAAGTAAGAAAAAAGTGAGTATGTAAATTTATGTGTATATTATTTTCATGTATTCATTGTGAATAGTAAGGTTCAATCCTTAGTGATACCTTGATATTCGAATATTTGGAATGTGTAATATACTAATGTGAAATTAAATCGTTATGATAACTCATTTATGCATAAATTTGTAAATTGTTGTGATTGTGTTTAATAAATCATGAATTACATTAAAATGGAGGAAGATTCTTAGATATTTTAATGTAATTGGACCGACTAGTCGATCAATTTAATCATGATACATTACCACACAAGTTGTAGAGTGCGGACTGCACGCTTGTTAGATTATGTCAGGATTAACATGGTCAAGGGGCGTAGCCCCTTGCGGGGTCCAAGGGATGGACATAATTTCAAAATTAGAAATCTCAACGTTTTATTCAAATTTCAAATTTTCAGCCATTTTATTACAAATCCTTTTAAAGACCTTAACTACCCTAACTGCCAAATTGATCCAAATTGGTCGAATTGATTAAAGATGGTTTTTAAAAAAAATGAGATTACATCAACTCATACTCTCTCTTCAAATAAAATATCTCTGATTTTATCCAATTGAAATTTTTAAGGAACCCAAAAATATTTCAATAAGAGATTGTTTACAAGAATTCAGAGATTATCCGGAATCAAAACACTGGTTTTTACATTTAGTTGCAGGTCTATTTCTACGCAGTTCAAAGCGATTCGTTGTAAACGAATATTCGATTTACTTGTAGATTCAGAAAGCCAAAAAACAAGTTTAAAAAGACTTGAACTCATACTCCACCAACTTAACTACCTTTTTCGAAACTATAAAATCTAAATTATATGTCTAATATTGTTTTATTTTTTATTTAAAATATATATAAATGAAGCTACCAATAAATATATTCAAAAGGCTGGATAATCATCTCAAATGTAACTTAAACATATAAGATTGTATCTGTATGGAGGAGTTTTATTTGAATTTGATTGTACTTGTCAAATAGAGGAGCTTTGTTTGAGTTCAATTATTTTAGAGCAGTATCACTTTCAAATAGACTTTTCTACCTTTATATTGCGAGGCCACGCTTTTAAATATAATTCTACACATCTGATCTATTATATATTCGGATTAATGGATCGTATCGAATCCGTTCAGATTAGCTTTGATATTTTCACCTCATCTTCTAAATAATATCCAGAAATAAATCTATATATAAGCGGATTTGTGAATTAAACTTTTTGTAATAAAGATAATATAATATTTTTAGGCGAGAATTGTACTTTTCTTTAACATGTGAATATCCTATCCGGATCGACCGATGGACTAAGGTATCCGATTCTTTTTAATTTATACGTTGGATAGGTTTTATGTTTAAAAATATATTGTTCGTCGGGTTGTGATCAGTTACTGGTTTTAAAAGTTTTGGACAGTCTCCTCTAGAATCCAACCCAAGCAGGATTCCTATTGTTTTTATATTATTAATTAATATACGATATATTATTAATTTTTAAAATTTAAAATTATATATTTTTTAAAATAAAATATTAAATTAAATTAAAATATTGTTTATAAATATGAACGGGGCAAATCCGGAAAAATGGTATTATACCAAAAATAACAATGCGGAGATTACTTTTGGATCCAAACATCGTGGTTCTGGATATATAAACTACAATGAACCTATATAGATGTAGGTCAGTGAATAATAAAAGGTCGACAAATAAATAAAACTCGCCAAAATTTGGAGATATCAGAAGAGACAAGAAAGACATAACAAAACTTGAGTGTTGGAAGCTTAAGACACCAAATACTATGGCTTCTTCCCCATATGAAGGAGAAGATATGAGTGAGTTGCATTACGAGGGCGGGGGCACGCCAAAGATGAGAAAACAAACATGAGCCAACGAGAGGAGAGACAACACAAGCTAAAATTTCATATAGCAACCACGAAGGAGGATCTTGGAACCAAACACATTAATCGAGTAGTTGGACACAAGATTAAATTGTCCAAACTACCTTGGATTAAAGGAATCTAAACTGAAGATCAGAAAGCACACGGTGCGCCGTATAGGCAAGAACGGGATGTGAGAAAACAAATTGAGTTCATCTCTTGCCAAATTTGATAAATGACTGCACTAAAGCATGCATACCAAAAATGGTAGTATCTGAAAAGAGACCAATTTGAAATCATCATAAATCAGGAATATTAAGCCCCGTCATGGATAATGAACTCAAGCTTGGTGTACGCAGTAGTCTGGATACCCTGAGTATAAGTACACTCATAAAGCATATAGTTTATAGATATATCACTGGAATTTCACAACCCACAAATAAGAGATGATTTTATACCTCATCTAATGAGCTTATCCTCGGTAGGTAACTTACACAAGATAACAAACCAAAGGATAAAATAATGGTGAATGGTTATATTTATGGCATATTAAACCCACCCACCTAGCAATGAGGTTGGAAGTGTGTAACATTCTCAATCTCAGCGGACCACTAATGTAAATCAATAAAGTTGATACTAGGAGGAGGGACAGAGAGAATGTGATGGTTGATCTCCTAGAAGTTTCGATGATCTCTAGCAATGATGGGCCTTAATTGTGTCGTTCAAGTCAAGAGATCACCGCAAATGATATCGGAACCTTGATATTGATAGCAGTCGAGAATCTCGAATACTACTTTTGGTGAGGTTTATTTTAAACTTAGGGTAATTTTGTCAAGTGTTTTGGAAAGTTTAGAGATTATTAAATTTTTGGGTGTTTAGTAGTGAGAGATTTGAAATGACTGGTTGTATTAAATGTTCATTACCCTCATTAATGAAAGTAGTTGGGGTATTTATACCCTAAATTATAGACCGATGGGCTTTCGGGTCAAATTATGGAACCGAGTCAAGTTTAAGGACCCATTTACTTAGTAAGTTGATTAGCACATAGGTTAGCAAAAAGGTGTTTAGTTATTCTATACTTTTGTCTAGTCCGGATAGTTCAGTGGGCAGTTTATGTCCGAATTGCCCTTTTCCGGAAATCTCAGTAGGCAGTGGTGGATTTATCCGGACTCATCAGTAGCCCATTTTTTAGGCTTTGTCAAAAATCTTTGGCAGGACTAAAACATTCTCTTAGTCAGTAACGATATTTTCTGACACACTTGTATATCTGGTTTGAGGTTTGTCCGGACTGACTTCTTCCTAGAATTTTAAGAGTTTTTCTTTGGATCGTTGGACACGTGTCACAATCTGATTTGACCTACCAGTCGTTTTTACCTAGATCAGCGCTCCAACTAAACCTAAAAAGTAACCTACGCATTTAATATTTCTCACGTCAGCGCCGTCTTCAATCATTGCACGAATCTCTTCGTCTTCTCCTAGGTATCAGTTATCTTTTTACTAATATATAAATCATTTTTTCACTGTTTCATTATCTTCATCACTCTACAAATCTTTTTACAGAGCTTTTCTCCCTTTCTTTCAAAATGGTTCTTCGTTAGTTTTATGTTCATGGCTAGAAACCCTTTTGTAAAAGGCAGCTGGTTGAATATGTCCGAATTAGAGAAGGCAAAAACGGTTAAACGAGAGAGGCGCATCGCTGCTGGTCTCCCGGTCTCCCTAGGCGATAAGTCCGATAAACCATCCCAAGAAGCTGATCAAGGATCATCTTCTACCAGAAATCAAAAACCCAAACGGCTATTCAAACCAAATCTTTCACCAATCCCATCAGGCTCCTCTGTTCAGGAATCCCAACCTTCTACTACCCAACAAAAGGCAGTATCGAGCGTTAGAAAACCCTTCCCTTTCATAGCCATAGGATCTCATCTTGAAAAGTCTTAAGAGAAATCCAATCCATGCCGGACAATTCGTTTGGTGAAAGCCTAAGCGACTGCCTCACAGTCAAAGCCCTCCAAACCGGAGGCCTCTAAATCAGAATCCAAAGATAAACCCTCAGGATCAGAGATATCTATAAGTTCCCCACGAGATAAGCCCTCTGTATCGGAGGCAGCCAAAATAGCTTCTCAAACGAAATCCTCCGGAACTGAGCCTCAACCAGACACCAGACCTTTGGAAAAAACTGGCGTTCAATCATCCAGACATACCGTAGAGCCAGAAGCTGACACTCTTCCAACCACAACAACTGATAAACCCTTCGAAACTGAACCCTCATAGAAAATTGGGGATGCTGCTTCTGATAGGAAAGGGAAAGGCAAAGTGAAGGTTGGAGTGGCTCATCCGAATCTCTTGGAGTGTTTGGAAGGAAATGTAGGACCTTTCCCATAATCAGGGGCAGTCTTCGAATGACAATAGCAATGGCAATCAGAAGTCGAGGCAAACAAACATCAATTTGCGTCCTCAGAGTGGTGGTTATTCAAATCATGCTCCATTTAATACTTACAACAGGCCTAGACCAAATACCTGGGTCAAACCGGAATACTATGATGATCTTACAGAGAATGTTTCTGTAATCTAGGATAAGACCAAGAGCTTCGTAAATTTTAGGAAGCCGGCCCCAATCAGTAGGCCAATGGAGGAGATGAATAACAAGTTTTGCAGATATCATGATGGCATTGGGCATGATACAAATGATTGCATGGCTTTGAAGAAAGATATTTAGTATTTGATTGAGAATAGAAAGCTCCTGACTTATATGAAGTCGCATGGGAGTGCATCGAAAAATAATGGTGCATCAACTTCAAAGGCTGTACCGCAAACTGAGAATTTGATGATTTTGGATTCATAGGATGATATGTTCGATTCTTATTTTGAGTATGTTGAAAACATATCCGAACATATTGATTCTGATGACAGTCGAAGAGTCTATCGAAAAGGGACGTGTTCGGGAGCTATGCAAGTTTTTTGAATCGTTGGCTATTTTTGGAGGTGATTCAATGACTGGAAACTCGGATAGTTTGAGGAAGAGGCATGTTGTCAACTTGACAACTCAAATGAAGGGAATATGTCTACGCACTTATATGGGAAGACATATATTCCTTTCATTTTGTTTGATGAAGACGATCTGAGAGGTACTGCAGGTCCACATGAAGATGTTGTGGTAATTGGAGCTGAGGTGGCTGGCGTCGAAATTCAACGTGTGCTGATTGACATTGGCAGTTCTACTAGTGTCCTTTTTAAATCCACCTATGATAGAATGACAAATCCACCTCGGATTTCTCAATCAGATCAAATGATTATTGGATTTGCGGGTGTGACAGCTCGTGTTGTTGGAGAATTCGAAGGTGAGGTGAGTTTGGGAAAATGACCATTTAAGAAAAAGGTCCAGGTACTCTTTGTGGTGGTGGACTATCCCACAAGTTATAATGCTATTTTTGGTAGATCGTGGCTTTCAAGAATGTATAAGGTGGTGTCTACAGTTCATCAGTGCTTTAAGTATGTGGTTGGAGACGGAGTTGGGGTTATTCGAGGCGATCAAAAGGTTTTCAAGGAATGTTATGTCGTTGCACTCCGAATCCGAGGGTCCAGCAGTGGAGATTTAAAGCGGGAATATAAATTAGAAAGGGCACCCTCATATTTGGAAGAAAGGGTTGACGATCCGAGGGAAACCCCGGGGTCTTTAACAATGAGCGAAGAGATAGAGGAGTTTACTTTTTTCGTAAGGGAAGGTACTTCGCATCAGAACATTATTGAACCATTTTCTACGTCAATAATTGTTGGATTTTTATCCCAAAATTTTGATGTCTTCGCTTGGAGGACAAAGGATGTAATAGGAGTTCCCATTGAAGTAATTCGACACTGTTTGGCCATTGATATGAAGGTCAAGCCGGTTATTCAGAAAAGAAGAGCGTTTTCTTTGGAAAAAGCAGAAGCGATTGTTACTGAAGTGGATCGGTTATCTAAGGTCGGACATATACGGGAGTCACAATACCCTTTGTGGACGGAGAATCCGGTGGTATTAAAAAATAAAAATGGGAAATGGAGAATGTGTGTGGATTTTACAGATTTGAATAGAGCTTGTCCTAAAGATCTGTTTCATATTCCTCGAATAGATCAGTTAATTGACTCTACTTCAGGCAATACAATTTTAACTTTTTATGGATGTTATTGCTGGATATAATCAAATCCAAATGGATCCAAAAGATCAAGAATGCACAACTTTTATAACTGATAACGGCTTACATTGTTATAAGGTGATGCCCTTCAGATTGAAAAATACTGGAGCCACATATCAGAGATTGATGAATAACAATTTTGCTACACAAATCAGAATAAATATGGAGGTAAATACAGATGACATGGTAGTAAAAAGCTCGAAAGATGAAGTGCATATTGATAATTTAGAGGAAGTTTTTTTGAATTTAAGGGCAATCAGGTTGAAATTGAATTCTGAGAAATGTACCTTCGGAGTTCGATTGGGGACGTTTTTGGGTTTCATCATCCGTGAAAAAGGAATAAAAGCTGACCCAGAACAATTGAAAGCTTTGATAGCAATGAATTCTCCTCGATCAATCAAAGAAGTGCAAATTTTTACAGGAAGGTTAACAGCAGTTAACCGATTTATTTCTAGATTTTTTGACAAATGCTTTCCTTTCTTTCAAGTGTTACAAGGACCCAACAGTTTTGAATGGACATCGGAATGTGAAGTATCTTTCAAAAATATTAAAAATTTCCTATCATCACCAAAGAGTTTGTTAAAGCCTCGAAATGAGGAGAAATTGTTTTTGTATATCGCTGTTTCGGATTTTGTACTGAGCGTAGTGTTAATCAGTGAAGATTCAGGAGTTCCGAGGCCGGTGTATTACATTAGTAAAAGTTTGGCAGCATAAAGTAGATATATGAAATTGGAATCATTGGCATTAACACTGTTGATTGCTGCTAGGAAGATGCGTCCATATTTTTAAGCTCATACTATTGAAGTCCGAACTTCATTCCCCTTAATATGTTTTGCAGCGACTTGATATTTTGGGGAGAATGACCAAATAGTCAGTGGAGTTAGGGGACTATGATATTTTGTTTACACCTCGAACTGTAATAAAGGCGCAAGCATTAGCAGATTGTTTTTTTGAATTCCACTCAAGCAGATCAGAGGAGGAAGAAAATAAATAAGTCGTACCTGTTGATTCGAGGTGGGTTGTCCAAACAGATGGAGGCTCTAGCGTTTCAGGGTGCAGTGGTGGAGAGCAGTTTATAGCTCTAACGGGAGAAACAATGATTCAATCTATTAAAGTTAGTTTTCATGCGTCGAACAATGAAGTTGAATACGAATCTGCTTTGGTATGTTTAAGATTAACAAAAATTTGTGGGTTAACTTCAGTGCGCTTGGAAACGGATTCTCAGTTGTTAGCAAATCAGGTATCTGAATTTTCTGAAGCAAGAAAAGATCGCTTGATTCTACATCTTCGGGAACTTCGGAATTCAATGCTTATGTTTGACAACGTTGTTGTGGAATATATTGGGCGAGGAAGTAACATGGTGGCTGATTCTTTAGCAAATGTTTCTTACAAGGAAGAATATCCTTGGATTTTGTTACAAAGAAAGTCCTTCAATTGTTACTCAATCTAGCCAATGTGAATGTATAAATGAATTTTTTACAACTGGCGAAATTCGAGGTGACTGGCGATCAGATATACTTAATTTTTTTTGACTCAAGGGATATTACTAGATGATATACAATTGGCTAAAAAATTGAAAAGTAGAGCCTTCGGATATATAGTACTGAATGGAATTTTGTATAAAAAAGCATTAAGTCGGCCATTGTTATGATGTTTAAGCAAACAAGAATCACAAGAAGTATTATTAGAGTTGCATGATGGTGAAGGGTTAGCTCATTGCGGGTTCAAAGCTCTGTCATGTCGAGTTTTACTTGCAGGGCTCTATTGGCCTACAACCATGAACGATGCTAAGAATTTAGTTCGAGAATGGTGTGGTTTATTTTCGTCTGAGGGTAAGTTTGTAATTTTTGTTTAGAACTGTGTGGAAGTTTGAGAGTATTTAATATTTGGGTAGAGTGTAGAGGGAGAATTAAGCAGCCTGGTTGTATTTAATTTTCATTACCCTCATTTAATGTTGGTGGTTGGGTATTTATACCCTTACATTTGGGCCTTATGGGCTTTCGGGTCATGTTTAATAGACCCGGGTCAAGTCCAAGGACCCATGAGCTCTTAGTAGGAGAGCAGGCAGCTTAGTCAAAAAGTAATTAGGTTTTTAAGTACTTTAGTTCTGTTCGAACAGTCCAACGCCGAAGTGGTAACAGAATCCGGACTCATCAGTAGCCCCTTTTTTAGGTGTTTGTTCAAAAACCTTTGTCAAAACCTGAAAAACAGTCCGTTGCTAGTGACATTTACATCAAGACAGGACCTCCGAATTGTGTTATAGTTTTATCCGGACTGAAAAGGTTCTTTGAATCTAAACGGTTTTTTGCCAGAGTTCGTGGGACACGTGTCTCTCTCTGGTTTGTCACTTCAACCATTTTTTCACCTTGATTTTCGCTCCCACCTTCTCTGAAAAGCAACCTCTTCATTAAATGAAGGTGACATCAGCGCCGTTTCTTAATCATTGTTAATCCTTTTGAATTCTCCTAGGAATCAAAACACCCTTTTTGGGGTTTACTATAAATTAAACACTTTTCCACTGTTTTATCACCATCTACATATTCACTTTGCTAACTTTGGAGAGCTTTCTCTTTCAAATACAAGTTCTTCATTTTAGTTGTTTATGTTCACGGCTAGGAACGCTTTAATCAGAGGCGGGTGGGTCAATCTATCAGAACTAGAAAAGGCACAAAAAGTTGAAAGGGAAAGGCGCATTGCAGCAGGCTTACCTACTTCCCCCATCGACAAACCAGCAACTTCAAACACTGAGCCTGGCCAGGGTTCCTCATCAACAAAAGGTGTCAAACCGAGGAGATTGTTTCAGACCAGACTTTCTCCCATTGTCTCAGGTTCATCGGTCCAAGAATCAGAACCCACTGTTGAACCAGGGTTAGCAGTTACCAGCTTCAGAAAGCCTTCCCTATTTATTGCCATGGGGTCAGACGCAGATATCTCTCCCACCAAACTGTTGGACTAGAGAAGAGGCCGACTAGTTAAAGGGCAGGCTTCTAAAGGCACCCCTTCAAAATCAAGGGCCAAGTACAGTAATACAGGGTCAGATGCACCCATTAAAGTACCTAAGGACAGGCTGTCCGGTCCGGAGGCCACAAGAAGTATCGAAGCTCAACAGTCCGGAGGTCAGACTGAGCCAACTCCTCCTAAAGACAACTGAAAACCCCTCCTCGGTAATGGAGGAAGTTATGGAGGATTCTGTCGAAGAGGCTCCATTCGAGTCTGAAGCCTCCAGACAGACAAGTGATGTTGGTGTTGCCAAGAAGGATAAAGGCAAAGAAAAACTATGCCTCAGGCATCCAGAACTGCCAGAGGTCTTAAAGGGAAAAGTTGGACCTTGTTTCCACAAGGTCAGTGTCAAATATTTACTTGCCTTACAAAAAATCAATTATACCTTTATCCACACAGCCGAACTAGGTCGGATGCGAACGAAGTGGGGGATTCCGGAGAACGTGAAAATTAGGATCCCAATAGACCCTGAAACCCCAATGGACTGCAGACTTAGTGAAGTAGTCATCTTTACTGAGCTTTTTAACTGGGGGTTGAGGTTTCCCTTGGATCCATAGATAGTTAGGTACATTCATTTGATCAAGCTTTGTCCAAGCCAACTGAGCCCTAACGCCTGGTATACTCTCATAACCTGTATCATGGCCTCCAGGCTCTCCGGAATTCCTCTCCCGATGGAGGAATTCGCTGCTGTGGCTGGTCTCTGCAAAAACCCTCGTATCCCCTTTCATGACTTCAACATGGGTGATAACTATAAGGCGGTGGATGACCTGCTCGAAGCAGAGAGGAATTGGAGGACTCACTTCTTGTCTGTGAGTGGTACTTGGGAAAATTGAAGGAAGATCAAGGCTGGAGTCAACCCGAGTCTTCTTACCAGCAGATGGAGGAGTGATTGTAAGAATCCCACCTTACTTCTCATTTTAATTTTTATCAAATCTATTTAACTGACTGGGTTTGTCTCTCTTTTTCTTTTATAGTGCTGCCCAAATACTTTAACGACTATCTGAAGGCTGGGCAGGCTACTTGCACCAAGATCAACACTTGGGCTGCTGAAAAGTGGGGGAACCGTTTCCATGATGCCTTTACCGGAGGCAACCTTGCAAGGTCTCACCTCGGGAACACTACTGGTCGGAGGGACCTGACCTGGGAAGAACTTACCACTCCACCCCCTCCGGATGTAGTCCTCAAGAGAACACATGAACCGGACGGGACATTGTACTTGCCAGGTCGAGCCAAGACCCCGAGTAAAATGAAGGGCAAGAAAGGGAAAGGCAAGAAGGCTGCAAGTGAGGATAAACCTGCCGAGGTGGAGGAGGCTGCTCCAACAAACCCAGAGGGGCCAGCCCCAAGCCATATCGATAATGCTCTCCTAGAAGTGGTGGAGCAGGAGAGTGCTAGGGAAAAAGTAGGATCTCCCAAACCTCCAAGGGTTCGCAAGAGAGACCGAAAACATGGAGCAGAGAACAAGAAGAGGGAGGCCAAAAAGAAAAAGACCTCTAGGGGTGATGAACTTTCTCTCCGGCCTCCGGAGCCTCTCCCCCTTGTTGACCCTAATGATCCGACAAGAGCAGAGGAGATCTCTGGTGACTTTCAAACTGACGAAGTTGGAGGAGGAGACCTCAACATTGATGGTGTTGACATCACAGGGCTTGATAGTCTTGGTGATTATTTTGCAAACCTTCCCAGAGACGACTTTGCTGGGCCTTACCTCCCTCCAAGCACTTCGAACATCGTTACTTTTAATGGTAAGACTTTTACTGTTTCAAGTGAAAGGGATGTTATAACTCACTCCATATTAAGTAATGTTCAGCCAGTGCTTGTTCTGGAGAAACAAGTTCGAGGCCAGGCAGATATTATCAAAGATCTCAAATCTGACAAGGAGAAACTGTCCGACGATCTCCTCAGGGCCACTCAAAATGCTGACATTCTGAAGGGAGAAAATGAGGAGCTAAAGAAGAGCCAAGAGGGGTGTACCACAAAGGTTTCCACTTTAGAAGACACTATCAAAGAGCTCTGGGAGAAGCTGTCCGGATTAGAGAAAGATCTCACCTCTTCAAAAGAGAAGGGAAAGGCCAATGATCAAGTCATCCATAACCTGACAAATGACAAGATTGCGCTTGAGAACACAATGTCCAAGGATGCAGAGGAGAAAGCAGATATGCTAAGGGAGCAAGAGGCCAAAATTCAGGCCAAGATTGATGCTTATGCCAACAATGTAATAGATACTCAAGAGAAAATGTATGCCAAAGTGCGGTCGGACATGATCTTGCTCTTTCATGAGAAGTTCCCGAAGAGGAACCTGGGAGATTTGTGGATTCATGTAGAGTACGAAGACCTTCCCTTCCACACTATGGCTGATGGAGACTTGCATGATTACTCTAGTGCTTCCTCCTCTGATGTAGAAGAGAAAACCGGGGAGAGCCCAAATGAGGAGGAGGACGATCCCAAGAAGAAGAAGAAGACAAGTGAGGCTGAGCCATCTTCAAAGGCTCAGTCTTAAATTATGAATTATCTTTTCACCTTTTATGTTATCTGAACTAAAGTCCTTGGAAGGCCAAGGAATTTTTGTAATTATGTCCGGCATTTGACCGGATAGATCTTTTGTTTCGTCTGACAATTTAAAAGTCCTTGGAAGGTCAAGGCACTTAGGTTATTTTAATGAATATCTTTGTTTTGCACAACTCTTGCATTCTTTCATAGTTTGTTTCAATTTTGGTGGCTAGTGTTTAAATAGCCCTTGGTTATTTCATAAACATTCTAAAGAGAGAGTGTTTAAATTCTCCGATGACAAATGTTTAAGTAGTCATCATTCCTTTAATTCAATCCGGATGGTGTGACAAAACAAAGTAAGAACACTTCGAATTTTTTAAGAAGGCATCAAATTTTATAAAAAGCCCGGACACCTCATTAAAACCTCCCCGCGCCACCAGGGTAGGAAAGAGTATGCCCCCAAATATTTACAAGGATTTTTAAACAAGTAAATATTTACATAGTTCCTACTCTAAGTACATTCGGAGATGTTCAATATTCCAAGGGTTATTCAAAATCCTTCCATCATTGTCTTCTAGCCAGTATGTTCCAGGTTTGAGCCTTTCAATGACCATATAAGGTCATTCCTAAGTTGGGGCCAGTTTGCCGAGCAGCTTCTCTTTAGTGTGTAAGAAGATTTTCCTTAACACCTTGTCCCCCGGCTGAAAATCTCTTCTTTTAACTCTAGAAGCAAACCTGATTCTCATCAAACCCTGATATTGTACAGCTCTAATGTGAGCCTTAACTCGTCTTTCCTCTATTAGGTCAAGCTGACCCCTGACTGCCACTTCGTTAGCGTGTTTGGAGAAATTGTGAACTCGAAAAGAAGGGAGAGTTGCCTCTATATGAGCTATGACATCCATCCCATAGACCAAAGAAAAAGGTGATTCTTGTGTTGCAGCCCCAGTAGTAGTCCGGTAGGCCCATAAAACCTCTTGTAAATAGCTAGACCATTTTCCACCAGCCTCTTCTAATTTTTTCTTCAAACCGGACAGTATAGTTTTGTTAGCCACTTCAACTTGACCGTTTGCTTGTGGGTGGAAAGGTGAAGAGAAACAATGTTGTATACCCCTAGAGGCATAGAAACTCTCAATTTCCTTGTTGTCGAACTGTGGCCCATTGTCTGTGGTTATCTTCTGTGGAACACCAAATCTGCAACAGATATTGGATAAAATGAATTTTATGACAGCTTTTGATGTTGTACCTGCCAATGGGGCTGTTTCAATCCACTTCGAAAAATAATCAATAGCAACAATTATCGTCCGGCGTCCTCCGGATACCATTAGAAGAGGTCCCACCAAATCCAACCCCCATCGAGCAAAAGGTATAGGCTCAGAAATTGACTCTAAAGGGATGGCTGGGACATGAATTTCATTGATATATCTCTGGCATGGGTCATACCTTCTCACCAGCTCCTTAGCATCGTGCATTATAGAGGGCCAGTAATAGCTAGCCAGTAAAACTCTCCTTGTTAGAGCCCTGAATCCACAGTGAGCTGATCCCTCACCATCATGTAATTCGGAGAGGACTACTTGAGACTCACTATCTCCCAAACATCGCAAAAGAGGTTTACTGTAAGTCTTTTTATACAAAACATCTCTTAGTATGATAAAACCACGAGCCTTGTGCTTCATTTTTCTTGCTAGTGATTTATCCGGAGGCAAGATGCCATCGGAGAGATACTGCAGGAGAGGAAATCTACAATCTTGAGGTTGTTTCATCTATACATCGAAAATGTCTTCCTCTTTTCCCACATCAAGTTGAATGGAAGGGCTCTCCAGCACATGGATCCAAGGATATGACTCAGTGTATGCTATAGTTGCCAATGAATCTACTAGTTCATTCTCTGTTCGGGGTATATGCTCATAAACAACGCTTTTGAACTTAAGTGCCTCATTTTTAAGAAGAAGTAAATACTTCACTAGTTTCTCCTTTTTGGCCTCAGATTGACCTTGCACATGGTAGATAAGAAGCTAAGAATCACTCATCAGCTTGACCCTTTTGGCCCTACAAATATAAGCTAACTTTAAACCACCTATAGCTGCTTCGTATTCGAACTCATTGTTGGAAGCCCTAAAAGAAAAACATATAGCCTGGTACATTTTGTCACCATATGGAGAAGTCAGGCACACCCCTGCACCATATCCCATAGTACTTGACCCACCATCTGTCCGGACAACACAGACCTTTTTATCTTTCATTTCAGTTGTTTGCTCTGTAATCCTATCAGAGTGGAATTCAACTAAGAAATCAGCCACAACTTGGGCTTTGATTGTTGTTCGAGAAGAAAAATCAATATCGAAGTCCCCCAACTCTAATGATCACTTAGTCATTCTACTTGAAATGTCTGCCTTTTGAAGAACATTCTTCAAGGGAAAAGATGTTCAGACGATAATAGGATGAGCCTGAAAATAAGGCCTCATCTTCCTCGCAGCAATTACCAAGGCTAATGCTAATTTTTCAAGCTTTAAATATCATTTTTCTGCATCTATTAAGCTCTTGCTGATGTAGTACACCGGATGGGGGTAATTATCCACCTCTCTTACCAATACAGCACTGATGGCACAACTTGAAACTGCCAAGTATACGAAGAGTGTCTCTCCATCAACAGGTTTAAATAAAGTCTTGGGGGAGGACATATGTTTCTTAATCTCATTGGAAGCCTCATCACACTGTGAAGTCCAGTCAAATTCCTTCGCACCCTTTAAAGTTTGAAAAAACGGGGCACATCTGTCCGAAAACCTTGAGATGAATCGATTTAATGTAGCCAACCTCCCAGTCAACCGTTGCACTTCTTTAACATTTCTAGGAGGCTCCATTTGGAATAAAGCATTAAGCTGGTCCGGATCGGGCTGTATCCCTTGCTCACTTATTATATAACCCAGGAATTTCCCGGACTGTACTCCGAACACACACCTTTCTGGATTTAGTTTCAAATTTACTTTTACTAAGTTAGCAAAAGTTTCTTGGAGGTCTACCAAGTGTAGTTGTTCATTCACACTTTTTACCATCATGTCATCAATGTATACATCCATATTTATTCCAATTTGATCAGCAAAGGCTTTGTTCACCAATCTCTGATAAGTAGTCCCAAAAATTTTCAACCCAAATGGGATCACCTTGTAGCAATGTAGACCCATATCAGTGACAAATGTGGTATGCTCGTGATCCTTTGGATCTACCAATCTGGTTGTACCCGGAGAAGGCATCCATGAAAGATAGTAGCTTATTTCCAGAAGTGGAATCCACCAGTTGATCGATCCGGGGGACTGGGTATAAGTCTTTTGGGCAAGCCCTATTGAGATTTGTGAAATAAATGCACATACGCCACTTGCCATTTTTCTTTTCACCAAGACCGGATTGGCTATCCATAACGGATACTGAGACTCTTTTATATGCCCCATTTTAGTGAGCCTGTCAACTTCTTGAACAATAACATCAGCCTTTTCCTTGGAAAAAGCCCTTCTCTTTTGTACCACAGGTGCTATGTCCCTCCGAATGGATAAGTGATGTGATATGATATCTGCTGGAACCCCAGTAACATCACCATTGCACCAAGCAAAAACATGCTAATGATCTTTTAGAAACTTCAACATTTTAATCTCCAGTTCGGATGGCATTTTGGACCCAATCTTAACACTTTATCCCTCTTCCAGAGAATGCGCTTCAACTTCTTCAACCGGTATCAATACTCCAGGGGTCTCTCTGGGGTCATCAATTTTACCCTCACCCCTAGAAAGCCCCTCAAACTGCTATTCTTCGTTTGTACGAACTGCCCCCAACGTCCGTGGAGCCAGTGCTATGGTATAACATTCTCTCGCAATATTTTGGCTGCTCCGAACAACTCCTACTTGTCCTTGAACAACATATTTCAAACATTGGTGGACTGTTGAGGCCACTGCATGCATCCTAGAGAGCCAATACCTCCCTAAAATAGCATTATAACAAGTGGGACAATCCACCACAATAAAAAGTATTCTAACCATCTTCTTAAAAGGGCCCTTGCCCAACAAAACTTCCTCTTCGAACTCTTCGACCACATCTGCTGAGCTTCCAGTGAAACCCACGATTGATCTGTCCGAACGTTGAATTACGGCTGGATTTTTCATTGTCTTGTAAGTGGTTAAAAAGAGGATATTGGCTGAACTCCCAGTATCCACCAAGATTCGTCTTATGTCATTGCCCCCAATGGATGCTCCTATGACAACAACATCTTCCTGAGGGCCAGCTATATCTCTCAAGTCATCCTCATCAAAACACAATGAAGGGAAATGGAATTTGTGATTGATAGGAGGTCATGCCTCCTTCTAGCTGGGTGGCTAAAGTATGAACGTGCCTCTTCCTTGAAGAAGCAATAGGAGCTGTCATAGTATCCCCTCCGAAAATTGTGAGTGACTCAAAAAACTTAATAAGCCCGGAGACTGTTTTACAACGTTCCTCAATGGCACCCACCCTATTTCGATTTGGATCAGGATCCAAGTACTCTGATTCTACATCGAATCTCTCGATTATAACCATAGCTCCCTCCGGAGCAGCATTGCTCGGACTAGCCCGATGAGTATTATCAGGCCTATTTCCTCATCTTCTTTTGACATATGCCCCCAGCTTTCCTCTTTCGATTAGATTCTGAACTTCCTGTTTCAAAGCTATACAATCGTCAGTGGTATGGCCAGTATCATTATGATATTGACAGAAGAAATTGTTACGATGTTCCCTAGGAGATTGCAGTGCGGCCGACCTTCTATAGTGTACTTCTTCCTTTGTTTTGTCAAAAATGGTGGCCACACTTTCTTTTAACTCTGCAAACCACTCCGGTTGAACCCAAGTCCCTCTCTTATTTCTAGATTGTTAACTCTGGGCAGGCGCAGCTGGCTAAGATTGAGCTTTAGACCTGTTATGTCCCTGTCCGGTCTCCCTTGCCTTGTTCCCGGACTGATTTTGGTTGGGGTTTGGTGCAACCGGGGTAGACCTCACCTACCTGTGCATCCTAGTTTTCTTTGTTTCATCAACGTTGATTTTTTTCCAACCTGATTCAGTAGACCCCCCCAAGTCATGGCTTTCTTTCTGGTCACTGAATCAACTAAATTTCCAGGGTTTAAACCATGCCTCAAAGATGCTATGGCTACTTGCTCGAAGCAATCAGCCAACCCGTTTTTGGTGTTCACAAAGAGGCTTATGTATTTTTTAGTGATTCGTTTGGTTCTTGGGAACAATGGATTATTTTGTCCCCATTGCCTTTCAACTCCTTACTCCCAACAAATTGCCTTCGAAAGGCCATCCAAAAGGTATCGAAATTTCTGATGCAACCTTGTGGTAGGCTGTTGTACCACTTCAGAGCACTCATCGTGAAAGATTGGGAGAATGCTCTACAGAGTAACTTGTTGTCATCATCGAAATTCATCATAAAGTTTTTAAATTGTTCCAAGTGGTTGTTCGGATCTTTGCTGCCATCGTATTTCTCCATTTTTGTACTATCGAACCTCTTAGGGAGGTTTCGGGACAGAATCTTGGAAGAAAATAGAGATTGTCTCCAATTCCGGCCACGACTGAAAAAAGTATCCTCATTGGGAGTTGCAAAGATACCCGATTCATCATAAAAGGCAAAAGGATCCACCAGCCTCCGGTCTACATGCCTCCGGCTGTGAGATGATCCTTTGCCTATATTCCTCTTAATTTCCCATGTCTATCCCTTTTTCTTGAATACTTTTTAATAAATTTTTGTTTCTTTTTAGATCGGCCCTCATCACTGCTGGAGGATAAAGACTCTTCAGCACCATCCTCATCCGAGGAGCTACCAGAAGATTCTGAGTCTGAGTAAGAACTCTCCACTGGCTTAGACCGGTGAGACTTTCTGGAGCTAGCATGAGTCTTCTTGGTACTCACATGGGTCTTCGAAGGCTCATGCTCTCTAGGGTTGTCGGTATGATGAGCAACAAATACCTTTGACTTCTATTTTAAGCCCATCTTTGCCTTTTCTGCCCTCAGAGCTTCTATCTCACCCTTTAATCTATCGCGCTCCTCGATGGTATATTCATCATTTTCACCCACCACTTCAAGCAAAGCTGGCGGTACTTCTGGGGCGTCCGGATTCATTTGGACTGAAATTTTCTGATTATTTCGAATGCTTGATTCAGGCACCGTCGTACTCCCACTGTGGTCGCTAATTTGGTGTGGTTTATTTTCGTATGAGGGTAAGTTTGTAATTTTTGTTTAGAACTGTGTGGAAGTTTGAGAGTATTTAATATTTGGGTAGAGTGTAGAGGGAGAATTAAGCAGCCTAGTTGTATTTAATTTTCATTACCCTCATTTAATGTTGGTGGTTGGGTATTTATACTCTTACATTTGGGCCTTATGGGCTTTCGGGTCATGTTTAATGGACCCGGGTCAAGTCCAAGGACCCATGAGCTCTTAGTAGGAGAGCAGGCATCTTCGTCAAGAAGTGATTAGGTTTTGAAGTACTTTAGTTCTGTTCGAACAGTCCAATGGATGATGGTGTCCGAATTATCACTGTCCGGTTTGGAAGACATTGTCTGAACTGACCCTTTCTGAAGTGGTAACGGAATCCAGACTCATCAGAGGATGTGATAGTTGTTAGAGATTTGCTAATGTTATTTACAGACCAGCAGTGCCACTTATGTCTATATCTGAGGCGGTACCATTTGATAGATGGAGAATTGATTTGGTGGGACCGTTGTCGATGGCTTCTCGAGGAAGACAAATGATAATTGTAGCGGTTGATTATTTTATAAAGTGGGCAGAGGCAGAACCACTATCAGGAACAAAGGAAAATGATGTCATCAAATTTATTGTGAATAGTATCCATTGTCGTTTTGGAGTTCCACGGAGGATTACAACAGATAATAGCCCTAAGTTTAATAACAAGAAAATAACTTCATTTTGTACTTCTAAAGGAATTCAACAATGTTTTTCGACGCCGTTTCATCCTCAAGCCAATGGACAAGTGGAAGTAACAAATAGAACAATTTTAGATGGCTTGAAGAAGAATTTGACGAGGGTAGTAGGAAATGGCCAAATTATTTGCAGGAGGTACTTTGGGCTTATCGAACAAATCTTAGAGAGGATACAAAGGAGACTCTTTTTCTTTGGCTTATGGAATGGATGAAGTCATCCTTATAGAATCCATGATGTCATCTTTTAGAATAGCCCAATATTCTGAAAGGTCTAATAATGAAGTTCAAAGGGAAAATTTGGACCTGATTGAGGAAAAAAGAGTTCGAGCTCATTTAAATGTAATTAATTATCAGGCTCTTATGAGAAATCGATATGATTTGAAGCTGAAAAGAAGAGAATTTATAGAAGGTGATAAAGTGTTGCGAAAATTTTTCTTGCACACAAAGGAGAAGAACCTCAGAAAAATGGCTCTGAATTGGGAAGGGCCTTATACAGTTGTTGAAAGAATTAAGACGGGGTCCTATCGTCTTTGTGATTTCGAGGGGAGAATGCTTCGACATCCGTGGAATATCCAACACTTGAAGCTTTATTGGGAGTCGATATGTTTTTGTACTTCAGAATTTTTGTTTTGAATTGCGCATTCTTTCATATCCTGTTGGCCTAGGAAGGTTTTAACGAGGCGTCGTGTACATATTCAATATTATCAATAAAGTTTTGTTTTTTAGTCAATGGTTGTTTCTTTACATATATATTTGAATATTATCTTAACAAAACATCAGAGACTAATCATATTTGAGATTGGTTAAGAGTAGAATGTTCCGAAGTGTTTATAACACTTTTCGAAGAAACAACCATGTTAAACAATCACGTTACATATTTATTTCGAAGTGAACGCTTAACAAACACACTGAGAATTTTTTGGAAGGCTACCAAAGCTTAACTCATTGAGATTTTGTTAAGTTATTCAAGGTGGTAAATTTAGATTTTGTTTTTAAAATTTACCATTGAATAATATGCAAAGAAAATGATAAAATAAAAAAACCGTTTGTCATTTAGGTTAATTCGTTGAGGTACAAAAAGAAAATTCGTAATATGACAAACATAAAAAAGTGATAAAATTAATCAGAGGATTCTTTTTCCTCGGATGAATCATCTTCTGATATTGGTGAATCCGGAACAGGTTCAAAAGCTTCACTTGGGCATTTTTCTTCAGGGATTTCATTCGAAAAACTTGTAAGGCCGATTTTTGGATAAGCAGCGTGAAGCTCTCAAAGAAGGAGAATGGTTGCATCGTTTTTTCCGACGTTGATAGCTATTTGCATATCTTTTGAAAGCTCAGCCTCGGCAGTAGCTACAGCAGCTACAACAGCAGTTGATTCCACTTCGAAATCCTCCTTCAGTTTAGGTATCTCATTGGTTAGCTTTTTATTTTTTGTTTCACAAAGAGTGAGAGAATTTCGAAGCTCAGTGGAGTTGGATTTTTTAGTGGCCACTTCAGTAACATGATTGGCCTTGAGTTTGTTAATTTCTGTCTCATGAGAGTTCGTCAGCAATTCTATATCCACAATGTGGGTGATTCGCAGATTATTCTTCATGCAGAGAGCAACTTTTATGAGTTCAGACCTTGCCATTTCATACATATGAAATTGATCAACTACTTTGTCGTGCAAATCTTCTCTGAAGTTTTTCTCAGCCTCGTACGCTTCTTTGTAATAAACCATATCTTTGGCCAGTTGCTTCAAATGGTTCTGTAAAAGCAAGTGTCTTTGCTTCAGTATCAAGCTCGGAAAATGATTGAAGTGCGACAACGATTGCAGGATTTGGAGGAGGAAGACGAAGTTTCGATGTGCTAGGACCTTGAATAATAGGGGTGATAGGTTCATAAGAATGGGTAATTTTTGGAGAAGCTTCGACGGGTGTTGGTCTCCCAGAGTTAAACATGGGGTTTGGATGACTTGAAGAACATGATCTTCTTCACCAGTAAGTGCTTTAATGTTTTCGAAGTTGATAAACATATCAAGATCGAAGTTTCCAGTACCCTGATTCTCGTTGGAGGTGCTATCTTCGATGAATATCACATGATTGTCTTTGTTTGGTTGTTCTTCGATCGAAGGATTTTGTGGGTTTTCCGCAATAATATTTTCGTCTTCGTTAACCAAAGTATATGAAGTGATTATCATTTGTTTCTTTTTCTTTCCATGAGAACCAAAGGAAGTTTTCTTTTTCTTTGTGGAAGGCTTTTGATCTTTTTCCTTTTCGATAGGTAAGAGAGGTTGTTCAGTTGTTTTCCGTTTTCAACACTTTGGCTTTGATGGCGTTGAAGGGCTAGCACTAGATGTGCTAGCTGCTTTTTTACCTTTCTTTTCCTTGACAGCTTTTTCTTTCTTCTTTTTTTGGAAAATGTCTCTCCGATCTGTTGCGAATGGGAAGGAAGACTTTGCAATCAGTTTAGATATTCGTTGGCAGACTAGCTTCGGATCCGGCTCTAATGTTAGATCTTGAGGAGGCAAACCACCTTCTGTGATTGGAAACATATGAAAGTGGAGGAAATTGATGGGCTGAAGGTAGTATGAAACGCGTTGTTCTATTCCTTCTCAACCCAAGATGCAAGCTTTTATAAAATCAACTTGGCAACTGGACGACTTGATGAGTAACAATTCAAAATTTCTAAAAACAATAGTAGAAAAGCAGATAATAAAAAAATGGCGTAATTGTTTTTTTTAGAATATAAAAAATTCGAGGGGCTTACGATTGCTTCTCCAGACGAGAGTTAGTTTTGAAGGATTGTCTTCGGAAATTGCTTTGCCATTCTTTCACGCTCCTGATATAAAGACGAATTTATGCTTCCAGAATTTATCAGCCTCCAAGAGATCATCAATGATCTTGAGATCATCCATTAGGGTGAGGTAGTAAAATGGAAGATTCAGACCTTTCGATAACTGGGTTAAGGAGATGAAGTCTTTGATGCTGATGGGAATCTGAGACAGTCGAGATGCCATAATTACTGACATAAGGGTGAACCATTGATTCAACGTCACCTGAGTAGGACATAAGCTCAACAATTCGAAGTATTCCACGATCATAGGATCTAGTGGAAACCGAAGACCCCAGTTAATGATCTCAGGGTAGACTATTAGCTCGTCTTCTTTGCAATCTAAAGGATTTGATCCTTCTTTGGGTAGTCGAAATGTTATGTTCGCTCCCATTCCCCATTGCTTTTTTAGAGCCGAAGCTTGGCCATCTTTGTAATATATGTAGCAGAGCTTTTTTTAGAGCAATGATGTATTTGCCTTAAAGATTTCTCAGGTTTCTTCCAATTATTGCTCTTTCTTCTTCGGAAACAAAGCAATTGTCTGCTTCTTCTTGAGGTTTCTGAGTATTTGCGGAGTTCCCATCGTCAGAGTCAGCCTTGAGATCGGTTTTTTGTAGCTTCTGAATCAACTTCGTTGGCTTTCAAAGTTTCTTCTCGAGGATTTTGAGATTTTGGGTTAACAGTCTCTGGTGAAGGGTTACCTGTTCGAGGAGTTTCTTCAATTATTTCTCTTTGAGGAGGATTTTCAGTATTTGGATTTGGAAGGGAAGGACTTCGAGTAATTTTTGATTCATCTCCCATGACGATGAAACTTCTTCTTTTTCTGGTTACTCAAAGGTGATTCGAAGATGGGATATTTGCCTTTGGTTTAATAGGGGATTTTTCACTAATCAGAGGAGAAATTTTACTCTAAGACGATGAGGCTCGAAGTGTTTTAGGCCCTAAGATGTTAGATGAGAAATGTTCTTCGACTATGGGAGAAGGCGAAATAACAGGAACTTTAGTGGGATCAAAATTACCGTAATAGATTGTTTCAGTCGTAGTTCCAATTGGACCTCCTCGAATCAATCCTTCTCTCCTATATTCTTCAGTTCTTTGTGTAATACAAAAGTAGTTGCACAATCCGAAGACTAAATTACTATCAGAGTCTGAAGATTCTGATGTTTTGGGTATGATAGCCTTTGATTTTTTGGTTTTTGGTTTCTTTCTCATAAACCAAACGAAGGATGAACGGAGAGGATGAAGATTGGTCATAAATTTTGAATTTTCTAATGAGAATAGTGAGAAAAGAGGAAGAATACGGTGAGGGTAGCCAAAAGCTCCGACTTCTCTCTAAAAAGGTTTGTGTGATGAGGATGAAAAAATGAACGACAGATTGCATTTATACAAAGGAAGTGAAGACGTGTGAAGGTGGAAAGACTCTTATGATGATAGGTTGGAATACAAATCGGAGAGTTGATCAGATGCTCGACATCTGTCAGGCTAGACCTCTAGGTTTATTATGGATTTACCGGTTATGAGCAACAGTTACTTTCATATGTGCAACGATTATGTTCGAAGACGATTTGTTTACATAATATTTTGAAGTAACATTTTATTACATTGTTTCAAGGCGATTTTGCTTTTGAAAGGTTATCAGATTTTAGCATCATTGCTAATTGCTATTTGGTTTGAGTACGTTTTGAATGATGGTATTTCATGAGTGCTTCAAATGGTTGTTTAAGATGATTGCTTCGAATGATTACTTTAAATTTATCAAAGGTTACATAACATATGGAAGTATTCGAAGATAGTAAGATTCGAAGACAATTGGATTCGAAATTGTTTTAGTTCTCATTTATTTACTGACATGAGAACTAGGGGGCTTCTGATATGGAAATAGGATTTTAAGGACTAAATTGTAAATAATAGAAATTTAAGGATTTAATTATAAGTAATGTAAGTTTTGTCCTTAAATTGTAACTGATGTAAGTTTTAGAGAGTATTTGTAACTATGTATAATTGTTGAGGACTAAACATCAATTAGCCCTATTTTGTAACAGAATTTAGTTTAAGACTAAGTCTTGGCTCCTTTATATAAAGGGTAAGGCTACTCTAATAAAGGGGTTGAATAATTTTACTTTGAAAACTCATTTGTACTTGTACTTTCTCTCTCTAAAAACTGTCTAGCACTTTCTCTCTCTAGAATTCACTCCTAATAATTTACTAAGACAAAATCATAACTCATCAGGTACCACTTGATATATTTTCAATTTCACTTAAGTTCATATTTAAAGAGTTTTGAATCAAATCTCTAGGTCTAGGTATATAAGTAAATCTCTCTTAATCAGATATTGCATCTCTAGACTCGATAACTGTGTTCGCTGACACATAGTCATTGGATTCTAACATATAGAACCTATATGCAATAGAATGCTCAGCATACCCAATTAAGATACAATCTATACCTTTTCATCCAAATTGTTTTCCTTTTGGGTTCAGTGAGTCTTACAACTGCTCTACAACCCCAAACTCTCAGATAATTCAGTGTTGGACGCTTCTTAAACCAAAGCTCATACAGGATCATCTTATTCATTTTAGTATGAATACGATTCAATAAATAACAGTCTGTAAACATACACTCACCCCAAAATCCTTCACTCAAACCCAAATAGGACAACATGGAATTGACCATTTCTTTCGAAGTCCTATTCTTCCTCTCAGCTATACCATTTTGTTGTGGTGTATAAGGAGCCGTGGTTTGATGAATTATACCATTCGACTGAAAATATATAGGATCATAATATTCACCTCCTCTATCCGTACATAGATTTTTAATCAAAATCATTCTTATGTAGCTCTACTTCTTACTTATATATTTTAAACTTTTCAAGAGCTTCATTTTTAGCATGCAACAAATAAATGTAGCAATATCTAGATGCATCATCAATAAAAGTAATAACATACTTTTTATTTCCTAACAAAGGTGTAGCATGAAAATCACATAAGTCACTATGTACTAGTTCCAATATTTTGGAAACTCGGTTAACATTATTGAAAGGTTTTCTAGTTATCTTGGTTAACAAAGTTTTACATTTTTCATTTTTGCATCAACAAGAGGAATAAGGCTCATTTTCGACATGTCTTTTATTCTTCCATAATGAACATGTCATAATCTAGCATGCCATAATTTTGTTGTATTCAAATTTCTACACATACTAGTAGAAGTCATACAAACAAAATTATTTTCACTTTTGTACACTTGTTATGACAATACATATTTGTCACCATGTTTTGACAATACATATTTGTCACTTTCGTACACTTCTTTGAAACCACAATTGTTTAAAACAACACCAAACAAAAGATTATTTCGAATCCCACGAACATACAATACATTTTTTATTAATAAGTATTTTCCAGAAGTAAATACTAATTTAACATTTTATAGTCCTTTAATTAGTTCGGTTGCAACATTTCCCATCTTAAGTGAAGATCCATCTTCAATCGGTTAAAAGTTACTGAACCATCAAAGATCTTTACATACATGGCTTGTTGCCCCCGAATCAATCCACCAAGAAACATCGTCATCCTGCACATAAAATGCCTCAGATATTAGAGATATATAATTATGAATTAAATTTTGACTTTGTTACTTTTCAGGATCCTTAAATCCACTTGAACCATCAATGTTTCCACTTGAACCAACATTGTTCCCACTTGGACCAGCATTGTTTTTGCCTTTTTCAACTCGACAATCCTTCCTAAAGTGACCAGGTTTGTCACTTTTCCAACATGTCATTTTAGGTTTTTGCTCGAAAAATTGTTGTTTTTATTGTGGCCTTTAAAATTTTGTTTATTCCTTTTATCTGTATTTCCATTCTTAACAAATCCGCTGCTTTCAGCCATATTTACAGTTAAGTTTCCCACTTGGTTTTTACCCTAGGATTACTTATTTCATCTTGGGCCCTTAGAGACTCTTCAATCTTAAAATGACTACCAAGTTCGACTAAAGTCATTTCTTTTTTGGTGTGTTTCAGTATGTGTTTAAAATCCTTCCATGAATGAGGCAATTTATCAATAACATAAGACACCAAAATACATTCGTTCATTTTCATATTGTGTTGAACGAATTGACCCAGAATTCTTAGTAGTTCATTATACTGTTCCATTATAGGTATAAAGTCAACCATTTTGTAATTTATGAAATTACTAACCAGGAACTTCCTATTAGAAGCATCTTTGCAATGTATTTTAATTCAATAGAATCTCATAACTCTTTTGCAGATTCGACATTTTGGTATATATCAAACAAAGTATCAGATATACTGTTTAATATGTGGTCGCGACAAATGTAATCATCATTCTCCTACTTGCTGCGCCTCCTTGTTTGTTCCAACGTTTCATTCTCCATGATCTTGGGACATGGGGTACTCAGGACATACAAAACCTTGAGGTTAGTCAACATAAAATGCATTTTTTTTCTGCCAGCGTCTGAAATCATGTCCTTCGAACTTGTCAAGTTTAGCGAATTTGCTTGTCATCCCCTTCGCTGATTCTCCTCCGTTTGTCATCTCTATCTTCATCAACGTGACCAGAATATTTCAATAATTTGTAGAAAAAGTGTTTTGATTCCGGATAATCTCTGAAGTCTTGTAAACAATTTCAATTGGACAAAATGAGAGATATTCTATTTGAACAGAGAGTATGAATTGATGTAATCTCATTTTTCAACAGAACCCATCTTTAATCAATTCGTCCAATTTGGATCAGTTTGGCAGTTAGGGTAGTTAAGTTAGTTATTAAGTTCTTTAAACGGGATTTGTAATAAAACGGCTGAAAAATTGAAATTTGAATAAAACCTTCAAATTTCCAATTTTGAAATTCTATCCGCTCCTTAGACCTTGCGAGGGGATCCACTCCTATACCCTGTAAATCATGGCATAAACTAACAAGCGTGCACTCCACAAGATTTGATTACCATAAATCGCAAACGTAAGACCTACCGGAATTTGATAGGAAAAGACCTCAATCAAATATTAGATGTTTAAAAAAAAAATATTATAATTGTAAAAAATAATATTTTTATCCAAAAAAGATTCTGATTCCACAAAAATTTAACTTTTATTTATACAAATTATTAATTTTTCTATTTATCTTGTATCTATTACACATTTAAAATAATAAAAACAAAATGATATCACATATAATTAGATCATAAATATTCATGGTATTTTAATACTATTCCGAATACATTCTTATCAAACGTAATCAGTTTCTTTAATACAAATAACTATTTGCATAAGAATCAAGTAGCAAAGTCACAAAATAACTGGAAAAATGTTTATATAATTATATTTTTGTTGAGAGAAAACAATCTAAGTTATAGAATTACAACAAGATGTAAAAGTTTTGGTTTACGGATACATTATATACTGCCGCAATCAAAAAATCATATAGAGAGGTAAACAATGTAAGTTTTTGCTAATTGTGATAAAGATATCCATGAATTTAACAGAACTGGTTGGATTCCACTTGGACTCAAAACCAAGTGGAGACCAAGTATCACAACTAAAAATTACAAGTCGTTGAAACATAACAAGTGGTGAAGTATGTGTCACCAAATAGAGGCAAACTAGATTATAAACATCGATATAATATTCTCGGAACTAGACCTTGGAGGATTTTAGAATTATGTCACCAAAGACTAGCCACCCAAAGATATGGTTTGGTCACAAGGGTGGTTAGTAGCCAAGATCGAACTAGTGAAATAGGCAGGTGATGAGAGATCCAAAGAGAATCACACATGTGTGAGATAAATTGGTGGTTCTACAATAGACACATGATACTAACAAATTTTAATATCATAAATTATTTTATATATTTTCTTTTATGGGGGATGCCTTAAAAAGTACACTATAATGTGTTGACCAAATACAATATTGATTATTTCAAAGAACTTAAATCCTCGTACTACCAAGGTACTATTTTATATATTTAAAAAAAAGATATTAATAAAATGGTACACTAAATATATATATATATAGATAGATAAAAAAATAAAAAAAAGTATATTATTGAATGATGACCGATCTACTATTGATTATATAAACTATTGACTAATTTATTACTAACATAAGTAGTCACTCACTAGTAAACTATTGACCAATTTATTACTAACATAAGTAGTCACTCGATAGAATGTTTTTTTAATACAACACGCCACCTCATTTTGGAGTATATATGTCCAATTTGCTTCGTTAACATTATATTCAATTATACTATTTGAGACCACTAGCCAATTAAGTTATTAGTCTGTGTAATAAGAGTCAAAGATTTTTTAAGAAACACAATTCGAGTTAATAAAAATCATATATGTATTTAAAAACCTTATGCATCGTTTTTATTTTTTTATATTATAAATGGCATGAGAGTGCAAGTTAAGATTTTGAGTATAAATATTCATGTCTCTCGTTTTGGCGATGGACAGTTGTTAGCTGTCATTCAGTACAAAAAATATATTAGGTATTTCAATTTATTTTTGAATATTTCAGTTTGATTTTAGATTTTTTTTTCTATATTGGTTTGAAAGAGGATTTAGTTACATTACTACAACTATTTTATTTTGAGAAGATTTGTGGTGAAATAAATTTTGTGTATTAAATTTCAAATTGGTAAGGGTTTTGTAATTCTGCACTTATACTTATTTTATAAGGAAAACTAATTTTTTACACAATAATCGAGGTAAAAAATCAAAAAAAGATATTTAATTTTTGGTTTTCGGATATGATGTGTGCAACTACAATCAAAAGGTCTAATCCAGAGGCAAATGATATTAGTTTTTGTTGAATTTTGGATAGTATATTCATGACAACTATGACTTTAATATGAATGGTGGGATTGTGATTGTGTTAAGGTTCTTGAGAAATAGCTTCTACAATAGTACATTATTTTTGTTGGTAAAACAATAGATTTGATTTTACACAAAATTCAATGAAACAAACATATATGTTTTTTAGGAAAAATAAATTACTTTGGGTTTTGTGGGTGCAAAATTAATTTTAGATTTGATTTCAATTTGATTTTTTGTTTGGATTTGATTTTGACTTGGGTTGAGTATTTCTCGATTATTTCATTATGTTCGATTGGAGGAGCTATTGTGATTTGATTTAAGTTTATTTGGATTTTGATTGAGATTTTGATTATGAATTTTAATTTGAATTTAGTTTTGGTTTTTGGATTCGGTAGTCTTTTTTCTATTTGAATTTTGACTGGTATTTAGATTTTGTAATTGGTTTTAATTATTTTGGTTTAGGTTTAAGTTTAGATTTTGGATTTAAATTTGAATTTGAAATTGGAAACTGAAGATATGATATTTGATATTGAAGTCGGAGAAGATTTGAGATTTGATATTAGGTTAAAGATTTTGTTGAAGGAACATAATTAGGTTAAAAAATGCATCCTATAAAATAAAATAAAAATATGTATGAAAGATAATAATTTTTTTACGTTAGAATGTCATCTTAAGATTGAATGTAACATGCGACTTTCTACACGAAGGTTCATACGACATCTTGGATTCATTTTATGTGTGAAAAACTTGCGATTCTTATTATTATTACATTATGAATTTGAGGGGTTCTGTTAGCATTATATTAGATTATGTTATTTAATGTGACTCAAGCTCTTTGTAATAAATACAATTCCAATAAAATAAAAATATATCCTATCTTTTTGTTTTCCTATTTCCTAACTTATTATGTATACCACTTATTTGAGCTTTGAGAAAATTTTGACCATTAAACCAACAAACTTAAGATCTGTGTCAAAACAAATGCTCAAATTATAAGATCTTGAATGAGATGTTTTTGGAAGCTTCATTTTAAATAATGAAGATGTGTGTTGTGTTATATAATATCCTCCCAAATAATTCTATTGATAAATTCATTCTTGACATGAATGACCAATGATGAAAATCAATTAAAGGTAAGTAAATAAGAACCGAAGCGGTCGAGCGATGATCTGATACATTTATATGAGCAAAAGTCAAAGTCAAATATTTGACATACCTGGATTCGATCGAGAATTTCTAGACTAGATGTAATAAGATATGTGATTGTGTAAGAGGTGGTGATACCTGAACCCGATTATCTAATGTACTTAATGTTGAACCTGATTGTCCATGCCAAACCTCTTTGTCCGTGTTGAACATATGTTTTTTGCCAAACCGTAATATGATCGAACCTAATTGACATTCAAGTACTCGGTGCCAAAACTAATAATCCCTAACAAAGGTGACTACATGTGCCAAACCATATTATTCATGCCTAACTTGTTAATCCGTGTTGCACTTGATTTTCTGTACAAAACCAGATTGTCTGTGTTACACCCGATCGTACATAACATAACTTGTGTAGAAATTAATTGTTTATGTTGTCAATTATTGTCCATGTCGGTACACTTAATCCATAATCAGAAATCTAAAACAAAAAATTGAATGTACAAATTATAATTAACAACTAAAATATTTTTAATGTCTATTAGACCTATTTCAGACAATCATAGAGACCTATTACGGACAATCATAGAGAGATGAGACACAAGAAATGATAAAGAAGAAAAAGAAATCTATATGACATCAAATAAAACCGAATATAAATTTTATTTTATTTTAAATTTTGAAAAATAAATTAAGCTAAAAATTAAAAATATAGTTCGTATTTTATTTTATCGGATACCAACAAGTTGACTACCATACAATGAAAAATAAACAAAATCTATAAAAATCTAATACAATATAAAAAAACGATATATTATTTCATTATCGATTATGTAGACTATTTACTAATTTGATATTAACATATTTTAATAAATAATTAGGTCTATTTTTAACATTTTTACAAAATAATTGTAATGAGCGCGATCTATCCTTAGAGGTGGATTCAAATGTAAAACAACATTAGTTTAGTTTAGTGGTAATTATGTCATCTTGTATTAGTAGAGGTCATAAGTTTCAAACTTGTTAGTCATATTTTTTTAGTTTCTTTCTATATCTTTTTCTAATTCTTTATTACTATTTTTTTTTCCATTGACACTCTAGTCAACCTCTTATAACTTCTCTTAATAAAACAAAAAATGAAGCCGTCTCCCTCACAAAAATCAACATAAATTTATAATTCTTTCTCAAATTCGATTTCAATTTTGATTTAAAATAAATATTTTTACTTCGATTTTGATTCAGCAAAGCATCCGAGGTTTCTCTTAGCCAAAATTTATTCCAATCAGAATCGAGATTTGTTTTTTTAATTGTTTGAATTCTGTTTATTTTTTTCTCTAATTTACTAGGTATATAAACTAAAGTGGTCTTGAGTAGCAATTGAAACTCAGTGTTTTTCTCATAAACAAACTTGATTATTGGCTAATCAACAATTGTATAAACCAATCATAATCAATTTCAATAATAAAATTCATCAAGTATCTGTCGTGTATTACAAGACAATTGCAGAACCCAATTAGTTTACTGGAAACATCCCATAAGTCTAAATAAAAAAAATACAATTTTACTTTGGAAAATAATAAGCCTCTCAAGTAATGCATATAAGCAGAAATTATAGAATCATAATTTCTTAAAGAATATTTAATTTTATCTTAATAAGAAAATCTATAGAAAATATTTCTTACTCTGTAATCACTAATGGGAAAACTACTGGTTATTTTAAATCTAAGAATGGTCTTAGGCCGGGTGATCCATTATCACCCTGTCTATTTATAATTTCTGAGGAGTTTTTTATTAGGGGCATAAATAAGTTAGTTGTTCAAAAAAGATCAGACAAATATTAGTTGTTTAGCTTATGCTGATGATATAATCCTATTCTTGAATGGTTCATTATTTAGTGTTAAGAATTTATCTAGTTTCTTAGACTTATATCAAAACCTATCAGGACAACAGTTGAACAAAGATAAATCTACCTTTTTAGCTTCTTCTTCAAATGACTAGAAACAGATTAGAACACCTTAAATATTTCTTAGGTTTTAAGCTTTCTAAACTGCCTTTTACATATTTAGGTATTCCAATTCATTCAAACAACTTTGCTGAACATTTTGAGTGTTTAATAGACAAGGTTAAGGATAAGATACATGAATGGAATTCAAAGCATATCTCTTTTGGTAGAAAGATAACATTAATCAATTCTGTGCTTATGTCCTATCCTATCTATTATTTGCAATCCACAAAACTGCCTCTAAAAGTTATAACTAGATTTAATAAGTTGTTAAATAAGTTTCTTTGGGGTTATAATGAAAGTAACAGAAGTCTTATTTGGACTAGTTGGGCAAATTTATGTAAACCTTTTAAGGAGAATGGTCTCAACTTTAGAAGTTTAGAAGATATTCAGTCTGCATTTGCTTTTAAGTTATGGTTTTCCTTTAGAAGTAACAAGTCTTTATGGTCAAAATTACTACATTCTAAGTATTGTAATAATATACACCCTTTGCAAGCTATAATAAAGAACACTGATTCAAAAATTTGGAAGAGAATGTTGGAGAATAGATTAGAGGCTGAAAAGCATCTTAGGTGGAAGATTGGTCAGGGTAATGTAGATTTTTGGTTAGATCAATGGAATGATTTGAAACCTTTAATTTTGTTAACAGATGTTAATTCTCAGTATTATCAGCAAGCAAAAGTTAATGAATACATCTCTAATAATACTTGGAATATACTTAAACTTCAAAGCAGCTTGCCTTTACAATATGTTAACAAAATTATTAAAACACAGATAAATCAAAATGTAATGGATTCCATTATTTGGAAATTGTCAAGTGATGGTTCTTTCAAACTAAAAGATACATTTTTAGAGTTAAGGCAGAAACATCCATCATCCATAATCAAAGATAAAATATGGAATAACCTTTCTCCTAAAAAATGTTCTTTTTGTCTTTGGAGAGTCTTGAACAATCTAATTAGCATTGATACTATCCTTCAATCTAAAGGTTTTCAATTAGCTAGTAAATGTGTGCACTGTGATAACATTGAATCTTTGCAGCATGCGTTTGTTTCCTGTGATACTGCATGGCTTGTATGGTGTTTCTTTACTGATAAATTTAACATTAGTATAGGTAAACACATGTCTATTAATCATATTGTGAACATTTGGTTTCTGTCAACTTCTAAAAGAGTTCATGTTAGGACAATATTGCCAACCATGATTATATGGAACATTTGGAGGGCCAGAAATAAATATAAACATAGAAATATTTCTACATCCCATAAACAGATTGTGAATCAGGTCCTTCTTATGCTTACATCATTAGATTAGCATCTGCATTATCTAGAAAACATTGGTCATCTGATTTTAATATAGCTAAGCAGTTAGGTTGCTATAATCATGTAAAGTTATCTAAGCCTTTCATGTACATTAAGTGGGAAAAGCCTGTATGTAATCATTTTAAACTAAACTGTGATGGTTCTACATTAATCAATGGTGAATCTAGCTTTGGATTTATAATAAGAAATGACTTAGGAAACTTAGTAATGGCTAAAGGAAATGTGATAGGTAAAAGTTCTCCTATATGTGCCGAAATAACTGGTTTATTAAGTGGTTTAACCTACTGCAAGGAGACTCAACTTAAGTTTGTAGATATTGAAATAGATTGTTTAGCCTTATTTAACATGTTAGCTTCTGGTCTATATCCCTGGTATTTAGAAAAGAGTTTGTTATGTTGTAGACAGCTGATTATACCGCAAATGACAATTAGACATGTATATAGGGAACAAAATTTGGCTGCAGACTGGTTAGCAAAGCATGCCTTCAAAATAAAGAATAGTTTCTCTATTCATGCACAGCACACTTTTTGTGATCTATCTGCCATTTTAATGTCTGATGCTATTGGTTTAGGACATTTTCGATATTCTTAATTAACCTGTTAGCAAGTTGAAAAACTTGACTATATATTACTCTATGTTTTGTTTGCAGGTTTAGGAATCCAGGATGCAAGCTAAGGATGGAAGGACAGAGGAGAATACAGCTAAGGTTGGAGGGATTCAAGAACTACCGAGGAGGCTTGCTGAGGATGAAGACGTAAAAGGAGGATTGTTTAAGTCGAAGGATAGAAGCTGAATATAGGCATAAACTCAAATTGAAAAACTACTTACAGATGAAGATTTCATTGTAGATAGGGTTTACTACTCTATTATTTTGTCATCTGTTTTCAATGAGTTAGTTTCACAATATGTAACATTAACATTTGTATACTTCATTTTTAACATCAATAAAAATACTCTTTCTTAGGAAAAAAAAAGTTTATCTATTTTGAATTGACTATATAAAATAAAAATAAATGAATGTTGTGTGAAAATTTATATATACTATGATAAATCCTTTGTGTGAAAATGTATGGATACCGTAAAAGAATATACACTTTAAAACTTTAAATTTGTCAATTTGTTTGTAAGACTTTATCTGTCATGATGTTTAGAAATGAATGTATATTGTAAAAGGATAGACATTATAAAAGAAAATAGATATTGACAGTATGATGTCAATTGTTTTGTAATATTTTATACTTTTAAAAGAACATGGATATTGACACTATAATGCCAATTTGTTTGTAATATTTTGTACTTTAATAAAAAATGGATAATGGAAATATATACTGTTACTAAGACGTCAATTTGTCTATTTTTTAAGCGACTCTTCTAAGATACTAATATTTCAAGTATTAGAAATGAATAAAAAATTAATTGATCATCTTCAAGTAAGGTATTAAAAAAGAATATTCAAAGTCAGATCTTGAATTAAGAATTTTAATTCTTAAAAGTATCATCTAAATGGCCAAGATGAGATAAAAAGAAAAAGTATCTTTTAAAGGAACGACAAGACCCAATATTAAATAATCTCCTCTTAGAGAGATCGGAGAGACAAAATCGTTCTTTTAATAATAGTTGGTATAAAGAAATGACTAGTTGGAGTGTAATATCGAAAAGGACGTTGTGTTTTGTTTGCCTTGTTATTTGTGCTATAATGGTACTGATAATAAAAAGTGGCACAATAATATGATGGATCAAGTAATATGAGATGTCAATTTGGTAGTTTGAAGACATCGATTTAGGATTGAAATTCGCAAGTCTATTATGTGCAATTTTTTCTCATCAACTTTGGTTGGCTCTTGTTTTAATGACTCAGAATCATGAAGATGTTGATATATTTTTATTAACGTGTCACGTATTGTGAACTCTTTAACGTTTAAAAAAAATGATAATCTTTGCTTCGTAAAAAAGAAGTTTCTCATTTTCCAAATCTAATTAAGAATTAGTTTGTGAAAGCAAGTACCGATTAGAACCAAAAGTTGTCAATTGCAATACCGGGTGATACACGCTTACTCATATTATTAAAGTAATTGAAGATTTGAGAAGTGAGTGATATTCTAAAGGTGAACCACAAAGTTTGTTAATTATCATGCAAACTTTTGGTTTTATATTTATGTTTCACTTAATGGTTGAAATTTTGTAAGATTTTTCTCAAGAAAAGAACGGTCAAGATATTGTGACTATTATGCAACTTGTCCAAGTAAGTAAGATAAAACTTCAACAAATGAGGGATAATTAACGTGAAATATTTTATGAAAGAGTTGTGGACTCTTTTGGTAATCTTGGAGTAGATGTGCCCGACATGAAGTCAAGGTCATATGAAAGATAATAAATCCAAAATACTTTCTCCGTTTTTTACAACACTCCATTATTTCAAAAATAATTGTTTTTTGAGTCCTAGATTTTGTAATTAAAGAGTTACGTGATCGATTTACACCAAAAAATACAATTAAATTAGAAATTAGATACATTTGATGAAAATCAACTAGAGATAAGTATATACAAACTGAAATGGAGAGATGATCTGGTGCATTTACACGAGTGAATGTCAAAGTCAAATATTTGAGATAACTAGATTGGATCGAGAATTTCTGACTTGGTATGATAGACTAGGTGATTAAGTAAGAGCTGTCAAGATTTTATTGGTTATATTAGGTGGAATATGAGATGTACAAGTCTCATAAACCCAATTATGTGAAGTATCTGATGTTGAACCTGATTGTCCATGCCAAATCTCATTATCCGTTTAACATTTTTTTTTTGCGCCAAACCTTCTAATCCGTATCAAACCTGACTGCATGTAAAGTACTTATTGCCAAACCTAATTATCCATGTGTTGAAACTGATTTTCTGTGCCAAATCATATTGTCCTCGTTAGACCTGATTGCATGTAACCTACCCTGTGTAGAACTGATTGTTCATCTTGGTAATTATTGTCCATGCCAGTGCACTAAATCTAGAATCAGAAATCTAAAACAAAAATTGAACCTACAAATTATAATTAACAAATTGAAATAACTTGATGTTTATTAGACTTACTATAGACAATCGTAGAGAGAGGTGAGATACACGAGAATATGACAAAGAAAAATAAACCTACATAACTCCAAATGAAACCAAATATGAAACAATATTTTATCAATAACTTCAAAAGAGAAAACGGGTTGAAAATAAAAATCTAATTTTTATTTTATTCTATCGGATGATAACGAGTTAACTATCAATACAACGAAAGATAAACAAAAATCTTAAGAAATCTGATAATATATATATAAAATGATATATTACTTCATTATTGATTATATAGACTATTGACTAATTTTATATTAACATATTTTATCAATGATTAAATATATTTTTAACATAATTAAGAAGTGATTAGATCTATTTTTAACTTTTTTACAAAATATTTGTTTTTCCTTATAGTTATAGTGTTTGATAAAAATAATTGTACCCAGTGTGATCCGTACTTAGAGGTGGATTCAGAGGTAAAATAATATTAGTTCAGTGATAGTTATGTCATGTTGTATTAGTGGAGGTCATGAGTTCAAAATTTGTTAGACATAATGTTTTGTACTCTTTTTTTTTATACTTTTTCCAATTCTTTATTATTACTTTATTTATTTTATCTTTTTTTATTGGAAATTTAGTCAACTTCCCTCAATAAAACAAAAAATGAAGTCGTCTTATTTACAAAAATCAACATAAAATCAACAAAAAAATATCGGGGATTTCTCTTAACCGAATTTGATTCCAATCAGAATCGAGATTTATTTTTGTTCTAATTGTCTAAACTCTGTTTATTTTTTTTCCTTTGATTAATTAGGTATATAAAATAAAATAGTCTTCGGAGGGCTGAGTAGTAATTGAAATTCAGTGTTTCTCTCATAAACAAACTTGCTTATTGGCTAATCAACAATTGTATAACCCAATCATAATCAGTTTCAATAATAAAATTCATCAAATATCTCTCGTGTATTACAACACAGTTATAAAACCCAATGAGTTTACTGGAAACAACCCATAAATTTAAATAAAAAATAAATACAATTTTACCTTAAAAAACAATAAGTCTCATGTTATACGATTAAGCAGAAATCATATAATCATAATTTTTTAAGGAGGATTTAGATTTGTCATTTTTAATCGACTATTTAAAAATAAATGAATGTTGTATGGAATTTTATGGATATCATGAAAGTCTTAATCTGTGTAGAAATGATTGATACCATAAAAGGATATACATTGTAAAACTTAAAATATTTCAATTTGTTTATAATACTTTATATGTCGTGATATTTGGAAATTGATGAATATTATAAAATGATATAAAAGAAAACTGATATTGGAATTATGATGTCAATTTGTTTGTGATACTTTATACTTTAAAAGGAATTGGATACTGGAAATATATATTGGTTGTATGATGATAACTTGTCTATTTATTAAGTGACTCTTCTTTATATATATATATATATATTAAAGTTTAGATAATTGATTAATCATTTGATTATGATGATTTTTTCGTATAATATTTTTATACTTTAAACATCCGGTGAAGGTTCTTCGAATATGACAATTTCTTTCATATATTCTTTTGATTTCAAAAATATCCGGTGAACATCCTTCGAATATGATAAAGTATCCAGTCAACGTCTTTCGATTATAATAATTTTGATAAATTTAGTCCATGATTATTCAAACTTCAGAGACCGAATTTATCAAAATCTTTATAGTTAAGGGACTTTTGCCAGATATTTTCAGGTCGAAAGACTATATTGAAGAATTTTCATAGTCGAGAGGCCTTCGTCGGATATTTTGAAGTCATGGGACTATGTGAAATAAGTCGTTATAGTGAAAGGACCAAACACGAATTTTAGTCTATATATTAATACTAGAGTTAAGGTATGAATTTTTTAACTTTACGAAACCAAAGGGAAATTTTGATGTAATTCGGTTTGATTACATCATACGATACTATATTGTCAAATCTTTAAATACCATAGTAATTTATATCATCGACCTGTTGTGGTCACTAACTATTTTACGGTACCTTTTTACTAAGGTAATGTTGTTCAAATACTTTGCAATTGCTCTAATATTTTTAGATTCTAATATTTCTAGTACCGAAAATGTATAAAATCTGAAATCTTTCTAATTTCTTCTTCAGTTGAAGTACCATTTGGAGAACCTTTTTCTATTTTTTCACCAATTGATACATCATCTTCAAGTAACGTATCAAAAAGGACATGATATTTGAAGTCAGATACTAGATTAAGAATTTTAATTCTTGAGTATAGTCCAAATGACCAAGATAAAAGAATATCAAATTAGAGATATTGGGGGAAGACAATCGTTCTTTTAATAATGATTAATTTTGATATTTTCGTGAGTGCAAAAGAGGTCCAAGAAGATCTATAGTTTGGCTTAAAGAGTTTCTGGAGAGATAAATTTACTTAAATAATCTTTTAGAGAAAGGAAATAGTCAAGTGTGAAATCATCAAGTATTCTTCTAAAAAAAGTAAACATATTTATAGGTGGTTTGTTACAAGCATCATACTAATGTTTGTTACGTGAATATATTACCCCACTTTAGGAGTTTATATAAACATACTACTTACAAATTACACGTCTTGTCCTTTACACTTATATTTTACACCAAAATCCCATAATACATTATTAATTTATTATGTTACCTAATGTAAAATAATTAATTTTATTTTTCATTTCTATATACCTTCATCAATAACCCCCCTAGTGCTTGCGAAGAAACTTGAGAAAGGACTAAAATTTGTCGCTTGCGGGTCAGTTTCAGTTTCCTCGTCAAAAACATCGTAAAACATTATCTGGGAAAATAAATATGAGGTGACGCTAATAGTGTTTTTTTTGAAAAACTTATATCTCCGAAGAAGAATCATCCTCTCTTTGGAAATAAGTTGATCATATTATTTTTCCCAGAATTAAAACCATTCAAAACATACAGCTCCTGAGAACTTATTGGAAGTTGTAAAGTTGAGTTTAAGGAACTATGTAGAAACTAATAGAAATTGGTCGAAAGTTGTATCGTTTGTTCTGACACATCTTGCATCTGTGAAACAACTCAGATCGCCATCACTAGGTCTCCGTTAGACGTTACATTAATGCTAATCAAATGGCATTTTCTTAACTCTTCAACTTCTCCTTCAAAAAGCTCATTACCCATGTTCACAACCCGTCTTTTGAATTCATTTCCATATCACTGAACACTTTAGTCAAATTAATTCTAGAGTTAGAGAGAGAAAGTATTATGTTCAAATATCTCCTCCATAAAAATTACTTTTCCATTGTTTTCCTCACCAGACCACTATCTCCACTTCCCTTGTGTGTCTATCTGATCTGTGTTCACCCTCAATCTATTGTTTTCTCAGTTTATGTGGTCTAAAATTTTTTTGAGACTGGATTATTATTGCCAAAAGGGCTACTGAGAGAGAAGATGCTGGATAGTCTCCCATAAACCTCTTCAAGTTTTACAAACGTTTACTTACGGTCCCCAGCCACATACAAAGAAATAATAACCTTCTACCAATCTTGCATCGTCTTCTAACAATGATTCCAGCCTAACCCATACAATAAACTTAATTCCTTTCCATGGAAGATTCCAAGAAACTAAACATCTCAAAGAAGACATCACTTACAAGCACCAAATAACAAGGTAACCCAAAACCTCCTCCTTCAAATGAAACAACTTAGACAAGAAAAAACATCGCAGGTGATTCCTTCAGACAACACCAATAACCCTGCTTCTAAGGAACCTTTCAATCTTCAAGATGATCCCACTATTTCGTAGACGCCTTTAAAAATTCAAGATGAACCCGCTCGTTTAATGGTACCTCCCCAACTTCAAGACGAAGCGTCCGAGGAAATAGGTGATGCTAAATCGAGAACAGACATTGATTTAGAAATTTAAGTAGTTGACAACATGCCTACTCTTGATTCTGAGGAAAATGTTGTGAAAAAGAAGTATAAGGAAAAAAAGAAGAAGAAGACAAATAAATATGTCATATTACCTGGAGAAATAACTACCACTCTTAGTGTAAACCTCAAAGACGTTCTTCGTGAATATCTTATTGCACTTAATGTGCAACATGAACATTTTGACCAATCAGAAATAACTGTGCTTCGTAAACAATGAGCTATTCTATAAAACATTTCTCTTCACCTACCCTTTGTAGGAAGAATTACTCTCTCATGTGGTGCAAATGAGTTAGTTGTTTACCCAAAAATCTTAAACTAGGGTCTTCGATTTCGTTGAATCCAAAAATTGTGAACTACTTCGAAATCTTTGATCTATGCCCTAGCTAAGAAAGTCCCAACCTATGGTTCATACGGCTATATTGCATTATGGATTTAAGACTTGCAAAAATTATCTTCTAATTGAACAGTTTATAGCAAATACGGGTGTACTAACGAACCCAGTTCTTTTATTCTACCATATCATCCTCAGAAACTCTTCGAAGATAACTAATGACCACCTCGAGGTAGATAAAACATGGAAGAAAAAATTCTTCTTCATATCCGGTTGTTGGGAAGCGATAAAGAAATCTCTATAGTAAATCTACAAAGACTGTTACTGAAGTGGAAAATCACTAGTAAGTTCTATTATTCTTAATATTTTATTTTCTGATAAAATTTATCTACTTTGTTTATGTTGTGTAGAAATTATAAAGCGCTATCAAATGCATCTAGCTTCCAGAGAGGAGATGTTTTCTACTTAATCAAATCAACCACAAATGAGTGGTCAAATGAATTTCACAAGTGTTTTGACCCACTCAAATTCATTTAAAGTCACTCGGGGAATTTATCTTCAGATCCTATCGTGGTTGTTGATAAACTAATGGAGCCTCCTTTGGCAGCTGATGTGGTGAAACAATTAGCTTCCCCGATGCCCGAGTTGTTCTTCTTGCTATGAATAGGGTCCCAAGTCACAAACCAAAGAAGAATTCGAAGAAGAGTACTCAAGCCGAGTCATCAAAAGTGAAGAAGAAAACAAAAGTTAGCCAAAAAAGAAGTCGAAAAGAAAGGTTGCAGAAATTAACACCCCTTATACTGAAAAATCCATCCCCGAAGCTTCTAAGAGAAAAAAAAAATTGTTTCAAAGAAAAAGAGACCCTCATCTTGAAAATTTCAACTGAAGTTGTTTGTGAGCAAACTATTGGTATCTCCTCCCCAAACCCAACATCTGAGATTGATGAAAATAAAAAAGAGAATCAAAACCATCAATTCTTCGACTTCCAACCTCAATTTTAAGAGAATGAAAATCAAGACGTTAACACCGCAGATAAGACTGTTGAAAATCCTACTGAAATCTAGAAGACAATTCTATCGAATATCTAGAAGATAGTCCTACACAAAATCAAAAAATACCCATCCAGGACAACCAGTTCGGTGATCTATTTCCAAGCATCTGTGTTAGAAAAACCATCCATTTGTACTCCACCGAGGAAAAGTCTGCTACTTTGTAAAATCTGGTTCGACCTTTTGTAACCCTTACGAGGAATTCCAAAAAAACTGAGCAAGGAAGCTAAAAATGTTTGGTATTAGTACAGAACTATATCTAAAGATGTCATTGATTTTCAGAAAAAAGCCGCAGACAACAAAAGGTGGGCTGAAGTGGCTCAAATGAATGTTATTGAATTTTTTTAAGTGGATAGAGCTGAATATCACAATGTCTCCATGAAAAGAAACGACCAACTAAATACAGATAAAAATGAATAATTACACCATCTTAGTTCCAAACACAAAGAAGAATTGTAGCAAGAGCACATTAACTTCGAAATACTCAACACTTTGTACGCGAAGAGTGAAGTATGAAAGAAGAATGCCCTTAAAGACTTAGAATTGTTCAAAGTTGAGGATGAGAAAGAGAAGGATGTTGTTATAACTTCGGTTGTGAATGCATGTGCTAGAGATTGTCTCAAATCTTTAAAGGCTCGCAAAAAAGTAGCAAAAATCTCTATGATTCTTGACTTCCATAAGCAAATTCTGAAGGTAAACATGACAGATTATTGGTACATGGCAGCCAATTCTCATAACTTATCTTAGTATTCCAAACACCTTGAAATACTTGAAAAATATCCTCAAATAATATTGTCATACACATTGACACTTCGAAAAACATCGCTAGATACATTGGCACTTAAACTAATATCACCACATACATTGGCACTTCAAATAATATTACCCACATTGTCATTTCAAATAATATCACCACACACATTGGCACTTCAAATAATATTACCACACATATTGGCACTTAGAAAAATATTTTTTATAAATTATTTCAAGGGTGATAAATCCTTGTTTAATTCACAAAAAATCCTTATATTTGAATAATAATAAATTTTTGAGTTTGAAGTTGAAAAAAGTTTATATTTATAAGATAGATTTTATTTATATGATAAGGACACTGTACACTTGATTTTTTTGTAAACAATTATTGTATTCCCAATTATGGCTCTATATGCTCCTCATTAAAACCTTCCTAAGCTACCATGGGAGGAAAGAGTATGCCACCGATCAATATACACAAAAGAAAATAATATCCTCATATATGTGCAGAAAATTACTCACAATACAACCGCAAATGTTCAATATTCCAAGAGTGTTGTAATCTTCCCTCTTTATCTTCCCGACGATATGTCTCTGGCTTGACCTTTTCGACCACTGAATATGGTCCTTCGCAGTGTGGAGCCATTTTACGCATCCTCTTTTCTTTGGTATGCAAAAATACCTTTCTCAAAACTTCATCACCTACTTCAAAATCCTTCGTCATAACTTGGAAGCGTAGCAGATTCTCATTAAAGTTTGGTAATTAAGTGATTTCAAATGTGCCCTTATCTTTTTTTCTTCTACCAAATCGATTTCTAAACGTTTATCCTACTAATTATCGTCATCAGAATAGTTAAGTACTTTATAAGATGAAAAAGTAAACTCTACTGGGCTCACTGCATCCATCCCATTTACCAGAGCAAAACGAGTCTCATGAGTTGGAGTTCGAGGTGTTGGCCCATAACACCTCTTGAAGATAATTATGCCACTTAAGGCCATCCAAGATAGTTCTTATAGTGACCTCCACCTGGTCATTTTCTTGTAGATGAAAAGGTGTTGAAAAACATTGTATGATTCCTCTCGAAGAACAAAAGGATGTTGTCTTTTTATTGTTAAACTGAGGTCCATTATATGTGGTTATTATCCGAGGTACCCCAAATCTATAAAAATATTTGATAAAACAAACTTGATGACATCTTTATCTCTTGTTCCTTATAAAGGTTCTGCTTCTTCCCATTTAGAAAAATAATCCACCACAACAATAATAGTCTGTCACCCTCCAGAAGACATAGTTATGAGTCCAACTAAATCTATCCTCCATCTATCAAAGGGAAGTGCCTCAGAAATAGAATCTAGTGGTATAATGATCATATAAATGGTATTTGAAAATCTTCGACAAGTATCACAACTACGAACTAGATTTTTTTTGCATGACTCATTATGGTAGGCCAATAATACCCTGCCAACAATACTCTTCTTGTTAATGTTTTGAAACCATAATAAGTTGAACTCTATTCGTTATACAGTTCAGATAATAATATTTGATATTTGGTTTTCTCTAAACATCTCAAAAGTGGTCGACTCAAATATTTCCTATACAGAACTCCCCAAGAATTGTAAATCCATGTGCCTTAAACCCCAGTCTTTGATCTAACTTCTTATCAAGTAGTAACGTCTATTTGAGTAAAGACTCTTTTAAATCAAACTGCCAATCTCTTTGTTCTTCCTCAGTGGTCACAAAGACTTTCTTAGAATATTGGTACTGCTCGGATTTCATCATTATAAATAGACTATAGTAAAATAAAAAGGATATCCATCATAGTAACAAATGGTTATCGCAAATATTTGATAAGTTGATCTTTCTTAGCTTCATATATTCCCGACATATGGTGCCCTACAAGTTGCGAATCAGTTATCAAACGCACTTTCTTAGTTCCACAAATATTTGCAAGCCTCAATCCAGCCAATGTTGCCTCATATTCTGCTTCGTTATTCGATGCTCTACAACCAAACCTTATAACTTGATACATAGCATCCCCATAGGTGACTACCAACTGAATTCTTACTCTTCATCCTAAAATACTTGAACCTGCATCAGTTCTACCTATCCATTTTTCTGTTAAAACTAATTTATCTATATTGTTTCCCTCTTTATTAGACCACTCTGAATAAAATTCGACAACAAAATATGCCAAGGTTTGGGACTTGATAGTTGTTTGAGGAGTAAATTCAATTTCATAAACTTCTAATTCTACAAACCAATTTGTCATTCTCCCCGAAACATCTGGTTTTTCTAATATTTTCTTCAATAGAAAACAAGTTTTAACTATAATTGAACAGGCTTGGAAATAAGCACCATTTTTTTAGCGGCGTCAATCAAATATAGGGCTCATTTTTCAAACTTCAAGTATATTTTTTGGAAGTAAGTAAACTATTGCTCACATAGTACATCGGTCGCAGATACCCTTCTACTTCCCTTACTAAAATAGTACTTACATAGATTTCTTAGAGAGATTATATGTCTAAACTATGTTTTGAGGAGAATATTTCGAGAGAGAAACACATGAAATCTAGAGAGAGAAATTGACAAAAGTAGTAATAAACTAATGATTCTTCATCATTTTACAAAAAAGGGTATTGCTTTATATAATACAAGAGATGGGCCTAAAAATTTCATGATTAGCCCATTTCTGGTCACATCACTACACTATTTTACTAATCTCAACCATGATTATTATTTATTACACAAGGCCCCTCAATGCTACACATTTGTCGGGTTTTTTTTACAAGACTTTATCCAAATTATCCCCATCTATTTAATTGATTTGATTATTATTCCAAATAATGTTTTCCTTTATAAGTAGCCCCTCAGTCCTTGTGAAGATATTCAAGCAAGGACTAAATATGAAAGGTGCCTCATAGATGTCCGACCTCCTATGCCTTAAGTTTCCTATCGGATCAATGAATCACCGATCAAGTTGCTCACTTCATAACAGTGCATTACGTATTTTTGCCTCAACTCCATGTGTTAAAACAACTTCTGACAATACGACGGTGGTTTACTTCAATTCTATGTGTCACTTGTTTTCTGATACAGACGTGCCTGCCTTCCAGAGTGATTTGTGAGCGATTAGGCATGTCAGAAAACTTTTACACTTCCCAACACATGTGAACTTTAAAACATAGGTGGAACGGCTACAAAACTCTCATATTTCCTAGGAATTTGTTACCTAAGAAAAAACTTTCATCTATTTGGGACCTCGTGACCGTTGGACGCACACACTCTTTCCTATATATACTCAGGAACTTCATAATTCAGATTTATTCATTTTCATAATTCTAGAGAGATAAATGTGCCTTATAAAGATAGAAAGAGAGTTGATACCCCTCTAAGTGTTTTCTTCCATAGTTCATGCTTGGAAAGTTTACAATCATATATTGGTTTTGCGTAGGTCAATAAGCCGAAGAGAGAAGAGCAGCTGGTTTAGATGAGGAGCCCAAACCACTATAATTTGTTTTTTAAAATAAAACTACTGTACGTGGCCTCCAGTCAAGAAGGAGTCTGAGGCGGCATGAAATGCGAACACAAGTAACCCATTTATCCTTACTACCACTCAGCCCTCCGGTCAAACTTGTCTGATACCCAATAAGGGTGACCTTGGCCTTCCAAAGAAATCAATTCCTACATAAATGTTTATTTCGATGGGTGATAAAGAAAAAGATATCGCGAATGTAAATAATAATGGCTCAAAGAAAAAAATGTCCCCCTATACTTATAACGAGAAATGTGTAAAAGTTGGGACTACATCAACTATCTCCACTCCTTAAAATACTCCTCAAAGCACCCCTTAGAACACTCCTAAAAAAATACACACGTAGCCCCTCGTCCGGTAGCTGTGGAAAATATTAAGCCTACAGAATCGTCCACATGAGTGCAACCCCTCAAACTAATTAAAGAGATGAGGCAAAGACACTTGGCTAACGAGCCCGGAAAAAATTAGGATGAGATTGTTGTTGAAGGTAATCAATACAAATATGACTGTCGCTTTGTCTTCTTAGGTTGAAACTTCTGCATAAACCAAGGCACTCGCCCCCTAAAATAAAGTTAATGGTGGTTTTTTTGCATGAAAAAAAAACCTAAACCGAAGAAGAAGAATAAGAAGAAGAAATATGACGTTAAATTACCCTCGAACATCGAGGCAGTCCTTGGAAACAAATTGCGTGAGGTCGAAAACAAAAATCTAGTTGCCTTGTACAAAGTAAACTATATGTACTACCAAAATTCCAAGAAAGTAAAGCTTCGAGACCGATGGGGGATCCCTAACTCAATAGCAATTTGATTATTAGAAGCCGAAGAGACTCAAATATGTTCTGGATAATGAGCTGATCATCTATCTAAAAATTTTGAACTAGGGTCTTCAGTTCCCTCTGGATCCTATCCAAAGCAAAAGGTCTGAATATGTGGTTCACTCTGTTGGCCTGCATAATGGCAGTTGCGATATATACGGTTAGCTTCTCGATGTAACAATACGTTAAGTTGACGGGTGTTGTCGAGAATCCCCAGTTTCATTTTTATTCCTTGACATTAGAGAATAATTTCAAGATAGTAGATTATCTCCTCGAAGCCGACTAAAAGTGGAAGAAAAGATTATTCTTTGTCTCTGGCCTGTGGGAGACCGGATTTGAAGTGTCTGTGGAGAGACCGCATCAACTTTCCTTGAAATGGACTAGCTGAGGTATATCCTTACTCAACTTCTTTTCACTTTGTTTATTTAATATATTATATCAAGTTTTTTGTTGGGGGAAATGAATGAAAGGGGTGTCCAAGGCGTTTGAAAAACATGTAGAGGGGGGCGGTCATATATTTTCTCGGCTAAGTAGTTGGGCCAATACTTCCTGGTCCAATTAGTTACATCGTTGTTTCACTCCAGCCAATCTTTCTAAAAGCCATCTTTTGAGGGATGAATTGACCAAATTTACGACATCGGAGGAGCTCACGGTGCCTCCCATAAAATCCAAGGTGCTTGAGTGGTTGGAAGCCACTGATATTCTTGTTTACTTTCCTGCAAGAGCTAGGGCTCCGAGCTATCGAATCTCTAAAAAGAATGTGGTTGGTGAAGAAAATGTTGAGGTTGAGGCAGACGAGGAAGAAAATACATATGCTGAGGCCGAAGAATTTGCTCCTGCAAAGGATGGTGGCTCTAAGAGGCCATTGAAAGAAAAACCTTGTTATAAGAAACGTAAAAGTAAATTTATTGAAGAAAGTCACAAAAAAATATAAGAATATGTTAAGGCTATGGCCGAGGAGGAAGAAAATTTTACCCATACGAGTAATGATATTATTGAGCCTTATCAACATTCTTATGAGAGGGTTGTTGTCATCGAATCGGGCTATCCTTAAGTATCAACCAAAGAAACTACTACCCAAGGAGATGAGGCAACTGGCGCTCAAGAAGGTCAAAGAGACAATACCTAAGTTCCTGAAAATTTCGAGGCCGACTTTTAGTCAGAGTAGTTCAATATTTATAGTGATGACTTTCTAGCCCTCAAACTTCATAAACTACTTCATTCCATGACACTTATTCAAAGGACTTCCAAAGCATTCAATGCTTTAAGGATGAGGTCCGAGATGAAAAAGTTGGAAGAAGAAGTCGCCCATTACAAACAATTTATTATTGAGCGTCTTAAACAACTTGAGACGATGGGATATTGGTTAAAGTTGGAGTAGGATACATTTGATAACAATCGAGAATGTTTTATTGAGGTGAATACTAAGAATAATACGCTCATTGAAACACTCTCCCCGAAAGATATTACAAAACCAAAGATTACTTTAAATGGGTTGTCAAGGATTTGGAAAAAGCTGATGCTAAAAAGAAAGCTCTTACAGACCAAGCTAAAGCATATAAGGACGCTGTCTTCGGAAATACGAGGCTGATTGCGTTTCCAAATTGAAGGTTATGGATGTTAAAGTTAAGTCTGCCATGGTGATAGAGTTTCATAAACATTTCCCAAACTTAAAGTTAGATGGCTTCTCGGAGCTCATGCCTGATAAGTATCGCCCAGAATATATATTTTTGGAAGATGAGGAATCACCTGATAGTTTTGATGAGTCGTAAAGTTCTTTGTTTGCCTCATCAGAAGATGGATCTGGGAGTACGCCTTCGGGGTCAGGGGCGCTTAGTTAATATTTTTTGGTGTTATATGTTTTTTTTGTAAACTTGTTGTACCTTGCACATGTTTGTGAAGTCCTCGCATCATTGGATCATTTTGTACCTTGCACATGTTTGTGAAGTCCTCGCATCATTGGATCATTTTGTACTTTTCATGTTTATTCAATAGAACTACTCATCTTCGGGTTACTTTTCCTTAACCAAATTTTACATATCATATAAGAAATAAACGATTTTTATCGACCAACTTTTATTGGAGGACCCTCCCGGTCGATGAACAAATGATAGTTGACCAACATTCGATGGAAGACCCTTCCAGTCCAAAAATTAATTATTGTAGACCAATGCAAATGACGACTCCTGAGTTGTTGTTCGAGGGGTGGTTCGATATGCCCATAGAATATTTTTCTAGTAATATGACCATTTTCCAACCCTACCTTCCAAATTCTTTTTTATCCCGTTAAAATTTTTCGGATTAGTCACTTCGACTTGGCCGTTTGCTTGCGGATGAAAAGGTGCCGAGAAACATTTTCATGTTCCTCTAGAAGAACAAAAAGCCCTTAAGTATTTATTGTCAAACTATGACCCATTGTCCATCGTAGTTCTATTCAGAAAACCGAAGTGACAACAAATATTGGAAACAATAAACTTGATCACATCCGTGTCTTTTGTTTCTGCCAATTGTTCAGCTTCCACCCACTTAGCTAAAATAGTCTATTGTGAGTATTATTTTTTTTCGTCCTCCAGATGCTATCAACAAAGGTCCGACCAAGTCAATACCCCATCGATAAAAAATTAATGCCTCATATATCAATTTGAGATATCATCATGGTGCGTGGATCATGTTAGAAAACCTTTGGAAAGTATCATAACTTTTAAACAAATTATTTTGCATTCAAAACGATTGTGGGCCAATAATATCTTGCCAAAAGAGCTCTTCATATCAAAGTGTTGTACCTGCAATGTGCAGACCCTTCTCTATCGTGTAACTCAGATAATATCATATGTGATTCATTTATCCCCATGAATCTTAAGAAAAAACCTGGTAAAATATTTTTTATACAAGATGTCCCTAAGTACCTCATAACTATGTGCCTTGAACCATATCTTCTTTGCTATTACTTTATCGACGGGTAGAATATTATTAACTAAAAGTTTCTTTATGTGGTACCTCCAAGCTTTTTTTATACTTGTAAAAATTTGGAAATCTTTAACTGATCCTTGCACACATTTGGAACTCTTTGTTATCGAAGAACTTTCTTGCGTAAGAATCTAAGGATGCTCTTCGAAATACGCTGCAGTAGCCATAGAATCTTCCACATAATTATCAGCCTTATGAATATGTTTGTACTTGATGCTTTCGAAAATAATTGGTAACGCATTTAATGCTTTCAATAACTTCACTAAGTGATCTTTTCTAGCCTTGGATTGGCCAGATGCGTGATGTATAAGAAGTTGCGAGTCGCTCACTAACTAGACCTTTTTGGCTCCACAAATATGAGCAAGTTTAACCCTGCCAAAGCAGCTTTATAATGTGCCTCATTATTCGATGCTCGAAGCCCGAAGCGTATAACTTGATACATTACAATATCATCTCGAGAAACCAACTCGACCCCTACCCCATATCCCAATGCACTAGAACGCCGGTCTGTTCATACTGTCCACTCCTCCTCTGAATGTTTTTCATCTACCTCCATCTCTGGCTGATTGGAATGAAATTTGACAAAAAAATATTCTAAGGCTTGTGCTTTGATTGCAGCTCGAGGCTCAAAATCAATGTCAAAATCACCTAATTCCACAGATCATTTAGTCATACTGCCGTACACATCAGGTCTTTGCAATATATTCTTCAAAACAAATATGTTCGAACAATAATAGAGTGTTCCTGAAAGTAGGGTCTCGTCTTTCGAGGTGAAATAACTAAAGCAATGGCTATCTTTTCTAACTTCAAATATTTTTTTCCACATCCAAAATACTTTTAGCTACATAATACATAGGTAGCGGTGATTATCTACCTCTCGAATCAACACGACACTCACAACATAATCAGATACTACTATGTAGACGGACAACTTGTCCCTTAGACTAGGCTTTGTCAAGATTTCCGAGAAGGATAAATACTCTTTAATTCGTACAAATGCTACATAACACACTTGGGTTCAGTTAAAACAATTTGTTTGGCTCAACACTTGGAAAAATATGGCACATTTATTCGAAGACCTGAATATGAATTTGTTTAACGATGCAACCTCCCGGTCAAAATTTGCACATCGTTAGTTGTAGCGGGTCAGCCTCTATCCCTCGCTCACTAATTATGTACCCAATAAATTCTCCAGGCCGCATCCTGAATCTATACTTCTCTAGAGTAGCTTCAAGTTTATCTTCTTCAAGTATGCAAAGGTTTCTTACAAATCTGTAAAGTGGTCCTCATCCCTTGTGTTTTTTACTAACATATCCTCTAAACTCTCATCAAGGAGCATAAATTTGGGAGTCCCTCTTGGATCATCAGAAGGATCAGACCCCAAGGAGGACCCCACAAACTGCTATACTTTCATCAACTCGCCTTTTTAATCTAATTTAGGTCCAAAGTCGTTAGTAACATTCTTTTTTCATTTTAGGATTCTCCTGATCGTTCCTACATTGTTTCCCATAACATATTTTAAGCATTTGTGAACAATTGAAGCCATTATATGCATTATACACAACCATTATATGTTACCTCTTTCATACCCGGTCTACGACCCAGCTTTACAGTACCTTCAATTTCCTCAATTACATCAGGAGTTACCCTAATAAAACCTATAATTGTTCGATCTTACTGAAAAATTGTTGGGGGGTTTTCTTATTTTTTTTTAAAATTTGTCACAAACATTATATTAGTAGAATATTCGGTATCCGTCAGAATTCTTCGTATCTCGTCCCCAGTAATTTCTTCCCCGATTACTACAACATCCTCATATGTGCCAACCATTTCCATGATATCATCATCTTCAAAACAAAGCAGAAGGTATGGACTCCTATATAAATATGGTGAAGCTTGCTTCTAATTGAGTTGTTAGGCTCACAATATTCATTTTCCCGGGAGTAGTTTGACATCTCTGAACCAATATCACCTCCAAAAACTATCAGTGATTAAAAAACACACACATAATTCACTAACCACCACATTCATAACTGGCTCCTCTACCAACATGATCTTAATCCTACCTGGTGTTGGACCTAAATACTCGAAATAAACATCAAAAGAGTCAATAGGTTCCGAAATCATCAAAATATTTTCTTGCTTCAGAACTGCAAAAGAGTTTTTTCTTAACTAATATTGTCAATTTCCCATTATCGATCAACACTTGTATTTCTTTTTTCAATAACACACAATTCTTTTTATCTTTCCCGACATCATCATGATACTTGCAATACATACTGCTTCTGATTTCTCTAGGAGTATCAAGGTAGGTTTACATAATAGTATGTGATTTCGAGCCCTGTTGAAAATTGTTGCTACACACTTTATCAATTCATCGAAAAGAGCTAGTAAGACCCACTTTGTTGTGTGATTACAACTTGCAAATTCATTCTTGGTTTCTGAGGTACTTGGGTCGGTACTCTTAGTCGGACAATGGTTGTTGGTATTGGATTATTGTGGTCACCATCAGAGATTGGTGGAACATGCACTGCTCGATTTGTGCCATGGAATCCATTTTTGGCGCTTGTGTGTCTTTTACCAAAATTATATTCTCCCCCTGATCTAACAATGCCTTAAACATTACGGCTTATTCCTCCACGGAGTTATCCTTCAAAATATCGGGGAGAAGTCTTATTTAGAAAGTTGTTAACGATACTTGATGTTCACAACTCTCAATGTTGATTTTAGTCTTGATAAAATGATTGGTATAATCCTTAAGGCTCTCCATTATTTTTTTTACTTCTCACAAAGTATTGGCGAAAGATATTCCAAAATATATCAAAAAATTTGATACAACCCTGCAGAAGCCAGTTATACCATTTCGAGGGTATTTGGGAGAAAGTCTTACACAGATTTTTATCATTATCGTCGTAATTAATCATGAAATTATTAAAATGTTCGATATGGCTATCTGTGTCTTAAGTCCCATCAACTGTTTCTAACTTCGAGATGTCGAATCACTTCGCTAAGTGCCTTGATATAATTTCAACAAAGAAAGAATATGACCTTTAATTGTGACAAATCTTATACATAGTACCCTCGGGGCCTTCGTTCACAATGGTATATAGACCTTCTTCGGACGGGTACGTGAACTGGTTACTCACGCGATATTCAAAACTATGACTTCCCGATGGGATCTACAAATAGGGCGCAACTTGCTTTTTTTTTTACAATAGTTACAACCTTATCCCAATCCTCGGACCTAAGCCCCTTTTACTCTTGATCATTTTTTCTCTCTCCGAATCTCTAGTCTGATGAGATGTCAGATGACCATCCTTACACTATTTCGAATATTTTTTTTTGTAAATTTTTTTGCATCAGCTATCCCTTTCTGGAGAGGAAGACTCATCCGAGTCATAAAGGAAATAATTATTAGACTCAATGGACTCGTATCGACGTATAGGTTTTATTTTTATTCTTGAAGAATAACGGTTTTGCCACCAACGTATTTCGTGTCTATCTCTAGTTCGATGAGCATCATCTAATTCATTTTTTACTTATTTGCTCCCTTTGAACGTTCGACTTGTGCGTTTTTGAATTCAAAACCACATCATTCTCTGCGTTTAACCTTTTTATATCTTCTAGAATTTCTTTCCTACGAGCGACTTAGGGAGACTCCTCAAGTATCTCGTTGGCATACTGATTATTATTATTTCATTCATTCATTATTTGCACTTCGATAGGATGATCTCCGGATGATTTTCATACCAGAAGACCATCAGTCCTAACATTAGGCTCCCTTGGAATTGAAGTATCTATCTCTCTCGAAGTGTTTGACAATATAATAGTGGTTTTGAAAAAATGAGTACGGGTACCAATTGATTCCCACAGACAATCCGAATGATAATTCTAAATGTTTCTTCTAGGGATTATACGTCTAAGCTCTGTTTGGAGGAGAATATTTAGAGAGAGAAACACGACAAAGCTAAATAGAGAAGTTGAAAAAGTAGTGATAAAGTAATGATTGATTATCATTCTCCAAAAAGGAGTGTTGTTTTATATAGTAAAATATGTGGGCCCAAACATCACATGATTAGCCCATTTATGGTCACTTCACCCCACTATTTTACTAATTTCTACCATAATTATTATTTATTAAACAAGGCTCCCTCAATGCTACACATTCGTTGGGTTTCTTTTAGAAGACTTTTATAAAGCCAAATTATCCTCTCCAATTTAATCGATTTGACTATTATTCCAAATAATTCTCTCCCTTATCAGATCTAAGTCTATTTAGACCTGTCAAGCTGCCCATCAAAATTGCAATTCTTTGATTGACCGATGCAGAGTCATATTTATCAAAGCTTTTAACTGCTCTGGATCAGATTTTATCCTTTTTTCACTTATTATGTACCCAAGGAATTTTCATGACCGATGTCTAAAGGTACATTTCGCAGGGTTTAATTTTAAATGAGTAGCTCTCAATTTCAAAAACGTTTCCTATAAATCTTATAAATGATCTTCATCCTTGGTATATTTTACCAACATATCATCAATGTACATATTCCTCCCATTTAGATTGGCAAAATCTTTGTTCACTAATCTTTGATAAGTAGCTCTAATATTTTTGAGACCAAAAGTCATAACTCGATAACAATGTAATCCTCTATAACTAATAAACGTAATGCTTTCTTGATCACTTGGATTCATTTGTATCTAGTTATACCTAGTGAAAGCATCGATAAATAAAAGAAACTTATTACCTGATGTTGAGTCAACAAGTTGGTCTATTCTTGGGACAAGAAACGGGTCATTCAGCACACACGATTTAGATTAGTAAAATCGACACATATCCTTCATTTTCTATTTTTTCACGACCACATGATTTGCAGTCTATGCGTGTATTGAGCCTCTTGAATAAGACATACTTTGGATAGTCGATCCACCTCTACCACTATTTCCTCAGATTTCGCCAGTAAAAAAGTTCTTCATTTTTGAATGATGGTCCTGACTTTTTGATGAACTGTGAAGTTATGGAAAATTACGTCAAAAGAAACCCTTAAGACATACTTAGTTTTCCAAGCAAACATCTAGAATTTTTTACACAAGTATCTTAGCACTTTATAATGAATTGATAGTGATAATAATGTTTATATTCTCAAACTCTTCCCATTAGAAAAATATACACCTTCACATTCTCATCGGTAACCAATAAACTGAGGGCCTATCTCGGATCATCCACCCTTTCCATATTTAAGGAATTCTATTTTAACTGTTATTCTGCCTTTCTATCAATATTCATGGCTTGCTTAGCATGAAAATATGTTGCATAACACTCCCGAGCCACGTGTTGAATATATTGAACTACTCCTACCCAATCTCTAATAACATACTTTAAACATTAATGAACGTTAGTACTTATGGCATACATTTTTTATAGCCAAGATCTTCCCAAGATGGCGTTCTAGCTCGTCGGACAATCCACTATCATAAACTGGACTCACACATTTTTCTTAAACGGTCCATGATAAAATAAAATCTCACATCTGAATTCCCTAATAACCTACATTGTTACCCCAATAACCTATATTGTTACCCCAATAAACCCAACTATTGTTCGCTCAAATCGGAGAATTACACGAGGATTATGAATTTATTCATACGTCGTAAAAAATAATACATTGGTCGAGCTGCTAATATCAATGAGTATCCTTTGAATCTCGTTGTTTGTTATCTCTGCTATAATTACCACTGCGTCTTCATGAGGACCAACTACACCCTTTAAATCATATTCATCAATAAATATATAAGACATAACACTATTTCTATAGAGATGAGTAGATATGCCTCCTTCCAATTGAGTAGTTAAACTCACCACATGCTTTTTTCGAGAACTATTAGTGTTCCCAATCATAGTGTTTCCTCCAAAAATTACCAAAGATATAAATAATCACATAATCTTTGCACTCTTTCTTGTACCATTGGTTCATTAACTACTAACACCACCCTCCGATCACGATCATGATCCTGTTATTCTGAAGACACATCGATTATATCCACATTCCCAGTTATTACTAGTGTATTTTCTTGTTTCAAATATAAAATTGCAGTCTGTAGCACCTGCGGATTAGAGGCCTGAATAATCGTCACCTTGCCCTTCAATAAAAGTAGTCATCTTACTATTTTCAATTAAAATTTGAATTTATTTCCGTAGAGTTATACAATCCATTGTATCATACCAGTATTATTGTGATAGTTACAAAATTTATTACTTCGTTCCTCCTCAGGACTAGTTATCGGTGGAGGTTTCCAAAAATGTACGTGGTTCTTAGCTCGCTTGAATATTGTTGCTACATTTTCAGTTAACTCTATAAAATAATACGGTCTTACCCATTGGTTCGACCTAGATTTAGGTTGATGGTAACTAGAAGCCAACACTTGAGATGATACAGATCGAGGTTGTAAATTTGTTGATACTTTAGGTCAAAGATGTCTATGATAATATAAAGAGCTACCGTGATAACCTTGATTGACAAAAGCGCTACCTTGACTTGAATGCCTCTGTGGCAAACTAGGTCCTATCCAAATATGTTTTTATTCTTCCACCTTCAATTTCTCCACTACTTTAGCCATCAGAGACCAAAAGTAAATTCCTTTCTCTTTGTAGTTTCTTTTTCTAAATATCAATGGAGCAACCCTTGTCAAAAGAAAACGCATACCATATGTTCATCACAATCATCCAATTAATTCACGGTCAGCACAAACCGTTTAGTATAAGCTTTCAAATTTTCCCTAATTTCCTTCTTGTATTGAATTATAATATTCCCATTTGCCCGCATTTCTTTACTCCCCATGAATTACCTTTGGAAAGCTATATAGAATATCCCAACATTAGTTCATTGATCTTATTAGAATCCTATTATACCAATTCAAAGTTGTGCTTTTGAAAGTCTGTGAAAAAATCCTACATGACAACTTGTTATCATCAATAAAATTCATAATGTAATTTTTAAATTGCTCTATGTGGTCATCGCAATCTTGCATCCCATATAATTTTTCAATTTTATCGATGTCGAAACGCTTTAGACGCGTTGTTGATCCTATATTAGCTGACAAAGAAGAAGTCCTTCAATCTACCCCTTGTCTATATTGGCTACCTCCTATGCGCGTATACATGCCTTCATCTAAAGGATTTGTATACTGATTATCCATGTTATATTCAAAATTTGGAGCAATACTAATAAATCTATATTCACCTGACTTTCTAAACTTGCGTTGTTTTTTGCATTCCTGACGCTGACTATCATGTCTCTTTGAATAATGTCTGTCTTTTTTCCTTGTGGAGGCATTGCATCTTTCAAGATTCTGAGAATGCCCATTAGAATCAAACCAAGAGGATTCACTAGTGTCTATAGGAATATATCGATGTTTATCTTTATCCTTATGTCTAGATGACTGATATCCCTTATCCAATTGAAATTGTACTTCTTAGCGACTATCCATTGCTCGATGAACCTAATGAGTCTTATCAGAATGATCTTCTGTATTAATTTTTTCATCCACTTGTTGCACCTCAGATCGTACCCTACCCGATTTAACTAAGTGCTCCCTCTAAACTAACTGGTCATCCAACTCAGCTATCTGTTCTAGTAGTGGATTCCTCTGATCGTTTAAATTCGATTGATCATGCTGATCATTTACTTGCAGATCATCCTGAGCTTCTTCTCTACGTATACCTAACTCTACCACCTCACATTCAACAAATACCGCTGAATCAATTTGGACTTCGGGATCCATGGATGCCTTACTCCGAACGCTCAGATTTTTGGTTTTAGATTTTAAATCTAGCTACCAAGCGTACCTCCCACTCTGGTTGGCACTGATTACTCTTGATATTTTTGTGAGTGGAAAAGAAGTCCAAAAATATTTATAGTTTGGTTAAAGGAGTTTACGGAGGGATAAAGGTACTTAAAGCATATTTTATAGAGAAGTACATCTATTTATTGGTGATTTGTTACAAGCAACAGACCAATGTTTGTTACATGGATATCTTACCCCATTTTAGTACTTTATATAAACATACTACATACAAATTACACATCTAGTCCTTTACACTTATATTTTACACCAAACTCTTCTAATATATTATTTATTTAATCTTTTACCCAATTTAAAATTATTGCTTTTATTCTTCATTTATTTATATCCTCATCAAATAATAGTTGGTATAAAGGCAATGACTAGTTTGAGTAAATATCGGAAAGAATATTGTGTTTTCTTTTGCTTGTTATTTATGCTACAATGGTACTAGTAATAAATATTGGCGCAATAATATGATGGAGCAAGTGATATGAGAGGTCAATTTGATAGTTTGAAGATTTGATTCAAAAGTAAAATTTGCAAGCGTATTATGTGCAATATTTTGCTCACCAACTTCTGTTGGCTCTTGTTTCAATGACTCGGAATCTTGAAGACGTTGATATATTTTTATTAACATGTCACGTATTGTGAACTTTTTAAGGTCTTCAAACAAACGATAATCTTTGCTTCGTAAAAAAAATTATTATTTTGCAAATTTAATTAAGAACGAGTTTGTAGAAACAAGTGCTGGTTTGAACCAAAAGTTGTCTATTGCAAGACCGGGTGATACACGGTGAGGATATCCTTTTTTGCCACTTAGTGGTTTGGTTGATTTGTTTGCTCCTATTATTAAAGTGCTTGAAGATTTGAGAAGTGAGATATATTCAAAGGGTGAACCAAAAAGTTTGTTAATCGTCTTTCAATTTTTTGGTTTTGTTTTTATGTTAGACTTAATGGTTGAAGTTTTGTAAGGATTTTTCTCAAGCATTAAGTGAGGATTTTTCTCAAGCATTACAAAAAGATGATCAATATATTGTGACTGATATGCAATTCAAGTAAGTAAGATAAAACTTCAATAGTTGAAAAATAGTCGACGTGAAGCCTTTTATGAAAAGGTTGCAGATTCTTTTGGTAATCTTGAATTAGATGTGCCCTACATGAAATCAAAGCCATGTGGAAAAATAATAAATCTAAAAGACTTGTTCGGTTTTTGAAAACTCTCTATTATTTCAAGAATACGTTTTTTATATGTCATAGATTTTGTAATGAAAGAGTTGCGCAATCGATTTACATCGGAAAATGTTGAGTTGTTGAATTATGTGGCAGTTTGAATCTATTTCTTTTTTATTTCAAAATTTTGACATTAAATCACTTATGAGATTGTCAAAAATCTATCCAAATAATTTTGAGGATGTTAGTCATGTAGAAAACGGTGTTTCGATTCCGGATAAATCTCTGAAGTCTTGTAAACAATTTCTTATTGAAATATTTTTGGGGTTTTTAAAAAAAAATTCAATTTGATAAAATCATAGACAATTCAATTGAACGAAGAGTATGTTTTTTATGTGTTTTTGTTTTTCAACAGAACCTATCTTTAAGAAATTCGACTACCAAAATCATTTCGGCAGTTAGGGTAGTTAAGGTCTTAAACGGGAAAAGTATTAAAACGGTCAAAAGTTTGAAATTTGAATAAAACGTTTGAATTTCCAATTTCAAAATTTTGTCGATCCCAACCAGGAGCTGTGTCCTTTGGACCCCGCAACGGAACCCCTTGATCCTGTTAATCATGATATAATCTAGGAAATTTCTAAAAAAGGGCCAAAACTACTCCGCGGAGTTGCTTATAATTTTTTTAAAAAAACTACTCCGTGAAGTTATTTTGTTTGACGATTTTACCCTTACGAAATCTTATAAATAGTCAAATTTACTCTGGGAAGTTATCATAATTTTAAAACAAACCCCAATTCTCTAACTTTTCTCTACCTTCTCTCTAAAAATTAAAAAAATTATAACTAAAATTAAAACAAAAATTAAAACTAAATCTAACCTAAACTAGCCCGAACTTAAATCTAACCTAAAATATATCTAACTTTATCCCTTTAATCTAACCTAAACTACCCAAACCCTCAGTAACAAAACCCACCCAAACCCCTCTCTCACCTCTCTTCTCTCTCTCTTCACGCAAAACCCAGCCCAAACCCTCAGTAACCGAAGAAACCCACCACCCACCGAAGCCGACTTCGTCACCGGAACGCACCACCACCCACCGAAGCCGTCTTCGTCACCTGAACACACCACCACCCACCGGCGAGGAAATACGCCGAATTGGAATCGAAACAATCTATTGTAAGTTGATTTCGTTGTTGTTAGGTAGTTTAGTTAGGTTTAGTTAGGCTAGTAGTGTAGTTTTAAGGGTTTTAGGGCTGTTGGAAGGATCTGGCAGAAGCTTCAAGCTTATGCCATGGCAAAAGTGTTCTTCGCCACACGGGGGCAAAGAACAGGGTCCCTACGCCATCGTGTGGCGTAGGATTGGTTTCCTACGACAGAAAAATGGCGTGGGATCATGGGTGTACGCCTCTTGTAGGCGTAAACTTAGGATCCCACGTCGTTGCTCTAGCGTAGGAAACCCATCCTACGCCACACGCGTGGCGTAAGGACCCTGCCCCACGTCGTCACTGTGGCGTAGGTATAAGGGTGTACGCCTCAACTATGGCGTACACCTTTATACCCACGCCACAGTGATGGCGCTGGCTGTTCCGGTCACCGTAATGGCCCGGGACCGGTTTAATATTGTTTTTTGGTGTCTATTATCTGTGTTTATGCTATTTTTGTTAGAAAAATAGATTTCAAAGTGAGTTTTAGTATTTTCAAGTACGCCTTCACATATGTGTTTCTATTTTCAGGCTATGGAGTTAGGTATGGACTTTTGTTTGAACGAAGACCATCGGTTGCTTCAAGCCGTGAAGTTTGTTAAGTTAACAATGTCCGATGATACGACCTATGCTTTTTTCGATCGAGTGCTTTGTAGGATGTTTTATGATTATGGACGATTGGAGTTTCCAAATCCGCCTCCACGCAGTCCTGAAGAAGTCAAAAGCAAGTAGAATCATGTGAAATCTGAACCACTGCAGCTTTTGTCCAACTTTCCTTACAAAATTCAACAAGTAGCACGTGCTAAGTGGAACCTGTTCAGGGCAGATTTCGTTACTGGATATATGTTAGAATATCTCGAAAGTAGGGTTGCTGGGATAAAGGATGACATCGCGAACTTTTGACCTATTCCAGAGAACATAATATACAACTTCGACTAAGAAATTATATTTCCACTATGTAATGTTGTTAATCTCACCTTGCTGTGAGATCGTTTTATTTATACTATGTATCAAACGTATCATTTTGGGTTTCGGATTGTATGATACTGTTTTCTATATTTTTGTGCTCTCGTTGATGGTTGATGTACAATACTATTTTATGTATTTTGATGTTTCGGTTCATGTATGATACTTTTTCCTTTTTGTTTGATATTATAATATTGTATTTTTGTATCTTGCTATAAAAAATTAGAGTAGAAGGTAAGGATAATGACAAAAGCCTAAAAAGATTCCCGCCTATAAAATTACTCCCGCCTAAAAGGACTCCCGCCAACAAAATAAACTCCCGACTAAAATGACTCCCGATAATCTATTCTCGGTACTCTCCCTCTTCTCCCCATCTCCTCAGACGCTACGTTAATCGAAAAACCTAACGACTTTCCCGTGGTTTTTACCCACTCGGTCATCGAGTCTAAGCTATACTCGTCGTGAGTGGTGAAATGATGAGCGTAGTCCAAAACAAGCGAAATTTCACATTGTGTAATATCCTGTAATACATAAGAAGTAGTTAAACCAATTGAACCGACATTCCGGATTAGAGGGGAGTAATCAACCTACCTGACGCCACACGTGTGGCGAAAGAAAGGGTGACCACGCCATCCTTTGGCGTGGTGATGATAACGCGCGCCACACTCATGGCGTACGACCCACCAACGACGCCAACGCGTGGCGACGAACACAAAAAACAGATTTTTTTCAAAACATCTGATTTTCGCAAAAATAAGAGGGGAGTAAGCAATGTACCTCCTCGGCGTCCATAGTGCTCTGGATGGGAAGTGGTTCCGACTCTTCTCCGACCATGTTTTGAAGGTTTGGAGGTTTTTAAGAAAATGGATAAATGGGTTGTTGAGTTTGGAAGTTTTAGGTAGTTTGGAGTAGATGATTATGGTGGATGTTTGAAATTTTGTTTGCAACTTCATGGAGTAGTTAGAAGTGCTCAATGGCGTGGGTTGTAATTAATTAGACTTTGAAAGGTTTTTTGGGTTTTTTGCCTAGTTGCAAATTTGTAAATATTGAAAAATAGAAACAAGCGACTTCACGGAGTAGTTTTGGCCGTTTTTTTAGCAATTCCCTACAATCTAACCAGCGTGCACTCTGCACACTGCAACTTGTTTGATAATATATCATGATTAAATTGATCGACTAGTCGATCCAATTACATTAAAATATTTAACAAGTCATGAGGAGTTGATTCAATTTGAAAATTATATGGTTTGCGTCAAGGTAGATAATAATTTTTTTCATTTGACGAATAACGATGATATGTATATAACTCTTCCTTTAAAAAAAATACAAAATATTTAGATTTGTATATACAATTTTTTAACCTAATTTTGTCGTTACCGACCACCACCTGAAGTATTTCAGATAAGTTTGATAAAATCAAACCAAATCAAACTGAATTCAACAAAAGCTGCTTTGCTTTCTCTCATGAAACTTACTAAAAGTAAGATTATTGTTTTTCGTTACCATCTTATATTAACGGAAAGTTTTCTGCCCAAATCCGGGTGTTGCTTATGTAGATATGGTACTTGATATTAATTAGATCAGGATGGGCTTCTATTTTGCCTTATTATATCTACTTGAATTTGGCTTTTTTTTGTGGTCTTTCTTGGAAATTTTTTCAATTATACTTAAAAACTTGTCTTCACAAAATAAAGCGGGAAAAGTCGTCAGTTTTAAAAATTACAATTTAATTCAAATAAAGCTCCTCCATACATCTAAAATTTTATCTCTAAGCTTCATTTGAGATGAGTATTGAAATCTTTTAAATTCTCATGGAATCTTCATTTGAGATAATAATCGAACCCTTTTGAATCTCTAGATTTACCTTTTGATATCATATGGCTTCTTCTTCTTCATCTTCTACACTTTTAAATATCAAATACGACGTGTTCCTGAGTTTCAGAGGGGAGGACACTCGTCACAACTTCACCAGCCATCTCTACCATGCTTTGCAAAGGAAGAAAATCAAGACGTTCATGGATCATAAACTCAACAGAGGAGAGGAGATTGCTCAAAATCTAATCGACGCAATCAAAGAATCCAAGATTTCCGTGATAGTTTTCTCGGAAAACTATGCAAATTCAAAATGGTGCTTGAATGAGCTCCTGATGATCCTCGATTGCAGGGATGCACCACTGAATCAGATTGTTATGCCTGTTTTCTACAAAGTTGATCCCACAAACGTAAGACATCAGACTGGGGAATTCGGCAGTGCTTTTGATACAGCCTTAAAGGAATCCCAAGTAGAGGAGGCGAGATGGAGAAGTGCTTTAGACTATGCAGGCACTTTATCTGGTTGGCATCTATCCAAGGATAGGTAATTTTTCTAAAGTTCTAGAAAACTAGTCTGTTTCGTCTTTTCTATTACTTATTATTGCTTTTGTACCTTTTTGCTTTGTAGCTCAGAGGCCAGTATCGTAGATACTATTGTAGATGCTGTTTGGCAAAAGTTGTTGGAAATCAGTTCCAATAACTGTGGTGGTTGTAGGGAATTAGTTGGAATGAACTCACGAATCGATAAGATTATGAGTTTGTTATGCGTTGAATCGCATGAGTTTGGTATGGTAGGAATTTGGGGGATGGGCGGGGTTGGTAAGACTACATTAGCTGAACAAATTTTCCACATAATATCTTGCCAGTTCGAAAGCTTTTGTTTCCTTATCAATGTTAGGGAAAAAACAGAAAGTGATCTAGTTAGTATGAGGGATGATCTCATTTCTAAATTGTTAAAGGAAGACAAATTAGACATAGGCACCCCTAGTATTGGAGATCCATACATAAGGGATCGGCTAAGACGTACACGAGTTCTTGTGGTAATTGATGACGTGGATAAGTCATCACAACTAGAAGTTTTGATAGGAGAGAGGGAGAGTGTTCTATTTGGGCCAGGAAGTGTAGTTATTGTAACTTGTAGAGATAGACAAGTTCTCAACTTTTATGACATGGCAAGATTATATAACATGGAGACATTACAAGATGATGAAGCTTTGCAGCTTTTCCGTTATTATGCTTTTCACCCAAACCAATCACCCGAGCCGTACCTGGAGTTTTCAAAGATTATAGTAGAGTATGCCAAAGGTGTTGCCCTACCTCTCAAAGTTCTTGGCTCTTCTTTACGCGGGAAGAACGAACTACATTGGAAAAGTGCATTGACAAGGTTAAGAGAAGTTCCTAATAAAGTAGTTTCAAATGTGTTGAAAATAAGTTACGATGGCCTAAACACTTGTGAGAAAGATATGTTTCTTGATATTGCTTGCTTTTTCAAAGGTGAAGACCGTGAAAGTGTTACAAAAATACTAGATGGTTGTTATGGTTGTGCGTATGAGGGTATAGAGGTTCTTATTGACAAGTCTCTTATAACTATTAGTCAAAATAAAAAATTAGAAATGCACGACTTGCTGCAAGAAATGGGCTGGAATATTGTTTTACAAGAATCTGAAGAACCTGGTTCACGAAGCAGGCTATGGCTTCCTGAGGATGTGTATGACGTACTGACAAGAAACACAGTAAGAATCGAAACTATCAATTATTTTTCGAGTTTGTTTTAGAAAGTTTCTATGCTAAGTTACTGATAATTTCTTAATATTATTATTAGGGGACAGAGAAAATTAAAGGCATATTTTTTGACGTGTCACAAGTAAACGAGATGAACTTAGATTCTCAAGTTTTTGCGAAGATGTGCAATCTTAAGTTCCTCAGAATTTATGATTCCAGCAGTGTCGATGAGGAATTAAGCAGAGTTGTCTTTCCTAATGAGGAATTAATGAGAGTTGTCTTTCCTGGTGGCAAAAAAAGCAAAGTTCACTTTCCTTACGACCTTAAATCACTTCCTGATGAACTTCGGTATCTTTCTTGGTTCGCATGTCCGTTAGAGTGTTTTCCATCTGCCTTTCGTCCAGACAATCTTGTTGAACTGGACATGTTTGGTGGCAGCTTTGAACGCCTTTGGACTCGACCCCAGGTACCATTTAGTTGTTCCTTTTAAATAATTTCATCTTTTTTCTTTCTGTTTTTAATTTATTTATCATCTTAACCAAAATAAGTATGCTTTTAAGTTGGCATATATAAGTATTATTACTTTAAGCTACAATATTTGCATTGTCTATATCGTGGTACTATCCTATCCAAACTTATAATATTTGTCCTACTGTATCTTTTACTTACACCAACACTTTGCGTTTAGTAGCTTTATCAACTCAGACAGGCCCCTTACTTATTGCAGACTCTTGTTAGTTTAAAAGCTCTCCGTCTTGAATGCTGTTGGAAACTAGTTGATATACCAGATCTCTCAAGCTGCACAAATCTTGAGGAATTAGATCTCAAAGGGTGTCTGAGTTTGGTGGAAATCCCATCATCTATAGAACATCTCAATAAACTCAAACGTTTGGATTTGGATTATTGCAGCACGCTTGAAAGTCTATCATCCATGGACCATTTACACAAGCTCACACATCTAAATCTCTTCGAGTGTATTAATCTGGTGGAGATCCCATCATCAATAGAGAATCTCAACTGCCTAACAAACTTGGTTCTCACCTTGTGTGAGAGTTTGGTAGCAATCCCGTATTCTATTGGAAATATCAAAAGTCTCACAAACTTTTCTTTGTCGTGTTGTTATAGTTTGGTGCAGCTCCCATCATCTATTGGAAATCTCAATAATCTCACAAATTTGTCTTTCTACTTCTGTAGAAGTTTGGTCGAGATTCCATCATCTATTGGAAATCTTAGCAATCTCACAAAGTTCATTTTGTATTGTTGTGATAGGTTGGTGGATATCCCATCATCTATTGGAAATCTAAACAATCTCACAAATTTGAGTTTGATGGATAGTTCTAGTTTGGTGGAGATACCATCATCTATTGGAAATCTAAATCGTCTCGCAAACTTAGATCTAAGGTGTTGTACTAGTTTGGTGGAGATCCCATCATCTATTGGAGATCTCAACAATCTCGCGAATTTGGACTTGACAGGTTGCACAAATCTTGAGAAGCTTCCAAATAGTATCAACTTGGCTTCTCTAACACATCTGGGTATGAGAAACTGCCGGACAATCACAGAGTTTCCGTTTATTTCCACGAATATAAAAGTCTTAGAAGTAGATATGACTTTAATAGAAAGAATTCCATCATCACTTGCACTTCTTATTGGCCTCAAGAATCTCACATTATTCAATTTGACTGAGGCAGAGTGGTCTCCATCGTTTTTAGAGGACGTGAAACGTCTAACTCCCATGAGTTGCAAAATTGAAGTCAAGCCAGAAGAAGGAAAAGAAGTAAACGAGTTAAAAGAATTACTCGAGTCATTAAGGAATAAATGGAGCAAAATCAAAGGAAGACTTCCAGAAGAAGTAGAGTTAAAAGAGTTACTCAAGCCATTAAGAAATAAATGGAGAAAAATTAAAGCAAGGCATCCAGAAGAAGTAGACGAGTTAAGAGTGTTACTCCAGCCATTAAGAAATAAATGGAGCACAATTAAAGGAAGAATTCTAGAGTAGTAGTCTTATGTTATTTTATGTTTACAAGGATTTGCTTTTTCTTCTTTATTTATACTTTTTACTTTTGAATGTTTAGTTATATTTTATGATTAAATTTCTGGGATGATTGTTCAAGTTAGTATGTGTATCTAGGAATTAACATCTTTTATATATATATATAAACACATCCCTATATTCGACCTTACACAGAAACCCGAATTTGATTTTGTGAAGAACAAGATTCTTCTTCTTCCCAACACAGAAATTAATATTGATGTTGAAAAATTCTCTTTCTACCCAACACCGAGATTGGAAAAAAAATTTCTTCCCAACACAGAAGCTTGAAACTGAATTTTACAGGACTCGAAACTGAAACTTGAATTTGAAAAAGTATCTCCAGCACCAACATAGAGACAAGCGACAGTACTCAAAATTAATGAACCAGTTCCACATCGACGAATCAACTCCGGAATGATTCACTACAGGTAACTGAACCACCTTAATCTTCATTTTTTATTCTTATGTAACCAGTTTCTAAGCTTTGAAGGAACACAATAGTCATGAATTCATTAGGAAAGTTATATTTTGAATAGTCTAAATTCATACTTCAATTTAGAGCATGCTGGGCGAGCCAATCAGCAGCGGCAACATTTTGCTCACGGTAAACATGAGTAAGGGACATTCTTGATGTAATTAATCTCCTGAAAGATATAACTATTGGCTCAAGGTACCATGGAGAGGTTCCTTTAGAATTATTTCAGTAAGGATTTTCGAATCCGTTTTTATTTCCAGAGAGTTTATTTTCTTAATATGACATAAAAGGAGCAAATCAAGCAGAGCTTTACTTTCAGCATTAAGAGGACTGTAGTGCCCGTAAATCCTTCCAAATGCTAAAACTAATTCACCATTTTGATTGCTGATAATCCCTCCACCTGATGCTTCACCTTTAAAGCTACAAGCTCCATCGATGTTTAGCTTGTATTTAGTCTTCTTAGGCAGATTCCATTTAAGAGATATAGCAAGTATAGGTTTATTCAAGTGGTTGACACAACCTAGATGAATAACATTATTTATGTCCTTACCCTGGTGCTTCTTTTTCAATAGATGAGTCTGATCCAAGGAAGTTATGATAGTAATAACATGGTCAGTCATATTTTTTGCAGTGACCTTGATACCGTCGTACTTGATCTGGTTTCTGGTATTCCAAATTACCCAATTTATAATCACAGGAAGAATCATTCTTATTTGGGTGTCTTTAGAAGTAGACCAAAACCAGTTTTTAAGTAGGTGCTAGTAAGAAAATCCGTTGATGGGAATTCTGAATGTAATAGCAAAATAGACCCAAGTTTCTGAGGCTTTAGTACATTGAACAAAAACATGGGCCAATGATTCAGATTTTTCACATAGCTAACATTTTGAAGCTATCTGAAAATCTTTCTTTTGCATATTAGTATCAATAGGTAACCAACTTTGGATCACCCTCTAGGTTAAGAAAGAAGATTTCTTGGGAATTATAGAGTTCCAAATCTTGTTGTACAGATTAGATTTGTTAGATTTTGATCTAATGCTTTCCCAATTATATTTGGTAGAGAAATCACCAGTTTTGACATGGCCCATCTGATATGATCTTTGCTATTATTCAGTTTTATCTTGCAGATTTTATCAATTGTATTGACAGACAAACAGTTTCTCATATCATCCACCTTCCAGCCTCTATTTTCCCAATATTTTTTAGCTTGTTTCAGAATGTACCAGGTTCTGTCTTCTTGAGTATCCAGATTTATGAATGGATTTGTAGTACACCATTTATCTGACATGGAAATAGGATTTTAGGGACTAGATTGTAAATAATGTAAATTTAAAGATTTAATTGTAAGTAATATAAGTTTTGTCCTTAATTTGTAAATGATGTAAGTTTTAGGGAATATTTGTGACTATGTATAATTTGTAAGGACTAAACAGCAATTCACCCATTATTGTAACAGATTTCAGTTTGAGGCTAAGTCTTGGCTCCTCTATATAAAGGGTAAGGCTCCTCTAATAAAGAGGTTGGACACTTTTACTTTGAAAACTCATTTCGTACTTGCACTTACTCTCTAAAAAAAACTCTATAGTTCTTTCTCTCTCTAGAATTCTCTCTTTACAACTTACTTAGGCAAAACATTAACTCAACAAATTGGCGACTTCACTGGGGACTGAATAAGAAAAATCAACGGCTTATTTTGTTCGAAATCGATATAATCTGGTTGTATTTTTTTATTAAAATTCATACGGTGAATCCTGATAACAATCATACGCTTTATTCAGCGATGGAAACTGTGAGAGGTGATTTGCAAAAGAATGGAACTGATAGATCGTCTCCGATTCAAGTTCAATCTGATATTGAGGCACGAATGAATCAGCTCCTAGATAAAATTAATACTTTGAATGAGAAATATGAACGGATAGAACAAGAGATACTCTCAGGAAGGATCAGATCCGAAGTTAGACAGGGAAATGGAAAAGACCAAGATGGAAGGTCAATCAGATCGATCTTTTAATGATCTACGCGCTAAGTCTGAGCACAAAAAACACGTTTTGTGTCTCCTAAAGAGCGATATTTGTCTCGAAAGGAGAAAAAAGAGAAACATAAATTATTGATTTCCAGTGACGATGAGGTTCAAAGTTCAGCCTCGGGATTTAAGAGGCACAGAGGTTCTTCGAAAGGGGAATCAGAAAGAGACTATTCGAGGAGGTATAAAAAGGAGAGCAAATCTAAGAATGCTCCTCGTTCAACTTGGCATGAAGGAAATCCATCGAATCAGTATGCTGAAACTGTTAGGAATTTGATTGGAGAAATTCTGCATTGACAGATGAAATTTGTTCCATGACGCTTCCGAAGCGTTTTGACATTTCGAAGGTTGAAAAGTTTGATGGGATGCAGGATCACGATGACCACATCGAACAATTCAAGAATTATATGATGAACTTTGAAGATGACGACCGGCTTGTGTGTCGTGCATTTTCCCAAACTTTTAAGGGAATAGCTCTTAAGTGTTACAACAGGATTCTGAAGGAATCCATATCAAATTTCAGATATTTTTATACTGTTTTTCGAAAGCAGTTTGTGGGAAGCAAAGAGATGAGAGGAAATGGTGATACCATTATTTAGTGCAAGCAGGCACCATGAGAAAATTTGAAAGACTATACAAAGATATTTGTTTGACCAAGGATAGTTTGGACAACTGTGAGGAAAATGTGGCGATGGCAGCTTTTCGCCAAGGGTTATTGCCAGAGAATTTGGCTAATGAGACGACAAATAGAAGGGCCTTGACTTTTGGAGCGTTGATGGCTCAAGTTGAGGATTAGATCAAAGTGGAGGAGTCGAGCAGAGTCCAAGGCGGACCAGCTAGCACTCCGAAATATTCGGGACAAGCAGCCAATATTCAGGGGCAGCCCTCGAATGGTAATAACAATGGCAATAGAAATCAGCAGTCGAGGCAGAAGAACAACAATTTGCCTCTTCGGAGTGGTGGTTATTCGAATCACGCTCCATCTAAAAATTACAACAAGCCTAGACCAAATATATGGGTCAGTCCAGAATACTATACTGATCTAACGAAAAAAATTTCTGTCATCTAGGATAAAACTAATAGCTTCGTAAATTTTAGGAAGCCGGCTCCTATCAGTAGGCCAAGGGAGGAGAGAAATAATAAATTTTGCAGGTATCATGATGATATTGGACATGATACAAATGATTGCATCGCTTTGAAGAAAGAAATCCAATATTTGATTGAGAATGGAAAACACCTGACTTATGTGAAGTCACATGAGAGCGCGTCGAAAAATAATGGAGCATCAACTTCGAAGGTTGCGTTGCCAGTTGAGAATTTGATGATTTTGGATTCACGGGCTGAACCTTTCGATGCTTCTTCTAAGTATGTTGAAAAGGATCCAAACAGTTTGCTTCTGATGATAGTCGAAGAGCCTGTGGAAAAGGGACGTGTTCGAGAGCTATGTAAGTGTTTTGAATCGTTGGTTATTTTTGGAGGCGATTCAACGAATGGAAATTCATAAAGTTCGAGAAAAAGGCATTTTGTCAACTTGACAACTCAAATTGAAGGGAGGATGTCAACACACTTGTATGGGAAGAAAGAAATTCCTTTTATTTTGCTTGATGAAGACGATCTGAGAGGTACTGCAGGACCACAGGAATATGCTGTGGTGATTGGGGCTGAGGTAGCTGGCGTCGAAATTCAACGTGTGTTGATTGATACTGGCAGTTCTGCTAATGTACTTTTTAAATCCACCTATGATGGAATGACAAATCCACCTCGGATTACTCAATCGGATCGTACGATTATCGGATTCACGGGTGTAACAGCTCGTGTTGTTGGAGAATTCAAAGGTGAGGTTAGTTTGGGAAAATGACCATTCAAGAAAAAGGTCTAGGTACTCTTTGTGGTGGAGGAGTGTCCCACAAGTTATAATGCTATTTTTAGAAGATCGTGGCTTTCAAGAATGTACGGGGTAGTTTCTACAGTTATCAATGCTTTAAGTATGTGGTTGGAGACAGAGTTGCGGTTGTTTGAGGCGATCATAAGGTTTTCAGGGAATGCTATGCAACTGCACTTCAGAACCGAGGATCCAGCAGTGGAGATTTGATGCGAGAATAGCAGTTAGAAGGGGCACCCTCGGAATTAGAAGAAAGGGTTGACGATCCGAGGGAAACCCTAGGGTCTTGAATGGTGAGCGAAAAGATAGAGAAGTTTACTTTTTTGGAATGAAATGTACTTCGAATTGGAACTTTATCGACCCTTTTCTACATCAACAGTTGTTTGACTTTTTATCACAAAAAGATGTAACAGAAGTACCTATTGAGGTAATTCGGCACAACTTGGTTATAGATCCGAAGGTCAAGCCGGTTATTCAAAAAAGAAGAGCGTTTCCTCAAAAAAAGCAGGAGCGATTGTTGCTGAAGTGGATCGGTTGTCTAAGGTCGGACATATAAGGGAGTCGCAGTATCCTTTGTGGACGAAGAATCCGGTGGTAGTCAAAAAGAAGAATGGGAAATGGAGGATGTGTGTGGATTTCACAGATTTGAACGGAGCTTGCCCCAAAGATCCGTTTCCCGTTCCTCGAATAGATTAGTTGATTGATTCCACTTTAGGAAAAAATTTTTTAACTTTTATGGAGGCTTTTGCAGGATATAATCAGGTCCAAATGGATCCGAAAGATCAAGAATAAATAACTTTTTTAACTCATAGGGGTCTGCATTGTTATAGGGTGATGCCCTTCAGATTGAAAAATGCTAGAGCTACCTATCAGAGATTGATGAATAAAGCTTTTGCTACACAGATCGGAAGAAATATGGAGGTATATATGGACGATATGGTAGTGAAAAGCTCTAGGTATGAAGTTCATCTTGATGATCTAGAGGAAGCCTTTTTGAATTTAACGACGATCAGGTTGAAATTAAATCCTCAGAAGTGCACCTTCGGAGTTTGATCGGGAAAGTTTTTGGGTTTTCTCATCAGTGAAAAAGGAATAGAAGCGGACGCAGAACAATTAAAAGCTTTGATAACAATGAATTCTCCTCGGTCAATTAAAAAAGTGCAAAATTTGACTAGAAAGTTAACAGCACTTAATCGATTTATTTCAAGATTTTGTAATAAATGATTTCCTTTCTTTCAAGTGTGACGAGGACCCAACAGGTTCGAATGGACATCGGAATGTGAAGCAGTTTTCACGAACATTAAGAATTTCTTGTCATCACCAAAGATTCTGGTAAAGCCTCGAAATAGGGAGAAATTATTTTTGTACATAGCAGTATTGGATTTTGCACTGAGCGCATTGTTAATCAGTGAGGATTCAGGAGTTCCGAAGCCGGTGTATTACGTTAGTAAAAGTTTAGTGGCAACAGAAAAGAGATATATGAAATTAGAAAAGCTGGCATTAGCACTTGTGATTGCTGCAAGGAAGATGCGTCCATATTTTCAAGCTCATACTATCGAAGTCCGAACTTTATTCCCCTTACAAAAAAATTTACAACGACCTGATATTTCGGGGAGGATGGCCAAATGGTCAGTGGAGTTGGGAGATTATGATATCTTATTTACACCTCGAATAGCGATAAAGGCATAAGCGTTGGTGGATTTTTTTGTTAAGTTCCATTCAAGCCGATCAGATGAGGAAGAAACTAAAAACGCCAAACCTGTCGATTCAAGGTGGGTTGTTCGAACATATGGAGAATCCAGTATTTCAGGGTGCGATATTGGGGTGTAGTTAATAGCTTTGACGGGATAGACAATGGTTCAATCAATTAAATTTGGCTTTCATGTTTCGAACAAAGAAGCTGAATACGAAGCTGCTTTGGCAGGTTTGAGATTGGAAAAAATTTGTGGGGCAACTTCAGTGCGCTTGGAAACAGATTCTCACTTATTAGCAAATCAGGTATCTGGATTTTCCAAAGCAAGGAAGGATCGTTTGATTTTGTATATTCGGGAGCTTCGGAATTTAATGCTTCTATTTGACAATATTGTTGTGGAATATATTGGGAGATGAAGTAACATGGTGTATGATTCTTTAGCAAATGTTGCTTACAAGGAAGAATATCCTTGGATTTTGCTAGAAGAAAATTCTTGAATCGTTACTCAATCTAGCCAATGTGAATGCGTAGAAAAATATTTTACCACTGATGAAAGCAGACGCGATTGGCGATCAGATATCCTTAATTTTTTTACTCAAGGACTTTTGCCAGATGATTCACAATTGGCCAAAACATTAAGGGGTAAACCTTCAAATATATACTTCTAGATGGGATTTTATATAAAAAGGCATTGAGCAGGCTATTATTACGATGTTTAAGCAAGCAAGAATCACAATAATTATTGTCAGAGTTGCATCATGGTGAAGGGTCAGCTCATTGTGGGTTTAAAGATTTATAACGTCGAGTTTTACTTGCAGGGTTTTATTGGCCTACAATCATGAACGATTCCAAGAATTTAGTCCGAGGTTGTGATACTTGTTAGAGATTTTCCAATGCTATTCACAGACCAGCATTACCACTTATGTCTATATCCGAGGCGGTACCATTTGATAGGTGGGGAATTGATCTGGTGGGACCTTTTCTGATGGCTTCTGGGGGAAGACAGATGATAATTGTAGTGGTTGATTATTTTACAAAGTAGGCAGAGGCAGAACCATTATCAGGAACAAAGGCAAAGGATGACATCATTTATTGTAAATAGTATATGTTGTCGTTCTGGGGTTCCTCAGAGGATTACAACAGAGAATGACCCTCAGTTTAATTATAGGGAAATGGCTGCATTTTGTACTTCTAAAGGAATTCAACAATTTTTTTCGACGCCTTTTCATCCTCAAGCTAATGGACAAGTGGAAGTGACAAACATAACGATTTTAGATGGCTTGAAGAAGAATTTGTTGGGGGCAATAGGAAAATGGCCAAACTATTTGCAAGAGGTACTTTTGGCTTAGCGAACAACTCCAAGAGAGGCTACAAAAGTGACTCTTTTTTCTTTGCCATATGGTATGGATGCAGTCAGCCCTATTGAATCTACGATGTCATCTTTGGGAATATCTCAATATTCTGAAATATCTAATGATGAAATTCGAAGGGCTAGTTTGGATTTAATTGAGGAAAAAAAGTTCTAGCTCATTTGAATGTAATTCATCATCAAAATCTTATGAGAAATAGATATTATTCGAAGCTGAAGAGAAGAGAATTTAAGGAAGGTGATAAGGTGTTGCGAGAAGTTTTTTTGCACACAAAGGAGAAGAACGTCGGAAAAATGGCTCCAAATTGGGAAGGGATTCATACAGTTGTTGAAAAAATTAAGTCGGGGTCTTATCGTCTTTGTGATTTCGAGAGGAGGATGCTTCAATATCCGTGGAATATCCAACACTTGAAGCTTTATTGGGAGTAGATATATTTTTGTACTTTGGAATTTTTTTGAATGGCGCACTATTTCCTATCATGTTGGCCCACGAAGGTATTAATGAGGCGTCGTGTACATATTCAATATGATCAATAAAGTTCGTTTTTTTTGCCAATGGTTGTTTACAAATGTTTGAATATTATCTTAACAAATCATCAAAGATTGATCACCTTTGAGATTAGTTAAGAGTGTAATGTTCTGAAGTGTTTATGACACTTTTCTAAGAAACAACCATGTTTAATAAGTACATTACATCTTTATTTCGAAGTGGATGCTTAATAGTATACTGAGATTTTTTCGAAGAACTACATATTGAGATTTTTTCGAAAAACTATATATTGAGATTTTTTCGAAGAGCTACTGCGTTCATCAATTTCGTTAAGGTATTTGAGATGGTAAGTAATTATTTTATTGTTAAATTTAGCATCGAATAATATGCAAATACAATGAAAAAACATAGAGAACCATTTTTCATTTAGAGTAATTCGGTGAGGTATAAAAAGAAATTTCCAATCTCATAAAAACAAAAAAGTGATAAAGTTAATCAGAAGACTCTTCCTCTTCGGATGAGTCGTCTTCTGAGGATAATGATCCAAGGACATGATCGAAGGCTTCACTTGGGCGTTTTTCTTCAGGGATGTCATTCCAAAAACTTGTAAGGTTGATTTTTGGACAAGCAGCGTGAAGTTCTCGAAGAAAGAGTATTGTTGCATCTTCTTTTCCAATGTTGATAGTTGTTTGCATATCCTTTGAAAGCTCAGCCTCGGCAGCAACTATAGCAGTAGTTTTCTCTGCTTCGAAATATTTCTTTAATTTAGCCATTTCATCGGTTAGTTCTTTGTTTCTTGTCTCAAGAAAAGTAAGAGTATTTTGAAGCACACTGGAGTTGGATTTTTCGGCAGCCAGTTCAGTAACGTGATTAGTCTTGAGCTTGTTTATTTCTGTTTTGTGAGAATTCATCAGCAATTCTGTATCCACAATATGGGTGATTCACAGATGATTCTTCATGCAGAGAGCATCCTTTATAAGTTTCGACCTCGCCATTTCATAACCATGAAATTGTTCAATGACTTTGTCGTGAAAAGTTTCTCTAAGCTTTTTCTCAGCTTAGTAGGCTTCCTTGTAGTAAACCATATGTTTGGCTAGCTTCTTTAGATGGTTTTGAGAAGCTTCGACTTGGGAAACAAGTGTTTTTGCTACAGTATCCAGTTCGGCAAAGGGTTGAAGTGTGACAACGATTGCAGGATTTGGAGGAGGATCACGAAGTTCCGATGTTTTAGGACCTTGAATCATTGAGATGATGTGTTCAAGAGAATGGTTAGTTTCTGGAGAAGTTTCAATTGTTGTTGGTCTCCCAAAGTCAAGCATATGGTTTTGGATGACTTGAAAAATAGGGTCTTCTTCACCAGTAAGTGCTTCGGTGTTTTCGAAGTTGATAAATATATCGGGATCGAAGGCTGCAGTGGCTTGGTTCTCATTGGAGGTGTTATCTTTGATGACTATAAAAGGATTGTCTTTGTTTGATTGATTTTTGATTGAAGGATTTTGTGGGTTTTCAGCAACAATGACTTCTTCTTCATCAACCAAAGCGTACGAAGTGATTCTCATTTATTTCTTTTTCTTTCCTTGAGAACCAGAGGAAGTTTTCTTTTTCTTTGATGACGGTTCTTGGTCTTTTCCCTCTTCGATAGGTGAGAGAGGTTGTTTTGGAGTTTTTCATTTTTGACGCTTTGGCTTCGATGGTGTGGAAAGGCTACCACCAAATGTGTTAGCTGTTTTTTACCCTTCTTTTCTTTGGCATCTTTTTATTTTTTCTTTTTTGGGAGATGGTTAATCGATCTGTTGCGAATGGGAATGAAGACTTTGCAGTCAGGTTGAGATATTTGTCGGCATAAAATCTTTAGATCTGGTTCTGATGTGAAATCTTGAGGAGGCAAGCCACCTTCTCTGTTTGGGAACATATGACAATTGAGGAAATTGATGGGCTGAAAGGCAGTATGAAATTCATTATTCTATTCCTTCTCAGCCCAAGCAGCGAGTTGTTGGAAGATTTCCTTAGCAGTGTTTCGACGTGTTGAGTAACGCTTCGAAATTTCTGAAATAAATTAGTAAAACAAAGAGTTAAGGCTAAAAGAAAAGGTAGTTTTTATATTAGAACATAAAAATTTCGAAGAGCTTACGATTGCTTCTACAGACGAGAGTTAGCTTTGAAGGATTGGCTTCAGATATCACTTTGCCATTTTCCCACGCTCCTGATATAAAGACTAATTTCTGTTTCCAGAATTTGTCAGCCTCTAAGAGATCATCGATGATCTTGAGGTCATCCATTAAGGTGAGGTAGTAAAAGGGAAGCTTCAGACCTTTCGATAATTGGGTCAGTGAGATGAAGTCTCTGATGCTAATGGGAATTTTGGACAGTCGAGACGCCATGATCACTGACATAAGGGTGAACCACTGATTCGGCGTCACCTAGGTAGGGTATAAGCTGAGGAGTTCAAAGTATTCCACAATCATTGGATCCAGTGGAAACCGAAGACCCCAGTTGATGATTTCAGGATAGACTATCAGTTCGTTATCTTTGCAATCTAGAGGAGTTTCTCCTTCCTTTGGCAGACGAAGAATTATAGTATCTTCTATTCCTCACTATTTTTTCAGAGCCGAAGCTTGGCTATCTTTATAGTAATGTAGTGAACCTTTCTCAGCGCGATGATATATTTGCTTTTAAGATTCCTCAAGTTTCTTCCAATTTTTGCTCTTTCCTCTTCGGAAACGAAGCAATCATCTACTTCTTCTTGAGGTTTCTGGGTATATGCAGAGTTCCCATCGTCAGAATCAACTTCGAGATTGGTTTTTGTAGCTTCTGAATCGACCTCCTTAGCTTTCGATGTCTCTTCTCGAGGGTTTTGAGATTGTTGGTTAATAGCTTTTGGTAAGGGGTCATCAGATCGAGAAGTTTCCTCAATTACTTCTCTTTGAGGAGGATTTCCAGCATTTTTAGTTGGAGGGGAAGCACTTCGAATACTTTCTGATTCATCTCCCATTGCGATGAAAGTTCTCCTTTTTCTGGTTGTCGAAGAGTGATTCAAAGATGGGATATTTGTCTTTGGTTTTAGAGGGGTTTTTCATTAATCAGAGGATAAATCTTACTCCGAGATGAGGAGCCTCGAGGTGTTTTAGGTCCTAATTTTTTAGATGAGGAATTGTCTTCGACTGTGGAAGAAGGAGAAAGAATTGGAACTTTAGTGGGATCGAAGTTACTGTAATAGATTGTTTCAGTGGTAATTCCAAGTCCGATGCTATTGATCAATCCAGCTTTCGCGTATTCTTCAGCTCTTTGTGTGATACAGATGTAGTCGTATGATCTGAAGACTAAATTACTATCAGAGTCTGGAGATCCTGGTGATTTGGGTAACATGGCCTTCGATTTTTTGGTTCTTGGTTTCTTTCTCATAAACTAAATGACGGTTGATCGGAGATGATGGAGATTTATTGGAAAAAGTTGAATTTTCTGATGAAAATACTAAGGAAAGGGGAAGAACACGATAAATGTAGCCAAAAGCTCTGACTTCTCTCTAAAAAGGTTTGTGTGTGATGAGAATAAAAAATGAAAGGAAGGTTGTATTTATACTAAGGCGAGTGAAGGCGTGTGAAGATGAAAAGACCTTTATGATGATAGGTTGGAATACAAATCGATGAATTGATCAGATGCTCGACATCTGTCATGCTAGACCTCTAGAGTTATAATGGATTTAACGGTTACATTCATATCCGTAACGGTTATATTCGAAGATGATTATTCGAAGATGGTCTATTTCAGATAATATTTCGAAGATGATTTCAAGGCAACATTTTATTATACCGTTTCGAGGCAATTTTATTTTTATTATTTATTTGATTTGGATATGCTTCGAATGCTTGTTTTAAGTTTATCACAGTTTATACAACATATGGAAGTTTTTGAAGATATTAGGATTCAAAGACAATTGAATTCGAAGACTTTTTAGTTTTCATTCATTTACTGACATGAGAACTAGGGGGCTTCTGACATGGAAATAGAATTTTAAGGACTAGATTGTAAATAGTGTAAATTTAAGGATTTAATTTTAATTAATATAAGTTGTATCCTTAATTTGTAAATGATGTAAGTTTTAGGGAATATTTGTGACTATGTATAATTGGTGAGGACTAAACAACAATTCGCCTATTATTGTAACATATTTGAGTTTGAGGCTAAGTTTTGGCTCCTCTATATAAAGGGCAAGGCTCCTCTAATAAAGGGGTTGAACACTTTTACTTTGAAACTCATTTTGGACTTGCACTTACTCTCTCTAAAAACTCTCTAGTTCTTTCTCTCTCTCTCTCTCTCTATAATTCTCTTTCAACAACTTACTTAGGCAAAACATTAACTCAACACTATCAACCCAGAACTCTATATTACCTTCCCCAACTTTCCAGTATATCATCTTCTCTGCCTTATCAATGATCGTGAACATTCTGTCCCATACATTATATTTTTGTTTTGGACTAGGAGCAGTAAGAGGATGGTAGTTTTGATAGTAGATCGACTTCATCAGGTGACACAAAAGAGACTTTTAATCTCTGAAATTATACCATAGCTTGTATGAAAATATATTTTGCATATCCTTTATCCTTCTAAGCTTAAAGGCCCCTTCCTCATATGGCTTGCAGATTTTAACCTAAGAGGACTAGGAGATGGTTCCTCATATAAAGGTGATTTATATGTTTGCTTGTTTCTTATAACATGCTTTTTACCAGGTAGGTGTGTACATCTCCAGACATACATATTTTAACCAATCTCATTTAGCTGAAATTATCGGAGTTTCCAAACATAAATATATATGGTCGTTTTTTCCTATCAGTTTATCTGATTGGGATCGGTACAATATTAAGAAAATCTTTAAAGTTCTCGTCAATGTTTTTTAAAATTTATTTATAAGAAAAGGGAACAAAAAGTATTACTACAGTATTTATTCTTTGAGTTTACAAAGATGAGATATGATCTTAAACTTCATTAACATTTTGTTGGCCATTCTTTTTATTAATTTTGTTGATGATTTTTCATTAATTGTACGTATGTAACTTATCCAAGTATTGTTTTTTTTAATCTTTGCATCTCTTCAACATTCCTGTTATAAAGAGTTTTGTTCATTGAGCCTGTAAAATTTAAAAAACATATATTGGTTAGGGTTTTAATCATACCTTGTGCTTAGTTAACTTAAGTAGCAATAGTCTTGTAATCTTATGTATCCTACGTTGATCCCCTTTAGTAGTAGTATAACATTTAGAGGATAAGATGATTGGTTTGCTAAGAATTGGAAATTTGTTTTATTTTTCAAAGTAAATGTTGCAATCCAATCAGCAACAAAATTCTGCTCTCTAAATATATGTCTGATCACCATTTGAGAAGATATTATATTTCTGCACCATGTTATAATATTTCTAAGTACCAGGGAGATTCACCGAATCCGAGGATATGAAATAAGATTAAAAAACCAACTTCTATATAAACATGTTTAAGTTCATAGGCTTTGCAATATAATAGACCATCTAATAACGCAAGAGTTTAAGCAAAATGAATTGTTTTTCCCAAAAGAGTACCCTTAACAAATATTAGATCACCATATTCATTTCTTAGGACAAATCCACAGTTGATTCACCATATTTTTTTATATAATATTTTGATTTGGTTTTATGTATTTTTTTATTAATAAAAGTCTTTATAAATATCCACTCAACTATCTCATTACCTAGTAATAGTTAAAAGTTACTACTACCATGGTGAAAAATCACAAGTAAACCTTTTACTTTTTTTGAACCAAATTTCTCTTTCTTATTTTTTATAATTGTTTTTAGAAAAATCCGTATCTTTTAAACTGCAGCTCATGAAAAAAAACCCAAAAGTATCATCGACTTTGTTTTTTTAAGACGAACAAAATTAGATACATTAATGATATTTTTTATTTTTTTCGATTTTTTTGTTAGTAACATGCGAGACCAGACATAACCAAACATGCGAGCCGAGTTATAACCAATATACGAGACCATACATAAATAAACATGCGAGACTATGATAAATAAACATGCGAGACCATACATAAATAAGCATGCGAGACTATGATAAATAAACATGCGAGACCAGACATAACCAAACATGCGAGACCATACATAACCAAACATGCGAGACCAAACATAACCAATATGCGAGACTATGTATAAACAAACATGCAAGACCAGACACAACTCATCAATGGATCTAGTTTTGTTCATCTTAAAAAATCGATGATTTATTATGCCTTGTCTCACATATTTATTATATTTGGTCTTGCATGCTTTATTACGTCTAGTCTCGCATGCTTTCTACACCTCGTCTCGTATGTTTTTTGTACCTGGTCTCACATGTTTATTTATGCCTCGTCTCGTATGTTTATTTTGTCTGGTCTCGCGTGTTTGGTTAGGCATAATCTCGCATGTTTGAAACGATTTTTTATAAAACAATTACAACATATTATCAATGGATCTAGTTTTGTTCGTCTTAAAAAAATAAAGTTGATGGTATTTTTAGATATTTTTTTCGAGCTCCAGTTTGAAAGATACAAACCTTTTAAAAAATTAAAAATATGAAAGATAAGCTTTAATTTAAGAATTATAAATTGTTACGTGGATGGTGATGAAACATAGTTATTTGAGGTATTATTAGAGAATTACGTATTAAGTGTGAGTTATTTATGGAAAATGGATATTAAATTTTAATTAATGAAAGTTTAGGTATTAGATGACAGTATTGTTTGGTTTTTAGTACGTGTGGAGATATTTTCCTTTTTATTAATATTTAGATTTGATTTGGATTTGGTTTTTGGTTTTAGATTTACTATTGAATTTAAAATTTTGATTTTGGATTTTGTGGATTTTTTGAATTCGATATTTTGAATTGGGATTAAATCAGAATTTTCAGAGTGAAGAATTGAAATTTGAAATTGGATGTTTCAGATTTTAGATTAATATTTGAGATATGGTTGAAGAAATGTGAATAAGAAGATGGATGAAGAATACGAAGAAGATGGCATTTAAAATTCATTTGAAAAGTGTTTGAAAGGACTTTGAAGAAGGTCGTTTGAAGAGAATTTGAATATCGAATACAGTTTGCAAATTTCTTCACAAAATCTCACCTTTTTTTCTTGACAAACTCTCGCATTTTCTCATTAAGTCATCATGAGTTTGAAAGTGGATGTTAGCATATATAATTTTTTGTGTGTGTTTATCTCACATCGTTATTCTCGTATTTATTATTGGTATCTCTATCTATATATAAAGATCTTATTAGGAATATAGGTATCACATGTTCCACCTCTCTATATAAGTAAGAACAAAATCAAGAGCTATTGATGGAGCTCTATTAATCAAGTACACAACAATATTAACTACTTCAAGAAGAGATCAAGTCTCTAAAGGCTAAGTTTACTCAAGAAGCACATTATGTGACGGAAGCATAAATCCCATATATTGATAATCTCGAATTTTAATGCTTGTTTAAGCCCTTGAAAAGTGCAAGGCAATTTTGTCGTTCTGTTCAGATTAATTTTGAATAAGTCATTGAGATGGTAAAGGTATTTGGTAATATTATGTTGAATATTCATATTAGCGCATGAAATCCGGTTTCTTTTAATTTTCAAGAACGTTGTCCTTTTTTTTTAAATATTCTCGCTTTAAATTTTTAATTTACTTTGAATAATTTATTCTAAAATGAACAAACTATTCGAAGGCAGTTACAACTTCAAACATAGACCATTTCGAGGTAATCCATTTGAAGTTATATAAACTTTCAAACACAAGTCATTCGAATGTAATCTATTCGAAATCATATACAATTTCAAAAAAATCATTCGAAGATAGTCCAGTCGAAGGTATATAAAATTTCAAAGACAAGCCATTTGAAAGTAATCTATCCGAAGGCATATAGAATTTCAAACACAAGTCATTCGAAGGTAATCCATTTGAAGACAATCCATACGAAAGCATATATAATTTCAAACACAACCATTCGAAGTTAATCTATTTGAAGGCATATAAATTTTCAAACACAAGCCATTCGAAGGTAATCCATTCGAAGCATATACAATTTCAAACACAAGCCATTCGAAGGTAATCGAAGGCATATACAATTTCAAACACAAGTCATTCAAAGGTAATCCATTGAAATCCATATACAATAACTTGGGGTCAAGAGGTATTTAAAGGAAAAAAGTGGTAGATTAATAAGATGACACCTCGTTAAAACCTCCCCGAGCCACGAGGGTAGGAAAGAGTATACCCCTTAAATATCTAAATTAAACATGGGAAAATTAAATATTTACAAGTCTTTACTCAAGGTATTTCCTCATATACTCAACATCTCATGTGTGCCTCAATGGAATTCCTTCTTGATCAACTAATTGGTATGTCCTACATTTGATTCTTCCACAATAATATATGAGCCTTCCCAATTCGGAGCCACTTTTCCTAATCTTTTGTCTTTTGTGTGTAAAAATACTTTCCTTAGAGCTTTATCTCCAACCCTAAACTCTCTTCTTTGTATCTTGGACACGTATATGCTTCTTATTAATCCCTGATAGTGAATCATTTTTAGATGAGATTTGAGTCTCTTTTCATCGATTAAATCTAGTTGATCCCTTAACGCGATCTTATTGTTCTGTTCGGAATAATTTGGAATTGTGAAAAAGGGAAGAGTGGAATCTATTGAGGTTATTGCATCCATCTCATATACCAAGGAAAAATGAAACTCTTGTGTTGCAGTGTGCGGAGTAGTTCTATAAGCTTGTAACACTTCTTGTAAATAGTTTGGCCATTTACATGTTGTCCCCTCCAATTTCGCTTTTAGACCTTTTAAAACAGTTTATTTTACCACTTATACTTACCCGTTGGCTTGGTGGTGGAAAAGTGAAGAGAAATAATGTCGGATCCCCCTTGAGGCACATAACACTTCTATCTTTTTATTGTCAAACTGAGGACCATTATCTATTGTAATACCTCTCAGTATTATGAACCAACAACAGATATTGGATAAAATAAATTTTATTACAGTTTTAGAAGTAGTTCCAAAAAGAGGTGCAACTTCTGCCAACTTCGTAAAATAATACACTACTAAAATAATAGTGCGACATCCTCCAGAGGCCATGGGCAGTGGACCTACTAAATCAAGTACCCACCTGTCAAAAGATATTAGTTCAGATATGTTTTTTCCATTGGAACAGCTAGAACATGAAATGCATTTACAAACTTTTGACAAGTATCACATCTTTTAACCAACTCATTGACATCTTCCATGATCAATAATATCCTGCTAAAAATCTTTTATACAAAGCTTTATAACCGCAATGGGTTGAACCTTCTCCATCATGCAATTCAGATAAAATGACTTGAGATTCTTCAGATCTAAGGCATCTGAGTAACGGTTTGCTAAAGAATTTCTTATACAAAACTTATCTTAGAACCAGAAACCTATGTGCTTTAAATTTTAATTTCTTAGCTAAACGTTTGTTTTCAAGAAGAATACCTCAAGTAATGAAGGTTTGGATTTCATACCTCCAATCCGAGCTTGCAATAGTTGAAAGCTGAAAATTATTTTCTACAACTGTACTGTCCCTCGAAAAAGTTGTTGTTATCGATGGACATTATTATATCAACATCCAGGGATAGACTTCAGCATACGCAATAATGGCCAAAGAATCAACCATCGAATTTTCAGTCATGGGTACATGCACATACCTTACATTTTCAAAGTACACTGATACCTCTTTTAATACTTGGAGATATTTTACTAATTTCTCCTTTGTTGTATCAGAGAAAACTTGAACCTGATGTATTAGTAACTGTGAATTGCTTATCAATCAGACTATTTTCGCCCCACATATTTGAGCAAGCCTTAAACTAGCGATAAATGCTTTATACTCGGCTTCGTTATTTAATGTTTTGAAACTAAAACGAATACCATGGTACATTCAATCCCTAAAAGGGGAAACAAAACATATTCCAACCCCACATCCCATCAATCTAGATCCATCATCTATCGGAACCACCCATTTTATTCTGGTGAATCAGTAGGGTGTTCCGAGTATGGTTGACATGAATGGAATTCAACTATAAATTCTGCTATCGCTTGCCCCTTAATTGATGTTTGAGAAGTGAAACTAATATCGAAACCCCCCAACTCACTAGACCACTTCATTATTCGACCCAATATATTTGGCCTTTGTATCATACTTTCAGAGGAAAAAAAGTTCAAATTGTGGTAGAATATCTGTGAAAATAGGGTCGCATCTTTCTGGCTGCGATAACCAAAGCCAAGGCTAATTTTTCCATTTTAAGTACCTTTTCTCTACACTTAGCAAGGTTTTCCTAATTTGGTACACTGGGAGAGGATAATTATCAACTTCTCGAACTAACACGACACTTACAACATGATCTAAAACAACCAAATATATATAAAGTCTTTCCTCTTCCACTAGTTTAAACAGAGTTTTTGAATAAGATGAATATTTCTTATTTCAATGAACACTCTGTCTCAGTTCCGAGATGAGTTGAATTCCTTGGTATTTCTTAATACTTGAAAGAACTGTGTATATTTATCCGATGATCTCGACACAAGTCGATTCAAGGATGCAAATCTTCCCGTTAATAGTTGAACATCATTTGAAGACTTGTCGGGGGGGGGGGGGGGGGTCCATGGCCAACAAGGCATCGAATTATTTCGAATCCGCTTAAATCCTCTTTTAATTGATAATGTAGCCTAAGAATTTCCTAGATCGTTCATCAAAAGTACATTTTTCTAGATTCAATTTTAAATTATTCGCCTCAAGGTTGGAGAAAGTTTCTTTGAGATCGGACAAATGATCTTCTTCCTTACTAATTTTAACCATCATATCATCGATGTATACTTCTATGTTTCTAGCAATTTGGTTGGCAAATGTATTATTCACCAAATGCTGATAAGTCGCCCTAAAATTCTTCAAATCGAACGACATTACCTTGTAGCAACGCAACCCCTGGTCAGAGATGAATATAGTATTATCCTGATCATTCGAATCCATTCAGATATGGTTATATCCGGCTAAAGCATACATGAAAGATAATAACTTGTTACCCGATGTAGATTTCACCAATTCATCTATCTGAGGTATTAGAAATGGGTCTTTAGGACATGCCCTATTAAGATCGGTAAAATCAATGCATATTCCCCATTGACCGTTTTTTAATTTACCATCATCGGGTTTGATGTCTATAAAGGGTATTGTGACTCCCTAATATGGCCGACTTTAGTTAATCGATCTACTTCTTTACAAATCGCTACATACTTTTATTTAGAAAATATTTTTCTTCTTTGAATCACATAGCATGCATTAGATCATACTGATAACTTGTGACAAATAACATCGATTGGGATGCCTGTTACATCTTTACTTCACCAGGAAAATACATGTTAATATTTAAACACAAAGATCAATAATTCTTCTTTTAGTTTTATCGATAACTTCGACCCAACTCTAACATTCTTCCCATTAGCAAAACTATGAATTTCTACTTATTCAATAGGAATAACGACACTATGAGTCTCTCTAAGATCATCTATATGATTTTAATCCAAATAGGACTCTAGTAATTTCTATTATGGTGTGATGGCTAGATGGTTAAGAATTTTCGGGGCAAGTGCTGTGACATAACATTCTCTGGCTACTTTATGACTCCTTCGAACTACTCCGACTTGACTACCAATAACATACTTAAAACATTGATGAATGGTGGATGCAACAACATGCATCCTTGAGAGCCAAGACCAGCCAAAGATAGCATTATAAAAAGTTGTATAATTTACCACCAAACACAATATTCTGACCGTTTTCTTGAAAGGCCATTTGCCAAGGATTTACTCTCCTTCGAATTATCCAATTACATCTGCATAATTTCATGTGAACCCTACAATAGTTCGGTTTGAAGTTTGAATCATCGAGCGGTTCTTCATTTGTTTATAAGCAGATAAAAATATTACATTGACTAAGTTGCCAGTATCAATAAGGATCCTTTGATTTCTGTACCTTCGATAGATGCCCCCATTACCATAAGATCTTCATGTGGTCTGACAACGTCTCTCAGATCAAGTTCATAAAAAACTATGAACGGTGAGAGGCCTTGATACAAGTGAGTCGGTGTTTTTCCTTTCAATTGAATATCCAAAGCGTTTATGTGCCTCTTTCTAGAAAAAATTGAAGGTGCTGTTAATGTGTCCCCTCCGAATATTGTTAACGATTCAAAAAATTGACATAAACGGGAAACCCCTCATCATATTTACACGACCTCGGTCAAGATCCGGATCCATATTCTGAATCTACATAAAATGGTTCATCAATATGTTTAGTGATATTCATGGCTTGTTCTTCTGTAAAAACTTTTGTAATCAGAATTTAAACATTCGATACGACTGCTTGATCTTTGACAGTGTTAGATCCTGGCTTATTCGAACTTTGAGCTCTATTCGTACCTTGTAATTTTGCGAAGGTTTTTAATTTCCCATCCTCGATTAACAATTAAATCTCTTGTCTCGAAGCTATACAATTTTTAGTGTCGTGCCTTTTATCTTCATGATATTTATAAAAGTGAATGTTTCGGTTTTCTCTTGCGTTTGGATAAGAAAAGCTCTTTAAAATTGTACACGACATTTGGTCTTATCATACATTGTCGCCACATTCTCAATTAACTCCTCAAAATAACTAGGTTAAACCCATTGATTTCCGATTGGACTGGATTGCTGAGATTGGTTGGACCTGGATTGGCTAGAGCCCTGAACAGATTCTCGAGGACGAACATTGGAAGAAACATGAGACTGACCACCAGCTTACTCCTGTGAAGTAATTGTCAGTGGTTTATTTTGTCGAGGTTGCCTTAATAGTTTAGTTTCTTCTATAGTAATTTGTTTTCCAAACTGATTCAATAATCTACCCAAAGTTTCTGCCTTTTTCCTAGTGAGTATATCAGCTAAATCTCCATAGAAAAACCCTTCCCTGAGGGAAACTATAACTGCTTGATCGTAATAATCAACCAACCCGTTCTTGGTATTTACGGACCGACTAACATATTCTTTTAAACTTTGTAAAGTCATTTGATGAAAATGAATTATTGTGTCACAAGTTCCGTTAATTTTTTGCTTCCCACGAACTGTCTTCGGAAGTCTATCCAAAACATGTCGAAATTATTAATCGATCCTTCAAGGAAGCCTGTTATACCACTTTAAGGCACTGTCCTTAAACATTTGAGAGAACGCTCGACACAAAATCTTATCAGAATCGTCGAAACTCGTCATAAAATTCTTAAATTCTTCTAAGTGATTATCTGGATCCTTACTTCCATCACACTTCTCTATTTCCGAGACATCTAGGCATTTAGGGAGGTGTCCGTATAAAGTATTTGCTGGAAGTGGTGACTGCCTCCAATTACGACCCTCATTGAATTGATGGATCTTGCCAGAATCAACAATAAATCTGATTCAAACAGGACGACAAATGGGTCACTCAACAATTGGTCTATGATATACATACCTCTTGATTTTCCCGATAATCGGCTTTCCTATCTTTTTCGGAGTTTCTTTCCCAAAGTATCCGGATCTTTCAACTTTTTACCCCGACTAGCAATTTTCTTACACCGACGCTTATCTCGATGTTTATCTTTCTTATTTTTTGGATAGAAGTCGTTACTTGACGAAGGAAAAGATATATTATCGATGAACACGATTTTTTACTAAACTCCGAAGAGCTAGAGTCGTTTCAACATGAGGATGTTTTCTAGAAAGTTGATGGTATCCACCAAAGCTTGTCTATGTATTTTCATTGCGTCGATTTTTTTTCGTAGTTCGGCAAGATCATCTCATAATTGGATTATTTGCTCACGCTCATTATTTTCAGATGAGGCTCTCACGTGTCCTTCGGCGACCTGACCTTCTTAAATTATTTGGGCCAAATCGACTCGTATTTCACTATCCATTACCATATCGAGTTCGAAAATCGTTTGAAGCTTTAGATATTTTGTTACCTGGGTGTCTTCGCTCCCACTGTAGTCGCCAATCTCATATTGTAAAAATATATTAAAAGGTAAATGTGGAAAGGTGAAATATGCTAAAGGGTACTTTAGGTAGTTGGTGGAAAATATGTATTGTTTAAATAGTGAGTAGTAAAATAATTAAGTTGGTTTGGATTTTAAGTGCATAAATTTTGTCTGTCTCCTCATTAATGAAGTTTCTCAGGATACCTATAGTAGAATTTAGGGTCATGGACCGGATACAGATTTTAAATACCAACAACCTATTTGGATCATGGATCGAATCCAAATTTAGAAGATTATTGGCGCATTATAGTAGGTATACTACTTAGTCATGAAAAAATAAAATATTTTATTTTTCAGTCTAAATCATCTTCCGAATTATTTTGATACTTCCCTTAATTCCGTTCCAAAAATATTCGACGCTATCAAGATGGTTCTTACTTATGCTCGAAAACCAAATATACATTACTTGTATTCCCAACACTTAGCAATCAGTTCGAGTAACCATTTTCATATATGAAAATCAGTTGGAATCAAATCACGTATAAAGAAAAGATTAAGAGTTTGTTATACATTCAATCACCTGACTTTGGTATGGTGGGAATTTAAGGGATGAATGAAGTTGGTAAAACTACATTAGTTGGAGCAATTTTTAAATTATTTTGCGAGTTTAAAAGATATTTTTTCCATTTTAATTTTAGGAAAATACGAAATTCTTTTGACCTAATTAGTATGAGAAATGATATCATATCTGAATTATTAAAAGATTTTTTTTTTGACAGAATTGGTAACTGATGACGTACAAGAGTGCTTGGGTAACTGATGGCGTACAAGACTTCTTGCGGTAACTGATGACGTTGATGATTCATCACAACTAAAGGTTCTGATTAGAGGTGTCAAACGGTTTGAACCAGCACCAACCCGCACCGTTTAAGTCTGAACCACGGGTTGCAGTCTCGGCGGGTTGCGGTCTCGGCGGGTTGCGGTCTCGGCGGGTTGCGGTCTCGGCGGGTTGCTCTTATGCGGTCCTGACGGTCTGGCGGTCCTGCCAGGTTGCAGTCGTAATGGGCCAGTTTCACAGTTAAACCGCCAGTTCAAACCACCAGACGAACCATTTAAGAGCCGTTTATCAGTTCAAACCATCAGCCAAACCATTTAACCATTTAAGAACCGTTTATCAGAATATATTATAATGTTATTTAAAATTAATTTGTAAGTGTTTAATTGAATCTAATTTCAATAATTGAGTTAATTATTCTATTTCATGTATTTTAATTTAAATATGTTATCATTTTAATCGAAATTTTATAATCATCAATTACATTCTTAAAAAATAATTGTAATTTGATTTTGATACGTTTTCTTTTCTAATTATATTTATGTATTTAAGATATTTTATTTAATATTATGTAGATATTAAATAAAATAAGTACATCTAATTGTATTTTGATTACAAATTTACAACATTTGAAGTATAAATTTAATATTTGAAGTATTTAATTTTTGAAGTATGAATTTAAAGTTTTAAAAATTGTATAAATTTGGATTATGTTCCAATTGCATAAACACATGTAATTTGATTGTGAAATAAATTCAAAAATACCAAATGTGTTTCAATTAACTATCTGTAATTTGGTTCCTAAAAAGAAATTATATTATGATGGCATAATTAAATATAATTAATTAAATATATTTATTTAGGAGATTAACATCAACAACAATATAAACTATCTATTATGTTCCAAATTAACTTGCTAATAATATAAAATTTATTTCAATAAACTAGAAAAAAAAGAAGGGTTTATAATATAAAATTTCTTTCATTAATCTAGAGAATTTAATATATATTTTTTTCATAAAAGTACTAAAATTATTTAAAAACTAATAGTTCGAAAAATTTATTTATAGATTTTTATTTTTTTTAATATAATAGTTCGAATTTCCTATTTAAATAATTTTTTTAATTTTTTTTTTTAAAATATTAGTGCGCGAAATCCTATATATAAAGTTTTGATTATTTTTAATAGTTTAAAATGCTTACATTTTAAAAAAAATTAAATTTTTTATAAAAAAAATATATTTTTTTTAAAAAAATCAGTCACAGATTGCTGACGTCATCCGTGACGTCATCAAGCGGACCATCCGGCCAACCATCCGGATGGTCCGCGCGAACGGCTAGTTCAAACGAACTAGCCGTTGGATGAACCGGGGCATCCGGATGCACCGTCCGGATGCCCCGGTTCATCCAACGGCTAGTTCGTTTGAACTAGCCGTTGGTCATCCGGGGCATCCGGGCGAACCGTCCGGATGCCCCGGTTCCAACCGGACCATCCGGATCGATATCCGGATGGTCCGATTTTCCTGTCCGGGCGTCCGGGCGAAACCGTCCGGATGCCCCGGACCGTCTGCCCGGACCATCCGGACGCCCATCCGGATGGTCCAGACGAAAAAAAAAATCGGTTTTTTCAAAAAAAAAAATATGGGTCTCCCCTATATATAGAGGAGACCCCAACTCCAACCTCACACACTCTCTAAATCTACTATAAACTCTCTAAATCTCTCAACTTGTTCTAGATTTTGTTATTAAGCTTAACTTTTGTATTTTACATATCGTACTTCTGTTTTCGAAATAGTTAGATTTTTTTTTCGAAAAAAATTTGTTATTAGTTTGTATTAGTTATTATTTGTTCTCATTTCCTATTTCCAATGCCGTCTTGTGGCTTCAACAACAGGTTAGGACAAGCAACTCCGAAAACTGATTTTTCGGAATTTTCTTCTTTTATGATGTCTCCTCCACCCGAGAGGGATCCGATCACACGACGCATCAAATGTGCTACTGAACCTACCAATATGAGTAAGACTCTCAAACAAAATTTTAGTTTGAAAATTTCTAATAAGGAGAGGCGAAACTTCAAACTTGTTAGTACTACACGTACGACTGTTAGTAAGACCGCCAAACCAAATTTTAGTTCTAAAATGGTCGACAAGGTGACACGAAGTGTCAAACACCCAACTATAACCAAGACTAAGAGTAAGACCGTTGTTCCTAAACAAAGTCTTAGTACGAAGACGAAGATGGTCGATTTGATTGCTGCTGCGTTAAGTAAGGTTAATCGTGAGACTCGAGGACAAGTTTTGGGAGATCCATTACAAATTGCAGCTACTGTTGAGAAAGTTTTGCGACTTAAAAAAGTGGTTAGCGACAAGAGACTAAAAAATGTATTTTAGCAATTGTAATATTAAATATTTTAATATAACTTGTAATATCTTAGCATTTGTAATATTAAATATTTTAATATGACTTGTAATATTTTAGCATTTGTAATATTAAATATTTTAATATGACTTGTAATATTTTAGCATTTGTAATATTAAATATTTTAATATAACTTGTAATCTTTTACCATGATAAAATATGATTTTGGTTTAAAAAATAATAAATAACATTTGTAATATTTAAAACCAAATCACAATAATAATATTCAACAGGTAATTTTAAAATTACAACAATATAACTTAAAAATAATAAATAACACTTGTAATATTTAAAACCAAATCACAATAATAAAATTCAAAATGTAATATTAAAATTATAACAATATAACTTAAAAATAATAAATAACACTTGTAATATTTAAAACCAAATCACAATAATAAAATTCAAAATATAATATTAAAATTATAACAATATAACTTAAAAATAATAAATAACACTTGTAATATTTAAAACCTAATCACAATAATAAAATTCAAAATGTCATATTAAAATTATAACAATATAACTTAAAAATAGTAAATAACACTTGTAATATTTAAAACCAAATCACAATAATAAAATTTAAAATGTAATATTAAAATTATAACAATATAACTTGTAATATTTTTGCATGATAAAATATGATTTTGGTTTAAAAAATAAAACCAAACACTTGTAATATTCAAAACCAAATCACAATAATAAAATTCAAAATGTAATATTAAAATTATAACCATAGAATTTGTAATATTTTAACATGATAAGATATAGTTTTGCTTTGTATTAGATATAAAAACATAATAATAATAATAATATTCAAAATATGATAATAACATAAGTAATATTTAAAATTTTAGACTATATAATAATTACAACACTTAAAATATTAATAACCAAAACAAATTAATATTAACAAAAATGTAATAATAATTCTATAATAATATTCAATCTCAATATTTTTTAAATATAACATTTTGGTTATAAAATAAATAAAATCAGCATAATATTTACCAATAAACCGCCGGTTTTTTACAAATAAACCGTGGTTTCTTACAAATAAACCGTGGTTTCGCAGTCCTGCCGGGTTGCGGTCTCGGCGGGTTGCGGTCTCGGCGGGTTGCGGTCTCGGCGGGTTGCGGTCCTGGCGGGTTGCTCCTTATGCGGTCCTGGCGGGTTGCGGTCCTGGCGGGTTGCGGTCTCGGCGGGTTGCGGTCCTGCCAGGTTGCAGTCCTAATGGACCAGTTTCGCAGGTAGACCGCCAGTTCTTAAGCGGGTTGTCAGCTTGAACCGTGGTTCCTGAACCATTAGACACCTCTAGTTCTGATAGATGAGAGTGGGAGTGAGTCTCTTCTATTTGAGCCCCAAAATAGAGTTATTATAGCTTGTAGTTGGGCTTTGATTCGGGTTTCGGATCCTATTACTGCTAGATTTGACTAACTAGAAATTTTAAAACACATAATACCCAATTTTTGAAACTCATGTTAGGTTCACGGACACGGATCCGATCTATTAAAAATTTGTTGGATTCGAACTCAACCTCTTTGATACGAAATTATAACAAACCCCAAACACATGTTAGACAAGAATACGTGAAATTTTGATCAACTGAAAACACGAACTACTATTTGTTTTACACTAAATTTTAATTAATCGGACACAAATTCAACACGAACACGATAATATAAAAAATTGAATTTTTTTAAATAATATTAAATTTTAATCTTACGAATAGAACACGACATCTACTCTAACTTTCTCTGCCCTCTTTTCCAAGACGGTTCAACTTTATTTGTCGTACTCCCGGCGGTAAAATAAATACAATCAAGTATAGAATTATACATTAATATATTTATTCATTAGGATCTTGTGATATTACAAATATTTTAAAATATATCATTTTCCCAGTAGATAAATTACTACTGCCGATATATAATTTTTTTTTAATTGATGGGCTTTGGACCCATCTCACATTTTATTAGAAAACAAAGAGTGTTTACCCACAGCAATACAACATGAGGCCAAAAACGCCAATTTGAAACCCTAAACATGCCTCTCTCTCAAACACTCTAAATCTTCAACAGACAAACCAAAACCATAGCCAGAACCCATAAAATCGTACCAAAGCCAACCATCAACCTTCATTACCACGATCTTCTCAAACCAGTAACCACGAACAACCAACCAACGCCTACAAGCAATCTTACATAACCCAGATTAGCCTTTAATGAGAGGAGGATAGCTCTAGAATGTCAGCCACAAAGAAATCGAGACCCAAATCGACATGCAGATGAAAAAAACGCCAGACACACAGGTAAGACACATGAACCTCATATCTTTTCGAAAAAACTCCTCTCACTCTATAGGTTTAGTCCTAATGTGACCAATCCCCAAGCCCTTGAGAAAAACTATAGCTCTTATTTTGCTGGGGCTTCATCGTTTTCAAAAACCAACTCCCCGATAGCATCAGAGGCAGAATGATCAAGCCAGTCTGCTGTCTCATTCTGCAATCTGAAAATATGTGTGATTTTCATGGTAGGAGTAATAATCTTATAACAGTAGTTGATAGATGCCTTTAGATACCAGGGAGACTTATTAGTTAGAATTATTTCACAAAGCATTTTAGAATCCGTTTTCAATGTCAACCCTAATGAACCCCTTAGATCGACAGAACTGAATGTCATCCAGAAAAGCCCTAGTTTCAGCGATAGTCAGACTACCTTTGCCATAACATCTTCTAAAATAAAATACCAACTCACCATCACTGTTTCTAAGAATACCACCACCAGTGCATTCCCCACTTTTCAAGTAGCTTTAGAATGAAAGATGTCATTATCACTTAAGGACCAAGAAATAGTATCAGTCAAAGAACCATCCAAAGAAACCTTGAGAATTTTCTGAATTTGAGATGAATTTAGATCATTGTCTAGGTTGTTAATCATTCAACCATTAGACCAGTAGTCCTTAACCAAAGAGGGCACATATAGTTGTATGTCCTCACCGCTTTCAAAAGTCTTAAAAGCTTCACTAGAACACCATTTATCGACCTTTAAGTCCAAGTTCCCTTTCTGAGCATGCCAAATAATATATTTTTCAGCCCTGTCCCTAACTGACCAGATTCTCCTCCAAACTTGTGAGATGCTAGATTGCAAAGGAACATTGAGGGCATGATTTTGCTTGAAATAGATAGCTTTCATAACCTTTGACCACAGAGAGTTCTGCCTTCTAAGATGAAACCATAACTTGCAGGAAAAGACTAGCATCATGTCCTCAATGCTTCTAACGTTGAGACCGCCATTTTTGTATGGCTTACAGACCTTAGCCCACTTACAACAACTGATAGTAGACTTATCTTGCTTAGAACCCAAAAGAAATTTACTGTAGAGAGTCTCTAGTCTTCTGATGACTGTTATAGGAATTGAAGAGTGTTGAATGGTATACATAGGATATGAGTATAATACATAATGGATTAGGTTTAATCTACCCCCAAATGAAAGGGTAGTATGATCCCAATCCCTTATCTTGTTCCTGGTTTTGGTTATAATATTCTCAAAGTTACTAACAAAACTCTTATTGTTAATCACAGATTCCAAATACCTGAACGTGAGATAACAAAGCTTGTACCCCAGAAGTCTTTCAAGTCTTCTAGCATGATGAGGTAAAGTAATTTTAACAACTATCACTCTTGATTTACTCTTATTTATAATCTTCCTAGAAATCTCTTCATAGTGACTAACTACTTTCATTACTTTGTTGACAAAGACATTGGAACCATTGCAAAGAATCAACAAATCATGAGCGAAGCTTAAGCACGGTACGTTAACTCCACCTCTAGTTTTGAATCTAATAGTAGGGTCATTAGTGGATAGGTGAATAAGACTTCTAATAAGATACTCCTGAGCTAATATAAAAAGGGTTGGGTACAGTGGGTCACTTTGTCTCAACCCTTTATTAGATTTAAAATAGCCTTTCAAAGCCTCATTGATTAAGACCGATAAATAACAATTCTCAACATTCCTCTCAATAAGCCTTATGAAGTCATTCCTGAAACCAAAAGCTTGCATCACACTTAAGAGGAAGGTGTGATCAAGCCTATCAAACGCCTTATCCATGGCGATCTTAAGCATTATGTTGCCTCCCTAGACTTAGATGATAGATCCCCTGAAAATTCTTGAGCCAACATTATGTTCCCGTAATTACACCTCCCTTTAATGAAAGCCCCTTGGACATTAGATATGAGGTTAGGTAAAATGGAAGACATCCTTCTATTTATTAGCTTAGAAAGGATCCTACTGAAATAGGTAGTTAAGCTAATAGGTTTGTAGTCCTTCCACTCCTTAGGAGAGTCGCCTTTAGGGATTAAACACAAGACAATAGCGTAGATACCCAAAGGAAACTGCCCATCCCTAAAAAAAATCCTTCAAAGCTTCACACAAATCCTCTTTAATTATTGGCCAGCAGAATTTGTAGAATTGACCAGTAAAACCACCAGAACCTGCAACAGCTGTAAGGCTAAGATCTATGATAATCTCATAGACTTCCTTCTCAGTCGGCACCTCCATTAAGCTATCATTATATGTCTCAGACACAATCTTAAGAATTTAGTCACCCATAACATTAGAGCACCAAGGATTAGGGCAATCAAAAATTAGGTTTTTAAAGTGATTCACAGCTGAATCACTAATAGCTTTAGGATCCTCCTCCCAAGTAGTGCCATTCTAGATTCTATTAATTTGAGGCCTTTTATGCTTCCTTTTAACATAATTATGGAAAAAGGAAGAGTTCCCTTCACCATCCAATGACCACTTAGCATTTGCTTTCGGAATCCAATATGCTTCCTCCCTTTCCAACAATAATAAATGTTTACTTTTAGCAATTTCAAGCCTAGTCTTATCTTCCACCGAATTAGAACTAATAAGATTAGCTTCAAGATTAGAGATTTCATCCTCAAACAACTTTAAGGAATCAAAAACATTCCCAAAAACAGTTCTGTTCCACACTTGCAACTTAGCTTTAAGAAGCTTTTGCTTAAACCAAAACCTATTAATAGGAGAACTAGGCAATTCCTTTCCCCAACAGTCTTCCACGAAACTGTAAAACTCATTGTGATGACACCACATGTTCAAAAATTTGAATGAAGATACCCTTTTAGTTGAGGAAGAAGAGATAGTTAGCAGTAGAGGAGAGTGATCCGAACAAGTTTTATGAAGATGGTGAATGTTTGTGTTATCGAAATAGTTCAACCATTTCCCATTGTAGACAACTCTATCCAGTCTCCTCCACTGCCTACCATTATTCCAAATGAACCTATTACTTGTAAAACCAGCATCCATTAGAGAACAATCCTGCATGAAATCATTAAAATCATCCATGCTAGCAGAATTGTTTGTAGAACAATTGAGTTGTTCAGTAGGAAAGGCAATTGTATTAAAATCTCCCAAGATTATCAATTCCCTCTCCTCATTATCAATAGCCCTTAAGCTATCCCATAGCAGCCTTCTCAGATTTCTTGAACATTTAGCATACACCACTGTAAGATAGAAGTCTTTAGTAATTAGTCTATGATTGACTCTAACATGAAGAAACTGGTCTTCACTAGCTAGAATATCCACCTCACACACGCAATTCCACATAACCCATATTTTATTAGAAACATTGTTAGCAAAACCTTAAAATACCAACTTCTTTGAAATTTTTTCCATCTTAGACTCAGACACCATACGCTTCTGTATGGCTATAAAATCCAGCTTTTTAGATCTCTTTAATACTTTGATCCTAGCTTGAGTTAGTTTGTTCCCGATCCTACGAACATTCCAATTAAGAATACCAATAATTTAGAATGTTTAGAGTTTTTTGTAACACTTTTATGTTGCACACACTTAGGGAAAACGATCCCTTTTGAATTAAACACTTTAGACTTTTTAGTTTTCTTGATATCAGTTCTCTTATCCCCAATTGAGCTAAATTTTTCTTTGTTTACCAGAGACGGAGGAAGACTACATGTAGTCTGCTTAGTTGGAGAAGAATGATCAAGCAAAGAGGATCCATCCACATCTTTAATTGAAGTACCCAATTGAAGCATATGTATAGCTTCAATCATCTTAGTACCCTCCATAGGTATTTCATTATGGGCTGATTCTTCATTTTTTCAAATACAATCTTTCTCTTCATATAAGTTTTTTACAACTACTGACTTAATATTTTTTCTATCTTTCTCTATTTGTAACTCAGAAACAAAAATATCTAGCTTTGTGGAGGCTGTGACCTGATCAATAGGTTTCCTTTGAGTGACCTTTTTACAATCCTTATCTTCATGTCCCAGGTGAGAACACACACTGCAATAATCAGGAATTCTATTATAGACTAACTTTTGCCAAAAGATATGTGGCCCAAACGTTATCTTTATCTCCTTAGGAAGAGACTTAGACACATCCAGGATTACCCACATTCTATAATGATTTTTCCTTGCCTTATTTCTGTCAGGAACCCAAAAATTCAACGGGGTGCCAATGGACTTAGCCACCTCTAGGATTGTAGATTCATTGTATAAAAATTCGGGCAGATTAAGCAAATCTATGTAGACATGCGTAGATGGGTTCTCCTCGTTTGGGTTAAACTTAGGTGACCAAACAAATAACCTAATGAGTTTGTCGCCTATCTGCCAAAACATTCTTTCAAATCAATTTTAGATCTTCCAATAGTGAGAATTCAATAAATATGTGACGAAACTTCCAGGAAGAGACATCGACTTCTCTTTTAAATCTAAAAGTATTAAGAAAGGCTTTGACCAAAGCATATTTCGGTTTCCCAATTGAGAATTTGCCAACTATCGTGTGCTTAGACCTTGATTGGAGATGACCCAGATCAGCAGCCTCAAAGTTGATTTCCACATGATCATGAACCCATAATATTTGCACATTTTTGTGAACTAACTCATCTTTGTTTTGTTTGAACAGATCAGCAAAGGACTTAGTAGCATCTCCTTTAACTACAACGTTAGTTGTAGACTCAAACGTCGGATTATCCCTAATCTTGGGCTGGACTGGAAGAGTATTCAAAGGTGGAAATTGAATATCAAGATCAGTTAATCTGTAAATCCGAGAAGAGCCCTCACATTCATCCATTAAAAGCTAAAGAAGAAGATGAGCCACGAGAGAGCAAGAGAGATCATCTAGGCAACATTCTTGATCGAATCTTGGAGCTTTTTGTAACTAACTTTTTCCATAACTTTCAAATGTATTCCTCATATATAAATTACATCTTGTGGACAAAATCAATTAAGTAAAATAAATAAATTTATTACTCATTTTTTTATAATCCGGACCTAACTTTTTTGACAACTTCTTCCAAAGTTATTTTTATAATTGGGGCCTAACTTTTTGACAACTTCCTCCGAAGTCATTTTATTCGCTTTGAATAGTACATCGTTCCTCGACTATCGCATTTGATGGCAGATAGTCCCTTGACTTTCGAATGTCCGTTGACAGTTCGTGGAATATTGCGTTTGGATAAAGTTAGTCCACCAGATCCTCTGATCCATGAGAGGCCGCCACCTGTCACCATAGTCCCCAGATTTTTGTATCACCACTAGTCCTTTGAGTTTAACTATCCGTAATATTCTACATTTTGGGTTTGACCTAAAATCAATGGACTAGTGGTAATAAAAATATGACGACTATGGTGACAAGTGGCAGCCTCTCATAGATCAGAGGATCTGGTATACTAACTTTATCCAAACGTGATAGTCCAGGGAGTGTCAACGGACATTTGAAAGTCAATGGAATATCTGTCACCAAACGCGATAGTCGAGGGATGATTTACTGTTCAATGCCTCATTTTCTTTATCTTAACTAACATTCATATTTATGAAGGGACTATATAATTATAATGATGATCAATAATAGGGTAGTAGCGGCACAACCATCATGTAAAGTAAACGATACCTCGAACTTTTCTTCCTTAGCCAGATAATTTGGAGGAAGTAAACGAAACTCATTTGCCAAAGGGATGCATTCACCAACAGTTTCAGGTGAAACAAAGTCAAGTGCAAAATTTATACATGACTGAGTCTCCAACAGACATGTTTCTTAGCATAATAGTATGTTCGTACGAATACAGCTGAATCTTAGCAAAAGTTGTGAAAATAGATGCGACAGTGGAGACCATTACAATTGATAACGTTACAACATCTGAAGTGGTCACATGCCAAAATGAAGTAATTATAGATAATGCTACAATGAAGCATGCAATAGAATTGAGACAATTACAAACAATACTACACTACAATACTACACTGAATAATGCAGCAGTCGAGAAGCCCCTACTTAATTCAAGGGGCGGATCCAGGACGAAAATTTAGGGTATGCCAAAAAATCCATAAAAGATAAATATTTTGGTATCGCGTATCAAAAAAATGAAAATATATTCGATTACAACTTAATGAAAATATAGCCTAGTCCAAGCGTAAATTCATTCTCCTCTTACTCATACCTTGAAAGCGTTTGATAATATCTAAATCATCAACTGTAGAAAATACTTGCCTCTCCACAAATGTCACTAAACAATCATTAAGCCATTGATTCCCCATTCTATTTCTTAACTCATTCTTCACATATTTCAACCCATAAAATACTCGCTCAACACTTGCGGTAGCAACCGATAATGACAAAGCTAGCTTCAAAAGTGTGTACACAAATCCAAATATTTTGTGTTTCTTTGTACGAACATGAGTCTTACATAGATCCGAGATACTCTTCAAATTGGAAAAATTATCATCCATTTTGACACATGCAATATAAGTCTCAAATTGGCTAGACAACTCTAAATCACTAATATCCTCAAAGTCATTTGGATAGAATCTTGCCAACCTCACAAGTGATTTAGTGTCAAAGTATTCAAATGAATAAAATGGATTCAAACATGCTACACAATTCAACAACTCAACATTTTCCGGTGTAAATCGATCACCAAACTCTTTCATTACAAAGTCTATGCCATGTAAAAAACAATTATTCTTGAAATAAAGGAGAGTTGTCAAAAATGGAGCAAGTCTTTTTGATTTATTATCTTTTACATTCCTTGAATCCATGTCGCCCACATCTATTTCAAATTACTACAAGAATCCACAACATGATCGCTCATTTGTTCAAGAATCCACTTGAACAACATCGTGCTAGAAAAAAAAGTAGGAAATAGTTAATAACCATAATTTAAACTCCATAAATTATATATCAATTAATATAAAATATTATAAATTCAATAATACCTAAAGAATCAATAATTTACTTAATTATTCTCATATACAAAATATTATTTTCATCTAAAACATTCAATACAAAATATTCGTTGAGAAAAAACATATATACAATAATTTCATTAAATACATTTAAGACATTAATTTTCTTAAAAAGAATAAATACAATAATTTTCTTAAATAAAAAATATTATTTCCATATAAAAGATTAAAACAGCATAATAAATCAATTAATAAAAAATAGAAAATAGAAAATATAACAAATTCAACAATAAGTAATTTGCAAATTCATCCATTATCCATATAAAATCTTTAAAAAAGTTATAAATTTAGTCAAAATATTCATTGAAAAAAAGTAATAGAAATAAATCGATACCAAATATCCTAAAATAGCCTACTAAGAATAACATTAATTTTCTCAATCAAGTTAGTAAAATAATATTACCTGCTTAATTTTGGAAATTCGTGAAGTCTTTTCTGTAAATCTTTACTTGTAATGAAAGACGCAAAGAATGAAAGAAATATAAACAAAAGTCCATAATTTTTAAGTGTTTTGTTGAATTAGAGACAGAAATCAGAATTGAAATTAAATCCAATAAATCTTATACTACGTTATTGAATGAAAATCGAAGGAAAATCTAATGAAAAATCATTAGCTGAATCGAATAACAGTTTTCATTTGCCAGTGATAGAATCCAATTAGGCTGAGAAAAATCCTTAATTGTTTAGGGTTTTGTTGAATCAGAGACATAGATTAGACCTGAAATAAAACCCAATAAATCTTATACTGCAAAATCGAAAGAAAATCCAATGAAAAATCATTAGCCGAATCTGCTTACAGTTTTCCATTGCTAGATGTTGCTTTTCTTTAAGAGAAGTTAACAAAGAGACGGCAAAAAGACAGGAAACTGAAGATACTTACCGAAGTAAAAGTAGAAAAATAAAAAAATGTTGAAAATTAAAATATAGATTTTTGAATAAAAATAAAAAACAAAAGAATGTAAAAAAGAAGTAAAATAAATACATGTTAGTATCTAGTAGAATTTAAACTCATAACCTCTAGTATTTTAGTAGAGATCTTTACCACTGTACTAAATGTAGTTCAATGATTTAAAGTTGTCTCCAGCATATCCATATCCCTTCTAAATCCGCCTATTAATGCCAAATAGACATGGTTACAAAGTCCAAAAAATTTCTTTGTCTTGAACAACCTCCCTACGGGATAGTCATCTAATACATTACCTGCATTACCTTCATTTTTTCCAAAAAAATAGCATTAAAGTCTGATTTTTTTAAATCTTTTATAGATTTCTTTAGATAGTTACAAAGAACACCTGAAATTTGTTCAATACAGACATTGTGCTCAGCCGAGTGATTAATATCATAAGTCGCATGGTAGACAGAAATATGAAGAAAAATATCTTTTTTTAGGGTTATAATTTGTATTGTGGTAGACGTACACATAGATGCAAGCTTATTAGTATCATATGGACCTAGATATAATCATCCAGCACGACTAAAAACAGTTTTTTCTAGAAGAAAATGTTACATCCAAACCTAAATCGTATAAAGCCAAAATTCTATAATCGCTTAGTTGCCCAAAATAATATGTTTCCCTTGCCAGCTGCGAAAAGAAAATCCTTCAAACAAACAGTATTGACGTCGGTGGTAACTGAAAAAGAAATACCTTATCTATGGGTAGAAATTTGCAAAAGATAAGAGTTAATACAGAACAAAACATCAATAGCTATCATCAACAAAAGAAAATGGATTATCTTTGAGGAGAAACCTTTGAAGCAGAAACTTTGAAGAACATGAGAGTGAATCAAGACGAAAGAGAAAAGGAGTGGCCGACGGCTGATAAGGTGAAAGAGATTATCTAGATTTAGATTAGTTACTGGATGAAACTCCCGCGTGTCCGCCTGTAACGTAAAATAAAATAATTCAACATATTAATAATAAAAAATTTAAACTTTTATTATTTATGTGGTTAGGAAATATATAAATACAAAAATTAATGTAATTGAAAATAGAAGAAACGGGTTTTATTTATGATAGAAAAAAAAACCAAATATTTAAATGTTATGAATGAGTCGAATAGTGGCTTGACAATATACTGTGTCCGGCAGTACAGTTTTGTGTCTGTGATAGTGTACTGTGTTCGGCAGTACAAATAAGTGTTGTGACAGTATCGTATTAGTATTGTGGTATGAGCCCATTAGGCCTATTGTCTAGTAAGTCTATTAATTCCCTATAAATAGACTATTTGGACTACACAAAACACAATCTGAAATATGTAACATTTTCTTTCATAAGGAAACTCTTTTCTCCAGCGGCGCCCGTGGACGTAGACAAATTCTCGAACCACGTTAAATCATATGTTCATTTAAATCTTTCGTTCGCATATGTTCTGTGCTTGAGCCATTTTGTGATAATGGCATAGTAATTTAATAACAAAATTGGTATCAGAGCCACGTGCTGAAATTAGGGCTTTTGCAATTAGGGTTTCACAATGGCGTCTACAACAACAAAATACATGATTGAATAATTTGATGGGGGATCCAGCTTTGCGTTGTGGAGGATTAAACTGAAATCTTCATTGGTACTTCAAGGGTTGTGGAAGGCTGTGGAGAATAAGTTACCAGAAGAGATGAAAGAAAAGGAGAAGCAAGATCTTCAAGAAAGGGCTTTGTACTGGATTTTAATGAGTGTGAAAGACAATGTGCTTTGCGAGATTAGTGGTGAGAAGACTGCTGCATGCACATGGAAAAAGCTAGGAGATCTTTACTCAGAGAAATCAGTAGTAAACCAATTATACTTGAAGAAGCGTTTGCATGATTTCAGATTGTAAGAAGGTATGTCCATAACAGAGCACTTAGATAATTTCAAATCAATTATAATGGACTTGGAGAACATAGATGATGAGTCCGAATTCTGTCTGCTCCCCGGACATGGACAGATCGGTACAAGCCCTCCGGACCGGAGAGAGCACTTCGAACACTTAGCCAATGGGACTGTTCGAACTATGACAAAAGTACTAAAAAACCTAAACACTTCTTGACTAAGCTATGTGCTCTCCTACTTAGAGCTCATGGGTCTTTGAACATGACCCGGGTCCATTAAACATGACCCGAAAGCCCATAAGGGCCCAAACATAAGGGTATAAATACTCAACCACCTGCATTAAGTGTGGGTAATGAGAATTAACTGCTACCAGCCAGCTTAATTATCTCTCTACTCTCTTCACTAAATATTAAACACTCACATACTATTATTAAACACCAAACAAATTACAACACTACCCTTAGGCGATAATTATCCACACCAAATTGGCAACCATAGTGGGAGCACGAGGGTGCCTGAATCAAGCATTCAAAACCAGAAAAGAAAGTTTGTCCGAATGAATCCGGACAATCCAGAAGTACCACCAGCTTTGCTCGAAGTGGTGGGAGAGAACGATGAGTACACTATCGAAGAGCGCGATAGGCTAAAGGGTGAAATAGAGGCTCTGAGGGCAGAAAAGGCTAAGATGGGCATGAAAGAAAAGTCCAAAGCATCAGTTACTCATCGCACCGACAACCCCAGAGAGCATGAGTCTTCAAAGACTCATGTGAGTACCAAAAAGACTCATGCCAGCTCCAAAAAATCTCACCGGACTAAGCCAGTAGAGAGCTCTGACTCGAGCTCAGAATCTTCTGATAGCTCCTCGGATGATGAAGGAGTTGAAGAATCCTTATCCTCTAGCAGCGATGAGGGACGAACTAAAAAGAAGCAAAAGAAGATAAAAAAATATTCAAGAAAAAAAGATAGGCATGGAAAGATGAAGAAGAATATCGGCAAAGGGTCATCTCACAGCCGGAGGCATGTGGACCGGATGCTGATGGATCCTTTCGCTTTCCACGATGAGCCAGGTATCTTTGCAACTCCTAATCAGTCGTGGCAGAAATTGGAGGCAATCTCCATTATCTTCCAAAATTCTGTCCGGCAACCTCCCGAAGAGGTTTGACAACACCAAAATAGAAAAGTACGATGGCAGTACTGATCCGGACAACCATTTGGAACAATTTAAAAACTTCATGATGAACTTTGACGACGATGATAAACTACTCTGTAGGGCATTCTCCCAATCATTTACGGGGAGTGCTCTAAAATGGTATAACAGCCTACCTCAGGGTTGTATTAAGGATTTGGATACTTTTTGGGTAGCCTTTCGAAGACAGTTCGTAGGGAGTAAAGAGCTAAAGGGCAATGGAGACACAATAATCCATTGCGCCCAGGAGCCAAATGAGTCCTTAAAAGAATATATAAGTCGTTTTGTGAATACCAAGAATGGGCTGGCTGATTTCTTCGAACAGGTAGCAATAGCATCCCTAAGACAGGGCTTGAACCCTGGCAATTTGGCTGATTCAGTAACCAGAAATAAGGCCATGACATGGGGAGGGTTGCTGAATCAGGTTGGAAAACAAATTAACATCGATGAAACAAAGAAAACAAGGGTACACAGGCAGGTGAGGTCCATCCCGGTGGCACCAAATCCCAATCACAATCTGTCCGGGAACAAAGCAAGAGAGACCGGACAGGGGTATGGTAGGGCCAAAGCTCAGTCTCAGCCAGCTGCTCCTGCTCAGAGTCAGCAATCCAGAAACAAGAGAGGGCCATGGGTCCAACCGGAGTGGTTCGCATAATTAAAAGAAAGTTTGGCCACCATTTTTGATAAGACAAAGGAAGAGGTGCATTATCGGAGACCAGCCACATTGCAGTCTCCCAGAGAGCATCACAATAACTCTTTTTGCCAATATCACAATGATATTGGTCATACCACTGATGACTTCATAGCATTGAAACAAGAAGTTCAGAACTTGATTGAGAGGGGAAAGCTGGGGGCTTACGTCAAAAAAAGAGGAGGTAACAAGCCTGACAACACTCACCGGGTTGGTCCAAGTAATGCTGCTCCGGAGGGAGCCATGGTTATAATTGAGAGGTTTGATGTGGAATCTGAGTACTTGGATCCTGATCCAACTCGAAACAGAGTGGGTACAATTGAGGAATGTTCTAGGTCGGTCTTCGGACTCATTAAGTTTTTTGAGTCACTTACAATTTCGGAGGGGATACTATGACAGCTCCTACTGCTTCTTCGAGGAAGAGGCACGTTCATACTTTAGCCTCCCAGCTAGAAGGAGGCATGACTTCTTATCAGTCACAAAATTCATTCCCCTTCATTGTTTTTGATGAAGATGATTTAAGAGATATTGCTGGCCCTCATGAGGATGCTGTTGTCATAGGAGTATCTATTGGGGGCAATGACATAAGACGAATTATGGTGGATACTGGAAGCTCAGCCAATATCCTTTTCTTAACCACATACAAAAGAATGAAAAATCCAGCTGTAATTCAAAGTTCGGACAGATCAATTGTGGGCTTTACTGGCAGCTCAACAGATGTGATCGGAGAGTTCGAAGAAGAAGTTCTATTGGGCAAGGGCCCTTTCAAGAAAATGGTCAGGATACTTTTTATCGTGGTGGATTGTCCCACTTGCTATAATGCCATTCTAGGGAGGTCTTGGCTCTCTAGGATGCATGCAGTGGCTTCAACAGTCCATCAGTGCTTGAAATATGTTGTTCAGGGACAGGTTGGAGTCGTCCGGAGCAGTCAAAAGGTTGCAAGAGAATGTTATGCTACCGCCCTGGCTCCTCGAACGCTGGCGGCAGTCCGTATTAACGAGCAATAGAAATTTGAGGGGCTTTCTGGGGGTGAGGGTGAAATTGATTACCCCAGAGAGGCCCTTGGAGTGTTGATACCGGTCGAAGAGGTAGAGACACATTGCTTAGAAGAAGGTAAAAGTGTCAAGATAGGCTCCAAAATGCCACCCGATCTGAAAAATGAAATGTTAAAGTTTTTCAATAATCATCAGCACGTTTTTGCTTGGTGCAATGCTGATGTTACTGGGGTTCCAGCTGAAGTGATATCACATCACTTATCCGTCCGGAGAGACATAACACCAGTGGTTCAAAAAAGAAGAGCTTTTTCTAAGGAGAAGGCTGATGTCATTGTGCAAGAGGTTGACAGGCTCACTAAGATGGGGCACATCAAGGAGTCTTAGTATCCTTTGTGAACTGCCAATCCGGTTCTGGTAAAGAAGAAAATTGGCAAGTGGCGCATGTGTATTGTCTTCACGGATCTCAATAGAGCTTGCCCAAAAGATTTGTATCCGGTCCCCCAGATTGATCAGTTAGTAGACTCCACCTCTGGGAACAAGCTGCTTTCCTTTATGGATGCCTTCTCCGGATACAATCAGATTCAAGTAGATCTAAAGGATCAAGAGCATACCACATTTGTCACTGACAGAGGTCTCCATTGCTATAAGGTAATGCCGTTTGGGTTGAAAAATGCTGGGGCTATTTATCAGAGGTTAGTAAACAAAGCTTTTGCTGATCAGATTGGAAGAAATATGGAAGTATACATTGATGACATGATGGTGAAGAGTGTGGATATGCAATTGCATTTGTCTGATCTCCAAGAAACTTTTGCCAACTTGGTAAAAGTAAATTTGAAATTAAACCCAGAAAAGTGTGTGTTCGGGGTGCAGTCCGTCAAGTTTCTGGGCTATATTATAAGTGAGCATGGAATACAACCCGATCCGGACCATCTTAATGCTCTATTTCAAATGGAGCCTCCTCGAAATATTAAAGAAGTACAGCGGCTAACGGGGAGATTGGCAGCCTTAAACAGATTTATCTCAAGGTCTTTGGACAGGTGCGCCCCGTTCTTTCAAACCTTGAAGGGTGCAAAGGGATTCGATTGGACCCCACAGTATGATGAGGCTTTTAATGAGATCAAGAAGCACCTGTCTTCCCCCAAAACTTTGTTTAAACCCGTTGATGGGGAGACACTCTTCGTATATTTGGCAGTGTCGAGTTGTGCCATCAGTGCTGTATTGGTAAGGGAGGTGGATGGTCATCCCCATCCAGTGTACTACATCAGCAAAAGTTTGATAGATGTAGAAAGGCGTTACTTGAAACTCGAAAAATTAGCCCTAGCCCTGGTGATAGCTGCCAGAAAGATGAGGCCTTATTTCCAGGCTCATCCCCTCATCTTCCGGACTTCTTTCCCCTGAAGAATATCCTTCAAAAGGCAGAAATTTCGAGCTGGATGACTAAGTGGCCAGTAGAATTGGGGGACTTCGACATAGACTTTGCTCCTCGAACAGCAATCAAGGCCCAAGCTGTGGCGGATTTTTTGGTTGAATTTCACTCCGACAGGGATTCAGAGCAGACTACTGACATGAAAGATAAAAAGGTATGGGTCGTCCGAACAAATGGTGGATCTAACACTATGGGATGTGGTGTAGGGGTGTGTTTGACTTCTCCATATGATGATAAAATGTACCAAGCTATTTGTTTTTTCTTTCAGGGCATCCAATAATGAGTCCGAATACGAAGCAATTATAGCTGGGTTAAAGTTAGCCTACATTTGTGTGGCCAAGAGGGTCAGGCTACTAAGTGACTCCCAGCTTCTGATCCACCATGCCCAAGGCCAATCTGAGGCTAAAAAGGAGCATCTTGTGAAATATTTACTCCTCTTTAAAAATGAAGCACTCAAGTTTAAAAATGTTGTTTATGAGCACATACACCAGGCAGAAAATGAGCTAGCAGACTCGTTAGCAACCATAGCATATACTGAGTCATATCCATGGATCCATGTGCTGGAAAGCCCCTCCATTCAACTTAGTTTGGGTAAAGAAGAAGAAATTTTTGAAGTACAAGTGAAACAACCTCAAGACTGGAGGTTTCCTCTCCTACAATATCTCTCCGATGGTATTGTGCCTCCGGACAAATCACTAGCCAGAACATTGAAACACAAGGCTCGTGGTTTTATCATATTAAGAGACACGTTGTATAAAAAATCTTACAGTAAACCTCTCATGCGCTGTTTGGGGGATGATGAGTCTCAAGTAGTCCTCTCTGAATTGCATGATAGTGAGGGATCATCCCATTGTGGATTCAGAGCTTTAACAAGAAGAGTTTTACTGTCCGGTTACTATTGGCCATCTATCATGAAAGATGTTAAGGAATTGGTAAGAAGGTGTGACCCATGCCAGAGGTACAGCAATGAAATTCATGTCCCAGCCATTCCTTTAGAGTCAATTTCTGAGCCTATCCTTTTGTTCGATGGGGTTGGATTTAGTAGGGCCTCTCCCTGTGGCGTCCGGAGGACGCAAAACTATAATTGTTGCCATAGACTACTTTTCGAAGTGGATTGAAGCAGCCCCTCTAGCAGGAACAACATCAAAAGCTGTCATAAAATTCATTCTATCCAACATCTGTTGCAGATTTGGTGTCCCACAAAAGATAACAACGGACAACGGGCCACAGTTCGACAATAGGGAAATGGAGAGCTTCTGTGCCTCAAGGGGTATACAACATTGTTTCTCTTCACCCTTCCACCCACAAGAAAATGGGCAAGTTGAAGTGGCTAATAGAACTATACTGTCTGGTTTAAAGAAGAATTTGGAAGGGGCTGCTGGGAAGTGGCCTAGTTATTTACAAGAGGTCTTGTGGGCCTACCGGACAACACCTCGGGCTGCAACACAAGAGTCACCCTTTGCTTTGGTCTATGGGATGGATACAGTAGCTCCCATAGAAGCAACTCTCCCATCATTTCGTGTTCACAACTTCTCTGAACTCGCTAACGAGGTGGAAATCAGAGGTCAACTTGATTTGGTAGAAGAAAGACGAGTTAAAGCTCACCTTAGTGTTGCACACTATCAGGGTTTGATGAGAAGCAGATTTGCTTCCAAAGTTAAAAGAAGAGATTTCCAACCAGGGGACAAGGTGTTGAGGAAAGTCTTTTTACACACTAAAGAAAAGCTGTTCGGCAAATTGGCTCCAACTTGGGAAGGACCTTATATGGTTGTTGAAAGACTTAAACCTGGAACATATTGGCTAGAAGACAAGGATGGAAGAGTTCTGACCCACCCTTGGAACATCGAGCATCTCCGGATGTACTTGGAGTAACACTTGTGTAAATATTTACTTGTTTAAACATCCATGTAAATATTTGGGGGCATACTCTTTCCTCCCTGGTGGCGCGGGGAGGTTTTAATGAGGTGTCCGGGCTTTTGAATGAAATTCGGTGCCTTCTTAAAAAAATTTCTAAGGTGTTTTAAGTTTTGTCCTTTGTCATACTATCCGGACTGAAATAACTAAGGGCTATTTAAACTCTAGCCGGAGAATTTAAACACTCTCACTATGAAATAACTAAAGGCTATTTAAACTCTAGCCATCAAAATTGGAACAAACAATGAAAGAAGATGAGAATTGTACAAAACAGAAATATTCATTGAAATAACTTAAAGTGCCTTGGCCTTCCAAGGACTTTTGAATGGTCAAAGTAGAACAAAAAACCTATCCGGTCAGATACCGGAAACAGTTACAAAAAGAATGCCTTGGCCTTCCAAGGGCTTTAGTTTGGATAAAAAGTAAAAAAAAGTAAATCATAAGTTAAGGTTGAGCCTTTGAAGATGGCTCACCTTCATCTACCTTCTTCTTTCCCTTGGGATCATCTTCCTCTTCGTCTGGATTCTCTCCGGTTTTCTCTTCGTCATCGGATGAGGATGCACTGGAGACTCCATACTGGTCGCCTTCGGCCATTGTATGATGTGGAAGGTCATCATCGTCTACATAAATCCACAAATCCCCTAGGTTCCTCTTCGTCAATTTCTCATAGAAGAGTAGAACCATGGCAGACCTTATCTTGGCATACATATCCTCCTGGGAGTCGATCACCTGGTTGGCATAAGCATCGATCTTGGTTTGGATCTTGGCCTCCTGCTCCCTTAACAAAGTAGCTTTCTCCTCGGCAGCCTTGGACACTGTATTCTCAAGAGCAATTTTATCATTGGTCAAGTTGGTGATGATTTGGTCTTTGGCCTTGGATTCTCCCTTTGAGGTGGCAAGGTCTTTCTCCAGACCGGACAGCTTCTCCTGGAGCTCTCTGATGGTGTCCTCTAAAGTGGCGACTTTTGTGGTGCTTGCCTCTTGGTTTCTCTTCAACTCCTCAGTTTCTTCCTTTAACATAGCAGCATTAGAAGTGGCCGTGCGAAGGTCATCGGACAACCTCTCTTTGTCAGACTTAAGGTCTTTGATGATGTCGGCCTGATTTCGGACTTGTTTCTCCAACACTAGTACAGGCTGAACATTGCTTAACAAAGAGTGGGTTATGGCATCCCTTTCACTAGAAACGATAAAGGTCTTACCATTAAAAGTGACCGTGTTTGAGGTGCTCGGAGGGAGGTAAGGCCCGACAAAGTCGTCTCTGGGAAGATTGATGAAGTATTCACCAAGCTCACCAAGACCGGTGATGTCTACTCCATCAATATTGATATCTCCCCCTCAACCTCATCGGTATAAAAGTCACCCGGTATCTCCTCGGCATGCGTTGGGTCAGTAGGATCAGCTTGGAAAGAAGGCTCCGGAGCCCGGAGAGAAAGCTCATCTCCTTTAGAAGTCTTCTTCTTCTTGGCCTCCCGGTCTGTGCTTTCGCTTCCCTGTTTACGATTTATCTTGGAAGCCCTTAGAGGTTTTGGGGGGTTCGCTTCTTGCTTTTCAGTCTCTTGTTCCACCACTTCCAAGAGAGCAGCATCGATTTGGCTCTGGACTGGCCCCTCCGGGTCTATTGGAGCATCCTTCTCTACATCAACAGGATTAGGGCCACCCACCATCTTCTTGCCTTTCATCTTGCTCGGGGCTTTGGCCCGGCCTGGCAAGAAGAGTGTCCCGTCCAGTTCATGGGTCCTCTTAAGCACAACATCCGGAGGAGGCTGAGTAGTGAGCTCCTCCCAAGTCAAGTCTCTCCGACTTGTGGTGTTCCATAAGTGAGACCTTGCCAAATTGCCTCCGGTAAATGCGGCATGGAACCGGTTCCCCCACCTCTCAGCAGCCCAAGTATTAATCTTGGTGCAAGTAGCCTGCCCGGCTTTCAGGTAATCACTAAATTCCTTGGGCAGTTCTGCTGAGGCAAAAGTAAGACCAATTAGTATAAACTAACTCTAAAAAATAAAAGGGGAAAAGAGACAAAAATATAAGGCAGGGGACTTACAGTCACTCCTCCACCTGCTTCTGAGGAGGCTTGGGTTCACTCCGGATTTGATCTTCTTTCCGTTCTCCCAAGCACCACTAACAAACAGGAACTGGGTCCTACAATTCCTCTCCGCCTCCAACAAATCATCCACAGCCTTGAAATCATCCCATATGTAGAAATGGTAAAAGGGGATGTGGTGGTTTCTACAAAGACTGGCCACAACAGCAAACTCCTCCATTGGCAGAGGGATCCCGGAGAGCCTTGATGCCATGATGCAGGACATGAGGGTATACCAGGCGTTGGGGCTCAGCTGGCTCGGACAGAGTTTTATCAGATGAAAGTATCTGACAATCTCTGGGTCTAATGGGAATCTGAGCCCCCAGTTGAATAGCTCCGTGAACATGACGATTTCGCTTAACTTGCAGTCCATGGGAGTCTCTGGGTGTATGGGAATCCTGATCTTCACATTCTCCGGTATTCACCACTTGGTACGCATCCTGCCCAGCTCAGCTGTGTGGATGAATGTGTAGTTGATTTTTTGCAAGGAGAGGAGGTACTTAACGCTGACCTTGTGAAAACAAGGCCCCACTCTTCCTTCGAGGCTCTCCGGCAGATCCGGATGCCTCAAGCACAGCTTCTCCTTGCCTTTGTCTTTTTTGGCAACAGCTACGCTACTGGTCTGACCGGAGGGCTCAGACTCAAATGGAACCTCTTTGACAGAGTCCTCCATTATCTCCTCCACAATTGTTGACGGGTTTTCAGCAGCAGTAGTGAGGGGAGGGTTCAAATTTGACTCAGCTTTATCTCCGGACTGCTGGGCCTCATTATTCTTTTGACTTCTGGCCTCCGGTAGAGTTTCTGGAGCAGAAGCTTCTCTTTGAAGACTTGGACTGGTGCCCTCCGGACCGGACAGTCTGTCCTTGGGGGCTCTAATAGGCACCTCTGACCCGGTGCTGCTGTCTTTAGCACCCGACTTTGAAGGAGTGCTTTTAGACCCTTGGCCTTTAACTAACCGGCCTTTTCTCCTATCAACTAGCTTCTGAGGGGAGTGCTCCGTATCTGACCCCATTGCTATAAAGGGTGAGGGTTTTTTGAGACTAGTAACTGTTACTCCTAGCTCGACAGCAGGTTCCGATTCCTGAACTGAGGAACCAGAGATAATGGGGGAGAGTTTAGTTTGGAATAGGTTTCTCGGCTTGATGCTTTTAGAAGAAGAAGAGCATTGACCTGACTCTGTGGCAGAAGTGATTGTTCTATCAACAAGCGAAGTGGGTAACCCTGCCGCAATTCGTCTTTCCCTCTCGACCTTTTGAGCCTTCTCTAATTCAGAAAGGTTGAGCCACCCGCCTTTGATCAGAGCGTTCCTCGTTGTAAACATAAACTATTTAGCAAGTTTTTGCTTTAGAGAGAGAAAGCTTTGAGAAATTTTGCAGAGTAAATGTGAAAGAGATGGTAAAAGAGTAGAAAGTCACCCGGTATCTTCTTCTTGGCCTCCCGGTCTGTGCTTTCGCTTCCCTGTTTACGATTTCTCTTGGAAGCCCTTGGAGGTTTTGGGGGGTTCGCTTCTTGCTTTTCAGTCTCTTGCTCCACCACTTCCAAGAGAGCAGCATCGATTTGGCTCTGGACTGGCCCCTCCGGGTCTATTGGAGCATCCTTCTCTACATCAACAGGATTAGCGCCACCCACCACCTTCTTGCCTTTCATCTTGCTTGGGGCTTTGGCCCGGCCTGGCAAGAAGAGTGTCCCGTCTAGTTCATGGGTCCTCTTAAGCACAACATCCGGAGGAGGCTGAGTAGTAAGCTCCTCACATGTCAAGTCTCTCCGACTTGTGGTGTTCTACAAGTGAGACCTTGCCAAATTGCCTCCGGTAAATGCGGCATGAAACCAGTTCCCCCACCTCTCAGCAGCCCAAGCATTAATCTTGGTGCAAGTAGCCTACCCGGCTTTCAGGTAATCACTAAATTCCTTGGGCAGTTATGCTGAGGCAAAAGTAAGACCAATTAGTATAACCTAACTCTAAAAATAAGAGGGGGAAAAAGACAAAAATATAAGGCAGGGGACTTACAGTCACTCCTCCACCTACTTCTGAGGAGGCTTGGGTTCACTCCGGATTTGATCTTCTTTCCGTTCTCCCAAGCACCACTAACAAACATGAACTAGGTTCTGCAATTCCTCTCCGCCTCCAACAAATCATCCACAGCCTTGAAATCATCCCATATGTAGAAATGGTAAAAGGGGATGTGGTGGTTTCTACAAAGACTGGCCACAACAGCAAACTCCTCCATTAGCAGAGGGATCCCGGAGAGCCTTGATGCCATGATGCAGGACATGAGGGTATACCAGGCTTTGGGGCTCAGCTGGCTTGGACAGAGTTTTATCAGATGAAAGTATCTGACACTCTCTAGGTCTAATGGGAATCTGAGCCCCCAGTTGAATAGCTCCGTGAACATGGTGATTTTGCTTAACTTGCAGTCCATGGGATTCTCTGGGTGTATGGGAATCCTGATCTTCACATTCTCCGGTATTCACCACTTCGTACGCATCCTGCCCAGCTCAGCTGTGTGGATGAATGCGTAGTTGATTTTTTGCAAGGAGAGGAGGTACTTAACGCTGACCTTGTGAAAACAAGGCCCCACTCTTCCTTCGAGGCTCTCCGGCAGATCCGGATGCCTCAAGCACAGCTTCTCCTTGCCTTTGTCTTTTTTGGCAACAGCAGCGCTACTGGTCTGACCGGAGGGCTCAGACTCAAATGGAGCCTCTTTGACAGAGTCCTCCATTATCTCCTCCATAATTGTTGAAGGGTTTTCAGCAGCAGTAGTGGGGGGAGGGTTCAAATTTGACTCAGCTTTGTCTCCGGACTGCTGGGCCTCAGTATTCTTTTGGCTTCTGGCCTCCGGTAGAGTTTCTGGAGCAGAAGCTTCTCTTTGAAGACTTGGACTGGTGCCCTCTGGACCGGACAGTCTGTCCTTGGGGGCTCTAATAGGCACCTCTGACCTGGTGCTGCTGTCTTTAGCACCCGACTTTGAAGGAGTGCTTTTAGACCCTTGGCCTTTAACTAACCGGCCTTTTCTCCTATCAACTAGCTTCTGAGGAGAGTGCTCCGTATCTGACCCCATTGTTACTCCTGGCTCGACTGCAGGTTCCGATTCCTGAACTGAAGAACCAGAGATAATGGGGGAGAGTTTAGTTTGGAATAGCTTTCTCGGCTTGATGTATTTAGAAGAAGAAGAGCATTGATCTGACTCTGTGGCAGAAGTGATTGGTCTATCAACAGGCGAAGTGGGTAACCCTGCCGCAATTCGTCTTTCCCTCTCGACCTTTTGAGCCTTCTCTAATTCAGAAAGGTTGAGCCACCCGCCTTTGATCAGAGCGTTCCTCGCTGTAAACATAAACTATTTAGCAAGTTTTTGCTTTAGAGAGAGAAAACTTTGAGAAATTTTGCAGAGTAAATGTGAAAGAGATGGTAAAACAGTATAAAGTGAGTTTGAATTTATAGTAAATCTGAAAAAGGAAGTTGATTCCTAGGAGAATTCGAAAAGATTGATAATTATTAAAGACGGCGCTGATGTCACCACCTTTAATTAAGAGGTTGCTTTTCGAAGAAGGTGGGTTCGAAATTCAAGGTGAAAAAATGGCTGAAGCAACCAATCAGAAACCGTTTAGATTCATGAAGCTTTATTGGTCCGGATGAAAACATAAGGCAAACAGACATGTCCGGATTAAAACTACCCCTGATGTCGGACTGTTTTTCAGGTTTTTGACAAGAGAATTTGAACAAACACCTAAAAAATGGGCTCCTGATGAGTCCGAATTCTGCCTGCTCCTCCGACAGGGACATATCGGTCCAAGCCCTCTGGACCGGATAGAGCACTTCGAACACTTAGCCAATGGGACTGTTCGAACTATGACAAAAGTACTAAAAAACCTAAACACTTCTTGACTAAGCTACTTGCTCTCCTACTTAGAGCTCATGGGTCTTTGAACATGACCCGGGTCCATTAAACATGACCCGAAAACCCATAAGGGCCCAAACATAAGGGTATAAATACCCAACCACCTGCATTAAGTGTGGGTAATGAGAATTAACTGCTACCAGCCAGATTAATTATCTCTCTACTCTCTACACTAAATATTAAACACCCACATACTACTATTAAACACCAAACAAATTACAAGCCTACCCTCAGGCGATAATTATCCACACCAATAGATATCAATATTGAGGATGAGGATCAAGCTTTGTTTGTATTGAGATCGTTACCAGCTCCTTATGAAAACTTCGTAGATACCATTATGTATGGTAAGGATAAGTTATCGCTAGCAGATGTCAAAGGGGCACTGAAATCAAAGGAGATGAGACAGTTGCAGCTAGACAATCAAGCGGAAGGGGAAGATCTTATGACTAAGGGAAGATCTAGAAGCAAAGTGAGTTCTTTAAAAAGGAAGAACTGGAGGTCCAAGTCAAAGGTAAAGCACTCAAACTATTATGAATGCGGTGAGCAGGGTCATTATAGGAGAGATTGTCTGAAACTGAATGGTAAGAAGGGAAATCAAAAGGAAAATGCAGCAAATATTGTTGAAGGTGTGAACGATTCCGACGATAGTGAGAAAAGTGGTAGAGGAGATGTATTGTCTGTGAGTTCAGACTTTAGGAAAAACTCTTGGGTACTCGATACTGGTGCTACATATCGCATGTGTCAGTTCAAGCAGTGGTTCGATACGTACAAGCCAATGCAGGGAACCGTCTATTTAACGAACAATCATTCATTGACTGTTGGTGGTATTAGTAACGTTGTAATCAGAATGTTTGATGGGGTTGTTAGAATCTTGACGTGCTGGCATGTTCCTAGGTTAAAAAGAAACTTGATTTCTCTTGGGACTCTAGACTCTCGGGGTTACAAGTACCGTGCAGAAGACGGTGTAATCAAAGTGACAAAAGGCTCAATGGTATGCATGAAAGGCAGTTTGCAGAAGGGTCTTTACATTCTCCATGGAAGTATTGTTATGGGCGATACTGCAGTAGCATCATCAGGGAGAAATAGCCAAAGTAAGCAGGATCAAAATAAGTTGTGGCATTGGCGTCTTGGTCACATGAGTGACAGAGGATTAGCTGTTTTGGGAAAGAGAGATTTGTTGAAAGGGTATAAAGCAGAATCATTAGGATTTGTGAGCACTGTGTGTTTGGTAAACAAACTAGAGTCAAATTCAGCAAATCGACTGTAAGAAAGACTAAAGGGAGAGTGGACTACATTCACTCAGATCTTTGGGGTCCAAACAGAATTCCATCCAAGAGCGGAGCCAGATACTACATGACTTTGATTGATGATTATTCAAGGATGGTGTGGGTTTACTTTCTGAAAACAAAAGATGAGGCATATTCAACCTTTTTCAAATGGAAGACAATGATTGAGAAGCAAACAGGAAGAAAAATCAAACGTCTTAGGACATATAATGGGTTAGAATATTGCAATCGTGAGTTCAACGAGTTCTGCAAAGCTGAGGGAATAGTGCGCCATCGCACTTGTTCTAGAACACCACAATAGAATGGAGTCGCAGAAAGAATGAACAGAATGCTTTGTGATAAGGCACGAAGTATGCTCTCGCTTTCCACTGTGGGAAAGGATTTTTGGGCTGAAGCTATCAATACAGCGTGTTACTTGGTGAATCGGTCTCCATCAACGACTATTGATGTTAAAACTCCTTTTGAAATTGGGTCTGGATCGTCGGCTGATTATGAACATTTGAGGGTGTTCGTTTATCCAGCGTATGCTCATGTGAGAGATGGTAAGCTTGAGCCGAGGGAAAAGAGGTGCATATTTCTAGGATATGCTACTAGAGTGAAGGGATATAGGTTATGGTGTACCTCTCTAAAGTCTCCAGGTTTTCTCATCAGTAGGGACGTTACTTTTAATGAGTTTGCTTCGATAAATAGTCAGAAGGAAGTAGAAGAAATGGTCAAATCAGGATTGGTTATGAGTAAACAAGTTGAACTTGAAGTAGAATCAGTTCCTAGAAGGTCCAATAATTCAAGTCGTTCTACGGTGGATCCAGAATCAGGAGGTGAAGCGTCAGCATCAGTTGATATTGACGATGATGCACCTGAACCAGAACAACAACCTTATAGCATAGCATTGGTTAGAGAAATAAGAGATATTTGACTTCCAAAAAGGTATGCGAATCTAGTTGCATATGCTCTGTAAGTTGCAGAAGAAGTAGAGATGCAGGAACCTAGTAGCTACAGAGAAGCTATAGCGAGTTCAGAGACAGCTCGATGGATTGGTGCTATGGGGGAAGAGATTGAATCTCTTCATAAGAATCAAACATGGAAGCTAGTTGACTTGCCTAAAGGATAGAAGATAGTACGCAGTTAATGAGTGTTCAAGAAAAAGGAAGGTAATCCAAGGGTTGAGACATCTCGATTCAAAGCAAGACTGGTCACTAAGGGTTTTACTCAAAGGGAAGGAATCGACTTTAATGAAGTGTTTTCTCCAGTTGTGAAGCATAGTTTGATTCGAGTTTTGTTAGCCATAGTAGTTTTGCAAGATTTAGAGCTTGAGCAGTTGGATGTGAAGACTGCGTTTCTACATGGTGAATTGGATGAGCAAATCTACATGAGACAACCAGAGGGATTTATCGAACCTAATATGGAGGACAAAGTTTGTCTGCTCAAAAAGTCACTTTATGGTTTGAAACAGTCACCTAGGCAATGGTACAAACGTTTTGATACATCCATGGTGTCAAAAGGGTTCACGAGGAGTCCATATGATAGTTGTGTGTATCATCAAAAGATGTCACATGATTCTTTTCTTTACTTGTTGTTGTATGTGGATTATATGCTTATTGCTGCTTGTAGTATGTCACACATTGTGCAGTTAAAGAAGCAGTTTAATGCCGAGTTTGAGATAAAAGATCTGGGTAGAGCAAAGAAAATTCTTGGTATGGAGATTATCAGGAACAGAAATTTAGGATCATTACACTTGTCTCACCGAAGCTATATTGAGAAAGTGTTACAACGATTCAACATGTTTGATGCTAAAGCAGTTAACATTCCATTTGCTACTCATTTCAAGTTGTCTGTAGTAGGAGCGGCGAAGGACGATGCTGAGTTGGAACAAATATCGAAGGTTCCATATGCAAGCGCAGTTGGGAGTATCATGTATGCTATGGTATGCACACGTCTTGATATTTCACATGCGGTTAGTGTAGTTTGCAAGTACATGGGATGTCCTGGGAAAGAACACTAGCAAGCAGTGAAATGGATACTTCGGTATCTTAAGAATATTGTAAATGTTGGCTTAACTTTTAACAAGATTGATATTGGTGAATCACTGAATGATGTTGTAGGATCATTGGTTGGTTTTGTTGATTCTGATTTTACAGGTGATATGGATAAAACAAGATCTCTGACAAGATATGTATTTACTCTAGCTGGGAGTGCGATCAGTTGGAAAGCACGGTTGCAAGCTACTGTAGCTTTGTCTACAACAGAGGCAGAGTACATGGCGGTAACAGAAGCAGTTAAAGAGGCAATATGGTTGCAAGGTTTGGTGGCAGATTTGGGCTTGGATAGGACTACTACAAAAGTGTTTTGTGATAGTCAAAGCGCCACACATCTTATAGGGAACCAGATGTACCATGAGCGTACAAAGCACATAGATGTAAGGTATCATTTTATTCTTGATATAATATCAAAGGGAATTATTGATGTGAAGAAAGTGTCTACACACGATAATCCAGCAGATATAATGACCAAAGCGGTATCAGTTCGAAAGTTTAGGGAGTGCCTAAACTGGATTGGTGTTCGCAGTATAGAGTGAATACCTTAGGGGCATTTGGTGAGTCAGAAGAAGAGAAGTTTCTTTGTTGATAGTGAAGAAAGGATAATCGCCTTAAGGGGAAGATTAATATGTGGACCGAACACGCATATTTCCAACATTAACATCACTAATTTGAGGTCCAGAGATATCTTTCTATCTCTCTGTCATGAAGACATGCTAAGTCTTCAAAAATTGAAAGTTGGCTCTTAATGTAATTTGTTGGTTATTGGTGTGGATAATTATCGCCTGAGGGTAGGCTTGTAATTTGTTTGGTATTTTATAGTAGTGTGGGGGTATTTAATATTTAGAGTAGAGAGTAGAGAGAAGATTAAGCTGGCTGGTTGCAGTTAATTCTCACTACCCACACTTAATGCAGGTGGTTGGGTATTTATACCCTTATGTTTGGGCCCTTATGGGCTTTCGGTTCATGTTTAATGGACCCGGGTCATGTTCAAAGGCCCATGAGCTCTGAGTAGGTGAGCAAGTAGCTTAGTCAAGAAGTGTTTAGGTTTTTTAGTACTTTTGTCATAGTTCGAACAGTCCCATTGGCTAAGTATTCGAAGTGCTCTGTCCGGTCCGGAGGGCTTGGACCGATCTGTCCCTGTCCGAGGAGCAGGTAGAATTCGGACTCATCAAGAGCCCCTTTTTTAGGTGTTTGTTAAAATACTTTTGTCAAAAACCTGAAAAACAGTCTGACATCCGGGGTAGTTTTAATCCGGACAGGCTGTTAATTTGGGCTATGGGTTTATCCGGACTGATAAAGCTTCACGAATCCAAAACGGTTTTCGCCAGAGTTCGTGGGACACGTGTCGCTCTCTGATTAGTTGCTTCAGCCGTTTTTTCACCTTGAATTTCGAACCCACCTTCTTCAAAAAGCAACCTCTTAATTAAAGGTGGTGACATCAGCGCCGTCTTTAATCATTACCAATCTTTTCGAATTCTCCTAGGAATCAACTTCCTTTTTCAGATTTACTATAAATTCAAACTCACTTTCTACTGTTTTATCATCTCTTTCACATTTACTCTGCAAAATTTCTCAAAGCTCTCTCTCTCTAAAGCAAAAACTTGCTCAATAGTTTATGTTTACAGCGAGGAACGCTCTGATCAAAGGCGGGTGGCTCAACCTTTCTGAATTAGAGAAGGCTCAAAAAGTCGAGAGGGAAAGACGAATTGCGGCAGGGTTACCCACTTCGCCTGTTGATAGACCAATCACCTCTGCCACAGAATCAGATCAAGGCTCTTCTTCTTCTAAAGGCATCAAGCCGAGAAAGTTATTCCAAACTAACCTCTCCCCCATTATCTCTGGTTTCTCAGTTCAGGAATCGGAACCTGCTGTCGAGCCAGGAGTAACAGTTACTAGCCTAAAAAAACCCTCACCCTTTATAGCAATGGGGTCAGATACAGAGCACTCCCCTCAGAAGCTAGTCGATAGGAGGAAAGGCCGGTTAGTTAAAGGCCAAGGGTCTAAAAGCACTCCTTCAAAGTCGGGTGCTAAAGATAGCAGCACTAGGTCAGAAGTGCCCATTAGAGCCCCCAAGGACAGACTGTCCGGTCCGGAGGGCACCAATCCAAGTCTTCAAAGAGAAGCATCTGTTCCAGAAACTCTACCGGAGACCAGAAGCCAAAAGAACACTGAGGCCCAGCAGTCCGGAGACAAGGCTCAGTCAAATTTGAACCCTCCCCCCACTACTGCTGCTGAAAACCCTTCAACAATCATGGAGGAAGTAATGGAGGACTCTGCTGAAGAGGCTCCATTTGAGTCTGAGCCCTTGGCCAGACCAGTAGTGCTATAGTTTCCAAGAAGGAAAAAGGCAAAGAGAAACTGTGTTTGAGGCATCCGGATCTGCCGGAGAGCCTCGAAGGAAAAGTGAGGCCTTGTTTTCCCAAGGTCAGCGTTAATTACCTCCTCTCTTTGCAAAACATCAACTACGCATTTATCCACACAGCTGAGCTGGACAGGATGCGTACGAAGTGGGGAATACCGGAGAATGTGAAGATCAGGATTCCCATACATCCAGAGACTCCCATGGACTGCAAGTTAAGCGAAATCGTCATTTTCACGGAGCTATTCAACTGGGGGCTCAGATTCCCATTAGACCCAGAGATTGTCAGATACTTTCATCTGATAAAACTCTGTCCGAGCCAGCTGAGCCCCAACACCTGGTACACCCTCATGTCCTGTATCATGGCTTCAAGGCTCTCCGGGATCCCTCTCCCAATGGAGGAGTTTGCTGCTGTGGCCAGTCTTTGTAGAAACCACCACATCCCCTTTTACCATTTCAACATGGGGGATGCTTTCAAGGCTGTGGATGATTTGTTGGAGGCGGAGAGGAATTGGAGGACCCAGTTCCTGCTTGTTAGTGGTGCTTGGGAGAACGGAAAGAAGATCAAATCCGGAGTGAACCCAAGCCTCCTCAGAAGTAGGTGGAGGAGTGACCGTAAGTCTCCTGCCTTATATTTTTGTCTCTTTACTTTTTTTAGAGTTAGTTTATACTAATTGATCTTACTTTTGTCTCAGCAGAACTGCCCAAGGAATTTAGTGATTACCTGAAAGCCGGGCAGACTACTTGCACCAAGATTAATGCTTGGACTGCTGAGAGGTGGGGGAACCGATTCCATGCTGCTTTTACCAGTGGCAACTTGGCAAGTCTCACTTGTGGAACACCACAGGTCGGAGAGACTTGACTTGGGAGGAGCTCACCACTCAACCTCCTCCGGATGTTGTGCTTAAGAGGACCCATGAACTAGATGGGACACTCTTCCTACCAGGCCGGGCCAAAGCCCCGAGCAAGATGAAAGGCAAGAAGAAGGGCAACAAGAAGGTGGGTGGCGCTAATCCTGCTGATGCAGAGAAGGACGCTCCAATAGACCCGGAGGGGCCAGTCCAGAGCCAAATCGATGCTTCTCTCTAGGAAGTGGTGGAGCAAGAGACTGAAAAGAAAGAAGTGAACCTCCCAAAACCTCCAAGGGCTTACAAGAGAAATCGTAAACAGGGAAGCGAAAGCACAGACCGGGAGCCCAAGAAGAAGAAGACTTCTAAAGGAGACGAGCTTTCTCTCCGGGCTCCGGAGCCTTCTTTCCAAGCTGATCCTACCGACCCAACGCATGCCGAGGAGATACCGGGTGACTTTCATACCGATGAGGTTGAGGGGGGAGATATCAATATTGATAGAGTAGACATCACCGGTCTTGGTGAGCTTGGTGAATACTTCATCAATCTTCCCAGAGATGACTTTGTCGGGCCTTACCTTCCTCTGAGCACCTCAAACACGGTCACTTTTAATGGTAAGACCTTTATCATTTCTAGTGAAAGGGATGCCATAGCCCACTCATTGTTAAGCAACGTTCAGCCTGTACTAGTGTTGGAAAAACAAGTCCGAAATCAGGCCGACATCATCAAAGACCTTAAGTCTGACAAAGAGAGGCTGTCCGATGACCTTCGCACTGCCACTTCCAATGCTGTTATGTTAAAGGAAGAAACTGAGGAGTTGAAGAGAAACCAAGAGGCAAGCACAACAAAAGTCGCCACTTTAGAGGACACCATCAGAGAGCTCCAGGAGAAGCTGTCCGGTCTGGAGAAAGACCTTGCCACCTCAAAGGGAGAATCCAAGGCCAAAGACCAAATCATCACCAAGGCTGCCGAGGAGAAAGCTACTTTGTTAAAGGAGCAGGAGGCCAATATCCAAACCAAGATCGATGCTTATGCCAACCAGGTGATCGACTTCCAGGAGGATATGTATGCCAAGGTAAGGTATGCCATGGTTCTACTCTTCCATGAGAAATTCCCGAAGAGGAACATAGGGGATTTGTGGCTTTATGTAGACGATGATGACCTTCCACATCATACAATGGCCGAAGGCGACCAGTATGGAGCCTCCAGTGCATCCTCATCCGATGACGAAGAGAAAACCGGAGAGAACCCAGACGAAGAGGAAGATGATCCCAAGGGAAAGAAGAAGGTAGATGAAGGTGAGCCATCTTCAAAGGCTCAACCTTAACTTATGATTTATTTTTTTATCCAGACTAAAGTCCTTGGAAGGCCAAGGCATTCTTTTTTGCAATTGTGTTCGGCATCTGACCGGATAGGTTTTTTGTTCTGTTTTGACAATTCCAAAGTCCTTGGAAGGCCAAGGCACTTTAAGTTCTTTTAACGAATATCTTAGTTTTGTGCAATCCTCATCTTCTTTCATATTCTGTTCCAACTTTGATGGCTAGAGTTTAAACAGCCTTTAGTTATTTCATAGTGAGAGTGTTTAAATTCTCCGGCTAGAGTTTAAATAGCCCTTACTTATTTTAGTCCGGATAGTATGACAAAGGACAAAACTTAAAATACTTTAGAAAATTTTTAAGAAGGCATCAAGTTTCATTAAAAGCCCAGACACCTCGTTAAAACCTCCCCGTGCCACCAGGGAGGAAAGAGTATGCCCCGAAATATTTACATGGATGTTTAAACAAGTAAATATTTACACAAATGCTATTCCAAGTACATCCGGAGATGCTCGATATTCCAAGGATGAGTCAAAAATCTTCCATCGTTGTCTTCTAGCGAATATGTTCCTGGTTTAAGCCTTTCAACAACCATGTAAGGTCCTTCCCAAGTCGGAGCCAATTTGCCGAACAACTTTTCTTTAGTGTGTAAGAAGACTTTCCTTAATACCTTGTCCCCCGGTTGGAAATCTCTTGTTTTAACTTTGGAAGCAAACCTGCTTCTCATCAAACCCTGATAGTGTGCAACTCTAAGGTGAGCTTTAACTCGTCTGTCTTCTACCAAATCAAGTTGACCTCTAATTGCCATCTCGTTAGCGTGTTCGGAGAAGTTGTGAACACGAAATGATGGGAGAGTTGCTTCTATGGGAGCTACTGCATCCATCCCATAGACCAAAGCAAAGGGTGACTCTTGTGTTGCAGCCCCAGGTGTTGTCCAGTAGGCCCACAAGACCTCTTGTAAATAACTGGGCCACTTCCCAGCAGCCCCTTCCAAATTCTTCTTTAAACTCGACAGTATAGTTCTATTAGCCACTTCAACTTGCCCATTTGGTTGTGGGTGGAAAGGTGAAGAGAAACAATGTTGTATACCCCTTGAGGCACAGAAGCTCTCCATTTCCCTATTGTCGAACTGTGGCCCATTGTCTGTTGTTATCTTTTGTGGGACACCAAACCTGCAACAGATGTTGGATATAATAAATTTTATAACAGCTTTTGATGTTGTTCCTGCTAGAGGGGCTGCTTCAATCCACTTCGAAAAGTAGTCTAAGGCAACAATTATAGTCTTGCGCCTTCCGGACGCCACAGGGAGAGGCCCTACTAAATCCAACCCCCATCGAGCAAAAGGAATAGGCTCAGAAATTGACTCTAAAGGAATGGCTGGGACATGAATTTCATTGCTATACCTCTGGCATGGGTCACACCTTCTTACCAATTCCTTAGCATCTTTCATGATAGATGGCCAATAGTAACCGGACAGTAAAACTCATCTTGTTAAAGCTCTGAATCCACAATGGGCTGATCCCTCACCATCATGCAATTCGGAGAGGACTACTTGAGACTCTTCATCCCCCAAACAGCGCAGGAGAGGTTTACTGTAAGACTTTTTATATAACGTGTCTCTCAATATGATAAAACCACGAGCCTTGTGTTTCAATGTTCTGGCTAGTGATTTGTCCGGAGGCATAATACCATCGGAGAGATATTGTAGGAGAGGAAACCTCCAGTCTTGAGGTTGTTTCACTTGTACTTTAAAAATTTCTTCTTCTTTACCCAAAATAAGTTGAATGGAGGGGATTTCCAGCACATGGATCCATGGATATGACTCTGTATATGCTATGGTTGCTAACGAGTCTGCTAGCTCATTTTCTGCCCGGGGTATGTGCTCATAAACAACACTTTTAAACTTGAGTGCTTCATTTTTAAGGAGTAAATATTTCACAAGCTGCTCCTTTTTAGCCTGAGATTGGCCTTGGGCATGGTAGATCTGAAGCTGGGAGTCACTTAGTAGCCTGACCCTCTTAGCCCCACAAATGTAGGCTAACTTCAAACCAGCTATAGCTGCTTCGTATTCGGACTCATTGTTGGAAGCCCTGAAAGCAAAACATATAGCTTGGTACATTTTGTCACCATATGGAGAAGTCAAACACACCCATGCACCACACCCCATAGTGCTAGATCCACCATCTGTTCGGATGACCCATACCTTTTTATCTTTCATGTCAGTAGTCTCTTTTGAATCCCTGTCGGAGTGAAATTCAACCAAAAAGTCGGCCACAGCTTGGGCCTTGACTGCTGTTCGAGGAGCAAAGTCTATGTCGAAGTCCCCCAATTCTACTGACCACTTAGTCATCCTGCTTGAAATGTCTGCCTTTTGGAGAACATTCTTCAGGGGAAAAGAAGTCCGGACGATGATGGGATGAGCCTGAAAATAAAGCCTCATCTTCCTGGAAGCTATCACCAGGGCTAATGCTAATTTTTCAAGTTTCAAGTAACGCCTCTCTGCATCTCTCAAACTTTTGCTGATATAGTACACTGGATGGGGATGACCATCGACCTCCCTTACCAATACAGCACTGATGGCACAACTCGAAACTGTAAAATATACGAAGAGTGTCTCCCCATCAACTGGCTTAAACAAAGTTTTAGGGGAGGACAAGTGCTTCTTGATCTCATTGAAAGCCTCATCACATTCTGGGGTCCAATCGAACCCCTTTGCACCCTTCAAGGTTTGAAAGAACGGGGCGCACTTGTCCGAAGACCTTGAGATAAATCTATTTAAAGCAGCTAATCTCCCCGTTAGTCGCTGCACTTCTTTTATATTTCGAGAAGGCTCCATTTGAAATAGAGAATTAAGCTGGTCCGGATCGGGTTGTATTCCATGCTCACTTATAATATAGCCCAGAAACTTCCCGGACTGCACCCCGAACACACACTTTTCTGGGTTTAATTTCAAATTCACTTTTACCAAGTTGGCAAAAGTTTCTTGGAGGTCGGACAAGTGCAATTGCTCATCCACACTCTTCACCATCATGTCATCAATGTACACTTCCATATTTCTTCCAATCTGATCAGCAAAAGCTTTGTTTACTAATCTCTGATAAGTAGCCCCAGCATTTTTCAACCCAAACGGCATTACCTTATAGAAATGAAGACCTTTGTCAGTGACAAATGTGGTATGCTCTTGATCATTTGGATCTACTTGAATCTGATTATATCCGGAGAAAGCATCCATAAAGGACAGCAGCTTGTTCCCAGAGGTGGAATCTACTAACTGATCAATCCGGGGGACCGGATACAAATCTTTTGGGCAAGCTCTATTGAGATCTGTGAAGTCAATGCACATGCGCCACTTACTATTTTTCTTCTTTACTAGAACCGGATTGGCAGTCCACAAAGGATACTGAGACTCCTTGATGTGCCCCATCTTCGTGAGTCTGTCAACCTCTTGCACAATGACATCAGCCTTCTCCTTAGAAAAAGCTCTTCTTTTTTGAACCACTGGTGCTATGTCTCTCCGGACGGATAGGTGATGTGATATCACTTCTGCTGGAACCCCAGTAACATCAGCATTGCACCAAGCAAAAATGTGCTGATGATTCTTCAAAAACTTTAACATTTCATTTTTCAGATCGGGTGGCATTTTGGAGCCTATCTTGACACTTTTACCTTATTCTAAGCAATGTGTCTCTACCTCTTCGACCGGTATCAACACTTCAGGGGCCTCAAATTTCTATTGCCTGTTAATACGGACTGCCCCCAGCATTCGAGGAGCCAGGGCGGTAGCATAACATTCTCTTGCAACCTTTTGACTGCTCCGGACGACTCCAACCTGTCCCTGAACAGCATATTTCAAGCACTAATGGACTGTTGAAGCCACTGCATGCATCCTAGAGAGCCAAGACCTCCCTAGAATGGCATTATAGCAAGTGGGACAATCCACCACGATAAAAAGTATCCTAACCATTTTCTTGAAAGGGCCCTTGCCCAATAGAACTTCTTCTTCGAACTCTCCGACCACATCTGCTGAGCTGCCAGTAAAGCCCACAATTGATCTGTCCGAACTCTGAATTAAAGCTGGATTTTTCATTCTTCTATATGTGGTTAAGAAAAGGATATTGGCTGAGCTTCCAGTATCCACCGGAATTCGTCTTATGTCATTGCCCCCAATAGATGCTCCTATGACAACAACATCCTCATGAGGGCCAGCAATATCTCTTAAATCATCTTCATCAAAAACAATGAAGGGGAATGAATTTTGTGACTGATAGGAAGTCATGCCTCCTTCTAGCTGGGAGGCTAAAGTATGAGCGTGCCTCTTCCTCGAAGAAGCTGTAGGAGCTGTCATAGTATCCCCTCCGAAAATTGTAAGTGACTCAAAAAACTTAATGAGTCCGGAGACCGACCTAGAACATTCCTCAATTGTACCCACTCTGTTTCGAGTTGGATCAGGATCCAAGTACTCAGATTCCACATAAAACCTCTCAATTATAACCAAGGCTCCCTCCGGAGCAGCATCACTTGGACCAACCCGGTGAGTGTTGTCAGGCCTGTTACCTCCTCTTCTTTTGACGTAAGCCCCCAGCTTTCCCCTCTCAATCAAGTTCTGGACTTCTTGTTTCAATGCTATGGAGTCATCAGTGGTATGACCAATATCATTGTGATATTGGCAAAAAGAGTTATTGCGATGCTCTCTAGGAGACTGTAGCGTGGCTGGTCTCCGATAATGCACATCTTCATTTGTTTTATCAAAAATGGTGGCCACATTTTCTTTTAATTCTGTGAACCACTCCGGTTGGACCCATGGCCCTCTCTTGTTTCTGGATTGCTGACTCTGAGCAGGAGTAGCTGGCTGAGACTGAGCTTTTGCCCTACCATGCCCATGTCCGGTCTCTCTTGCTTTGTTCCAAGACTGATTCTGATTGGGATTTAGTGCCACCGGGGTAGACCTCACCTGCCTGTGTACCCTGGTTTTCTTTGTTTCATCAACGTTAATCTGTTTTCCAACCTGATTCAGCAACCCTCCCCATGTCATGGCTTTCTTTCTGGTCACTGAATCAGCTAAATTGCCAGGGTTCAAGCCCTGCCTTAAGGATGTTATTGCCACTTGCTCGAAGCAATCAGCCAACCTATTCTTGGTGTTCACAAAACTGCTTATATATTCTTTCAAGGACTCATTTGGTTCCTGGGCACAATGGATTATTGTGTCTCCATTGCCCTTTAGCTCTTTACTCCCTACGAACTGTCTTCGAAAGGCTACCCAAAAAGTATCGAAATCCTTAATACAACCCTGAGGCAGGCTCTTGTACCATTTTAGAGCACTCCCCGTAAATGATTGGGAGAATGCCCTACAAAGTAGTTTATCATCGTCGTAAAAGTTCATCATGAAGTTTTTAAATTGTTCCAAATGGTTGTCCGGATCAGTACTGCCATCGTACTTTTCTATTTTGGTGCTGTCAAACCTCTTCGGGAGGTTGCCGGAAATAATTTTGGAAGATAATGGAGATTGCCTCCAATTTATGCCACGACTGAACACAGTATCCTCATTAGGAGTTGCAAAGATACCTGGCTCATCGTGGAAAGCGAAAGGATCCATCAGCATCCGGTCTACATGCCTCCGGCTGTGAGATGATCCTTTGCCGATATTCTTCTTCATCCTTCCATGCCTATCCCTTTTTCTTGAATATTTTTTTATCTGCTTTTGCTTTTTTTTAGTTCGACCCTCATCGCTGCTAGAGGATAAGGATTCTTCAACTCCCTCATCATCCGAGGAGCTATCAGAAGATTCTGAACTTGAGTCAGAACTCTCTACTGGCTTAGTCCGGTGAGATTTTTTGGTGCTGGTATGAGTCTTTTTAGTGCTCACATGAGTCTTTGAAGACTCATGGTCTCTGGGGTTGTCAGTGCGATGAGCAACTGATGCTTTGAACTTTTCTTTCATGCCCATCTTAGCCTTTTCTGCCCTCAGAGCTTCTATTTCACCCTTTAGCCTATCGCGCTCTTCGATAGTGTACTCATCGTTCTCTCCCACCACTTCGAGCAGAGCTGGTGGTACTTCTGGATTGTCCGGATTCATTCGGACAGACTTTCTTTGCTGGTTTTGAATGCTTGATTCAGGAACCCTCTCCTCCCACTGTGGTCGCCAATTTGGTGTGGATAATTATCGCCTGAGGGTAGGCTTGTAATTTGTTTGGTATTTTATAGTAATGTGGGGGTATTTAATATTTAGAGTAGAGAGTAGAGAGAAGATTAAGCTGGCTGGTTGCAGTTAATTCTCATTACCCACACTTAATGCAGGTGGTTGGGTATTTATACCCATAAGTTTGGGCCCTTATGGGCTTTCGGGTCATGTTTAATGGACCCGGGTCATGTTCAAAGACCCATGAGCTCTGAGTAGGTGAGCAAGTATCTTAGTCAAGAAGTGTTTAGGTTTTTTAGTACTTTTGTCATAGTTCGAACAATCCCATTGGCTAAGTGTTCGAAGTGCTCTGTCCGGTCCGAAGGGCTTGGACCGATCTGTCCCTGTCCGGGGAGCAGGCAGAATTCGGACTCATCAGTTATAGCCTCAGAGTTCATTCCCACTTTTTCCTTTGGTCAGAGTCAGTTTATATTCTCCACGGAACGTATGTCAGAATCCCTATCATGTTAATATAAAACCAACATCAAATATAAACCGACCTTTATTTTTTTTAGGATTTTATCATTCGCGCTTTACCATTTTTTTTTAAATGAAACTTTGATTTAAGGAACAAATTTTTCGATTGGCGCTCAAAACTTTGCGCCCAAAAATGGCGCCCTAAATATTCAAAGCAACGATTCAAACTAATTTGACTAATTTGACAAGAAATTATCAGCTCATCCATCTAACTCCCTTCCCTCAGCCATCAATCAAGATAGAATTCAGAATTTATTCAGCTTCTCCTCATTTTCGACTAACCTTCACCGGCAAGATAGGACACCAGAAGTTGCAATGACTTCAACTCAACTTTATAACTTCAACCCAGCTAAGTTATAGAGCTCCCAAGAATTGCAACTCCCATGAAGAGCCTTCCAAATCCTCATTATCGCTAATGGTGGATGTTGCTTACCAAAGGACTTCCTTTAACTCACGAGCTTGCTTAACTCCAAAGGTACGAAAGATATTCTGCATGTAGAGTTCTTATCAACCCCGAAAATTTACTGATTAGTGATATAGCCTACGCCCAAAAGTTCAAGAATAATAATAGTTTTTAGATTGTTAGACACTGATATTACTCTTGCATTTCAGAGACCAGTGAGCAAGCCGGTCAGCTGCCTGATTGTGGTCTCTGAAGATATGTTTTAATGTCATAAAAGGGTGTAACAGGCTTCTAATGCAATCAAGAACAGGTCTAAGATACCAAGGATTATTCTTACTATACTGACCCAAAATATTAACAAGAATAAGAGCATCTGACTCAAGATCAACCATAGACCAATTGTTGGCTTTGCATAAGAGAAAACCATCTAAAAGAGCTCGAGCTTCAGCAAGGAGAGTGCTCAGCTTGCTATAGAGAGAACTGAATCCTATTACAAGATTACAAGCACTGTCTCTAATGACAACAGAGCTACTAGATTCTCTGTTCCCAAGGCAAGCAGCATCTGAATTAAGCTTCAGTCTGCCACTAGGAGGAATGATCCATTTGAGGTATACTGGCCTGTTCTTGGATCATAGATTATGGTTATAACATCCCAACATATTAGCAGCTTGCTTATTACCAGACCAATGAGACTTTTTTCAAATCATTTTTTGAGCAAGAGTATGAATAACATTATTGATATGAGTAATAGAAAACTTGGAGGAGGTGTTTACACCTTTAATTTTAGAAATATTTCTAGCTTTTTAAATGATACTAAGAATGATAGAAGGTAAGATATGTCCGACCTGAGCTTTCTTTGTAGTAGACCAATACCATACTCTAGTGATGTGCATAACATTCATGTGTCTTGAAATATAAATGTTAAAAATATCTACGTAATACAACTATATTGACCAAGCAAAATTACACGAAACAAAGACATGTTTAGGAGACTCAATGTTATTACAGAACTGGCATTTTAGATGTCAAGAAGATAGTTATCTTCTGAATTAATGTATAAATAGGAATATAATTGTGAAGCAGGTTCCAGTGAAGGAAAGAGCACTTAGTAGGAGTTAAGTTGTTCCACGTGATTTTATAGTGAGAATAAGTGTTACACTTAGTTCTAATTTCTTCCCAAGTTTCTTTCATATTATATCTACCATTGTTAGATAGATTCCAAATCATAAGATCATCTTTATCAACCTTGATAGAAAGGTGCTTAATTCTTTCCATAACATCAGGCTGGATAAGATTACAAACACTAGTAAGGTTCCAACAATTATTAGACGAGTAGTTACTGACCTTTTCACCAGTAAACCAAAGGTTGTTATCAGAGTCATTAAGATTCATGATAGGCTGATAATTAGTCCAGTTATCCAACCAAATATCAACCTCTCTTTTGCCCAATATTCAGCTAATATGAGTCTCGTGAGAAGTCCTAATCTTCATCATTCTTTTCCAAATTATAAAGCTTGAGTTTGAAGAGCTAATCTGTAAAGGGTGCAAAGCATTGCAGTATATATTGTTCATAAATTTAGATCAATACGAGTTGTTTTCTCTGTAAGTAGCCCAGAGCTTACAAGAGATAGAGACTTGAATGTCGTCAAGATTTCTAACATTTAAGCCTCCATCTTTGAAGGTTTTATAAATACTTATCCATTTGCACCAGTGAGTTTTGTTGTCAGCATTTTTAGATTTGTAAGGGCACCTGTTGAATATGGTTCGATATTTTGAATGATGCATTTAGGAATAACATTGCTCTGCATCCAGTAAAGGATAATATTCATCAAGACAGAATATATCAAGGTGATTCTTCCAGTGAAAGAGAGGTGAGCAGCATCCCACTCTTTGATTTTGTTGCTGATTTTACAAATCAGATTATTGTAATTGTTGACCTTGTTGCTAGTGCTAATATTAACATCTAAATAGTTAGTAGAAAGATAGCTCATAGAGAAGCCAGAACTGTTAGTAATAACATTGATCCTAGAAGGGCTAAGCCCAACAATCATAACAATCTTAGTTTTTTCTTTATTTATTACCTAACCTGAGATGGTTTGATATCTTTAAAGAAAGTTGCAAAGATAATCAATAGTAGACTCTTTACAATTGGTAAAGAGCAGAATATCATCTGGAAAATCAAGACTATTGATGTGCATGGAGGTTCTGTTTCTGTACTGCATAGACTTATTAAGAGAGAACAAAGAGCTGATTTCTCTTAAAAGCACCTATTCAGCAATGATAAAGAGGCAAGGAGAGCTGATATCTCCTTGACTTAAGCCCTTCTTTGTTTTGAAGAAACCAATCACTTCACCATTAACTAACATAGATACATTAATAGCAGAGATAGTATTTTTAATAAGGCAAACAAATTTATTAGAAAAGCCAAACTTCTTAAGAACTTTAAAAATAAAACACTAAGCCAGCTTGTCAAATGATTTAGATATGTCAAGCCGGATCAAGATGTTTTTATCCCTAACCTTCCTGTTAAGATCATAGAGAATCTCTTTCGTAATGAGAATGTTTTCATGAATACACGTACCAGGTACAAAGCCACCTTGATTAGGAGAGATAATTTTAGGCAGAATTAAAGAGATTTTGTTAGATATTATTTTAGACATGATTCAATTAAGGAGAGAGTATAGACTTATCGGTCTATAATCTTTCCATTTCAAAGGATTAGTGTGCTTATACACAGTTACTTACCTTTTAAGTATCTTGAGAATATAATTCATCCACGGAATACGTTATGTTACTTTGATGAATTGGTAACTAAAATTAGGAATGAAATCATAGAGTAGGATAACAAATCATTATCATTCGGTAACAGATTGATTATGATATTGTCAAACATGTACTCAAATCGAAGATTTCGAAGAGCCCGTCAGATTTAAAAAATGTGACATTATCATAAAGTTTGATGCCAGATTCGACCTGTAAAGCCTTCGAAAACAAGTTTTAATATTTTAGCCTTTATTTTATTTATTTTATTTTATTTTAAAACATTTAAGTAATTTCCCTTATTTGAAATTAGGGTTTTGGATAGTGCTATAAAACATCATATACCCTATTTTGCCGTCAGACTTTGATGAATAAAAATTGAGATTTTTCTCTGAGTCTTTTTTCACTCTAATCTAGGGTTAGAGATTATCTATTCTTTGTTTTTCTCTTCTTCTCTTTGTGTTGTCGCCGTTGTTTGTTCAACCTCATATCTTGGCGCTACCATATTGGTATCAGAGCGATAGAGCTCCTACAGTGTGGGTAACGAAGGTATGCATCCAAAGAGATCATTGTGGGGGAAGTCCACTCTTCCGATCGCAGAATCGGTCGACCATGATGAATTCGGTCAGTTTCGATCGCAGGTTGGTGAACAGATGAATTCGTTGCGATATCAAATGAAGAAAGATATAGAAGATATAGAGAAGATAGCCGTCACCAGATTCCAAACTCCAATCAGAAATTCAAAGGCGAAAATCTTTTTCACATAATCCAACCACAACCATAGCTAAAATTCTGAAAAACCAAAGGGGAAGGAAATCCAGCAAGTAGCTGCTGGTGACATGGAGGAGTCGCCGATACTCGACCATCCACTCTTTGATGAGTATGAGGCTGACTACCAGGGTGAAATTTTTGATGAAACTTAGTGGGAATTGGAAGATCCAATTTATGATGTCTACGATGATGAGATTGAAGAGAAGAGCGTTGATGTTAAAGAATGGGATAATGAAGATCTAATTAATGTTAAGGAGAAACTTGTAGATCAAGAAATTGTCTCAGACTTCAGTACACTATACTACATCCCTCCAAAGATTTTGTTGAAGAAGGACTGCAAAGCAGTAGCTTTTATCGTGGAGATGCACCTTCCAGGTATTTTCGGTTATCCTACAATCGAACCCTTGTTTCGGTTCTCTGTGGATGAAGATGATATTTTTGTATTTCATATTATGAAGAGATTGTTAGAAGAAAACATTGGTGTTTTAATGGATAAAAGGTTAGGTTTTGTAATAGAACCTGGAGGAGTTTTGGGTGATAGTTTGGGAAATAAAAGAAACAATAAAAAGTTAAAGGTAGAAGATTGCAATGTTTTGAAGTTGTTGGCAGAAATATACTCTCAAGAACTTGAGCAGTCATCTACTATTCAATAAAGAGGAATTGTTCCTTTCTGCAAAGTTTTTGATGTGATGCAACAAAAACAGTTTGGAAGTGGAAAGATAACAACTATTTACACGAGCAGGGGTGTTGTTGTGTTTAGTAAATGGGTTGAAAAAGCAGACATAGAATAAGTGATTGGAGTATATCTTGTTACTGCTGACCACAGTAATGCCGGTTGCATGGTAAAGAGGGACAAAGCTGAGAAACCACTTCTTGATAAGAGCTGCAACATTCAGATTCTCACCTCTCACATCCTTATGCTGATACCGGTTGAAATTAGCGATGAACACACCAATATATTTGCAGTTCTGTCAATGTTTCAGCGTTCCGAATTCGAGGTCGAATTCTTCCCAACCGGGGAAGGATGATGTAGCGAAGACTGCGAACAGACTGGTTTCTCGCCCAGGTATCGGAATTGGGTCAAACAGGTACTCAAATCGAAGATTTCGACGAGCCCGTCAGGTTTTAAAAATGTGACATTGTCATTAAGTTTGATGCCCGGATTCGACTTGAAAACCCTTCGAAAACCAGTTTTAATATTTTAGCGTTTATTTTATTTTAAATCATTTATGTAATTTCCTTTATTTGAAATTAGGGTTTTGGGTAGTGTTATATAAGGCTACTGAGTATCAGTTAAAGGGCTACTGAGTACAAGGCGGTAGGCGTAATGACAATTCTCTTCAGTTCTCAACTCAAACCACTGTCTATGGTAATTTTGATTCTAATATGAGTTCCCTTGGGCTTCAAAGTACATCCAACCCAGAGAACAACCATTTACTAGAATCTCCTCAAAAACCGTTATCACAAACTCAATCACCACATCGAAATAGTGCTCCAGCTCCCTCTGGTTCCACAATTGTATCTCCTCGACAGAATCACAAAGTAACTCAAATTTTATATACTCATAGAAAAACATAAAAAACTTCATCACCCATCAATCCTGATCCACCTGGAAACTTATGAAAAGAGACTATTCAGATTCAGTCAAAAGTTCACCTCTCCCAAAGTCTACCTGCTAAAGGAAAGTGTTTATAGTTATGGGAGATCTTAAGGCTGACAGTAATTCACAAAATTCTATCCAAAATACTGCAAATAACCTTATACCACCATATCCTCCCCTGAGGGAGATTGTTGAAACTATCACTGAGTCACAACAAAATCCCTTGAATACTCAAGAAGAAAACACAATCTTTACTTTAAATCCTCCTCAACTAATAGACGAATCTTCTGAGGCGACTCATTCAAATATTGGGGCTAAGGAAAGTGGTGATGCATCTGATGTTGAAGATGATACTTCGAAACAAGGAGTGCCCGAGAGAAAAGAAAGGAAAAAGAAAGCTTCAGTCAATATTCCCAAAGATATTACTGTCTCAGTGAGTGTGAACTTGAAACCACTCCTCCCCGAATACATCATGGCGCTAAAAAACGTGCCATACATTTATTATAATGAGGCTCAAGTTGGTCGTATGAAAAAGAAATGGGGAATTTCAGATAACATTACACTTCGACTACCGCAAAAAGGGGAGACTCCACTTGGTTGTAGAGTAGATAAATTGGTAGTCTATCCTGAGATCATCAATTGGGTTCTTCAGTTCGTATTAGATCCGGTGATAGTGGATTACTTCGAAATCCTGGACCTCCTCCCTACAGAAGCAACACTAAATATGTGGTTCACACTTCTGTCGATGATTATGACTTCTAGACTAAGCCAAATCCCTCTCTCCATCAAAGAATTTATTTCTCTAACTGGACTTTCAAAGGGACCGGTATTTCCCTTTTAATATCTAACACTTGTAGGTCATTTTAAAATAATCGATGACCTACTCGAAGCTGACAAATTCTGGAAGAAAATATATTTCTTTATATCTGGAGCTTGGGAGAATGAGAAGGAAATATTTGAGGAGAACCCTTCAAAACTCAACTTCGTTTAGAGGAGAAACAGTAAGTTTTTTTATCTCGTTATTTTTTCTTTTACTTTGTATAAATTAATTTTAATTTTCTACTTGTACTCCCACTCTACTCAGAAATTTCGAAGAGGTAGAATGGTCGCAAAAAGAATGCGAAATATATTTTTGTCAAGTTGGCCACTTGGACAGCAAATAAATGGGCTAGTGGGTTCCTTTAGGTTTTTTGCCCATAAATTTCATCAACATTCATTTATGGAGGACCATTTTGGGTGCTGACTTCCCCGAAAATTTGATGTAGCCACCAAACCTAAATTTGGTTGCGAAGAGATTGGTGGCACCTGATGGTAGGGTGACTCTTCTTGTAAGAAATAGATATGAAAGCCATATGCCCACAAAAAAGAAAAAAAACAGCTAGTACATCTGGTGCTAGCACTTCAGAGAATCTGAGGCCACAAAAGAAGAAAAAAAAGAAGGCAAATGAAACTAGCCTTCCTCCAATTGAAAAAATAGTCGAGGTTGAACCTTCTCCAAAAAACAAACTGTTGCCTTGAAAAAGAAGAATAACACCTCTAAAACACCACCAAGTAAACAGACAGAAAAATATTTCTGAAGAAGCCCCCCAAAAAGTGCCTCCTCCCGAGGTTGAAGAAACTGTTGTGGAAGATCACCGAGGAGATAACGACTTCGTTCCTATTGATCTCATTAGTGCAGAGGAGATTCAAGACCTCTATCATGATATGGATCCGAGGGTCCAACAGGTCCAAAAACATCTTCAACAAATTGGTCATCAGGTTACTGCTCCTATTCTACCTGAAATTCCAAACTCATAACTTCCCCTGGCAGCTTCATCTTCTGCTCTCATGCCTTACAACACTTAGAGGTTCGTTTCCATTGAAGATCCCTCCAAAGATGCACCGGAACCTTTTTAAAATATTGAAGCAGCAGCGAAAAAATTATGCGTAGAAGTGGACTATGCTCCAAGCCATTTAGCACTTATAGCTAAGGAGATGGTTCGATCTAAGAAAGATTATGATGTAGAGAAAAAATTAAGGGAAATGTTTGGCAAACACCTTGTGGAACAATTTGAAGTTTCCAAGATGACAGGTCGGACTTCAAGGGAGCCATCCACCTCAAATGTCATTTATGCTCTCTGCATAACCAAAAAACAAAAGAGCTCAAAAATTCCCAGCAGACTCAAATAGATGATCTCAAGGCCAAGCATGCCACAAAATTATCCGAGGAGCATAACATATACTCCACTCTTCAAGAATCTTTAAATAAGACAGAAGAAGAAACGAAAAAGCTAATGAATGATATGGTTGCTCTCAAGACAACATTCAAATAAGAAAAAGAAGTTGTTGTGGAAACTACTAAGACTCAGTATGGAGTGGACACACTAGCTGCAATCAAAAATGCCGAGGATTAAAAAACAATTACTTTCCTCCGAAAAATCCACGCAACATTCTCAAATAATTTTTTTTCAAGCTTTTGGGAATCAATACCCATAGATAACTGTCCCAAAGAAGCCTTCGATCCTATCCCCCACTCATTATTGCGAAGATGCAGAGTCATCTGATGTTGTGTGGTGACTTATTTTTGTGTGGTAGTTAAAATATCTTTTGTAAGATCGGATTCTAATCTTCATTGAACAAATACCCTTTCTCTTTTCACATTCGTTTATCTTATGATGACTACTTTTAATTTTATTAACAAGTCATTATCACCTCGAATTCCAACATATGTGTTTAAAGATAGCACCTTGAATAAAAATAGCACCTTGAATACAACTAGTGTGTTTAAAGAATGTTAACACCTTGAATATAATTAGTGCGTTTAAACAAAGTAGTATCTCAAATATATGTAGTGCATTTAGAGAATGTAGCACCTTGAATATATGTAGTGCGTTTGGAGAACGTAGCACCTCGTATATATATATATATATATTGCGCTTAGAGAACGTAGCACCTCGAATCTATATAGTGCGTTTACAGAACGTAGCACCTCGAATATGGTTGTTTCTTTGAATTGTGTTTATAATAAACATCTAACACTTCGAATCAGTTACTCTTGGTCAACAACTTCAAAGATGATCAATCTTTTACTAGTTATAAAAATAATTTAAATACTTATGCTTAAAACAACCATTGGCCAAAAAATAATTTTATTAATATCTTTGAATATCTACATGACACCTCATTAAAACCGCCCTGGGCCAATAGGGTAGGAAAGAGTATGCCAATTACTTAAAAAAATCAAAACAAAAAAGCATTCCCAATATCATTTCAAATGTTTTATATTCCAAGGATGTTGAAGTATCCTCCATTGCTCATCACAAAGGCGGTACGTACCCGGTTTTACTCTCTCAATTACCATATAAGGACCTTCCCAATTGAGGACCATCTTCACAAGTCATTTGTACTCTTTGTATGGAGGAATACTTTCCTCAAGGCTTTGTCACCTACTTTGAAATCCCTCCTTCTCACTTTTGAATTATAACGAATCTTCATCAAAGTTTGACAATGAGCCATATTCAAATATGCTCTAATTATTTTCTCTTCGATCATGTCCAAATCTGTTCTTTTTTCCTCTTCACTTAGGTCCTCGAACTAGTGAAGTACCTTAAAAGAAGGTAACGTAGATTCTGCATGGCTAACAACATCTATACCATACACCAAACCAAAAGAAGTTTCTTTAGCAGCCTCTATTGTATTCGTACGATAAGCCCGTAACACTTCTTGCAAATAGTTAGGCCATTTACCTGCAGCCCCTGTTAAGGTTTTCTTCAAACTTTCCAAATTAGACCTATTAGTCACCTCCACTTGACCATTTTCTTAGGGATCAAAAGGTGTAGAAAAACATTGTGCTATTCCCCTCCAAGCACAAAAAGAAGTCATTTTTTCTTGTTAAGTTAAAAACCATTATCTACGGTGATTTTTCAAGGAATCCTAAAGCAACAACAAATATTATTCACAATAAACTGATTAACATCCTTGGATTTTGTACCAGACAATGGTTCAGCCTCAACCCACTTCGAATAGTAATCCACTGCCACAATGATCATCTGACGTCCTCCAAAAGCCATAGGCAATGGTCCTACCAAGTCTATTCTCCGTCTTTCAAAGGGAATGGCTTTAGAATTAGATATATAAGTGGAATTATTGGTTTATGAATAGAGTTGGCAAAGCGCTGAAAAGTATCACAACCTCGAACAAAAACTTTAGCATCATTTATATTGTAGGTCAATAATAACCTGCCAGCAAAACCCGACTCGTCAAAGACTTAGATCCACGGTGTGCTCAACCCTCACCATCATGCAACTCAGATAAAATCTCTTGAGATTCTTTCTTACCCAAACAACGCACAATGGTCTAGTCGTATATTTTTTGTATACCACCCCATCCAATACAACATAACCATAGGCCTTATACTGTATATCTTGAGGTAAGGATCCTCTTAGTAAAAAATTAAAGATATCAGTTCTCCAATCACTTCGAATTACGTCTGGAATAACAAATACTTCCGCAGCATATTTACATTACTCTGATCGTATTAAAATCGAGGGACTTTCATGTAACGTTATCCATCGATATTCCTATGTATAAGCAACTATAGATAAAGAATCAGAAACTGTATTATGTCCTCGATTAATATGTATTATAATCACTTTGTCAAACAAAAGAATAAAATTTTGAAGCTCGCGCATATACAAAAATAAAGGATCTTTTTAACCTTGGATACAATTGTCATATGATTTGCCACTAGCTGCGAATCAGTTTTCAAACAAACTGTTGTTGCTCCACAAATATTTGCAAGACTTAACCCAACTAACACAACCTCATATTCAGCTTAATTACCAAATCTAATAGCTTGAAACATTGCCTCCCCAGAAGGAACAACCAACTGAACTCCTGCACTAGATCCCAATATACTAGAACCACCATCAATTCAAACCACCCACAACGAATTTTCTGGTAAGACCTCTTCATCTACCTCCTTATTTGATCTGCTCGAATGAAATTCAACCAGAAAATCAACTAACGCTTGAGCTTTAATAGTCGTTCGAGGAGCAAAAGTTATGTTCAAAATCTCCCAATTCTACTCATCGTTTGGTCATTCTACCAAAAATATCTAGGCGTTGTAACACATTCTTTAGTAGGAAAGACGTTCAAACCATGATAGTATGAGCTTGAATATAAGGATATATTTTCATAGCAGCAACCACTAAAGCCAAAGCTAATTTTTCAAGTCTTAATTTTTTTTTTCTCTGATGCCATCAAACTTTTACTAAGATAATAAATTGGTTTTGAAACTCCCTTCTCTTCACATATCAAAACAAGGCTCACAACAAAGTCAGATTCTACTATATAAAAACAGTTGATCCCCAGTTCGAGGCTTAAACAGGATCTCTAATGATAATAAAAGTTCCTTAATTTTTGAAAATGATGTTTCAAAATCTGATGTCCATATAAACTCTTTTGGTCTTTGCAACACTTGGAAAAAAGGAAAACGTTTGTCAAATATCTTTGAAATAAATAATCAAGAGCTGCTAACCTTCGTGTAAAGATCTGCACCTCTTTTATAGTTCGAGGTGATATCATTGAGACTATGGCCTTTAACTGCTCTAGATCAGCTTCTGTCGCTTTTTTAGTAATAATATACCCTAAGAATTTCCCTGATCGAACTTTAAAGTTACATTTCGCAGGATTTAGCTTCAATCGAATAGCGTTTAAATTTAGAATAGTCTCCTCTAAATCTTTCAAGTGTTCCCCATCACTTAAGCTTTTAACCAACATATGATCAATGTATACATATTTCGCCCAATTTGAGAAGCCAACGCCTTATTCACCAACCTTTGATATGTTGCTCCAGCATTTTCAACCCAAAAGTCATGACCATATAACAATGTATTCCTCGATCAATGATGAATATAGTGTTTCCTTATCTTTTAGAGCCATCTGAATCTGGTTGTACCCTGTAAAAGCATCCATAAAAGATAGAAATTTATTTTTTCAAGTAGAATGAACCAGATGATCTATTCGAGGAACATGAAATGGATCTTTAGGGCAAGCTCGATTCAAATCTGTGAAGTCAACATAAATTCTATATTTCTCATTCTTATTTTTAACCATCACTGGTTTACCGTCCATAAAGGATATTATGTTTCCCGAATATTTTTTACCCTAGACAAACGATCTACTTCTATCACAATAGCTTCTGATTTTTCGACAGAAAAAGCACGTCTATTATGAATAACATGCTTGATGCTCGGATTTATAGCTATGCTGTGACATGTCACTTCAGGCGGAACCTCCACTACATATCCAATAAAAATTGTAATAATTGATAACGTGAAGTTGGTGATTGTAATGTTCTTATTCGAAGAGTCTTCCCATTAGAAAAAGTATACTACTTTACATTTTCACTCAATGTTAAAGAACTCGGGGTTTCCCTCGGATCATCAATTCTCTCTTCTTTTGAGGTCAACCCCCTGGTCGATATTCATTCATTCGATCCTCACCATGGCGACCTCGAATACGACGAGCGGTTTCATAACATTCTCTAGCTACCGTTTGGTCACTTTGGACCACCCAATACGATCTCCAATGATATACTTTAAGCATTTGTGAACATTAGAAACAACAACATACATTCTCGAAAGCCAAGATCACCCAAAAATAGCATTATAACTAGTTGGACATTCAACCACCATGAATAAAACTTGAACCTTCTTCTTAAAAGTTCATTTTCCCAAACATACTTCACCCTTGAATTCTTCAATCACTTGAGTTGTCACACCTGTAAACCCAATTATAGTACAATCTGATTGACAAATTTGAGGTGGATTACGCGTCCTATCATACATTAACTTAAACAATACATTTGTAGAACTTCCCGTGTCTATCAAAACATGCCGAATCTCTATCTCTGCTATTTCTACTTCAATAACCACTGCATCTTCATGTGGTCCTGTAATACCCCTCAAGTCATCCTAATAAATAAAAATAAAATAAGTATCATTATTTCCATACATGTGTGTAGAAATTCTTCCCTCTATCTGAGTAGCTAAATTTATCGCATGTCTCTTCCTGGAGCTATTAGTATTGCCAGTCATGGAATCTCTGCCAAAAATTTCTAAGGGTTCAAAATACTCACACAAGCTACGAACTCGTCTTTGTTCTACTGGTTCATTCACAGCTAAAAAACTCAACCAATCTGGATAAGCATCCAAATATTCTCAGGCTGGATCAAACTCCTCACACTTAGAATCTAGGATTATTAATGTATCATCTTGCCTCGAACTTGAGTTAGTAGTTTGTTGTGTTGTTGTGCTCATAGTTTTTGATCCACTACTTTTCCCTTTAACATAAGTAGCTAATTTTCTATTTTCTATTAAAACTTGTATCTCCTTATTTAATGTTATGCAATCTACAGTGCCATGTCCAATATCGTTGTGATACTTGCAACACCTATTATTGCACTCTTCTCTTAGTCTGTTGATTGGAGCAGGGTTTTTAAAACTCATAAGGCCTTTAGTTTTTTCAAATATAGTAGCTACATTTTTAGTTAAGTCTGCATAGTATTCTTGCCTTATCCACTGATTCGGTCTTGGGCTGTAATGTTGATTATTTAGTGCTCCTTCAAAAGAATCCCCTCTTGTTCGAGGAGGTAAATTGTGATAGATATTTGGACAAGGTGGTTGATAATTCGATGAGTTTCCTGGATTATTTAACACATGCCCTCCACCTCGAACTCTGGTTGACTCTTCCACTTAAATTTGATCTTCGACTTGAGCCATAAGAGCTCCAAAAGTTAATGCTCTCATTTTTATTGTTTTATTTGCTAAATCTCATGGTAATAAACCTTGTTTGAAAGCTGCCACAACAACTAACTCTTCACAATCATCTAGCTCTTTTTTTGCTAAAACAAACTGCTTCGTATAATTTTTCAAATTTTCACCCACAACCTGCTTACACTATATTATAGTGTCATATTAGCTCGCATTTCTTTGCTACCCACAAACTATCGTGAAAAGCTATATAGTAATTCCTAAAATTAGCAATAGATCCCCTCAGAATCCTATTGTACCACTTCAATGCGATACCCTTAAAAGTCTGAGAATGCTCTACATACCAGCCTATCATCATCTTTGAAGTTCATCATATAATTCTTAAATTGTTTGATGTGATCGTCAGGGTCTTGAGTCTCATCAAACTTTTCTACCTTATAAATATCAAAACACTTCAGAAGAGGAATAAACCTAATCTCAGCAGTTCAAGGAGAATTCCTCCAATCTATGACCCGATTATACCATTTTCGGAAAGCAACCCATTTTTCTCACATACCTAAATCATAAAAGAATTAAATTTTTAATTAAAACACTACATCATAAAGCCGATTACAACTATAACTGATGAGTCCGGATATTTTCACCACTCACTGTAGAAACCAGACAGGGGTAATTCGGACAAAAACCACCCACTGAACCATCCAAACTGGACTAAAGTATTAAAAGCTAATCATTTTTTGACTAAGCTAATTCCTAATCTCCTTAATAAACTAATGGGTTTTTAAACTCGACCCGGTTTCATAAGTATGACCCAAAAGCCCATGTGGCCCATAATTAAGGGTATAAATACCCAACCGTTTTCATTAATGAAGGTAATGAACATTTAATACAACCAGACAGCTAAAATCTCTCACTACAAACCATTTAAACATTAAATACCTTTGAAACACCACAAAACACATGACCAAATTACCCTCAGTAAAAAATAATCCACACCAAATTGGCGACCACAGTGGGAGTTGTAACACGTGGGGTGGTTTACTGAATCAGGTCAGAAAATAGATTAATGTGGATGAAATAAAGAAAATCAGGGTGCACTGGCAAGTGAGGTCTGCCACAGCTGCACCAAATCAAAACCAGAATTAGTCCGGGTACAAGGCCAAGGAAGTTGGACAAGATCATAATAGGGCCAAGGCTCAATCCCACCCAGCTGCTCCAGCTCAGAGCCATCAATCTAAGAATAAGCGAGGACCTTGGATTCAACCGGAGTGGTTTGCTGAGTTGAAAGAAAATGTAGCCACCATTTATGACAAAACAAAAGACGAAGTACATTTCAGAAAACCGACTGCATTACAACCTCCCAGGGAAAATCGTAATAATTGTTTCTGTTGGTATCATCATGGTACTGGCCATAACACTGAAGATTGTATCGCGTTGAAACAAAAAGTGCAGAATTTAATTGAGAGAGGGAAGTTGGGGGCTTATGTTTAAAGAAGAAGTGGAAATATGCCTGATAATGCTCATCGGACTGGCCCAAACAATACATGGACATCGGCTCTGGATGGGGCTATGGTGATAATTAAAAGGTTTGATGCAGATTCAGAATATTTGGATTCTGATCCAACCCGAAATAAGGTGGGCGTTATCACAGAACACTACAAGACAGTGTCCGGACTCATTAGCTTTTTTGAGTCACTTACAATATTTGGGGGAGACACCATGATTGCACCTACTTCTTCTTCAAGAAAGAGGCATGTTCATACTCTAGCTACCCAACTGGAAGGAGGCATGACTTCCTATCAATTTCAAATTCCTTTTCCCTTCATTGTTTTCGATGAGGATGACTTGAGGGACATAGTTGGAACCCATGAAGATGATGTTGTGATAGGAGCATCCATTGGGGGCAATGACATTAGACAAATTTTGGTAGATACCGGCAGTTCAGCCAATATCCTCTTTTTAACTTCTTATAAACAAATGAAGAATCGAGCAGTGATTCAGCGTTCGAACAGGTCAATAGTGGGTTTCACTGGAAGCTCGGCATCTGTAATCAGGGAGTTTGAAGAGGAGGTTTTGTTGGGCAAAGGCCCTTTTAAGAAGATGGTCAGAATACTTTTTATTGTGGTGGATTGTCCCACGTGTTACAATGCAATTTTGGGGAGATCTTGGCTCTCCAAGATGCATGTTGTGGCTTCAGCAGTCCACCAATATTTAAAATACGTTGTACAAGGACAAGTGGGAGTTGTCCGAAGCAGTCAAAAGGTAGCAAGGGAGTGTTATGCAACAGCACTGGCCCCTCGAACTTTAGGGGCAGTTCGGATCAGTGAGGATTAACAATTTGAGGGGCCCTCTGGGGAGAGAATGAAATTGATGACCCCAGAGAGATCCCTGGTGTTTTAATACCAATTGAAGAAGTTGAAACTCACTCTTTGGCTGAAGGAAGGAGTGTCAAGATCGGGTCCAAGATGACATCGGAATTAAAGAGCAAAGTGTTAGCGTTTTTGAAAGACCATCATCATATTTTTGCTTGGTGCAATGCTGATGTAACCGGAGTACCAACAGATATTATATCACACCAACTATCCATCCAGAGGGATATAACACCTGTTGTACAAAAGAGGAGAGCTTTTTCTAAGGAGAAAGCTGATGTCATAATTCAAGAGGTTGACCAACTTACTAAGATGGGGCACATAAAGGAATCTCAGTACCCTTTATGGACAACCAATCTGGTGTTAGTAAAGAAGAAAAGTAGAAAGTGGTGTATGTGTATTGATTTTACAGAACTCAATAGAGCTTGCCCAAAAAACCTATATCCGGTCCCCCGAATTGATCAGTTGGTGGACTCCACATCTAAGAACAAGCTATTGTCCTTTATGGATTCCTTCTCCGGGTATAATCAGATTCAAGTAGATCTGAAGGATCAAGAACACACTACATTTGTTACTGATAGGGGCCTCTATTGTTACAAGGTGATGCCGTTTGGGTTAAAAAATATTGGGGCTACTTATCAGAGGTTAGTGAACAAGGCTTTTGCTGATCAGATTGGAAGAAACATGGAAGTCTACATCGATGACATGATGGTAAAGATTGTAGAAGAATAGCTACACTTAGCAGATCTTCAAGAAACGTTTACCAACTTGATGAAGGTGAATTTAAAGCTCAATCCAGAAAAGTGTGTCTTCGGAGTAAAGTCCGGTAAATTTTTAGGGTATGTGATAATTGAGAAAGGGATACAGCCTGATCCAGACCAGCTTAATGATTTATTGCAGATGGAGCCTCCCCAGAATATTAAAGAAGTACAGAGATTGATAGGGAGGTTAACTTCTCTAAACCCTTTTATCTCGAGGTCTTCGGATAGGTGTGCCCCATTTTTTCAAACTTTAAAAGGTGCAAAAGAATTTAACTGGTCTCCACAATGCGACCAGGATTTCGATGAAATTAAGAAGCACTTATCCTCCCCTAAAACTTTGTTTAAACCTATTGATGGAGAGACACTCTACATATACTTAGCAGTTTCTGATTGTGCCATAAGTGCAGTGCTAGTAAGGGAGGTGGATAATTATCCTCGTCCGGTGTACTATATCAACAAGAGCTTGATAGATGCAGAAAAAGGTATTTAAAACTTGAAAAATTAGCACTGGCCCTAGTAATTGCTGCTAGGAAAATGAGGCCCTATTTTCAGTCTCATTCTATCGTTATCCGGACGTCTTTTCCCTTGAAAGGTGTTCATAAAAAAGTAGACCTTTCAAGCAGAATGACCAAATAGTCATTGGAGTTGGGAGACTATGATATTGATTTTACCCCTCGAACAACAATCAAGGCTCAGACAGTTGCTGATTTTCTAGTTGAATTTCATTCGGACAGAGACATTAAGCAAGCAACATGTGAAAAAACTAAAAAAGTATGGGTTGTCCGGACTGATGGTTGATCAAGTACCATGGGTTGTGGTTTTGAGATATGTTTAACCTCTCCGTACGGCGCCAAAATGTACCAGGCTATATGTTTTGCTTTCAGGGCTTCCAATAATGAGTCAGAATATGAAGCTGTTATAGCTGGCTTGAAGTTAGCTCTCATTTTGTGGAGCTAAAAGGGTCAGGTTAATGAGCGATTCTCAGCTTCTTATCCATCATGCACAAGGTCAATCCGAGGAAAAAAAGGAGCAACTAGTTAAATACTTATTTGTTCTTAAAAAAGTGGCACTTAATCTCAAAAACATCGCCTACGAGCACATACCCCGAACAGAAAATACGCTAGCAGACTCCTTGGCAACCATAGCCTATTCTGATTCCTACCCATGGATTCATGTGCAAGAGTACCCATCCATTCAACTCAATCAGAATAAAGAAGAAGAAAGTTTAAATATACAAGTAAAACAACCTCAAGATTGGAGATTTCTGCTTTTCCAATACCTCTTAGATACCATCTTGCCTCCGGAACGACAATTAAGTATAAGGCTTGTGGATTTGTCATCCTAAGAGATGTTCTTTACAAAAAGTATTTTAGTAGACCTCTCTTACGATGTTTGGGGATCGAAGAGTCCGAAATATTACTCTCTGAATTACACGATGACGAGGGATCAGCACACTGTGGATTAAGGGCTCTAACCAGAAGAGTCTTGTTAGTTGGATACTACTGGCCCTCCATAATGCAAGATGCCAAGGAATTGGTGAAAAAGTGTGATCCATGCCAAAGATACAGTAATAAAATTCATATCCCAGCTGTCCCTTTAGAGTCAATTTCTGAACCAATACCTTTTGCTCGTTGGGGGCTGGATTTGGTGGGACCTCTACCCATGGCATCCGGAGGGTGCAAAACTGTAATTGTTGTTGTTGATTACTTCTCAAATTGGGTAGAAGCAGCCCCATTGGAAGGAACTACTTTGAAGGCTGTTATAAAATTCATCCTGTCCAATATTTGCTGCAGGTTTGGGGTTATCAAAAGATAACTACAGACAATGGGCCACAATTCGATAACAAGGATGTAGAGAATTTCTTTGCCTCTAGAGTCATTCAACACTGCTTCTCTTCTCCTTTCCACCCACAGGCGAATTGTCAAGTTGAAGTAGCTAATAGAAACATCATGTCCGGTCTTAAAAAGAATCTAGAAGAGCTGCTGGAAAGTGGCCAAGCTATCTACAAGAAGTACTATGGGCCTACGGGACTACTCTTGGGGCTGAAACACAAGAGTCCCTATTTTCCTTGGTATATGGTATGGATGTAATAGCTCCCATAGAGGCCACTCTCCCTTCGTTCCGAGTCCACAATTTTTCCGGACAAGCTAACGAAGTGGCAATCAGAAGCCAACTTGATTTGATAGAAGAAAGAAGAGTTAAGGCTCACCTCAGAGCCACACACTATCAGGTTTTAATGAGAAGTAGGTTTGTTTCCAGAATCAAAAGGAGGGATTTTCAACCAGGGGATAAAGTGGTGAGAAAAGTCTTCTTGCATACTAAGGAACAATAGTTCGGCAAGCTAGTTCCAACTTGGGAAGGACCCTATGTGGTCACTAAAAAGCTTAAGCCTGGGACATACATGCTTCAAGATAAAGATGGAAGGATTTTGAATCACCCCTGGAACATTGAAACCTCCGGTTGTATCTACAATGAAAACTATGTAAATATTTACTTGTTTAAAGTCCATGTAAATATTAGGGGGCATACTATTTCCTACCGTGGTGGCGTGGGGAGGTTTTAATGAGGTGTCTGGATTTTTTAATAAAATTCGATGCCTTCTTGAAAAATTCTGAGTAATTTTATTGATAGCTTCTTTGACTGACAGTTCGGATTGATTCGGTGGAGTGATGACCATTTAAACATTTGTCATCAGAGAATTTAAACACTCTCACTTTAAAATACTTGTAAAATAACTAAAGGCCATTTAAATACAAGCCATCAAAATTGGGGAACTACAAAACAATGTAAGAATTGTGTAAGATAAAATTGCACGGCTGATACCGGAGAATGATATTAAAATATGTAAAATGCCTTGGCCATCCAAGGACTTTGAAGTTTTAAAAGAGAAGTTTTGTCTGGACAAGGGCCGGACACGGTTACAAAATTTCCTTGGCCATCCAAGCACTTTAGTCTAACACAAAATTTAAAGAAAAATAGAAACATAGTTAAAACTTTAAGGCTGAGCTTTCTTAGATGGCCCAGCCTCACTTGGTTTCTTCTTGGGATCCTTGGTTTCCTCGTCTGGACTCTCTCCTGTCCTTTCGTCTTCATCAGTAGTATCATCCCAACCACTGGAATAGCAGTTCTTATCACCATCGGCCATAGTATGGTGAGTAAGGTCTTCGTACTCCACAAATCGCCATAAGTCTCCAAGTGTCCTCTTCGGAAATTTTTTATGAAAGAGCAGGACCATGTCTGATTTGACTTCTCCATACCTCTCCTCTTGAGAATCTATCACCTGGTTGGTGTATGCATCAATCTTCGCCTGAATCGTTTTCTTCTCCTCCTTTATCAAATCATCTTTTTCCTGGTTAACTCTAGACACATCGTTTTCAAGCAAAATTTTGTCGTTGGTTAGGGTCTGGATGACATTGTCTTTGATCTTTGCTTCCTCTTTTGAAGTGGAGAGGTCCTTCTCCAAGCCAGAACACTTAAATTGAAGTTCTATGTTAACCCCCTCCGAAGTGGCTAACTGCAGGGCTAAATCCTCTTTCCCTTACTTCAACTCCTCAATCTCTCTCTTTAGTGCCTCAAGATTATGGTTGGAAGTAAAGAGGTCGTTAGACAAACTCTCTTTATCTGAGTTGGGTGTGTTGATGAGGGCTGATTGATTTCGCACTTGTCTCTCCAAGTTGGGCACCGGTTGAGTATTACTCAACAAAAAGTGAGTCACCATATCCTTCTCTCTTGAAAAATAAAAATATTTACCATTAAAAGTGACAATGTTCGAGGAGCTTGGGGGGGGGGGGGTAAGGGCCATCAAAGTCATCCTTCTCAAGGTCTTCAAAGTAAAGGCCAATCCCTTAAAGGCCACTAATGTCAACACCATCAATGTTAATATCCCCTCTGGGACCCTCTCCGGTGTGAAAGTCACTTGGGATTTGCTCTACCTGAGTTGGGTCTGTTGGGTCAACCGGATGAAGAGACTCCGGAGGCCGGAGAGAAACTTCACCTCCCTTGGAGGTTTTCTTCTTCTTGGCTTCTCCATCACCATATTCTGCTCCCCGTTTTCGGTCTTTTTTGGGAGCCTTGGAGGGTTTTGGAAGTCCAACTGCCTCTTTAGTACTCTCATTTTCCACCACTTGAAGCAGGGCAACATCAATTCCTCCTTGATCCTGCACCTCTTGATTTGTTAGGACTGTTTCCTCAACACCACCTTGGTTGACCTCAGCTACTTTTGGCTTTTTCTTGCCTTTCTTTCCCTTCGTTTTGCTTGGGGCTTTAGCCCTGCCCGGCAAGGCCAGCTTCCCATCCTTTGCATTTGTCCTCTGTAGAATGACACCCGGAGGAGGCGGTGTGGTTAATTCCTCCCAAGATAAGTCTCTCCGGCCGGTTGTGTTCCAGAGATCGGATCTCACCAGGTTGCCACCAGTAAAACCATTGTGGAAGCGATATCCCCATTTTTCAGCAGCCGAAACATTCAGCTTGGCACAAGTAGTCTGCCCCTCCTCCAAGTAGTCAGTGAACTCCTTCGGCAACACTACCAAAGGAAGAAGAAGAATATTTAAGTAAACAAACTTGTTAAGGAAAGAAAAACAAACATGATAAACTATTAACATGTGCTTTTCCATCTGCTGGTAAGCATGCTTGGGTTGACACCATCCTTAATCTTCCTCCCATTCTCCCAAGCACCACTAATGAACAAGAATTGGGTCTTCCAATTCTTCTCCGATTCAAGCAGATCATCCACCACTTTATAATTGTCGCCCATGTTCAAATGGTAAAAGGGGATGATGTGGTTCTTACAAAGGCTGGCCACATCAGCAAATTGTTCCATCGGAAGCGGGATTCTGGAGAGCCCGGAGGAGATAATGCAGGCCATGAGAGTGTACGAAGTGTTGGACTCAGTTGGCTTGGGCACAGGTTTATCAGATGAAAATATTTGACGATCTCTGGGTCCAAGGGAAACCTAAGCCCCCAGTTGAATAACTCCGTGTAGAAAACTATCACAGTGAGCTTGCAATCCATTTGCGTCTCCGGATCGAACGGTATTCTCACTTTAACAGATTCTGGGATCCTCCACTTCGTTCGGATTCGGCCTAGTTCAACAGTGTGAATGAAAGCATAATTGATGTTCTGCATGGCTAGCAGATACTTTACACTCACTTTGTGGAAGCAAGGTGCCACTCTTCCTTCAAGGCACTCCGGCAGGTCCGGATGTTTTGAACACAACTTCTCTTTACCCTTGCTTTTCTTGATAATGGCAGTCTCACCCGTCTGCCCGGAGACATCAGTCTTAAAAGGGGTTTCTTCAACAGTGTCCTCCATCACGTCTTCCATCACCATGGAAGGGTTGTCAGTTGTCTTTGGTAGAGAAGTGCTGGTGGTTGGCTCAATATGCTGTCCGGATAGCTGAGCATCACTTTCCTTTTGTGGTCTGGAGTCCGGCTGGGGCTCAGATCCGGAGGGTTCATTTCGAAGGCTTGTATTGGTGGCCTCCGGACCAGACGATTTGTCCTTAGGAACCTTGATGGGTGCTTTTGACCCTGTAACTTTGTCTTTGGCCCCAGACTTAGAGGGCCCTGATTTTGGAGATTCAGAGTGTGGAGCAACATCCTGGCCTTTTACTAAGCGACCTCTTCGACGAAGCGTTAGCTTTTCCGGGGAAATTTCAGCGTCCAATCCCATGGCTATGAATAGAGAGGGTCTCTTGGTACTTGTAACCGCTTGCTCTCGTTCGTTAATAGGCTGTGACTCCCGAACCGATGAGCCTGAGACGATTGGTGAAAGACTAGGTTGAAATAACCTTCTAGGTTTGAAGCTTCTGGCAGAAGACGAACCTCGATTAGGCTCTGAGCTTGGTGTTTCAGATTTTTCAATAGGAGAAACTGGAAGGCCTGCAGCAATGCGCCTCGTTCGACTCTTTGTGCCTTCTCTAACTCCGAAAGATTAAGCCACCCACCTTTTACAAGTGCATTTCTTGCTGTAAACATAAACTTACACCAAAAAGGGTTTTGAAAAGAGAGATGCAAGCTTTGAATAAAAGGAGTGAAAGATTGATTAGGATGGTAAAACATTGAAAAATAATGTAATTTATACTAAAGAGACAAAAAAATACCTAGAAACCTAGGAGAATATGAAAAGATGGAAGTAATGATTAAAGACGGCGCTAAAGTCACAAGCATTAATTAAAAAGGTTATTTTTTGGAATGAGTGGGAGCGCCGTTCTAAGAGAAAAACGACTGGTGAGGCGAATCAGAAGGGGACACGTGTCCCACGATTCATGGCAAAACCTTTGAGCTTCTGAAGAGTTTTTCAGTCCGGATAAGTCCTTTACTCAATTCGAAATCCGTCCGGAAAATGTCACTAGTGCTCAAAGGAGATTTTTGAAGTCTTGCCATAGGCCTTCGAACAAAACCTAAAAAAGGGGCTAGTGATGAGTCCGGGTATTTTCACCACTCACTGTAGAAACCGGACAGGGCAATTCGGACAAAAACCACCCACTGAACCATCCGAACTGGACTAAAGTATTAAAAGCTAATCACTTTTTGACTAATCTAATTGCTAATCTGCTTAATAAACTAATGGATTTTTAAACTCGACCCGGTTTCATAAGTATGACCCGAAAACCCATGTGGCCCATAATTAAGGGTATAAATACCCAACCACTTTCATTAATGAGGGTAATAAACATTTAATACAACCAGGCAGTTAAAATCTCTCACTAGAGACCAGTTAAACTTTAAATATATTTGAAACACCACAAAACACCTGACCAAATTACCCCCAGTCGAAAATAATCCACACCAATAACTACTCCTGATAATCAATTGACAAGAATACATAATCTATGCATTGATGAATGTCTACGCAAATCAAGTTAAAAGTAAATAAGTACAGGAATATAACATGTTAGAGAGACTAGTACTACTTAAAAACCTCTGCATCTGCAAAGAATTGAAGAAAAATTGATTTTTTTTATGAATTTTAAAAAAAATAAGAAAAAGCAAAACCTTAACTATCGCTTGTATAAAAATTGGAAAAGGAAGAAGAAGAAGAGAGAACAAAAATATAATCGAATTTTTGTGGACTTATACTATGTCTTTTTATTGGTATGGTTTTTTTTTCTAAAACCGAGTATCGCAAATTTTACGATATTTTATTTTGAGAATAATTAAAAAAAATTATATATACATATATATAATATATTAAATTTAAAGGTCAGAAATAAAATTAAAAATTAAAAGACCATTTATGAAAGTTGTACCATTTAACTATAAAAACACGTGATTAAACCAGAAAAAAAATCATGCACCTAAATTAAATTTATTGATTACGAAAAAAATGCCACAGTCGAAAATTATATTCTAGTTTAACCATAACTTACTCATATTTAACTTTTGGTTGAGTTTAAATTGAACTTTACATTTATTTTTTATTTTTTTATTTCAGCTGAGTTTTGAACAAAGCTTTTGGCTCGACTAGATTCCAGCACTTCCTACCACTAGAGCTAGTTGTATATTTCGATTCTCTCTTTAAGATTATTGGTCGGACCTTATTTAATATTATAGGTCATTTGTTTACAAACAAGTAGTATCACTAATGGCTCGGTTCGGGTTTTCAATATAGAAGTAGATTGCTTGTTGATATTATTTTGTATTGAACTAAATAACGGAATGGTGGTCGAGCTGTCATTCAAAATGTTTTTTAAATGTCGATTGTCGTTGAAGACTTGAAGTAGACAAAGTGATATTAAGAATCAGTCTGATAAGAAAACGAATACAAAAAAACATTAAATATTTTAATGAATTAAGTGGAAATTAATTAATTTAATAATGTCCGAGTTAGTGACATAAGACCATTCAACGAGTTAGTGGCATAAGACCATATAAATTAATTGAATAGGTTGGATTCATCCGAATCTTTATTTTATTTTATTTTTAAATTCGCACCCACTATTTAAACCAGGTAAACAAAAAAAAACGTTTATAGAAAAATCGATCTCAAAAGATCACAAATTCGGTTTACTTCACCAACTCGGCTACCTTTTTCAAAATATCCAGCGTTTATTTTATTTTCTCTCGAAAATAATTAAAATAATATGATATGGGTTTATTGTTTTCTTTTTAAACAAAAAGTTGATTTTGAGAAGTTTTTATTTTTTTTGGTTTTGAATAAAACATAAAGTAGAAAGAGAAGTTGATTGTGTTAGAGATATAAAGGCCAAACTGATTAGCTCTTTATTTTATCTATAAATATAAGCATATGTTTTATGTAATTCGTATGCTCTTTAAATAAATAGAAACCATTGGCGGTTACTTCTCTCATTTCTCTCTTTGTTTATTAACATGGTATCATAACATGTTCGATCCTTGGAGTAATATAAATGATTTATTCGTCTTTATTATTATGCTTCAGTTTGATTTGTTTGATGTTATTTCGGATTACTATTGCTTAAAAATTTAGATTTCGTTTAGGGGTTAAGAGTTGTTTGGAGTTGTTTTGTTCAGATCTATTATTACTATGCATCGATATGATTTGTTTGATGTTGCTATTATGCTTCAATTTGATAATTGTTTGTACAATAATGGGGTCACAAAATCATTAGAAGAGATACAGTTTTTGATTTTCGGATCTATTTTGTGCAGCCCCAATCCAACGGTCTGATCAAAAGGAAAACAATGTCTATTTTTGCTGAATTTCGGAGAGTGTGTTCGGGACATCCAATCCTTCAACCTGACCAATTGGCATATGATTCGTTGCTACGGTTCGAGAGAGATCGCTACTGGAGTAGTGCATCAGTTTTGTTTGTAAAACCGTGAATTCAATTGGATTTTGATTTTGATTTTAAATTTGGTTTTGGTTTTGATTTTGATTTTGATTGGAAATTGGAAATTTGATTTAGTTTTAGATTTTGATTTGGTATTTGGATTTAGTTTGATATTTGGACTTGATATTTGGATTTAGTTTGGTATTTGGACTTGGTATTTGGATTTAGTTTGGTATTCGGACTTGGTATTTTGATTTAGTTTTGAATTTGGATTTGATTGATGATTTGATTTTGTTAGACTACTGAGATTCTGAATTTGGACTTCGTTTGATTTTGGATTTGGGGTTTGATTTGATTTTTCCGATTTTGATTTGGTATCCCTTGATTGTTTGATTTTGTTCGATTAGAGATTGTGGATCTTATTGCGAATGTGATAGGAAAATATGATTTTACACATTATACTAGTAACAAACTGAATAAGAACTTTGTTATGTCTACATCTGCAGACCATTCAGGTATGTCTCCGTCTTCCATTTTAGGTATTGATTCATCATTGTGGATTTTGGATTCAGGTGTGTCTCATCATATGTCGAACTTTGTTTCGTTGTCTCATGTTTTACCAATATATATTTTGTCTCCTAGTGCTACACCACTGTCAGTAGAGGGTATTAGCTCTATTTTTACCCCTCACATATCGTTTTCTGATGTTTACTATATTCCCACCCTTTCTTTGAATCTTGTTTCGGTTAGCCAGTTGTGTAAATTTGGTTATTGTATCATGTTTCTAATTCTGTTTGTGCTATGCAAAATCAACGGACTCATAGAGCAATTGAGACTTGTCGTAAAATAGGGGAACTATATGTTTTAGAGAAACTCGGAGTAACATATGTGGATGTATATGGTGTTGATAGTGAAAAAAACATACTTGAGTGATATTGCTGCCTCTGGTGTTGATTTGTCTTCGTATTGTTTGAATCCTTCATCATCTGAGTTTTATCTTTGGCATTCTCGTCTAGGACATGTATCTGCATAGTGTTTAAAATTTCTAGTCGCTACAGGTGCTTTAGATCAGTTAAACACTTGTAATATCTCGTATTGTAGTGGTTGTAACCTTGCAAAAAAATTCGTATTACCGTTCAATGAAAGTGTCACTTCTTTTATTGTTTCGTTCGATATTATTCATTCTGATGTCTGGGGTCCATCTTCTATTTCCATAAAGGGTGGTTCGTCCCACTATGTTTCTTTCATTGATGACTATACTCGATATAATTAGGTTTACTTTATGAAACTAAGATCAAATTTTCTTGGAATTTATAGAGAATTTCGGGCACCTATTAATATTCAACATTCTGTGGTAATAAAATATGTCAGGTGTGACTTAGGGGTGAATATACATCCAATGATTTTACTCAGTTACTTGCATATGATTACAATACATCATTCTTCTTGCACTGACACCCCTCAGCAGAATGATGTTGCAGACAGAATACGTCGTCACCTTATTGAGACTGCTCATTATTCGCTTTTATCTGCTTAGGTTCCTACTGTTTTTTGGAGAGAAGTAATTCATACTCCATTTTATGCAATTAATCAAATTCCCACTGCTCATAATGTAGGGATGTCTCCCTTTCAGAAGTTTATACGGATAATTTGCAGATTATTCTTCCTTACGAGTTTTTGGATATACATGTTTTGTCTTTCGTCCTCATGTAGAGGCAACAAGTTGGGCCCTAAATTCGTAATATGTGTTTTATTGGGTTATGGTGGTAAACAGAAAAATTATCTTTTTTTTCTCCCACTAGTCATAAACTTTATGTCTCTCGACATGTTAAATTTCATGAACCTATCCTGTTTTATCCGATTCTAGCAAATCACATGATATAACAAGTACCAAACTTCAAACTATTAATCATTTTAAAAATAATAGCAACATACCCATTGATATTAATGTGTCAGCTCATGAAACATCGACTATAGCTGATACTACTTCTGCTCCATCAAGACCTCAGTCAGCTCCTTCTTTTAGTGAACCACCAACTTCACTCTTCAGAAGATCTACTTGTACAAATAAGTCTACCAAACTACCAGATTTTATGTATTCTTCTTACTCATCTCCTTTCCCTTTTTTCATAGCAAAAAAACATGATTTCTATGAACCTCATTCGTTTAAAGAAGTTGTTTATGATCCTTGTTGGCAAAATGCAATAATCGACGAGCTTACCGCTTTTTATCAGACTCATATATGGAATATAGTTAAACCTCCATCCGGTAAACATATAATCGGCTCTTGATGGGGTTTAAAATTCAAACAAAGTCTAATGGGTCTGTTGAAAGATATAAGGCTCTTCTTGTAGCAAAAGGGTATTCACAGAAGTATAGTATGGATTATGATGAGATATTTTCCCAGTGGAAAATATGATTACATTTCATACTCTTATTGTGGTTGCATCAGTTTGCCAGTGGAAGATCTTCCAACTAAATGCCAAAAAATGCATTTTTGAATAGTGACCTACATGAGGAGGCTTACATGACTCTTCCTCCAGGTGTTGCTCACCAACTATGTGAAATTTGTTAACTTAGAAAAGCTTTATATGGTCTCAAACAAGATCTTCGTGCTTGGTTTGAAAAATCTATATGGTTATTACTTCACTTGGTTTTCTTGCTAGTAGTCATGATTCAACCTTGTTTATCAGATATACAAGTGTGGGACTTATTCAATCAAAATGTTATATTCTCTCTCAGATAAAATATATATATATGATTTATTCGAGCAAGCGTGACTTTATGATAACAGGACAATGGATACCCTTTTTAAAACCAATGTTGAGCATCCTCCGACTGATGGTGTTTTTTTGTTAGACCCAACTCTATATCGAATTCTTGTAGAGAGTTTGGTCTATCTTACAATTAATCGACTCGATATAACTTATGTTATTCATGTGGTTAGTCACTTTTTTACTGTTACCACATCCGTCCATTGGGGAGTTGTTCTTCGAATATTGAGATATTTCATGGCACTCAGTTCCAAAGCATTTTATTTCCTTCGAGCTCTTCACTTGAACTGCGTGCCTATAGCAATGCTGAATGGGATAGTGATCCTTATAACCAAAAATCTACTATTGGTTTCTGTATTTTCTTTATAGATTCATTAATCTCATGTAAAAGTAAGAAATAAGATGTTGTCCCTAGATCGCATACTGAAGCTGAGTACCGTGCTATGGCCATGACCACATGTGAGATTATTTGGTTATAATGGTTTCTTGCAGATATGAGGGTTAATGTACTAAACCTACTTACATTGTGATAACAAAAGTGTCATGCATATAACATGTAATTCTGTTTTTCATGAGAGGAGGAAACACATTGAAATAGATTGTCACATTACTCGGCATCATCTTCAGATTGGCACTCTCTCGCTTCCATATGTTTTATCAACTTTGCATGTTGCTGATATTTTCAAAAAGGCTCATCCAACGACGCGGTTTAATTTTCTTTGTGACAAACTCTCAATGCTTATTATTGTTGCATTGTGAGTTTGCGAGAGGAAGTTACAGATATAAGGGCCCAAGCCCATTAGATCTTTATTTTATCTATAAATATAAGCATATGTTCTATGTAATTCGTACGTTTTCTAAATAAACAAAAACCATAGCCACTTCTTGGCGGCTACTTCTCTATTTTCTCTCTTTGTTTATTAACATATTAAATAAACAAAAAAACCATAGCCGTTTCTTGGCGGCTACATCTCTATTTTCTCTCTTTATTTATTAACATATTGAATCTATTTTTATTTTTCATTTTTAATCTAATGAAGGCACTTTTTGAAAGGTATAGATAAATAGATTAAGCGTTGAGATTGTTTTGATCTTGATTAATCTAGGTGAGATGATATTGTTTCCGTTTTATATGGTTATATTTTTTGAAGAAAAAAATAAATAGGATGAAAAAGAGATATTAAATTATTGAATTATTGTCACGTAGGATAATATATCCATTTAAGTCATTTTGATGACAACAAGTCATTTAGTCAAAGATTAAAATCGTAACTAAATTTGAAAGACTATTAGTCATACAAGTTTGAGATCAATATGGCGCCACATGACAGCTTTATGTTAATCATTAAATACGGGGGGACTAACTTTATACAAACTAGATAGCCTAAAGACTACCACGAGACTTTTTATAGTCTAGTGACTATTTGTCACTAAAGTTGATAGTTGAGGGACGAGTTATTGTTCAAAACCTAAAATATTATATGTGAGCTTCATTTTGTCTGATTATCCAACCTATTGAATTCTTAATCCTAGCTTCAGTTAACGATAATTCAACCTTTTTGAATTTATCTTTGAATATTATATGACATTTTTTTTATCAATTTTATTTTCAAATATTAAGTACAATATATTTTTTAGTTTCAGAGGTGGGAATACTTGTAATAATTTCATCAGCTATTTATATAGTACTTTGTAGAAAAAGAAATCCAAATTTTAATGAATTATTAACTCGACAAAAGATACAAACTTTTTTCAAAATTTATTATTTATGTCCAGTTATGAAAATACACAATTTTTATGTAATCAGATCAATGATAAAAACATAAGAAAACAGTAAAATAAAAACACACAAATTGTTAATGGAGTTCAACAAATTATGTTTACGTCTCTGGAGCTGCTGCAGATTGATTTTATTAAAAATGACTACTTTCTCTGTCTTTTCAATACACTCACAAAACCTAGTTATTAGTTTTATAGAGTTTAACAAATAAAGGAAGAAGAAACGATTACAAGGGAAATTAACTATGCATTTTATCATTGGTGAATATGACAATCTTCTTAGGTCATCATCTAAGAACGATAAATTAAAATATGAAGTTTTGTACAGATGTCGTGACGTATACCATTGAGATAATAATCTTAATATCGTATGAGTATCATTATGGAGTATAGATCTCCCCCGACAATCACTCATATGGATTGTATGCTTGGATCTGGTTCCAAGTAATCCTTTTTTATCATTGTGCCTCGACCATTATGATAGTTTTTGTATCCATTGCACATTTTATCATTGTGGCTCAACCAATATTTATTTTTATCAATGTTTATCATTTGTCCGAACATCTTCCCAGGTCGATGGTATTTGATCGCGTCCTTAGTTTTTTCATAAATTGCAACGAGTGACTCAATCACTTCTGTAAATGGTTCCATTAGTCGATAAAATTTCTTACTTACCCTAGAATTGTAGTTGAATTTCATCATGCCCTTGTGTTATTAGGATTGAATGGTCCTTGGATGCCAAAGATGAAGCACTATTACTCATTGGTTCATTATATGTCGTGTAATCTGCGCTATAGTATCTATTTTGCCAATTATAGTGCACCCTACCAGATTGTTTTTGTCTCATTATTTCTTTGCTCTGCCTATCTCATCTACGTTGATGTATCGTTCCACGTGGGCCAATAAATATCCAAAGTTTAATGCGTTCTTTTTCATTTTTGCATCAGATAAGGTTCATTTTTTTACCTTCAGCGTGAATGCTGATAATGGCCACTAGATCATATCAATCTTGCAGTTGTGACTTTATTTCAACAAATAGTTTAGACTCTATCAAACTCACATTAGTTTTTTTTAATTGAGTATATAGTCTCAATCTCTCTTTATTTCCTTAGATACTATGAAGTGTTCATTTGATCTGTCTTTTTCCAGGACTATTCCCTGTTGCTGTTGGTGTAGTTACCATTGAAGATTGTGACAATTGGATGTGGTTTTTGGGGTGTTTGAAACCACATTTGTTGGATCGCCAGATCACATTTATTTCAGACCGTCATTCTGGTATTGTTACTGCTGTTTCTGTCTTGTATCCAAACTGCTATCATGCGTACTGTTATTTCCATCTCATGCAGAATTTGAAAGCCAAACTGGAACATACTAACAGAGACTATAAAAAAAGGATGTTGATTTTCTTCCATCGTCTTGCTTATGCTCCGAGTTGAGAGCTTTTTAAAGATATACTAACGGTTTTTCTATGTGAAGGTGGTGACAGAATGAGCGATTTTCTTGCAAATTTACCCCCTGAAAAGTATGCGCAGGCTTAAGTAAAAGGGAAGCGATACGGCTCTATGGCTTCTACTACAGCTGAATCGTTTCACGGAGATATGAAGAAGGTCTCAGCTGGAGTACTAATTTGGTTCCCGAGTACGAGAAGAAGCCAAAACAGAATGTTGACATGTGCCGAACTTGGGTAGTACGTAAGTCCTCTACTGCCATGTTCGAAGTCTTTTCGAATCCTGTGGCTGTTGTCAATCTGTTAGATTTCAAGTGTTCATGCGGATCAAGGCAACAAGAGTGTTTACCATGTCCTCATGCTTTAGCGGCATTACAATACACCGACCAAGATCCATTGACTGTAATAGAACCCTTCTTTACGGTTAAGAATTACAGGGAAAGTTACTCTTTCAGCATACCAGCTATAACTGATTTCAGCGAAGGGTCCAGCGCTAACGATCCTTGTTTTGTTGAAGTTTTGCCTCCGAACGTTAAGAGACGCTCCGGAAGGCCTAAGAAAAAGCGAATCCGTTCTATAGGAGAAATCTCAACCAAGCAGTTGAGGTGTGGCCGATGTTCGAAATCAAGCCATAACCGGAGGACTTGTGATGTTCCAGTTTAAGGACAATCCGTGTTGTGGACAATTCTGGTTGGCCAGATCACATTTATTTGTAGTACTGTTATTGTTCTGTACAGCAAACTAAACATTTTTACATTCCTGTGTTTTGTAATGCTATTATTAGAGTTACGAATTTTTAAGTGCTTTGGGTTGTAAGCATTTCGCATCTTTTATTGCGAATTGTGTACAATATGTTGGTATATTGTTGCAAACATCTATCAGGATTCCATGCGATTTTGTGTGAAATTTCACCAGGATGCGAATCGTTAGTAAAATCATATCAAACATTTATCAACATTTGAGGCTGCGAACTGTGTTGAGCTATAACGTAATGCCTTTTCATATAAATATCAGGACTCCTGGTTGCGAATTATGACCAGAACATATGATAATAATTATGCACATACGTTTCGCATGATAGGCTGCGAATTATGACCAGAATTATGATACGAATGGAGAACAATTAGAAGTCCTGATATTTGTCACATGATAAGTTGCAAAGTGTGATTTAATAAAAATACCAGGATATTCAGTAAGGTTGAAAACAAGTAATATATCAGGTTAACATGCGAATCATTTGCAAATTGTAATTGGATGCGAATCATTTATATGATTGAAAGTCTGTAAACAAATTGGATTACAAAAAAAAGGGTTACAATATTTTCATGCACTAACAAATGTTTACACAGATCACTACAAGCTGCTGCTGTTAGTTAGTTGCATTCCAAAAAATCAAAAACAAAAACCAACTCTAGCAGTTAGTAGAGGATTCATCACCATCTTTTTCCTCTTTCTCCTCTTTGTGCTGATCATCTTTCTCTTTCTCCTCTTTGTCTTCCACTTCCTCTTCATCTTCAATATCTACGTCCATCATGCTTAAAAATTTTGTCCTTGATGGACCAGCTTCGTCTTCCCTCTTTCTTTTGTTGTTTCGAACCGCTGCCGTTTGAGGTTGCACATTTTCTGACTGAGGTGCAGCAGCAAGCATTGGAACCTCTTCTGGTTGAGGTTCAGCAGTAACCAGTGGAATAACTTCCACTGGTTGAGAGTCAGCAGAGTAGTAGTCATCATACATGTCTAACCCAAAAACAGATACTGGGCTGTTTGGTGGTGCTGCTGGCATGATCAACTCATCACTCCAGTTAACGGTTAAGGATGACCAGGAGTCACCCAGAGAACCAAGTGAACCAGAGTTTGAGTATGAGGTGGTGGTTGTGGTGGTGGAAATAGACATGACTGTTTGAATTCGAAGAGAACAAGAGGTGTTTTAAAACAAATATAGAGTTTGTTGTAAAATTAGCCTCTAGTTACTATAGGTATTTATAGGGAAATAAGGTAATCATTACATAGCCTCCATGTCCAATCAGCAATTAATGGGTTATGTACTTGATTAAATTGTTTTGTGTGTGCTCAATGGAGAAAACGTTTACCAAGGCATAAGCCACAGCATGTTCGTATCCTTGAACTTTATATTTTGAATTTTTTATTCTGCACCAAGCTGCGAACTGTTTGAAGGTGGTATACCAGGCTGCGAACTGTTTGTATAGTGATAAGTATGCATCTATCAAGTTAGGATGCGAACTATTTACTGATAAGTTAGGCTGCGAATTATTTACTGATAAATAAGCATCTATTAGGTTAGGCTGCGAACTGTTTATACATACCAGGGATTTGCTGCGAATTATTTGGTTGGAATTATTCGAATATTAACCAACCCTTATATATCAGGTTATGATGCGAACTATAAGCTAAGGATTTGAAAATGTAATTTGTTTATGTATGCAAAACAAACTAAAAATTACAACCGATGTATTTACAAGCAAAAGCATAGTATTTTAAATCGAATCAGCCATATGCGATGCGGTCTTTGTCATTTAAAAAGTAATAAAACATTTCTGCTCTGAAGGCAGTGACCATATCTGCATCGTATTCTTTCTGCATGAATCCATGCTGGATAATATATCTTGCATATTTGCAGACAAAGATACCACAGTCTAGGGTGCCTTGTTTTTGTTGTGGGATACCTCTTTCAACTTTCACCTTCCACCCTGTCTTATTTTTAGGTAGGAATCCTCTCTCCAACAAATATTTGATCTGTTTATAATAATTAGTGTTAGGAATAAGCACAAAAACAACAACAGTTGGTGCCATACAATTTGCACCTTAGGCTGCGACTTGTATGACAACATATCCAACATGGGCATGTCACACGATTCGCAGCCTAAGGTGCAAATTATTTGATATGCAATCCATTTTTTGTTGAAATTCCTCGTTCAAAACGATTTGCATCATATGCTGCGAAATGTGTTATGGATAGGCTGCGAAAAGAAATTGATTTACTCACATTTCGCAGCATATCTCGATCACAGTTCGCAGCATGCATACCTAAAATGTATTTAAATTTAAGTGTATAGTTTGGAATATTTACCAGTTGTGTAGGTGTCCTTGTGGTGTATTCTATGGCTTTCAGCTTAGGCAGAAGCGGATTGTAGTTTGAAATTGACCTGCCGTCGACGTCAATGACGAGCAACGTCCAATGGTTTATCTGGTCCTTTGTCTCGGTGCATACTGGAACCATGATGATGTTGGCATCTTTGCGCCCCTTTCTAAAAGCTGCTTCCACCAAATTTTCTACTTGCCAACCTGCTTTCATTTTATGCTGCATCCAAGCAAGAGTATATTAAAATGAGAACATTTTCTGAAAACTTTGAAATTTACCTGAGCTAAACTTACCGCAGTCATGCCCGAAATCAGTACGGTGTCATGATGCTCTCCTTTAGCTTTAGTGCATGGAACTTTGAAGTCTACTTCTTTAAGCATCTTTCGAATCCAAGAATCGATAACCTAAGAAAGGAGTTGTAGATTTATGTTAAATATACAAGACATACTAAAAACATTAAAAATAGAATTGGTTGACAATTAGATACCTTTACGTCCAGCTCCAGTTCTAAAAGTAGTGCCATTGCATCACTCGCTTGCACTCTGATTCCGTATGTAAACTTGGACTCTGGTAACTGCCATACCACTGGATCAGGGGTGTCGCTCTCGTAGGCTTTAACTAACTGTATTTTGTGGTATTCTGCCACATCGATACGGTCAGTTACTTTTGCTTTCTTTGGCCAGTCGATGTATTCTACTTTTGGCGGTTCCCGTACTGTTATAATGAAATTTTCCTCTTCCTCTGCCACTTGAGGCTGTGATGGTGTCAGTAGAGTAAAACTTGGCTCCTCTATCTCTTTACTGGGCTCGAGCTTAGTAAATAACAAAAATCAAAAGTAGAAGGGTGTCATTCATTATAATTGCAACGACCCCAAACAGTTCGCATGCTAACATGCGAACTGTTTGGTTCCAGATGAATAAATTTCATAGTATCTATCAGGGTAGGATGCGAACTGTTCAGTGGAACCTCGAACAGTTCGCATGATACCCTGATATTCGTTTGTAATACCCCAAACAGTTTGCTAACACAAATCTCATGTTATGATGCGAAATCATTATAAGTAGGCTTTACCGCACGATCAGCAACAACCAATGCCGTTGACTTGTTCGGCATAAGATCTGGATTGTGTCGGCAGAGATCATTAAAGTCATCCTCCGACATGTTCTCCAAAGACCATTGTATTATAGAATCGTAATATACATTATCAATTTCATTTAAAAATGTCTGTGAAACTTGAGTGTAAATACCATCAACAAAAGCATCGGGTAAACCTACTATGTTATCGTGGGACTCTGGAGCTTGCAGTTGATTTGTTACCGGGGTTACAGTTTCACGTTGGCTTAGCAATTCTGACTTTGTTGACAGTACCGTTGGTCTTTGAGGTGCATCTGCAGAAGTGGTGTTGTCTTCTAAGGATGGTCTTTCCTGGCTGAGTAGTTCCGTCTTCTCACCGGGATGGACAGGTTCTGACTCTTGAGGTGTTATCTCTTGCGTTAGCCTTTCTCTCTTTGCCAAGGCTATCTGTTGCTGCTGTTGTTGTTCTTGTTGTCCTTGTTGATCTTGTTGTTGTTCTTGTTGTTCTTGTTGCTGGTCTTCGTGTTGAACTTGTGGCTGCTGGTGTTGTTGATGGTGGTGTTGTTCTTGTTGTTGTTGATGTTGTTGTTGGTGGTGTTGTTATTGTTGCTGTTGGTGTTGTTGTTGTTGTTGTTGTTGGTGGTGGTGGTGTTGTTGTTGTTGTTGTTGCTGTTGTTGTTGTTGTTCTTCTTCTTCTTCTTCTTCTTGTTGCTGGTGTTGAACTTGTTCCTACTGTTGCTGTCTCTGCTGTTGTTGTTGTTGTTGTTGTCTTTCGGTCTCCTGTTTCATACAAAATTCCAAAAAAAAAGGGTGGAAGGGTTAAGCATACTATAATCATTGTTGCAAACGATTCGCATGCTGACCTGATATTTGTTTTGTACACTTCAAACAATTCGCAGCTCAGCATACGAATTGTATAATAACCAATCCACTAGTTGAATACACAATTCGCAACATAAGATGTGAAACATTTGGACAGGACTACACAAGAGTCATGATATTTGTTTGATATCATCATATCATCCACTTACATCTTCTATCTCCTTTGGGTCATTCAGAGGAGACTCGTGTCTTTCTTTCTCTGTCTGTGTCTCCATGATGTCCATCTCTGCAGATTGTACTTGTATGGGTGAATGGTTGGCATCATTGTCCCTTTCTTCTGGCAGTACTCCATCAGCATGGTGCTGATTAGCATTAGACACAGATGCTTGCTGATCAGTGGATGCTTCTCTGTCTGGAAATGCTGGTACCTGCTCAGCTATTGGGCTTTCAATCCGGCAAATTGGCTGAGAGATAGCATTATGGAGTTCTTGTGCTTCAAGTTCCGCTATCTTGCATTTCAATTCTTTCAGCTGGAAAAATGATAGTAAACGTTTTATAAACATATTAAGTGCTGATTGTAGCGATTATTTAAGGCTCAAGTCATACTTACTTCTCTGGCCTGTTTTTCTATCTTTCTCTCGTACTTGTTCTTGTCGGTGTATGTCTTCAATCGCTTTGATTCAGCAATAATTGTATAAATCTCAGGATTAGGACCTCTGCGTTTGAGTACATAATCACCGATTGTTTCACTCATACTGGTTGTGTCGTCGTCGTCGGGCTCCTGCCTGGATTTGCCTTTCGGTGGTGGTGGAATCGTTTGCTTGGGGAGTCTTGGTTGTGGAATCGTTGGCTCGGGAGGTGTTGGTTGTTCGGGTCTCGGAGACATCACCTTATTCATTACTTTCTGTGATGCTCGTCTCCTTTGTCTTGGTTTTGATGCTGTGCTTTTCGTCCTCTTCCTTGGTCTTTCTTCCGATGAAGTAGAAACGGTTTCTGCATCTCCACTATCTTCTCGTTCTCCGAAAGGTTCATTTCAGCCTCGGTAAGACGTAATGGACCCTCGAAAACTTACCAACAGAGGCACATGTAAGTAAATAAATTGTTTTGAAAGTATGAGGGTGTAGAGAAATAAATTGTATTTTAGAAACAGTTCGCATTATATGATGCGAACTGTGTGAATTCTATCCATGTTAGAGTTGCAAAGAATTCGCATGCTGAGCTGCGCATTGTGTGTTAGACATATGCTGCGAACTATGTGTAAACCATATGCTGCGAACTAAGTATTTATGTCAGGCTGCGAAATGATTGATGCATTGTTCTATTATAATACTTTGTTAAAACGCATGCTGAGCTGCGAAATGTGTGTACAACAATATGATGCGAACTGTGTGGAAAAATAAGTTGCGAAGTAAAATTCATATCAGGCTGCGAAATGATTGATGCATTTTTCTAAGCAAAACGCATGATATGCTGCGAACTGTTTGCACGCCCAGTTCAATACCTATATAAATCTTATACCTAGTCATTATCCAGGAAGGGTGTTCAAAGAAGCACTGTCATAGTTGCTGCTTGGCACTCTAATCCCAACCATTTGAAAAACCTTGGTATCGAGGTTGGCTTCGCTAGCTCGTGGCCGACTGTTATGTGCTCCATGATGAAGGGCTGCATGGGGACAAGTTTTATCAACAAGATAATCTGTACATAACTAATTTTTATACTGAATAGATCAATCTTACAATTAGAAGGGCGACGGAGCCGACGACTCTATCAGGTTTTTCTATTGCTAAGAAACTCCTGATAGACTGTCGGAGTTTGTACAGTATTGATCCAGACCAGTCGTAATTGTTTATTCTGCTGAGGTATTCAACATAATAAACCGTGCTCCAACCCAGGATATCTCCAGATACGGAGTAGAATAGGGTGGAGCACAAAAACAGTATCAACAGCCTCGCAACGTCTTCCAACTAATGCTCCCCTCCTTCGTTTATGGCCTTTTCTATACCCTCTTGTAAAACCAACGACAACATACTATGTTAGAAAAGTACAGAATCTTGCTTTTCTAAGATGAAGTCAATTTTAGACGTACCTTTATAATGGCATTTGTTATTGTTTTAGTATTACTAGCTGCTACTTTCCTGCTAGTTTTACCCATGCAGTATTTCTTCATCATCCTTGATTCGTCCTCCTCTCCGGGTGCATACTTGTTGTGAAAAGCTCTGGTTTTTGTTAACCGCATTTTATCGGTGCCATGCCTCAACCCGAATATTACCTTCACATCATTTTCAGTCATCTTTACAAACTTGTTGCCAAACTTAAAGGCGTCTCTATCCACAGAGAATTGGTCGATGATATACTAAAATGATTGAGTAGAATTTTTTCTTTGGCAGCTCTGCCTCATTACGGATTTCGAAAGTCGTTTTCAAAAGTGTGTAGAAGGGTGTGTTTTTTGCAGCTTCAATGTGGGCCCTGGTAATACGCATATCTTTAAGTAGCTTCAGAAGGCTCACCAATCCTGATCTGTAGTAGCTAGGTTTTGTTGTCATACTTTCTGCACAAACATAAATCAGTTGGAGTGTCACAAATAATTCGCATCACAAGCTGCTTAACATGTCAGACACAATTCGCATGACAAGCTGCAAATTGCCTATATATGAATATTGTTTTAAAAGACAATTCGCAGCTTGGGTTGCGAATTGTTTGTAAATAAACGACATAAAAATATAATCGAGCTGCGAATTGCTTGCATAATGGGTGATCAGGATGCGAACTGTTCTACTTTTTACATGCACGTTGCACGGATCTGGAAATTATTGAACAAACACCAAAATCAACAATCAACTACCTAATGCACATCTAACATACATAATATTTCTCAGAAAAGTATTAGCATTACATGCAACTAAACTTCTACCCTGCCTTCGACAATAAACCCAGAAACTGAGCAACTATCGTCAGTAGATACTTCATTGTAGTATAAAAAGCAACGCCTATCGTGAATTAACAGAAAAAAGTGGTTCAAATTCGTCAAAAACGCAAAAAAAATACACTTTCCACGATAATACATACCTTTTAAATTTCACGGGTCGGAGAACGAGATTGAAGCTTTCGGAGACGACTTCACGATAATTTTGTCGAACAGAAAGTGTGTAGTTGGAGTGAGTAAAAGACGCTGACCGGTGCGATAGCGTTGAAGGTGCGAATGGTGAGAAGCTGTAGGGTTTTTGGGTTTGAGAGAGAGAGAGTATCACGAAGTCGAATAATTTTCTGGTGGTTTCTAAAATTAGACGTTTGGGTTTGTTTAGGGTGATAGGAAGGTGGAAAAAGTGGGTTCGAACTGAATAATGGGTATATATAGTCGAGGGGTATTTTTGTCCAATTTATTAGTCAAGGTATTAAGTAGCACTATGTAAAATTTGGGTAGTGCCGGGTAATAAGATAGTTGAGTGGGTATTTTCCGGTACTTTTCTCTTAACTAAATAGGTTGGATTCACCTGAAGCTTGTTTTGTTTTCTATTGGAAGTGATTAATTTCTTTTAAAGATTATCTCATAATAACTAAACAACTCATTACTTCTTTTACTAGTGCTGCAATAATAAAAACAAAATAATATGATTTGGGTTTATTATTTTCTTTCTAAAATCAAAGTTTTTTTGTGTGGTTTTGAACAAAACATAGAGAAGAGAGAAAAGTTGATTGAATCTATTTTCGTTTTTCGTTTTTAATCTAATGAAGGAAATTTTTAAAAGGTATAGATAAAGCGAAGGGTTGAGATTGTTTTGATTTTGATTTTTCAAAACGAGATGATATTGATGTCGTTTTATATGGTGAGTGTATTTTTTTTAAATAAACATGGCGAAAAGAGAATAATGAATTAATGAATTACTGCCACTTGAGATAAAATATTTATTTAATTCGTTTTTATGCCAACAATACGAATGTTAAAATCGTAATTAAAATCGAAGAACTATTACTTATACAAGTTTGGGTTGAGTATGGTGTTACATGACATATTTACATTAATTCGGAAATATAACTTTATCCAAACTAGATAGTCGATGGAATGATGTAACCCAGAAATTCCAAACAAAAGCCTTGTTTATTTTATTTTATTTTATTCACATATCTTATGTATTTAAATCAAATCTAATTATATTAAGATTTTATTTTATTTTATTTTATTTTAAAATATTTATCTTATTTCCTTGTATTATAATTTAGGGTTTTGAGAAGCTCTTATATAAAACCTTATATGACTTAAGTTATTTTAAGTTTTTGGAATAATATATTTTTATCTCTGAAAATTTCAAATTTTTTTACCCTTAGATTAGGGTTTCATCATGTCACCCTTGAATTAGGGTTTCATCTATTGTTGCTTCTTCTTCTATTTCCAGTGCGTCATCAGTTTGGTATTAGAGCCTCAGTTCCTGCTATGGGGCAAGCATGTTTCTGAATCTTGATTTCATCTGATTCAAGGTCTAAAGGAGAGAACAACATACAACCACGAAGATCTCAAATATCGTTTGGTATGTGGGAGACACACTAGGCGTTTCAATGACGATCATATTGGTCAGTTACTGAAGGAGTTTAAATTGGCTACCAATTGTCGAATCAAGGTAAAAATTCCTAATCGAGATGCTGTCTGAGGCTATGAACATGTTTTCAAAACCATTTTTTTCATCAACTGGACATGGGGATGTTGTCTTCAAGCTATGAAAAGGTTTTTGAAACTATTTTTTCCTTCAACTGGATGGCTTCAATGTGACTTCGAATAAGGAACACTCGAGAATAATTTATCTTATTCCGATAAGGTCAACAATTATAATTCCCAATGTAACGATTGAATAAAATAAAATAAATAATTTGGGTTCTTGATGGTGATGGTGCTTTGAATTCGAGGACGAATTCTTGTCAACCAGGAGAGGATGATGTAGCCCAGAAATTCCAAACAAAAGCCTTGTTTATTTTATTTTATTTTATTCAAATATCTTATGTATTTAAATCAAATCTAATTATATTAAGATTTTATTTGATTTTATTTTATTTTAAAATATTTATCCTATTTCCTTGTATTATAATTTAGGTTTTGAGAAGCTCTTATATAAAGCCTCATATGCCTTAAGTTATTTTAAGTTTTTGGAATAATATATATTTATCTCTGAAAATTTCAATTTCTGTTATCCTTAAATTAGGGTTTCATCATGTCACCATTGAATTAGGGTTTCATCTATTGTTGTTTCTTCTTCTATTTCCGCTGCATCGTCAATGGAAGAACTTTTGAAGGTCAAGTGACTATTTGCCACTAGAGTCGATAGTCCTGAGACGAATTACAGTTGAAAGCCTAAAAGCTTATACTTAACCTTCATTTTAACTTATTATCCAATCTATTAAGTTTTTAATCCTAGCTTTAATTGACGATAATTCAGCCTTTTTTAATTTATCTTTTAATATTATAGGACATTTTTTTATCAATTTTATTTTCAAGTATTAAGTACGATATTTTTCGGAGTTTCAGAGGTGAGAATACTTGTAATAATTTCATCAGCTATTTATATAGTACTTTGTAAAATAAAAAAATCCAAAATTTAATGGATTATAAACTTGACAAAGGATACGATTTTTTTCAAAAATTATTATTTATATCATGTTATAAAAATACATATTTTTTAATAAGATGAATAAGAAAAACACACACTAATAAACATTAAAATAAAAACACACAAGCTCAACAAATTATGATTGATGAGTCCGGATTTTCTCACCACTCACTGAGGGAACCGGACAGGGGCAATTCGGACAAAAATCACCCACTGAACCATCCGAACAGGACTAATGTATTAAAAACTAAATCACTTCATGACTAAGCTAATTACCTACTTGCTTAAAGACTAATGGGTCATTGAACTCGACCCAAATTCATAAGTGTGACCCGAAAGCCCATGTGGCCCATAATTAAAGGTATAAATACCCAACCACTTTCATTAATGAGGGTAATGAACATTCAATAAAACAAGGCAGATCCAATCTCTCACTACAAACTATCCAAATATTAAATACCCTTGAAACATCACAAAACTCTAGACAAAATTACCCTCAGTTGAAAATAAACCACACCAATGTTTACGTCTCCGAAACTGCTGCAGATCAATTTTATTAAAAATGACTATTTTCTCTATCTTTTCGATACACTCACAAAACTTAACTATTATAACACACAAAAGAAGAAGAAACGATTACAATGGTAGTTAACTATACTTAATGAGCCATTAATGACTCACTAAATTATTTTATTGGTCTCTCAGAATTCAAAACTCTTTCAGACCCCTTGTCTAACAATAATAATGTTGAATGTATCTCACTAATGTGTAATGTCTATCCAAACTATAACATAACACGTTGATGTACAATGCTGTACAGAGAATATCTGAATTATAGCACAACTAATAATCTCCCACTTGAAGACTGGTTTCAATCTGCCTTCACACCATGATTTATGCAACAGATCTTTCTGGTTTTGTTACTCTTGCAGACCAACTGAAGTTAAACACAACTTTAGTTTTTCAATGGATACTGTCTTTGTCAACATATCAACTGAATTCTTGGTTCATTGAATCTTTTCCAGTATTAGCACCTTGTCGTCCAATAAAGATCTGATGAAATAATAACGAAGACTGATATACTTGGTTCACGAATGAAATATTGATTTCTTTACTAAGTGAATTGCAATCTGACTATCACTATACAAAATGTTCTTTTCTGTTTGAATTTTAGCTCGATTAACAAACCTTAAAGCCATATAATTTTTTACTCGCTTCTATCAACTCTACCTACGCAAACTTTGTAGTGGATAGAGTGACAATTTTCGGTAACTTTGACATCCAACTAACAACTTTAGTTCCAACATTGCATATATAATTGGTGGTGCTTTTCCGGTTATCGACTTCACCTTTAAAATTTTTATCTACGTAACTTTGTACCTTTAACTCACCCTTACCAAAGTATAAACACTTTCTTGTGGTGTCTAGTAGGTACCTCAAAATCCACTTTATAGCTTACTAATGAATTTTCCCTAGGTCTGACATAAACATGCTTACAACTCCCACTGCGTTGACCAATCTTTGGTCTCGTACTGACTAGTGCATACATCAAACTCCCAATAGCTAAGGTGTAAAGAACTTTAGCCATGAATTTTTTATCTTTCTCCGTTTGAATGGATTGATTATTTGGTAAAGCAAAAATGACCTTCTAAGGGTGTATTAACTGGTTAGGCATCACCCATGTTAAATCTCTGCAAAAAACGATCAATATACTCTGACTGAGATAACTGCAAAACACTTCTATGCTTATCTCTTATGATTTGTATTCCAAGGATCTTGTTCGCTGGACCCAAGTCCTTTATGTCAAATGCTTTTGACAATTTTTGCTTTAATCTTCCAACACCATCTATATTTGAACCGACTACTAACATATTATCAACATAGAATAAATATGATATAGTTAGACTTACATATTTGAAATAACGACAATGGTCAGCATTCCACTTCTGGAATCTCTCTATGTGCATAACACCGTCAAATTTCTTATACCACTATCTTAGGGATTATTTTAGACCATACAAACTTTTCTTGAGTCTGCATACCATGTTTTATTTTCTTTATTTTAAGAAACCTTTTGGTTAATACATGTATATCTCGTCATCCAAGTCCCCGTGAAGAAATATAGTCTTCACGTCTAACTATTCAAGATAAATGTCTTCGATGACGAAAATATTCAAGATTGATCTAATAGTATTAAGCTTCACAACTAGATGAAAAATGTTAGTGTAATTAATTTCTTTCATCTCATAGAATATTTTGACAACTAGTCGGGTTTTATATCTCTTAGAGCCATCATGCTCGTCTTTCACGCAGTACACCAATTAGTTATGAAGTGGCTTATTACCCATGGATAACTCAGCTGGTTTTCATGTTTGATTTTTTATTAAATACTCTATTTCATTTTTCATGGAAAACTTCCAGTTTCTCGCATCATTAGTCTAACAAGCTTCATCATAGCATTCAGGCTTCCCTTAATCGATCATCAACAAATAGTTCAAGTATCTCCCGTCGGCCACATTAGGTCGGGAAGATCTTCTCAAAATAGTAGCTGTTATGGTCGATTGCAGTGTGTCAGACTATTGTATATTACTTTTTCTAACATACTCTTCTTTACTGAGGACTTGATCTAATCAGCTTTGTTTCCTGACTATCTAGCACATCTTTGGCATTTGTAAATACTAGCCCACTCGGTCTCGAGTCATTTGCTTCCATTCTATGTCTATCCTTGTACATCACTGTTTCTTTTCTAGATCACATCTCTGCTTTAAATCGTCTTCATCTTTTCCTCATCCCAAATACAGTAGCAAAAACTCGTGTTTGCCAAAGTCAAACAGGGTGCTTTTTTATATTTAGGATCAAACTTGTTTTTTCCTTGATCAATAATATGAACATATGTCGTAAAACTAAAAACTTTTAGATGTAATAGTTTCTTGACCACTCCATACCTCTGCGGGTATTTTATGCTCTAACAGAACCTATGAACCTCGGTTGACCAAGTAAGGCAATGTGTTGACTGTTTGACTGTATATGAATGCTTCTGGCTCTTTTTGTAAGTGTTCAATTTATACACTCGAAAATATCATTATTTTGAGGCATACTTGACATGGTTATTTCCATCATGATCATGTGCTCATAGCAAAGCTTATTGAATCTGGTGTCCTCATATTCATCATCATTGTCGGTTCTGAGTTCTTTAATCTTTAGACCTATGTCATTCTCAACCATAGATTTCAATCTCATAAAAACATCAAACACTTCAAATTTATGATTTAGAAATTAAACCCATACCTTTCAAGAATGATCATCGGGAAAAGCCACAAAGTAATGTTTCCCTCTTATAGATGAAACAAGTGTTGGCCTCCAAAGGTCAGAGTGAACAAGCTTTAGCCTTTCTTCATTGGGTTTCTGCTAATTGTATAAAAACTTACCCTTTTATGTTTTCCAAATATACAATCTTTGCAAAATTCTATATAAATAGACTGTAAACTTGGAAATTTCCCGTTCGAGTGCATCATGTTTATCCTCGTTTCACTCATGTGGCAAAGTCTCTGGTGCCACATATTAGGATTTTCGTTTTCTATTGCAATTTTAACTGAACAACGTGTCTCTGCTGTCTTGTATAGAGTACTAATCTTTCCACGAGAAACTTTCATTGCACCCTTTGGAATCTTCTAATTATTACCATGAAATATCATAATATAGCCTTTGTTAGCCAACTTTCCTACAAAGATTAAGTTCTTCCTCATGCCAGAGATATGTCTGACATCCTTCAGCTTCCAAATAGACCCATTCAGCTAAATCTTCACTACAGTTTTACCCATAATATCACAATATTGATCATCACCAATATATACATTTCCAAGGTTTCCAGAGACATACCTCTCGTATAATCCTTACTTCAAAGTAGCATGGAAAGATGCTCTAGAGTCTAACACCCATGATTCTTCCTTGCTCTCAAAGGAGAATATGAGTGCATTATCTCCTTTTGAAGTGACATTTGCCTCTTTCTTTGTCTCTTGGTCCTTTGGTGCTCTATTGCACTTATTTCTATGGTGCATTGTTTTGCTCACCAACTTCAACTGGATCTTGTTTTGATGGCTCAAAGGAAGAATATGTTGATTTTTTTATTGACGTGTCATGGATTTTGTGAACTTTCTAAGGTCTTCAAACAATTGATAATCTATTCTTCCTAAAAAACAAGTTTCTAATTTTGAAAATTTAATTGAAAATGAGTTTGTGGATACATGTACCAGCTTAAACCAAGAGTTATCTATTGCAAGAGTTGGTGATCCACCGTGTGCATATCACTTTAAGACTCTTAGTATTTTGATTGATTTGTTTACTCCTATTATTTGAAGTGTTTAAGATTTGAGAAGTAAGGTATATTAAATAAGGTGAACAAAAAAGTTTGTTACTTTCATGCAAACTTTTGGTTTTTTTTATGTTGCACTTAATGGTTGAGGTTTTGTCGTTGACCAATGATTTGAATCAAGCATTAAAAAAATATCAAGATATTGTGTCTGATATGCAACTTGTCCAAGTAAGTAAGATAAAGCTTCAGTAAATGAGAGATAATAGACGAGAATCCTTTTATGAAAATGTTGTGGATTCTTATGGTAATCTTGGAAGAGATGTGTCTGATACAGAGTCAATGTTATGTGAAAGATAATAAATCATAAATATTAGCTCAGTTTTTGACAACTCTCCATTATTTCAAGATTTTTTTTCATGTCATAAATTTTGTAATGAAGGAGTTGTGTGATCGACTTAAGCCGGGAAAAGTTGAAATGTTGATTTGTGTGGCAGTTTGAATCTGTGTTCTTAATTTTAAAATTTTGACACTAAATCACATGTGAGGTTGCGAAGATTCTACCTAAATAAATTTGAGGATGCTGGTGATAAGAAGTTGTCTAACCAACTTGAAACTTATATTGCGTTTGTCAAGATGGACGATAACTTTTCAAATTTGATGAGTATCTCGATCTATGTACGACTCTTCTTCGTACAAAAAAAACAAAATATTAAGATTTGTGTACACACTTTTGAAGCTAGGTCTGTCATAATTGGTGGGCTGAACAAAAGTTTCTTTGTGAATAATGAGTTGAGAATTAGAATTGCTAATTCATGACTTAATAATTGTTTCTTGACATTTGTGGACAAAAAATATTTTCTACAATTAATGATCTAAATATTAACAAACTGAAAATGCTTTTACGCTTAGATTATAATTAACTTTTATTTAAAATTGTAACTCAAAACATTTATTTGGATCAATATTAAGGAGATGAGTTTCTTCTCTCCCAAGAAACTCTTTCTTGGTAATCAATCTATCTCTTTCTTCTTCTGATCTCCCTTTCTTTGCCATGGATACTTCTCGCAAGCATCCATCAATTGAAGAATATCCAACTCTTCATGGTGAAAATGGGAATTCGCAAGTCAGGAAGTCATATACTGATTCAGTTAGGCAATCCCCAAGCCTAGATATCAAGCCTGAGTTTTGTAAAGAAGTTGTTGATCACTACACGATTTAGTATACGAAAGACGTCAAAGATCTTCTGGCTAAACAATCTACTACTACAATTATCGGAAATTTTACTGATGGAATACCAAGAAAGTCTGTTTTAGATGGATTCCTTCAAAACTTCAAATTCCAGGGCAGCTATAAGTATACATGCCATGACTCGAGACATGTGTTCATTGAATTCCACTGTAAAGCAGATGTTAGTAAAATCTGGTCGAAGAACGTTTGGAGAATCGATGGAAAGATTATGCAAATCTTGTGATGGGATCCAGACTTTAATAAAAGATTTGAAAGCCTAATAACTCTGGTATGGATACGTTTTGAAAGAATTTCAGAGTTCATATATAATAAAACTGTTATACATGACTTGGCTTCAACAATTGGCTCTACGTACAAAGTTATTATCCCTTATAACAAAGCTACTATGAATGTCTGTTTTGCTCATGTGGAAGTTCACGTTTCGAAGAGGTTGAAATACAGAATTTGGGCAGGTTCTGGCTCTAACGATGGTTGTTGGATTAATATAAGTTATAAGAATGTGGCACCATACTGTAATGTTTGTTACCATATTGGCCATAAAGATGAGGAATGTAAAAAGGTTGATAAGAAGAAACAGCAAGATAAAGAAACTGAAAAGGCTGAAAAGGCTGGGAAACAAGATGAAAGTGTCAACACCAAGTATCAAGCATTGTAAAATAATGAAGTCAATGAAGTTACTGTTAGAGATGATTCGCATCAGCAACAAAGAATGACTCAAGATGTTTCAAGTAACATTCAACATTTTAGTAAAGTTTATAGAAGGAAACTGAAGTCGGATATAACAAGAAAAGATAAAGATCTTGAGCTAAAAGATTACAATGGTAGTGGTAAAAAAAGTGATACTGTTGAAAGCAATATGGAGGTCATTGAAGCATTACATAGGATAAACCAAGGTTTTGCTCAAAGTAACTTCAATATAGAAGAAAACAAAACGTTCACAGATTGTGCAAACATTGGTGGCAGTTGTGAGATTTCTCCTACAAACTCAGCTTACAATAGTGACTTTGGCTCAATTATAAGCAGTAAAATAAGATCAGAAATGAAAAGAAGAAGACCCAAGAAGCTTACTATCAATTCTCTGCTCAATAAAGGAGAAAAATCAAAACAAAAATCTTTATTAGATAATGATAAAGATAACTAACTAGAATACTAGAGGTTTGAACAATAAGCCTACCTTGAGAAGGCTCCTTTCTATTGTTAAAGATAACAGGTCTAAAATGTTGTCTATCCAAGATCCCATGGCTGATGTGAGTAAAATGGATGATGTTTCTGTTGTTCTGGGTTTCAAGAACTTTGCTTCAAACTGTTCTAACAAAGTGTGGATCTTCTGGGATGAAGATGTTGATATGAACGTTATTGTGGATCATGATTAATTGCTTCACATGTTCATGGATTATCCTGGTTGTAATACAAAATTCAATTTTACAGTTGTTTATGCTAAAAGTAATCGTATGCTTAGATTAGATCTTTGGGATCAGTTAAAAGCTATTGTCATTGATGAGCTCTCTTGGATTATAACTGGGGACTTCAATGCTATTACTTGTTCTGAGGATCAAGTTGGTTGTTCAACCTTTGATCATGCTAGTACTTGTGACTTTAATGATGCTATTAGGCATTGCAAGCTTGAAGATGTTGGGTATATTGGCTCAAGATATACTTGGAATAGGGGTACCCGTTGGAAGAGATTGGACAGAACCTTAGCAAATGAAATGTGGATCAATAACTTCAATAAAACTCAGGTGTTTCTCATGGTCAGAACTTATTCTGACCATGCTCCTTTTTTAATTCAGTCTAGCTTGACTTCTAATAATGATAACTGTAAAAAGAGTTTTAAATTTATCAATGCTTGGTCTAATGATGATAGTTTCTTAAGTACTGTGAGACAGAATTGGAACATGGCTTGCAAAAGAAATGATGGTCAGGTCTTTTGGTTCAAGTTAAAGAGATTAAATAGTTGCTTAAAGAAGTGAAATGTCAATACGTTTGGAAATATCTTTAAGAAGGTTAAAGATACTACCGAGATGGTCAACAAAATGGAGACTCTTCATTTAGAAAATAACAGCAATGACTCTAGAGCTGCTCTCTCTAAAGCTAATAGCATGTATATCAAAGCTCTTAGAAATGTGGAAGGTTTTTGGCATCAGAAATGTTATAATGCTTGGCTTCATGATGGTGATGGGAACACTAAGCTCTACCATGCTTATGTGAATAAAAAAAGAAGAAGAAACAACATCAAAGGGATTAAAGAAAATGGAGTCTAGATTGATAGTCTTATTGAGCTTTCCAATTCTGCTGAATCCTTCTTTAAAACTATTCTATCTTCAAATTCATTCACTAACAAAAATGAAAAAAACTATTTTGATGCATGATGATATCTTCTCTAATATTCCTAGCCTTGTTAAGGAGGATGACAATATCTCTATCACTATACAAACCAATAGAGATGAAGTTTGGAGTGTTATATCTAAGATGAAAAATGACAGTGCTCCTGGACTCGATGGTTTCAATATATTCTTCTTTAAAGCATGTTGGTCCATAATCTGCATTGATCTCTGTAATGCATTTAACACTTATCTTTCAGGCAATAGCTTTCCTGATGGAGTCTTTGCTACGGACATATGCCTGATTCCAAAAACTTCTAATCCAATTGCTTGGAACAACTACAGACCGATCAGTCTGTGTACAATGTTCAATAGGATATTTTCTAACCTAATCAACTCTCGTTTAGCTAATATTATGCCTAACATTGTTTCTAAGATGCAGGGAGCTTTTGTTAAAGGAAGGCGCATTCATGAAAATATCTTAATCACTAAGGAAATGATCCATTATATTTACAAAAAACCTAAATCTTGTAATACTATCATTCAGCTTGACATGACAAAGGATTTCGATAAGCTTTCTCATGCCTTTATTCTGAAAGTCTTATCATGTTTTGGTTTTTCTGAGAATTGCATAACATTAATAAAAAACACGATTACAAACATTCATATTTAGGCAAGGAGACCTTTTGTCTCCTAGCCTTTTTTATCTTAACAGATGAAGTCTTACTTAGAGGGATATACAACCTATTCAACAACAATAAGAGCCTTCACTATGCTGCTAGATCAAGCTTCTTGGTGCCCTGTCTTGCCTTTGCAGACGATGTCCTTATCTTCACAAACTGCAAGCCCACCTCTATTACAATCCTGTGCAACCTTCTTGACAAATATCAGCTCATCTCTGGACAGGCTGTCAACAAAGAAAAAACGAAGCTGATCATATCCAAAAAAGCAAATCATGCAAGCACAAACAACATTAAGATCAATACTGGTTTCATCACTGATTTTCTGCCTTTCAATTACTTGGGCATCACGATAGCTCGAAACAACATAGGGAAGTATTTTCTACCCTTTTTTGATAAAATTCAAGATAAAATTGATGAATGGGATTTAAATAATCTATCTTTTGGAGGCAGATTAACTTTAATAACCAATGTGTTAATGCCCATAATATACTATTGGATGCATAACACTTTTCTTCCTAATAATATCATACAGAAAATTGAATCATACTTTAACAAGTTTTTGTGGAGATCAAAATACCAGGTTAAAGCTATCCACTGGTCAACTTGGAGCCTTCTGTGCAAGCCTTTCTCTGAGGGAGGGTTAAACACTAAAAGTTTAGATGGAATTCAACTAACATTCTCTTATAAGCTGTGGTTTCTTTTCAGGAAAGGCAGTAGCCTATGGTCCTCTTTGATGAAAAAAATATACTGCACTGACACCCATGCCATTAAGGCTTCTTGCAAGCCAACTGATTCGAATGTTTGGAAAAGACTTTCTCTCATCAAAAGATCTGCTGAGAAATATATCAAATGGAAGCTTGGTTAAGGTCACATGGATTTCTGGCTAGAGGACTGGCATGACAAACCTCCACTGATAAGTGATTCTAACTCTCAAAACTGGTATCTAAATGCTAGAGTTAACACATTTTGGAAATACAACAATTGGGTTTTAGATGGTCTTCAAAACATCATTCCAAATGACAGAATCAGTCATATATCAAAGTATAGAATTGATCCTGATAAGACTGGCCAAATCATTTGGACCTTTTCTAAAAACCATGAGTTTGATACAAAGAGCACTTGGGAAAGCCTAAGGAAATCTTTCACTAAGTCTGGCATTTATTTTAAGATTTGGAACTCCTCTATCCCTAAAAAATTTGCTTTTTTGTGCTGGAAGATGTTGAAAGGATATATTCCTATTGATAACATTATCATGAAGAGGCACATTCAAATGGTTTCAAAGTGCCAATTCTGCAACAGCTGCGAAGATAAAAATCATCTCTTTGTTAGCTGTTGCTTTGCTTGGCAACTTTGGAACTATTTCAGCTGCCTGTTCAAGATTAAGATTGGTAGACATATGATTCTTTCTCATGTTCTTCACACCTGGTTTTGGTTTTCAAAAAGCAAAAGGCACATAACTCATATTATTCCCCAAGTCATTTGCTGGGTTATTTGAAGAAATAGAAATTGGTCTAAATTTTATAGCCCTACTGACTCTATCAAGCAAGCTATTAACAGAATCATTTTCATTATCAGAAGCATAGATATTGCCAATATGCTTTCTTACAAACTATGAACAAACTCTTATAATGCTGGTGTTTCTCTTGGTTGTAGCTCAACTATAAAAAGCAAGAAAGTTCCAACTTACCTCAGATGGATGGCTCCAAGTCCCAGAAGAATGAAACTGAATGTCGATGGCTCGTGTAACATGCATGGAGAAGCAAGTACTAGAATCTGGGTTAGAAACTCTGATGGCGATATTCTGTTGGGCTCTGGATCGCTTTTAGGAAAGCTGAATCCTCTCTTTGCTGAGCTGAGTGCTTTTACAGAAGGATTGATTATCTGCAAGAAGAAAAATTGGACGAATGTTGATGTTGAATCAGATAGTTTGATTCTGATAAATCGTCTTGCGTATAGAAACGAAGCTTGGTACCTGAAACCATCTTTAGACATTCGGAGATCCTTGATTCACCCTAATATGTCGATCAAACACATCTCTCGATTACAAAATCAGTGTTCTGATTGGATTGCCAAAAGCGTTCTAAACTCGAAGAAAAGCATCCAATTCTTCAGTCCTCCGAATGAATTACGTAATATAGCTCTTCTCGAAAGCCTTGGGCTTGGTTTTGTCACCTGATTTGGTGGAGAATACGAAGCTCTGTTTCAATTTGAATCTGAGAAAATGAAGGCGCCATAAACTTGTTTTTTGGTCCTTTGGTCCTTATTTTATTTTTTTGTTCTAATTTCGGCACAAACTTTTGTATTGATTTCAATTAAGTAATAAAAAGTTTCTTAGTTGCTTAAAAATAATATTAAAAAAAAACTCAGAACATTTATTTGCTTTTACTATGCCATATTCAGATATTTATTTTTAATTAAATTTGTTTTCTATAATTCTTTTAAAAATATTTTAAATTTTAATTATAAATTTGTCGGTGTCCATCCTACCGAGAATATTTAAAGCTTCACAGAATAATGCTGGAAAAGTCTATCTGAAGGTGTTTCCTGCTCTAAAATAACTGAAGTCTGTTAGTGGAGAAGACAAAAATTTAACAATAAGAGTAAATGAAAATGAGAGAGGAAAAAGAATTACTGGAATCTAAAAAGAGAAGACTGCATTCATTTAATAAAATTGTTGGTTTAAGTACAAGTCACTAGGGATGGCAATTTAAACCGAAACCGTGGGTACCCGAACCGAACCGAACCGACGGGTGGGTTACCCGAAAAAAAAAAAAATAAACGGGGCGGGTTATGGTTTTTATTTTTACTATCCGTTCGGGTTCGGGTTCGGTTTCGGTTTTGAATATTAAACCACGGGTAACTGCCCCGAACCCGCCCCGTAAAAATACCTTCCATCTCTGTATATATAAATATTATTTACTGATTTTATTTTTAGCCCGTTATAAAGACTAAATATTCAACTTTAATAATATTATTATTAATTATAGCCCGTTATAAATATTATTTATTACCGTCTCTAATCTCTATGTAATCTAGCCCAATAATATTCCAAACCCTAAAAGAAAAAAAACCTTTCAATATCTAATCTGTCTCATTTTCACTATCACTTCTCTCGTTTTTATCTCCTCACATAGAACCATCACTATTGTACCGACCGCCACGATTTGTTGCTCCGTTCTTTGGTTTTTTGTTGCTCCGTTCTTTGGTTTTCAGTTGTCACTCGCTTCCTTCCTAATATTCAGATTTCTTTCTTTATTTCGATGATTTTTTTTTCTTTTTTTTTCTATGTTTTTGAGACTAATCGGTTCTTTTTATTTTTTCTCTCTAAAAATCGTTCATGTTATCTAACAAATGATTTTACAATAACTTATTTCTCTTTGTCTAATTTATATATATATATATATATATATATATATATATATATATATATATATATATATATATATATATATATAGTATATATAAACTGTTTATGCATAGATTTGATACTGAATATGCATAGATCTGATACTGAATACTAAAATTCAATTTTTTTTATCATATAAAATATTTAATTCTGAATATATATAAAAATATTCTATATATTTATTTATTCTATATTCAATTTTATATTTTTTTAGATATATCTATATATTCTATATAGATTTTAAAATTTATTTTCGAATATATTCTATAAAATATTATTCTAAAAAATAATTATCTACGGAAGCTAACGAAGACATTTATTTTTTACTTTAAAATATTTAAATGTTAAAAAAATTATTTAAATGTTTATTTTAATTTTATACGTTTGTTTTATTTAGAATATCAAGTCGATGAAGATTATAATTTATGGTAGTATTTTGTTAAATTTATTGTTAGATTTTTACTTTTATATTTTATTTTTTACATATTTTGTTTATGTTCGGTTCGGGTTCGGTTCGGGTATCTACAACGGGTTTCTTCCGCGGGTAGTTCGCGGGTACCCGTGTGGGTAACCCGAACCCACGGATTCGGATTTGGTATGAAAAAAAAAATACCCGTCGGATTTCGGGGCGGGTTCGGGTATCAGTTATTTACTGCGGGGCGGGTTGTGGATATATAGGTACCCGCCCCCGATCCGCCCCGTTGCCATCCCTACAAGTCACTAACAAATATTAAATAACTGACACAAGTTAAATAAAAGATACAAGTAAAGTAAAGCGTATTCCAAAGGACAACCAAAAAACACAACCTGTTAACATAAAATAACGGCTTCTGAATAATTCTAACAAAGTCAACCAAAGTTTCCTCTAAGAGTGGAAAAAAATTCAGATGAAGCTTCATTTCATTATCCTGAACCTTTAAATTCATAGTGGTAGCTTCATTTATGATAATAATCCAATTCTTTTGAATCTCTAAATTTACCTTTTGATATCATATGGCTTCTTCTTCATCATCTCCTTTACTTTCAAATATGAAGTACGATGTGTTCCTGAGTTTCAGAGGCGAGGACACACGTAACAACTTCACCAGCCATCTCTACCATGCTTTACAAAGGAAGAAAATCAAGACTTTCATGGATCATAAACTCAACAGAGGAGAGGAGATTTCTCAAAATCTAATCGACGCAATCAAAGAATCCAAGATTTCCGTGATAGTTTTCTCGGAAAACTATGCTGATTCAGAATGGTGCTTGAATGAGCTCCTGATGATCCTCGATTGCAGGGATGCACCACTGAATCAGATTGTTATGCCTGTTTTCTACAACGTTGATCCCACAGAAGTAAGAAATCAGACTGGGAAATTCGGCAGTGCTTTCGGCACAGCCGTAAAGAAATCCCAAGAGAAGGAGGCCAGATGGAGAGGTGCCTTAAAAGATGCAGGCACTTTATCTGGTTGGCATTCATCCAAGGATAGGTAAAGTCTCTAAAGTCTTAGAAAGGTACTCTGTCTCGTCTTTTCTTGTTTCTTATTATTGCTTTTGCACCTTATTGTTTTGTAGATCAGAGGCCATTCTTGTAGATACTATTGTAGATGAAGTTTCCAAACAGTTATGGAAAATGAGTTCTAATAATTGTTCTCTTCGTAGAGAATTAGTTGGAATGAACTCAAGTATAGAGAATATTATGAGTTTGTTATGTATTGAATCACCCGAATTTCGTATGGTAGGAATTTCGGGGATGGGTGGGGTTGGTAAGACTACATTAGCTGAGGAAATTTTCCACAAAATTTCTTGGCAGTTCGAAAGCTTTTCTTTCCTTATTAATGTTAGGGAGAAAGCCAAAAAGACTGATCTATTTAGTTTGAGAGATGATCTCATCTCTAAACTGTTAAAGGAAGACAAATTAGAAATAGGCACGCCTCATATTAATTCATACATAAAGAATAGGCTAAGATGTACAAGAGTGCTTGTCGTATTTGATGACGTGGATGATTTATCACAACTACAAGTTTTGATAGGAGAGAGGGAGAGGGTCCTATTTGGGCCAGGAAGTAGAGTTATTGTAACTTCTAGAGATAAACAAGCTCTCACCTCTTATCACATGACAATATTATATGACATGGAGAGATTACACGATGATGAAGCTTTGCAGCTTTTCAGCAATTATGCTTTTCACCAAAACACTGAATTTCCAAATATTTCTAGGAATATAAAAGTGTTAGATGTAGATATGACTTTGATAAAAGCAATTCCATCATCAATTGCACATCTCAGTGGCCTCCAGGTTCTCAGATTATGGAACTGTAGTGACTACCAGAGTTCTCCAGCGTTTCTAGAGCAACTGAGACTTCTAACTCCTATGAGTTGCAAAATTGAAGTCTATCCAAAAGAAGTGGAAAATGGGTTATTCCGGCCATTAACAAGAAAATGGAGCAGATTTAAAGGAAGACTTCACACAAAGAGTATTTATCTTATGGTCGATGTAATTTCTACAATTTATGTTGGGAATTTTGTTTAGAGATTTCCGGATAAATTCTGAAGTCTTGTTTTAACAATTTCATATTGAAATTATTTTGGTGGTTCTCCAAAATTTTCAACCGGATAAAATCAGAGCGTATGCATTTGAACAACGAGAATGGATTTTTGTTGTTATTCTACTTTCTTCAACAGAACCATACTTATTTATTCAATTAAATTTCAAAAACTGTAAAACAGTTTTAAGTCCAATAACGGCTATAATTTTAAATGATAAAAACGGCCAAAATTCTTCAAATTCAAATTTGAATTAATTTTCCAAATTCAAAATTTCCATGAATATTCACAATAGTCTTATCATTTAAAATAAATTTAACCACAACGAGGAGACGCCCCTTGGACCCACTAATCATAATATATTCTTACAAGCGTGTACTCCACACTCTCCGACTTGCTCGATAATATATTACGACTGCATTGGTCGACTAGTCAATCCAATTACAGTAAAATATCCAACAATCTTCCCCCATTTTAGTGCAATTCATGATTAACTAAAACAAACTCACAACAAATAACAAATTTATGCATAAATGAAATATCGTAACGATTGAATTTCATATTAGTATATTACACATTCCAAATATTCGAATATCAAGGTATCACTAAGGATTGAACCTTTACTATTCATAATGAATACTCGAAGATAATATACACATAAATTTACATTCTCAAATGTTCTTACTTGACACTATCTTTTACTAGCCTTGTGTCCTTATCCTTCTTAAGCATATCAAAGCCAAGTCCTAGCTTCTTGAAGCGGCTAAACTTCATGCTTAAATAGGTAGATATTTTACTCTTGCACATGCATATGCAATTTTTGAAAAGAGCTATTAAGAAGATAAACTTCAACCTCCACAACTTGCATGTCTGAACACATACTTTGGGATAATACTACTAATGTGTTCCAATCTCTAGATGTTAAGCTTTCTACATTGAATTCAGCACCTAATGTCATATTAGATGGGAATTGGGCATCTTAACATGAGAGATTTCAAATGGACTTTAATCACATCCCAATTACCGATTGTGCACAAGATCTTTTACTCAACCCTTTGGTTAAATAATCGGCTAAATTATATTGAGTTATCTCAAACGCTACTGAAATAACATCATGCGTGATGCGCCCACGAATCATAATTATCTAACACCTAAGTTTCTAGACATGTCTTTATAAACTTGTCTATCGACATTTGCCAAGACACCTTCACTATCACATTTGATATATATAGCTGATATCAGTTTGGGCCACAACGAAATTCATACATAAAATTTCTTAGCCACTAAGTTTCTTTACTAGCTGCTAATGCCACAAACTTTGATTATATTGTTGAATCAAGTAATACAATTTTTTTTAGATGCCCAAGAGATAGCAAGTCCTTCAAGTAGAAATACACATCTACTTGTGAAAGAGTCGACTTCCATATTCGAAATATAACTCGCATCCGAATATCCTTCAAGTCTGAAAGGAATTCCAGTATAATTTTAGTATACCTACTAAGCTCCGGCTTAGTGCTAGTTATGACATACATATACCAAGAGGCCTATTAACTTCCTCCAAATCATTTATTTCAAAACTCGACGATAAAAATGTATTGATTTCATACAAAATACTTTTACCTTTGTCGAATTATGGTATGAAGTAAATTTTACATACCTATCGTATGAGTTTGGATGCAATATCACAGTAAGCCACATGTGTATAATTTTATTGATACTTAAAGTGTATAAACCACTTAAAGAATAAAATCCTCTAAACAAATAGACAACAACTTTTCAGTTAAGAATTACATTACAGGCACCGAACATAACTGTAAAATCATTTACAGTTATTTATAATATATAATAAATAATTATATTTCAACGCATCACTTTCATGCAAAATCTACCCTGTACCTGTTCTTCATAGATTACACTATTATAACTGCTTTACCATTTATAAAATTCAATATGTTGCTATTATATTTTCATTTTCAAATTCAAATAAATAACTGTAATAACAGTTACAATTTTTTTTTCTCGTATTTGAATTTACTGCAGTATTTTTGGATAATTATGCAAGCAGACATCTGTAATTTTGCATGCACTTGAGCGAATTTGTATTAAATGCTATAAAGATACATGCACTTTAAAATTTGGTATTAAACACTGTAACTGCATCTATACAAAATAACTATACTTCGCCATACAATTTAGGAGAATTTCATATTAAACTCAATTGCATATGCAAAATAACTATAATTTGCTTGCAAATTTCAAAAATGGTGTATTTGTCGTACATGCACATGCAATTATCTTTGTTTTGTTTGTATGATTCAGTCAGTCTTCTGAAATAACAATTCATGCATGTAAATATACATATAACGAATTTTGTGCCAAATGCAGATGCATGCAAGTACATCATTAATAACTGTCTTTACAAGTTGTACATCATTAATAACTGTCTTTACAAGTTGTAAATGCATGCTAAATTGATTGCATTAATTGTCAATACACACGATTATTATTATAGTGTGTATTACAATAATATAATAAATTTAAAAGCAATTCAAAACTGCATTAACATAAATGTCATCTTACACCTTTTTCTTTTTCTTCTTCCAGACGGAAGATGCATCAAATCAGATATGCAAAGGGACATAAACTTCTTGCTAACAATAGTATCATCACACATGCATAACAATAGTATTATCCATAGGTTTTTTTTTCAATCGGAAAGTAAAATCTAAACCTACTTTCTTTACGAACTAAACCACTTCAAGCAATTTTACCCCAAATACACACTTCTAACATCTAAATCAATAATTATTGTTTAGGTGTGTATCAATTCACGGAATTTAAAATAATTCAGAGATTATCACCATTTTCATAATCTCAAAAACTACACATACATCATCAAAAGTCATACAATAAAAAAGAAGAAAAACTTACAGGACGATGATACCGTAGTTTCATTGATGCTTTAATATTTGATTATGGATTCGTTTAAAGACAATGCCAAATCTCTTCGTTTCAAACTTCATACAAATCATAAAACAAGAATAGATAATTTCAATCTTTTGTTGGGAATTTTGTTTAGAGATTTCCGGATAAACTCTGAAGTCTTGTTTTAACAATTTCAGATTGAAATTATTTTGGTGGTTCTCCAAAATTTTCAACCGGATAAAATCAGAGCGTATGCATTTGAACAACGAGAATGGATTTTTGTTGTTATTCTACTTTCTTCAACAGAACCATTCTTATTTATTCAACCAAATTTCAAAAACTGTAAAACAGTTTTAAGTCCAATAACGGCTATAAATTATTCAAATTCAAATTTGAATTAATTTTCCAAATTCAAATTTGAATTAATTTTCCAAATTCAAAATTTTCATGAATATTCACAATAGCCTTATCATTTAAAATAAATTTAACCACAACGAGGAGACACCCCTTGGACCCACTAATCATAATATATTCTTACAAGCGTGTACTCCACACTCTCCGACTTGCTCGATAATATATTACGACTGCATTGGTCGACTAGTCAATCCAATTACACTAAAATATCCAACAATTTATCGTATGGAGGATGTATTTGATTGAAATTTTCGAATAACCGAAACTTGAAGGTTTCGCCACTTCTAGGCACGGGCTCAGTTCAATACCAATGCCTAGTTCATTACCAATGTATATGTATCTTGGTTAAGTTTTGTTAGATATTCTAAAATATATTAAAGCTTATTTCGATTAGTTCTTTATATACTATAGAATTCGATTCGAAAAGTTCATGTCAAGTCTCAAAATTTGATTTTATTTTGAGATAGAATTTCATGACAAGAATTATGGACTCTTCGCACTTTTAAATTTTATTATAGTAACTGTCGCTATAACATCTACAATCTAAATTATATACTAAATTAGCTTTTAGAGTTTACTTTGATTTATAATTCTTTTATTATACTTCTTTTTATTCTTAAAATGAAAATGAAAATCATTGTATAACACTGTATTTGTATTTTTTGAATCCGACAAAAAGATTTCAAACAGAGTGAATATTTTTTTTAAACCTAAAGATCTCATTATATAATTTATTATTTCGTGGATATCTCAATTATGTATGTATTTTTTGCATCTTTCTTATAGGAGATATTGGAGATGATATTTTGCAAAATTTTACAATCGGTTTCAGTAACGATTTCGATATATGAAAATTAGTTTAGGACGAAGTTATAATTGGAGAAAATTATAAGCAACCGGTTTCGGTATCAGTCCTATCACATTTTTTATTTCTTCTCGAATTTAAAATCTAAAAAACACTCATCGCTCGCTTTTACTATTTTGCTTTCATTTTATACTTTAATTTATAACTTTATGTTATTAACCATTCTCAAACACTTATATCAACAAACAAAATATTTAATTCAGTTGAATCCAACATATATGTTTTATCTTATAAAATTAAACCCTAAAATCAAAAAAACCTAAATTTGATTAAAGATTATACATTAAGGAGGAAGACACCCAAACCAAAGATTTAACACCCGAAAACATCACACAATCAACCGACAATGTAATTTAATCTTGTTTTTAAGTTGTACATTCATGTAACTTGAAAATCCGTGTTAAAAAAAACATTTTAATCACAAATCCTGATTTCAGCACGTTTTAGCGACAAAAACCTGATTTCGAGGGGTATCTCGGAATCGATAGTTTTTTTTACAGAACAATTGATTCCGAGATTGCAGAAATCAGGACTTGTGATTAAAAATAAGAAATGATAAATATGTTATTTCCTTTATGGAGAAAATAACATATTTGATGGGGGAAATAGCTTCCCCCATAAATTTGTTATGCAATGAATCACCTGAATTGGTTTACTTTGATTTATAATTCTTTTATTATACTTCCTTTTATTTTTAAAATTAAATTGAAAATCATTCTATAATACTGTATTTATATGTATTCTATATGCCGTTTTTAATTTTTATGACTCTGAATCTTTTTTGTTGCGGCTATATATGAGAATTAGTTGATGAATTTTTTTTAACGTTGTCATTTTTAGATGTCGAATTTTTTTATTTCACTTCGGCTCTATGCATCATCCTGACTTGCTTTCTCTCTTAGCTCCTGTTTAAGCTACTAAGAATCAGCCAATTGAACCGTAATAGCAAGGACATGTGGTTCTTGCTGGTCAACTCGTTCCATACGTTTGAATCAGATTCAAGACCAATTTGAATAGCAAAAATATAACATTTGCTAAATGATAACAGAAAAAGTGATGCTTCATTCATTGAATTAAACTCAATTTATAGATACATATTTTATGTATGTAATCAAAGATATTAAATCTAATCTATAATAAACTAGATGAATTCTAGTTCCAATAAGATTGTTCTCTAACGTTTATTAAGACAATATGTTATGTAATATGTTTGATTTTTTTTCCTTCCTCCTACATGCGGCCAAATAGCTATCTTCTTCTAATGGATCTGGCGAATAGTATTATCGAATGTGAGTATTATCGAATGTGTTTTAATGCAGCGGGTCTAATAAACTTGTAAGAGCATGTGGAAATGAGCTTGAATCTCTTAATTGATATGATGATTTATATATTTATTAGTACGTTATTTGTTTTACAAAGTTATAAATTGTATATGATTAATATTTAATATTATAAAATTATATAAGATTATTTAAGATATTTAACCATTCGAAGTTGTATGGTATAAACTGAATTTTTTTATATTTAAAATGGTAAACTTTCAAACAATGTTGTTTAATATTTTAAGATTATAAAAAGAAAAATTTAGAATTGTAAAGTTGGAGATAATATACTTTAAAATTATAAGTCCGTAGGAAAATAGTATTTGAGTTCGAATGCACATATTTATATGGAGAATTATTAAAAAACAGCCAAAATTATTCAATAATTTTCGAGATTTTTTGTTGTTTTTATTATTATTAAAAAATCTTATTAAAATATCAAAACATACAACTTCGTAGAATTCTTGTTGTTTTTTTTTAGAAATTCCCCATACGTGTATTTATAAAGTTCATTTTGTAAAGAATAATAATATATTTATAAAATATAGTTTTTATTTTTTTAAAGTGTTATTTTCTTTTGTTATCGTAAGAGGAAAACATACCTTTTGATGAATTAAGAAATAGCTCAAGGGTAATTTTGTGTTAGGCGAATATATGGGGTCCAAACAATATTAAATTCTTTTTTATGGAGTCTTTTTAGAGAGAGAAAGTAATATTATATTATTCAACCGGATCTATTAACTCGTGTGAGTTCCTTTTATAGAACAATAATGGCCCCACTCGCTTTAATTCTCACTTATTACATATTTAGTCCCTATATTTTTCCACCTATTAATAATAACTACTTCTATTGTACTTTTTACAATATTTCCCTAATAAAAACACTTCCTTATAATTTTTCCATACGCCTTTATTCTCCCTTATCAGTAGCCCCCCAATCCTAGTAAAAATATTTTACTAGGACTATGATGACATCTTCAAATTTCATCTTATTCGTTTCAATTCTCCTCGAAAAGCACCTCTTCGAATATCTTCTTATTCTTTAACTGTCCTCGAATAATACTTCTTTGAATAAAAAATGCCTCTTCGAATTTCCTTTAGCTGAAAAAATGCCTCTTCGAATTTCCTTTAGTTAAAAAAATGCCTCTTCAAATATCTTTTTATTCTCCAGGGTAACACTAATCAGTAGCCCCCCAATCCTTGCAATGTCTTAGCAAAGCTTGAAACATAACTCTCATCGAAAACAGTTACATGGATATCCCAATTTCTTAAAAATGTCATCTTCGAAATTAATCGTCCCAATATAATATAGTCTCCCAGATTTGGCTAATAAATTGCAAGGATTGGACTCATCGAATATTTCAGCATCAACTCGCATATCCCAATCAAGAATCTCCCTCACTTTTATGACGTCATTAGTCGTAATTCCTTGTCACCAATTCTGTTTAGAGATCTTATCACGCTTCCCAACACTTTTCATCATTAGATTGCCTCTTCGCCTTCTCCCTCATTTCTCGAATCAATATAATTGTGCCTATGTTACCCATAACGCCGCTAGGCAAACAATGGAAAATGTACCAGGCCTATCTTACCCTAAAAGCCCATCTACTTCTATAAATACTCACCTTCTTCATTTGCATTCCAAACTTTTCGTTCTAAACTTTCTAAAGAGAGAAAGCTGCCTTATAAACCTCGTCGGATTCCAGAGTGGCTATTAATCAGTAAAATATTCCAAGAAAAAGTTGATGCTGGTGAATACGTTGAACCTCAGCCCCAACTTTATGTCACCACTTTCTACGGTTCCTGGCCTCCTTCGGAAAACTCTCCTGCTATCATACCCCTCGAAATTTCTCACCAAAACCAAATTTCCGAACTCAGCCCCCTCAAATCCACGGGCAAAGACAGACACCATAAGCATTCTTCTGGTAAGAGGAAAATGCATCACAAGGATAAAAGGAACTCTCAAGAACGCAAGCATACCAAATAAACTCCCTCGGAAACCCCAGATCCGAGTTTGACTTTAGTAGTTGACAATCCTACTCTGCAAATCGACACTTCTGGGTCAAGCCTTCCAGCCACCCCTTCGATAATGGGAAGCGAAAGCTATCGATTCTCTCCCTCAAGAACTAATATTACTGAAGACGATTTTCAAGCAGTGCGAAATAAATCTGTGGCCAATAAGGGAAAAGCAATTGTCTCGGATAATCGTGAGCCAGAAACTCTACCAATTTCTATTGCAAAACAGAGCAAATCCAGTGGCCTTTACTTGGCCTCTTCTAGTCAAATGTCCACCATTCCCCAAACAATGTCCGAAAAACAGGCTCGTCGGATCACCCCAAAATCTAAGGGTGGCATCACTCTTCCCCTAGAACTTGATGCCATTGCGGGCAACAACATTCGAGGAATCGAAAACAAGCACATGGTTGCACTTCATAATATTTCCTATAAATACTTTTTGCCTTCGGAAGAGACCATGTTGAGGACCCGATGGTGCATCCCCTCATACATCAACATTAGATTTCCATCGGAAGGTGAGACTCCTTTATGAGTTAGGGATAATGATTTAGTTGTTTATACGGAAATTATGAATTGGGGGTTAAGGTATCCGTTAGATCTATTTTTTATTGAATACTTTGCCAAAATCGACCTCTGCCCTTTACAAGCTGGTCCAAACATGTGGTTCACACTCATGGCATGTATCATGGCTTCAAGGATTTCGGGAAACGAATTTTCCTTTAAGGAGCTCATCGGATTATCTGGCTTGGAAAAGAATCTGTTTTTTCCGTTTGACTTATTAACTTTTGGTCGAGGACAAAAAGTATTGAAAGACTTGCTAGAGGCTGACAAGAAGTGGAGGCAACAATTTGTCTACTTTTCTAGACATTGGGAGACAAGATTTGAATCAACTCCTTCGAATCTACATAAGTTGTCTCTCTTGTGGACCAATAAATGTAAGTCTGTTAACTTCTTCTTTTATCTTTCCTCAGATAATGATTTACTAACCTAAATTCTTTGTAGCTATGACCGGAGTTTCAAAACCATACACAGACTATGTAAAGAGTGCCACCATCGTCTTTACCAAACTCAGCGAGTGTGCCAAAGAAAATTGGGACAACAAATTCCACCTGTGCTTTATGAATAATAACTTGGCCAAAAGTCGACTCTGGAGGCTTAATCGCCTTGACTGGCTGAACCTGAAAGAATTAATGACTCTTTCCTCTCAACAAGAAATCCTTGATCGAGTAAACAAGAAAGATATAGTCATTTATCTTCCGAAGCGCTCTCGTGCCAAAAGTCACCTTGATGACTCTGACGAGGAAGTTTTTACAAAAGACCTTCAGTCAGACTTTAAAGGATTAATCGCTAACTAGGAGCCAACCTCTTCGGAAAATGTTGTAGCACCCATTACAATTTCCCTTCCGAAAAGATCTGTCCGCCCCATCAAGAAAAAAGATGCCAAGACAAAAGAAACCAAGAAAAGGGTTGTTTTGGAATTCATCCAAAAAATATCTGAGGACATTAAAACACAAGATGATGTCCAGGAAGTCTTCGAGGGCACTGAGACCCAAGATGTTGCGACTGACCCTGAAAAAGAGGCTACAGAAAACTCAGTTCAAACACCCAATTCTCCTCTTAACCAAACTTCAAGTCCTTCTCCAACTGACAATTCTCTCATATTAGCACCGCTCCCAGTTCTCCGAAGCGATCCTCCTCAAAATGTTGACCCCAATATTCTAACTGGTGAGTCTTCGGATTTTGACCCCACAGCAATAGGCTCTCCTACCAGCTCCTTCGAGATTCCTCAGAATGATGAGTTTTCGCTAAGTGTTTGCAACCTACTACATGCTTCCGTCAATATGGAAGCAAAATGCAACATCTGGAAGACTGGAAAAACCATTACAAGTTCAAGACTTCCCTTGCATCCGCTCAACTTGAAGAGGCAAAGAAACAACAATCCATTTTAGAGAGTCAGGCGGATGTCATTTTTTGAAAGATTGTCTCCCTCTGAAAATTATGTCCTTATCCTCGAAAAATGCTGCCACGAAGAGAGGAATCTCTACTAAAAATAAGATAGGGGCTCAAGAGAAACTTCTGACAGAATTCAAGAAAGCTCACCAAATTGCCTGCAAGGGATTTAAGGATTGTCTTGTTAATTACAAGGTTGTTATGGAGGAAAGGAAAAACTTACTGAAGACAATTGTAGATTTTCCTAAACAACTTGAAGCTGAAAAAAAATAGCAGTGAATGCCTATGCGGCCAAGTGTGTGGACAATCTCAACGCTCAAGATGTTATAACCCGAGCAGGACTAATCACCCAAATTCATGCAGATTACCCTGAGTACGACTTGGGCAGTTTTTGCAAGCTCGTCTCCCCCGACCTTTGTCCTCCTAACATTGTTGTTAGTGATACTGATTCATCAGATACCGAGGAGAGCGACTCCCCAGAACATTCTGATTAGATAGACTTGTAATAATAATGTCAACATGTTTGGACAAGTTTTGTATAAGTCCTTGTAGGGAAATTTTTGTAATAGTTTCTACATGTTCCGAAGAACACCTTCCTTGACTTTTCTAGTATGCCACTTTTTGAAATGCCAGTTTTATAACTTTTTAACTTCACATTTTGATGTGAAAAAATAATTGTATGCCAACTTGCGTTGAATAGTTACTGTATGCCAACTTTGATCATAATTAATCATTGTATGCTGCGCTAAGGCAAGCTTATAAAATGTCATAATTATTAATCCTAATAGCTCAACCACAACTGTTATCTCAGAAAGAATAATTCAAGGAAAAAAATCAATTGTATTGATCAGCTCATAATGGCACCTCGTTATAACTTTCATGTGCCTAACAGGGTAGGAAAAAGTATGCCCTCGCTGTTTTTGTAAACCTGAAAATACACACAAAAGATAATCGTTACATGCCAACTTCTTCCTCATTCCAGGTATAATTTTAAATGTTCGATATTCCATGGATACTTAAGATATCTTCATTTCTTATCTTTTAATCTATACGTTCCATACTTTACTCTGTCCGTTACTTCATAATGGACCTCCCAATTTGGCCCCACTTTTCTAAAACTTTTCTCTTTGGTGTGCAGAAAAACGTTTCGTAACACTTTGTCCCCCACCTTGAAATCTCTTTGCTTCACTCTCGAAGCATACCTACTCCTCATCAATGTTTGATAATGCAAGGACTTTAACTGCGCTCTTCGTCTTTTTTCTTCCACCAAGTCTAATTCTAGGGATCTACTTTGATCGTTCAAATCTTCTGTATCACTTCAAATCTTCCACCAAGCTGCCACACAGTGCAATGGGAAAACAATTTCCGAGGGGACAACCGCATCCATACCGTATACTAAGGAAAATGGATATGTATCAATGGAAGTTCAAGGCGTCGTTCTGTAGGCCCACAATACTTCTTATAAATAATCGGGCCATTTTCCAGCCTTTCCTTCCAAATTCTTTTTCAATCCATCCAAAATCGTTCGATTGGTCACTTCCACCTGACCATTAGCCTAGGGATGGAACGGAGTGGAAAAAAATTGTTGTAAGCCCATATAAAGGCAAAAGCTCTTAAACTCCTTATTATCGAATTGAGTGCCATTATCCGTTGTGATTTTTATCGGCACCCCAAACCGACAGCAAATATTCGAGACAATGAACTTGATAACATCTTTTGCTTTTGTTCCTGCTAAAGGTTCTGCTTCCACCCACTTGGAAAAATAATCAACTGCTACTATTATCGTTTACCTTCCACAAGATGCCATTGGTAGGGGCCCAACAAGGTCAATTCCCCACCTATCAAACAATACTGCTTCTGAAATACTCTCTAGGAGCACCCCTGGATTGTGTATTATGTTGGCATATCTTTGACATGTATCACACCGCCTTACCAAATCTTTCGCATCAGAAGAGATGTTCGGCCAATAATAACCAGCCAAAAACACCCGTCGAATTAACGCTTTATATCCACAATGGGCCGATCCTTCGCCGTCATGCAGTTTTGATAGGAAAACCTGCGACTAGTCCTTAGCCAAACATCTAAGTAACGGTCTGCTCAGGTATTTCTTATATAAGACTCCTCCTAACAGAATGTAACCATGAGACTTAAACCTGATCCTCCTAGCCTTAGACTTCTCTGTGGGTAAACTATCCTTTTCCAAGAAGTCCACGATTTCTGACCTCCAATCATTTGTGATCATATTGCTTACTTCCTCCATATTCACTGAGTGCTCTGTAATGCTTGTAATTGAAGGACACTCCTGAATTAGGACCCATGGATGATCTTCCGATCGCGAAGCCGCTGCTAATGAATCGGGGATGATATTTACCTCCCTTCGAACATGCTCATACTGCACCTCATCAAATTTGGAAGCCAAGTTCTTCAACATTTTCAAATACTTGACCAACTTATCTTTTCTCGCCTCGGACTCTCCCAAAGCTTGATTTATCACCAACTATGAATCACTGATCAATTTAACCTTTTTGGCTCCACATATTTGAGTCAATCGTAACTCTGCCAATGCTGTTTCATACTCTGCCTCGTTATTAGTTTCTTTAAAAACGAAGCGAATAGCCTGAAACATGGCTATCCCCTCAGGGGAAATTAATTGGACTCCTGCACCACTATCAGAACTATTCAACCCCCCATCCGTTCGAACCAACCATTATGTCTTACCTGAGTGGTCAACAATCTCCATATCGTCCCTCTGTGAGTGGAATTCGACCAAGAAATCAGCTAAAACCTGAGCTTTTATTGTCGTCCGATGCTCGAATGTTATGTCGAAATCTCCCAGTTCAACCGACCATTTTGTCATCCTCCCAGATATATCCGGCCTCTGTAGCAAACCTTTTAAGGGGAATGTTGTTCGAACCACAATAGGGTGGGCTTGGAAGTATGGCCTCATTTTCCGAGCAACTGTTACCAGGGCCAAAGCTAACTTTTTCAACTTAAGATACTGTTTCTCAGCATCTAGCAAACTTTTGCTGACGTAAGAAATTGGTTTTAACATATCGACCTCTTCTCGGAGTAAAACAGCACTGACTGCACAATCTGATACCGACACATAGACGATCAACTTCTCCCCCACCAAAGGCTTGGACAGTATCTCTGGGGGCATCAAATATTCTTGAATCTGGCGAAAAGCGGCTGAACATTCTTCGGTCCAACTAAACTGTCTGGCATATCTTAGTACCTTAAAGAAATGCGCACATTTATCAGATGACCGAGGAATAAACCTATTTAATGCAGCCAATCTCCCTGTAAGAATCTCGACTTCCTTAATATTCTGAGGTGGCGTCATAGTTGTCAAAGCCTTTATCTGTTCTGGATCAGCTTTGATGCCCCTTTCACTTATCATGTAGCCAAGGAACTTCCCCGATCATACCCCAAAAATGCACTTTTCTGGATTTAATTTCAAATTGACTTTACTCAGATTATTAAAAGTTTCTTCCAAGTCAGAGAAATAATCTTCGTCCTATAAACATTTTACCAGCATATCATCAATGTAAGCTTCTACATTTCGGCCAATTTTCTCCTCAAAGGTTTTGTTGACCAAACACTGATAAGTCGCCCCTGCATTTTTCAGGCCAAATGGCATGACCTTATAACAGTATAATCCTCTCCCGGTGATAAACGATGTGCTTTCTTCATATTTTGCATCTAATCTGATTTGATTATATCCTGAATAAGCATCCATGAAAGACAATAAACAATTACTCGAAGTAGAATCCACTAACTGATCAATTCGGGGTGCCGGAAAAGGATCATTGGGACAAGCTCTGTTCAAGTCCGTGAAATCCACGCACATCCTCTAATTTCCATTCTTTTTCCTGACCAAGGCTGGATTCGAGGCCCATACAGGCTACTGCGAATCTCGAATGTGGCCTATGTTTAATAATCGTTCCACCTCTGAGAGAATAGCTGCAGACTTTTCTTGAGAAACTGGTCTTCTTTTTTGTATAATCGGTCGAACATCCTGCCGTACTGCGAGTTTATGTCATATTATCTCTGGCGGTACTCCCGTAACATCCTGTGCACACCAAGCAAACATATTGAACTTTGTTGACAAAAACACAATCAACTTTTCTCTGAACTCAAAAGAAATTTTTGCTCCAATCTTCAAAAAATTTCCTTCTTCAAACTTATGCTCCTCGTGATCTTCATCCGGAAACCAGAAATCTGGGGGCCTCCCTTGGATCATCACAAGGAGTGGTTTTCGAGGAAGTCGCCTTTAATTGCTATGCCTTCTCTGATACTTCTCCATGAACTCCTTTCGATGATAGAGCTATCTGATAACATTCTCGAGCCATCTTCTGGCTGCTCCTGATCGTCCCTATATTGTTTCCTACCACATATTTCAGACAATGGTGTACCATCGAGATAACACCATGCATCCTGGATAGCCAAGAGCGACCCATAATTGCATTGTACGAAGTTGGTGCGTCTATAACTATGAACAACACTTTAACTTCCTTCTTAAATGGATCACAACCTAACTCCACCACACACTGAAACTCTCCAACGACTATCGATGTTGCTCTTGTAAAGCCCACTATAGTTCTGTTGGATCGTCGTATAACAGGCGGGTCATAAATTCTCCTATAGGTACTCATAAACAAATATTCGCAGAACTCCCCGTGTCAATAAGTATCTTCTGAACTTGGTCTCCGGCTATACCCGCAGCAATAACCACCGCATCTTCATGTGGGCCCGCTATATTCCTCATATCATCATCGTTAAAACATATGATGGGGAAAGGCAAGCGATGCATCTGCGCTGAAACCCTGCTTCAATTTGTGTGGTTAAGTTCACCATATATCTTTTCTGCAAACTATTAGAATTCCCTGCGATGGTATCCCCTCCGAAGATAGTTAGCGATTCGAAAAAAGTACATAGGTTATTTAATTTCCCCCTTGGAATAATCTCATGTACCATGTTCACGTTATTTCTCCCTTCCTTGGGATCTAGATACTCTTCTTCAATATCGAAAACGCCAACCCCTTTGGAAATCACCATTGCTGTATCCGCATTTTTTGGGATAACATTTACTGCAGCATTTTTCTGGGTGTGCTTCTTTACGAATTCTAATAACATTCCATTCTCAATCAAAGCTTGCACTTCTTTTTTCAAAGCGATGCATTCCTTGGTGTCATGTACAATGTCCTCATGGTACTTACAGAACCTTTTTGCACTTTTGCTTTCCCTCGGAGTTTGAATTGGAAATTTTTTTCTAAACTGCACCGTTGATCTTGCCCTATCAAATATCGTAGCCATATTTTCCGTTAACTCCACAAAATAGTCTGGACGAATCCATTTGTTCGAAATTGGACTCATTCATTGGTTATAGTTTTGTTGGTTACTATAGTTCTGCTGGTTTGTTCTTGGCCTCGGCGGATCCTGACCCGCACCCTTGGCTGGAACACTAGAACGTGGCCCTTGATTACTAGACTCAGTCCTTTGAAATTGGTTCTGCTCCAGCTGATCGCTTGATCCTTTCTCGGATGCCTGAGTCTCATCCACTAAAATTATTTTCTCTACTTAATCCAATAATACCCAAAACGTCATCGCCTAACTTTCCGCTACCGTATCCTTTAAGAGTCCGAGGAGAAGCCCCATCCTAAATGCCGCAAGTGCCACAGAATCTTTACAATACTCCATGTCGGAGTTTGTTTTAACGAATCGATTGGTGTAATTCTTCAAACTTTCTCCAAGTTTTTACCTACAATAGATTATCGTGTCTCCATTAGCTTGGAACTTCTTGCTCCTCACAAAATATTGTCTGAAGATATTCCAGAACATGTAGAAATTATTTATCGAGCCCTGCGAAAGCCTGTTATACCACTTGGAAACTACCTCTTTGAAAGTCTAAGAAAACGCTCTACACAACAATTTATCATCGTCGTCAAAATTAATAATGAAATTCTTGAATTGTTTGATGTGATTATTAGGATCCTGTGTCCCATCAAACTTTTCTAGCTTTGAGATATCAAAATGTTTCGGGAGATTTCCTGCTAGAATTTCCGAGGACAAAGGAGAAGCTCTCCAATTATGACCCGTCCTATAGACATAAGCTCTCAAATTTGCATGGTTCATAAAATAGAGTCGCTCCTCGGAAGGTAGAGTATACTGATGCTGCCACTTCGAATTCCGCTGGTCGACATGTTGGTTCCCTGAAAGAAAATTCATTTGGTCATACCCCTGCTCATTAGCATGAGCGTGATAATTCTTTTTCTTCAAAGATTTTCTTTACAAAATCCTTCCCCTCTGGTGGTCCACATGCCTTCGACCGTATCTTTTCGTCCTGTGACTCCTCCTCGGAGACGATTCTGGTGAACTGTAGCGAGAATAATCACTTGAATTGGAAGATTCCAAGTGACGCTTTCCTTTCCTCCTCGAAGAACGTCGTTCATGGCCTCTATATCTATCATCTCTATTTTTAGGACAAAAGTCGGTTTCACGCTCTTCTTTTCCACTGTGGGGCTCTCTTCTCACCTCAGAACAAAGATATTCCTGAATAGTTTCTTTTTCCGCCCTCAATCTTTTAATCTCCAGTAATAACTCATTCCTTCGAGCGAGCAGATCCGAGTCATCAAAGGTTTCTCCGACGCGCTGGCCACCATATGTCTCATATTCCATATCGTTCCGATAAGTGTTCCCCACAAGACTCTCCTCACTGTCGTTAATAAAATCATCCCCTTGCTCTTCCATGGTTCTGCTCGGACTAGGAACAATTTCCAGAAAGCGATTGTTGTCAGAACAATCTTCGTTTTCCACAGACGGCGCCACTCAGGAATTAAGAAATAGCTCAAGGGTAATTTTGCATTAGGCAAATATATGGGGGTCCAAACAATATTAAATTCTTTGTTAGGGAGTCTTTTTAAAGAGAGAAAGTAAGAGCTAATCCAAGTATAGAGAGAAAGTAATATTATATTATTCAACCGAATCTATCAACTCGTGTGAGGTCCTTTTATAGAACAATAATAGGCCCCACTCAAAATATTCATCAATTCCATAGTGGTTTCGGAAGAACAAATTTGGTTACCAATAGTTCTCAAAGACGTTGCCAATGATAGTTCTAAAGATTTCTTAGAGGGGTTATCTGTCTAAGCTATGTTTGGAGGGGAATATTTTAGAGAGAGAAACACGTGAAATGTAGAGTGAGAAACTGATAAAAGAAATAGGTAAAGTAATGATTGATCATTTTTTTCCAAAAAAAAGTTGTTATATATAGTACAAGTGGTGGGTCCATCAATTACATGATTACCCTCTTTTATGGTTATTTCACCCCACTACTTTACTAATCTCAAACATGATTATTATTTATTACATAATACCCGCTTAATGTTACACATTTGTTGGGTTTCTTTACAAGACTTTTATAAAATCTAAATATCTTCTTTATTTAGCCAATTTAGCTTATTCTTCCAAATATTTCTTCCCCTTATCAATGATCATATATTTTTTTTATATAATTTCTTCAAGAGAGTGTGCTCTAAAAAGTATACTATAAGACATTGACCAAATACAATATTGATAATTTTGAAGCACCTAAATCCTCGTACGACCGAGGCATTATTTTATACAATTAGGTTTTTTTTAATAAAATGGTATATCTGTGAGTACAAACTAGAATATATGTATAAAGAAAATAAACCTTATGTTGTTTTATATTCTAATTATTTAATTAAATAATATTGATCATTTACTAATCTATTATTGCTTATATAAATTATTGACTAATTTATTAGTAACATAACTAGTCATCCACTTTTTATATATATATATATATATATATATATATATATATATATATATATTTAGCATAATTGATAATTAAATAGAACTATCTCTAACACCCGTCTAACACCCGTCCTTATGTTGACGTGCGTATGTTTGATATGCCTTGTTAGTATTATAGCCGAGTATGTTATATAGGATCGTAAACCCATTAAGCTATTAGTCTATATAAAATTCTCGGTTTTCCGATCTGTTGTAGGCAGTCGTAATAAAAAAAAATCTGATCGAGAGACAACAATGTTAGTTTTTGCTGAATTTTGGACACCATGTTCGGGATATCTATGGATTTAATCTAACCATTTAGATTGTAACTTGGTGCTAAATTTATAAAGAAATTGCTGGTGGAACAATATAATATTTTTATGGTAAAAAAATAGATTTTATTTTACACAAAATTCAAGGAGACAAACATGTGTGTTTTATAGATAAAATAAATTAATTTAGGTTTTCGTGGTTAAAAATAATAATTTTATATTTCATTTAGATTTGAGTTTTTGTTTGGATTTGATTTGGATTTGGATCGAGTATTTCCAGATTGTTTGATTATGTTCGATTGGAAAAACTATTCTAATTTGATTTAAGTTTATCTTGATTTCGATTGAGATTTTAGGTATGGATTTTAATTCTAATTTGGACTTGGAAATTGGAAATTCAAGACACATGAGACTTGATATTGGAGTTAGAGAAAATTTAAAATTTGATATTGGGTTAAATATTTTTTGAAAAAAAATGATTAGGTAAAAGAAATGTTTATTAGAAAAACGTTTGTTTGAAATATAAGAAAAATATTATGTTCGATTGTTGTTAGAAGATTGATGGAAACTTTGTTTAACGAAAGCTTAATTAACATCTCATTTTTATTTTATGTGTGACAAACTCGTTATTTGATCCCACTAACGTATTAAGTTATTGTTCTATATATCGTTACAAAAGCTTCAAATTAATAAAAATGTTACTTGTCTTTTTTGTTTTTTCTATTTCAACAAGTTATTACGTATACCATTTTTTTAGCCTTGAGAATTATTTTGACCATTATACTCCTAAGACATGATCTGAAATCAATTAAATTTGAAAGCTTCCTTCTGTATAATGAATTTATGTGTTGAGTTATGTAATTTCTTTCTAAACAATTTTATTGATAAATATAGTGTTGTCATTAATGGTCACTGATGAAAAGCAATTATAGATAAATAAATACAAACCAAAACGGTCAGGAGGCGAACTGGTGTATTTACGTGAGCGAAGGTTAAAGTCAAATATTTGATGTACCTAGATTGGATCATGAATTTCTAGACTAGGTGTGATAAGCCAGGTCATTGTGGAAGAGATATTGAGATTTTATTAGTTAGATTAGGTGCAACATGAGATGTAAAAGTCTCATGAACCTGATTTTGTGGAATACCCGATGTGGAACCTGATTGTCAATGCCAAACCTCGTTATATGTCTTGAATATAATTGTTTGCGCTTAACCTGGTAGTTCGTACCAAACCTAATTGATCGTCAAGTACTTGTTGTCAAACTTAATAATCTGTACAAAACCTCACTACCCGTGAAGTACTTGGTGCCAAACATGATTATCCTTGCCAAACTTATTAGTCCGTGTTGAACCTGATTGTCTCTCTCAAATCAAATTGTCAATGCTAGACATGATCGTTCACAATATACCTTGTGTGGAACTTGATTGTTAATCCTGTCAATAAATGTCCATGCCGGTAAATGTCCATGCCGGTAGACTATATCTAAAATTAAAAAACTAAATAAAAAAATTGAACATATAAATTATAATTAAATAAATCTAAATAACTTAGGTTTATTAAACCAACTGCAGAAGATGGTAGAGGGAGATGAGAAACAAGGAAGAATGAAGAAGAAAAAAAGCCCATATGATTTATGAAAAATAAAAAATTAAAAAAAAAACCTTTGGGAGAGAAATTGAGTTGAAAATTAAAAATCTCTTTTTTATTTGCTTCTACTCGATGACAACGAAAGTAGTCCGCTAATAAAACGCAAGACAAAAATATCTTAAAAATCTAAAACAAAATAAAAATGCTATAATACTTTATTATTGGTTATGTGGATTATTGACTAATTTAACATTAACATAGTTGATCAGTTGCTTAATAGTTTTTTTAGTATTATCAATAAGTGACTAAATTTATCTGTGATATAATTTAAAATATTTTTTCCATTATTTTGTTTAATAAAAATAATTATAACGCGTATGATCCATCCTCAGAGGTGGATGGAGGGAGGATATGGATGTCCGTCACTATTGTAAATCAGTAAAGTAAAGTAAAATAAAATAAAATTAGCTCAACGATAAATATACCATGCTATATCAGTGGAAGTAATGAGTTCGAAACTTATTTAATTTTTTTTTTTACTTTTTTCCGTTATTTTTTACTACTTTTTTCAATTCATTTTCATTGAAGTCTACTCAACCTCTCACGGATTTGTTTCAATAAAATTAACAATAAAGCCTCATTTCTCACAACATTGGAAGATAAAATCTACAATTTATTCTCCAATTTGATTTCGATTTCCATTACAATTTCGGTTGAGGATCAAATGTTTTTATTTCGATTTTGATTTAGCAAAGAAATATGGAATGCGCTTAGTCAAATTTGATACCAATACGGATACGAATTGAGGTTTGCTTTCATTCTATTTGTCTGGATTGAATTTTATGAATTCTGTTTGTTTTTCTATATTTTTTTATTTATTAGGTATATAAACTAAAATAGTCCTTGGACAGACGAGTAGCAATTCGGACTCAGTGTTGCTTTCATAAATAATGTATGTAAGAAAACATTGTTTAATACAATGATAATAAGTTTCATTGAGGAAATTCATCAAACACTTGTTGTATATTGCAACACGGGCTTTGAACAGTACATCGTTCATCGACTATCGTGTTTGGTGGCAGATAGTCCTTTGACTTTTAAATGTCCACTGACAGTCCGTGGACTATCGCGTTTGGATAAAGTTAGTCTAGAGGATCCTCTGACTCATCAGATGCTGCCATCTATCACCATAGTCCCCAGATTTTTGTATCACCACTAGTCCCCTGACTTTAGATCAAACCCAAAACTTAGTCCGCGATATTAATTGACCCACCTACCTTTATAATATCCGACTTGGCATTAATAATTGAGTGTGTATATCCAGGTGGCATTATTTATCCTACGTGGAATATTTGTCTTAGGACAGTCTTTTGTAACCTTATAAATCAGTGATGTTACATCTTCATTAATTTAATTGAAAGAAATTCCTAACAAAATCTAAACTCTAGATTGCCTTCTCCTTGAAGAGATAGAGAAGAGACAGACTTAACTCGTTTCGAATTCTAATCCCTAGACTTTCTCCTCTTCACTCTCTCTTCTTCTAAATCAAATTTCCAAATCGAATCCCTAATTTATACCCAAATCTATATGCTCCTAAATATATACCCAAATCGAAACAGAACCTTAAATTTTATTCCTTAATCACAGTATGTACCCAAATTGTTGCTAGCCCTAAATTTTGGCAAAAGTAAACGTGATTCAACAATGAAAAAGGGTTCGAGAAGGAAATAGAAGAAGGTCAAAATCAAATTTGATTTTTCTCAAGAATATACATGTATTTTGTTTGTTTCCTTATTTGTTGAGTGATGGATGTCGATACTGTCTTAGTGTCAAAACTCTGAGTGTTTTTTGCTTTATAAATTAGTATGTTTCAGTGTTTAGTTTAGTGATGTATCGTTTTAGTTTTTAAAATTAGAATGCTTCGAGTTTTACTTTGCTTCACTGTGAAATGATGTTTAATGATGGTTCAAGTGTTACATTTCGATATTGTCTTATGTGTTTACCGGATAAAGTTTTAATTTTTCGTTTTATTGATGTTTAATGAGTATAGTAGGAACTGATAAATGATTATTGTTATTGTTATTATGTGTTAATGATTAGGATTGTTACTGCAGTTGACTTGTTTTATTTTGTTTTTTTTCCATTGGACTTGACAGATGTTTGTGGTTTGGTTTTTTCTACATTAGAGATTTTCGTTGTTGTATTGTTGCAGTGACTTGTTAATTGGACTTGACAGATGTTTTTTTTGTTTGTGCTAGACTGTTGCACTGAGCTGTTCTATTTGTTTTATTGTTTTACTTTGTTTGTTTAATGATTATTGATGTTTGCCGTTTGAGTGACTGTTGCATTGGACTTGTTCTATTTGTTGCTGCATTAGATATGCACTCGGGTATAGATTTATGAACAAATGACAGATATGGCTATTTATGATGTTCAATTTGTTTGTAATACGTAATTAATGTGGCAGAATCGGGAGTACCGTATCCGGTGGCGTTAGAACGTCGGTCTACAATTATAGTAGCAACAACGTCGTCTCCAACAAATGACAATAAATTTTGTTGTTAGGGACTTCTAAATATCCTTCGTACACTTCTACCTTAATTCTAACGTAGTAGCGTGTGGTGCTATTGAATGTTTCACCCTCAACAGCTTCTCGAATTGTGGTGTAATTGCCACTACCATCTGCGGCTACGGTCGCATTGAACTCGATCGAATTAACAACAAAAAGGTGACCCAATAGCAATATCAAACGAAATATTATTTAAAACGGATTAGTTCTTAAAGTATTTGTTTTTTATTCAAGATGTTTGGGTTTGGTTAAATGTATTTATTTATTGTATTCTTAACGAGATTAAATGTACCTTGAGTTTTGTATAATTATGGGATGATATCCACAATGATTTGCATTCACTATTATTACTCATGTATATTATACTTTATATAATAATTGGCTACCCAAATTATATATTTAATTACATCATAAATTATGATTATCATTTATTTATTGGTATAAAATTTAATTACGAATTAGCATCTCTTTTATTATGTTATTAAAAACATTTTGACTAATAGATTTTTAGTATGTATTTATTGTTATTATTAGAATAATTAAAAGTATGTATTTATTAAACCATGCTTAAAAAAATTAAAAATATAATTGAGTGAAAGTAAATTAAATCAATGAATGAGTCGTTTCTTTTAGTTATATGAGTAACTTTTTGTTTCATATTAGACAACAATAAATTTCAAAATTAACGCATCAGATTCATTTAATAGATGCCATCTCAACAAAATTTGTCATCTCACCAACACCTATGCCAACAAGGATTTTGGTCTAATGGCTAAATCGTACCTAAATTTAAGGGATTAGTGGTGATACAAAAATATGGGGACTATGGTGACAGGTGGCAGCCTCTGATGGATTAGAGGATCCTCTGGACTAACTTTATCCGAAAGCGATAGTCCATGGACTGTCAACGAACATTTGAAATTCAAGGGATTATTTACCATCAAACGCGATAGTCGAGCGACGATGAACTGTTCAAAGTCTTGCAACACAATTACATAACCACGTCAGTTTGTTGGAAACAACCCAAAAGTTAAAATAAAAAAAGAAATCCAGTTTACATAAAAAACAATAAGTGTCTCACATCATATGACTAAGCATAAATCATATAATCATAATTATTTAAGGAAGATTTGAATTTATCTATTTTTTAATTGATTACTTTAAAAACTGAATATCGTGTGGAAATTTATGGATACGGCAAAAAGCTTTATCTATTTGGAAATAGATGGACACCGTAAAACAACGTACACTATAAAACTTTAATATGTCGATTTGTTTGTAATACTTTACATGGCCCGATGTCTGAAAATAGATGCTGAGATGCCAATTTATTTGTAATACTTTATACTTTAAAAGAAAATGAATACTTGAAATATATATTGTTACCGTGTGTCTGGTTTTTTACTGACTATTTTTTATATACATTTTAAGGTTTAAATTCATGATTGGTCCTTTGACTAGACAATTTCTATTGTTTAGTCTTTTTTACTTTAAACATACGGTAAAGGTCCCTCGACTATGATGATTTCTTCTGCATAATCTTTCGGTTTCAAAATATTCGGTGAGTGTTCCTCACCTATGACAAAAATTACGGTGAACATCCCTTGATTATGATGATTTTGATAAAGTTATTTTTTTACTCTTTAGGATTCAAGGAATAACTGTATCTAAATCGTCATAGTTAAGGGACCCTCACCAGATATTTTGAAGTCGATTGACTATATTAAAGAAATCATCATAGTCGAGGAACCTTCATCAAAATTTTGAAATCAAAGGACTATATGAAAGAAATCGTTAGAGTTAAAGGACCAAACACATATTTTAGCATATATTATAATATCATAGTTAGGTATGAATTTTATAATTATGCGAAATCAAAGCTAAATTTTAATGTAATCCGATTTGATTCCGTCATGCAACACTATATTGTCAAATATTCAAATACAATAGTAATTTATTTCATTGATTTGTACCTTATGCCTATTAAATTTTAATATCACATTTTTGGCAAATAAGATCTTGATCAAGTACTTTATGGTTTCTCTTAGATTTCTAGAGTATAATATTTAGTATATTTGAAATGAATCGATAATTGATATCTTTCTAATTTCTTCTTCACTTAAAGTATTACTTGGAGAAGTTTCTTCTATCCCTTATACCAATTGAGCCATCATCTTCAAATAATGTATTAAGCAAGATGAGATATTTAGAGTCAGATCATGGATTAAGAACTCTAATTCTTAAGTATCTTCTAAATGACCAAGATAAGGTAAGAAGAGTAAATCTTGTAAATGGATTTACAAGACCCAAAAGAATATCCTCTTAGAGATATTGTGGGACACACTCGTTCTTTTAATAATAATTGGTATAAAAGTAATGATTGGTAATAATATAAAATCGAAAAGGACGTTGTATTTTGTTTGCCTTTTTATTTGTGCTACAATGGTACTATTAATAAACAGTGACGTAATAATATGATGGATCAAGTAATATGAGAGGTCAATTTAGCAGTTTGAAGAATTTGATTAAAAATGAAAATTCGTAAGCCTATTATGTGAATTATTGTGCTCACCAACTTCAACTGGCTCTTATTTCAATGACATGAAATCATGGAGATGTTAATATATTTTTTATTTACGTTTTGTGTATTGTGAACTTTCTAAGGTCTTCAAACAAACGAAAATATTTGCTTCATAAAAAACAAGGTTCTCATTCTGCAAAATTAATTGAGAATGAGTTTGTGAAAAAAGGTATGTGTTTGAACCAATAATTTTCTATTGTAAGAGCGAGTGATACACAGTAAGGGTATCACTTTAGGACTCTTAGTAGTTTGGTTTATTTGTATACCCTCGTTGTTGAACTGCTTGAAGATTTGAGACGTGAGGTATATTCGAAGGGTGAACCAATTTTTTTGTTAATTGTTATCCAAAATTTTTATTTATTTTTTATGTTGCACTTATTGGTTGAAGTGTTGCCATTAAAAAATAATTTGTCTCAAACATTAAAAAGTGGGATCAATATTGTGACCGATATGCAACTTGTCCAAGTATAAACCTTTAATAAATAAGAGATAGTGGATGAGAAGCCTTTTATGAAAATTTGGATTTTTTTGGTAATCTTGGAATATATGTGCACGACATGGAGTCACGGTTATTTGAAAGATAACTAATCCAAAAGACGTGCTTTATTTTTTTATAACTCCTTATTATTTCAAGATAAGTTTTTAATATTTTATATATTTTGTAATGAAAGAGTTGCATGATCGATTTACAACGAAAAATGTTTAGTTGTTGATTTGTGTTGCAGTTTGAATCTGTATTCTTAATTTTAAGATTGTTGACATTAAATCACTTAGGAGGTTTTCAAGATTCAATGACTTTGAGGATGTTAGTGGTAACAAGGTGTCTAACCAACTTGAAACTTATATTTTGTCTGTCAAGATGAACGATATTTTTTCGAGTTTAACGAGTATCTTAGATCTATGTAGGATTTTTTTCGTATAATTTTTTTAGATATTTAGATTTGTCTACACCCTTTTGAAGATAGCTTTGTGATGACGCGGCGGAAATAGAAGAACAAACAACGATAGCTGAAACCCTAATTCAAGGGTAACATGATGAAACCCTAATCTAAGGGTAACACATATTGAAATTTTCAGAGATAAAAAATATATTATTCCAAAACCTTAAAATAACTTAAGGCATATGAGGCTTTATATAATAGCTTCTCAAAAACCTAAATTATATTACAAGGAAATAAAATAAATATTTTAAAATAAAATAAAATAAAATAAAATAAAATCTTAATATAATTAGATTTAATTTAAATACATAAGATATTTGAATAAAATAAAATAAAAAAGGCTTTTGTTTGGACTTTCTGGGCTACATCATCCTCTCATGGTTAACAAGAATTCGTCCTCGAATTCAGAGCACCATCACCATCAAGAACCCAAATTATTTATTTTATTTTATTCAATCATTACATTGGAATTATAATTGTTGACCTTATCGGAATAAGATAATTCTTCTCGAGTGCTTCTTATTCAAAGTCACATTGAAGCCATCCAGTTGAAAGAAAAAATAGTTTCGAAAACCTTTTCATAGCCCGAAGACAGCATCTCGATAAGCAATTTTTACCTTGATTCGGCAATTTGTGGCCAATTTAAACTCATTCAGTAACCGGTCAATATGATCGTCATTGAAACGCCTAGTGTGTCTCCCGCATACCAAACAGTATTTGAGATCTTCATGGTCGTATGTTGTTCTCTCCTTTAGACCTTGAATCAGATGAAATCAAGATTCAGAAACATGCTTGACCAGTAGCAGGAACTGAGGCTCTGATACCAAACTGACGACGCGACGGAAATAGAAGAAGAAACAACTATAGATGAAACCCTAATCGAAGGATAACAAAGATTGAAATTTTCAGAGATAAAAAATATATTATTCCAAAAACTTAAAATAACTTAAGGCATATGAGGCTTTATATAATAGCTTCTCAAATCCCTAAATTATATTACAAGGAAATAAAATAAATATTTTAAAATAAAATAAAATAAAATAAAATCTTAATATAATTAGATTTAATTTAAATATATAAGATATTTGAATAAAATAAAATAAAATAAAAAAAGCTTTTGTTTGGACTTTCTGGACTATATCACTTTGGTCGCTACCCTAACATATAATATGAATAAAATTTCAATAATATTAAATTAAAATACGGGAATAGGGAATGAACCACTCGCGGATCAAGTTCGGATCCGTTTATGATCACTTTTTTAGAATCCGAATTCTATCCGAGTTATCACGAATTTACTAAAATATTTTAGCTTTTTTGAAAAAAATGAATAAAATATAATCCTATCGCAATTATCGTAAATTCTTGTATTATTTTTAGTAAAGTTCAATATAACAATCCGTGTGTTTGTGTGTGTAGATATGCATGTTGATATTAATTAGATCTAGTGGGCTTCTTGTCTTATTATATCTACATCTACGTAAATTCGGTTTTTGTCTCTCTATGAAAATTCTAATGTGTTAGAATTATATATAAAAGCTTGTCCTCACAATATAAAGCTGGAAAAGTCTATTTGAAAGAGATAATGCTCTAAAATAATTAAAGTCAAACAAAACTCCTCTATAAAACTGAAAAGTCTGTCAACTTAGAACTGAAGATTTATGATTAACGTGTAAATTAGCTTCGATACTAAATGAAAATAAAAGTCAATAAAAAACATAAAATGTATTTAATAGTTTTTATGTAAAAAAAAATTTTCTTTTAATTCAATGAAGGGCTAGGTTAATATAACTTAGGCAACAAAGTACTGTCACTAAGTACTGTCACTAACGAAGACATGTAGATCAACCTGCATTGTAGCATGGTCTAGAGTTGTACAAGCCTTTGCAAGAAAGTAAATCATCTATACTTGATTTGTGTAAAATAAAACATGTATGATTTTGTGTACCTTTTTCTTCAGGAATGGATATAGCAAGCCTATGTTTTATAATACAAAAATAGCACGTAAATTATGATTAAACTATTACGAATGTTTTGTGTTGTTCTTTGTAACAATTATTTCGTAAATACAAAATAAAATGATTAAAATGAATTTGTTATATACATAATATTGATCACAATATGTAATAAGGTTGTGAGAAAATCATTCAAGTAGGATATCCTGATTCTTGAATACCAAACTCTATAGAGGTGGTCTTAGACCATAAAAAGTCTAACTCATCTTGCAAACACAGTTACTTTTTAAAGATCTGCGCGGACAGTTAAGGTTCGAATATGTAAACCGTTTTAATGAGAAAATTATTTGAAAGACGTTATTAATACAAAAATGTCTCACATCCTAAGTTTAAGAAACAGCAACATTTAGTTGAAAATGATTGTAGAGGTTCTAACTACCGAACTGAAAGTATTGAAGAAGTCAATTTTATGAGTTTAATGAAAACTTGCAGTAACTAACCAAGCCTTATATGTCTGGATATAACCATATTTATTATACTTCATCGTGTAAACCCACTTGCAACCACCACCTTATTCATAGCCGAAAACTATTGTGTAAGTGTCAAAATATGACTTTATTATAGGATAGTGTACTCTATCGACATAACATCATTCCAGTTTGAATTATTGTATAACATATGAAAACTTGTATAATGTGTAGGTGCGACATTGAAATTGATAGTCAAACCCATATAAATACTAAAAAAATTCTAACGTGCGTTAAACTCTTACTATATCTACAACTACTTAATGTTGTACGTCGATTTGCATTATTGTTATTATTTGATTGTTTAAAATGCGGTTGTCCATTCATGTTAAGGGGAAATTTGGTCTTAGAACTACCCCGGTTATTAGAAATTGGTAGTGTTAAATGGGAAACACAACCACCAACCATTCTTACACTTGGATGTACATTCACGAGCCGTTAGGCTAAAAATGGACGAGGAGGATTTTGTTCGTAGACTTGCGACAATAGGTTCTCAACCAAGAAATATATATCGTGGTTTGAAGATAAGGAAACCGTAAAATGTATCTAGTATGCGTACAATCTAGAACAAGCGCCAAAAATAACAATCGGCTGATAAAAAGGGGAAAACCCAAATGCAATACTTGTTCTGTAAGTTAAAACAACACGAGTACTACGTTTGGGAGCGAACAAACGCAACAACAGACGAGATCCTCGAATTTTACAAGCACCGACTTATTGTGCACATTTGTTTAAGTTCTTATGATGGATATCACGTACAAAACACAAGGTATAAGATGCCCAACCACTGGAAGACCCGTGATGACGTGCACATTATCCAATGTCACTGTTATCTCGCCGAAAGAGAAGTGAAAAGTGTTGGTTTCAGGATATCACCTCTCTAAATATGCCTCTAATAAATGAACGTTAGTAGCCCAACGTGCAAGACATGCAATGATGGATAAGAAATAAGTATTCATCACCTCGTTAGCGATGCGGGTTTATTGCTCCGCAAGATCCCAACCACGATTAGTTTGGTACATAACGTAGCACAACATATGTACCTTCACCTACAAATAAATAAACAATATAAACTAATAACCAATATAAACCTAAACAAATGCAATCATCCTAAACCAATAACTATAATTTAAACCAATAACTATAACGTAAACCAATTTATTTGACATAAACCAAAAACTATAACACTAGCCAATATTACACAAAATTAACCACTTAACCACTTAAAAAATTACGTCATTTTTAAAGATGATGTAAACCTCATGGTCGTTGTGTGAGTGAAATGTAGAGTACATGCCAGACACATGTTGGTTGAACTTATAAAATTGTTGTTCCGTAGTTCGCTGGCGAGTAACGGCCACAACATGCATGCTTTATTGACAATGGACTCTTACAATGCGTGACAATTGTCCATGCACCATCTCAACGCATGTTTCAGTATCTGACAGACTAAGTGAGCATTTTCAAGGCGACATCCTAAAAACACACACAAAGAGTTGATCATAATTTTGATAAAAAATCAAAAAAATACTTAAATAATTTCTAACAAACTAAAAAACAAATCTAATTTCCACAATGTTGAATTAAAAATGCATTCTAACATATACAAAATAAAATGGATGTCAAAACATGATTAAAAACATAAAATAGGTCAATCCACACATGTGCATCCAGTATTCTTACGCACCCATTGGAAATACGGCGAGCAGCAATAACCCCTGCAAATCCAAACCTTGTGTTTTACTATAACAAATCTAGCAACTAACATACCAAATTGAAGCTCGCAACCTAACTAAACATATACATATAATCACAGCTTAAACAAAAACTACAAATGTAGGAAAATTTGATTTTAATAACTGAAAATAAAACTACAAAAATCACTACAATTATTGATGTGAATTCAAAAACAATTCCACCATGATAAAGAGAAAGCTTACCTCAACGTGACTGTATGGTTAGATTTGATGAATCTGAAGCTTTTGAAAATCGAAATTAGAGAGGTTTAGAGTTTGAAAGAGGGAAAAAAGGTTGAATTAATGAAAAAGAGTTTTTATATGGATGACATTACTGTAAATATGTTAGGTCTTGCTATAACAAAAATGAGTCTCGTTATAGTCGGGTCTCGTTGTAATTTTTTTTATAATTAGTCTAGCCCTTTCGTAAATTGTACAGTATTTTAATTGATTTTTTATACCTATATTATTATAGGAGGTAGTTGTTAGTGTATTACATTGAAACAATTTTAAATTTTTTTATTTTATATTATCAATAGCTGTAAAACGAGGTTTTGGGTATGAGCTTTTCTCGTTGGCTATAGTATAAACGTAATCCATTTAAATAAGTTAGTGTCATTTTAGTAAGGCTTTAGTAATCTAAAACAATACCAACCATTAAGGTTTAAACACTCATTTAGAAGCCTTTGATTATATTTTCGTTATTCATGCCATCATCTTCTCTTTCACTCTTAATTTCTTAATAGTTAGCTCTACATTCTCTTCTTTTCGTATCTGAGTATCGTGAAGCTTGTCTTGTCTAACATCCCTTCAAACTTAGGAGCGATCATTGGTGTTCATGTTTGTCACAAAGAATAGTAAAACGAGAGTGAGAAAGATGTTTCGTTAGGAATCGTATGTTTGATCGTGTGAAGGAACATAACAAATCTCTAAGTCGCTTGAAAACCCTGGTCTCGGATAAAATGAATATCTAATTCCGTGTATTTATTTTGAGGGTGAAAGACATGATTGGATGACAGAGATACTGCTCCATAATTTTCACACTTAATTATCAGTGCACAAAGAAGATGAAAGTTCAACCCAATGAGAAGATATTTGATCGGGATGAGTTCACCCAAAAGATGATCCAGAGCTTTATAGTTAGACTATATACTCGAGTAGGTGACCACCTATTTTTTCTTTTATGACCATGATGAAACAATCCCCAAAGAAGACACAATACCGTCCACCATACTTTATGTCATCTAGAGAGCAAGCCCAACCAATATCAGAATAGCCAATCAACTGGAGATTGAAGCTTGGTTTAATGTGGAAACCAATACGACAAGTGCGAGTTAATTGGCTCATGACTCTCTTTACATATTGCTAATGAGTTGTAGTAGAGGATTGTTGAAAGTAGCTTAATTTGTTAACAGTGTAAGATATATTTGCTCTTGTATATAACTAATATTATAATGATCCTAATGGTCGTATGTGTTGTGTATAACTAGGCAAAAACGTACTATCATTGATAAAGATATGTAGATCAACATGTATTGTAGTAGCGCAATGTCTGGAGATGTACATGACGGTGCAAGAAACTAAGTCATCTATAATAAGGATATAAAACATTGAGGGCCTAAATATAATAAATAAAGTCTTATGTAACAAGTTGTATAGTTAAAGGATTGATTCCGGGTCTTATATAAAGATAAAGGACTAGCATGTAGTTCAATATTTTGTGTAACTAATCCTGTTAGAATAAGTCTTGGCGCTTATATATAATAGCCAAGGCTAAATTTAATACACACAATACTTTCATTAGTGAAAAATCTTATTCAATTCTTACTTTCTCTCTTTAAAATCAATCTCTCTTTTTGTCTCTCAAGAACCAGATTTAACTCTCTTCAATCTATATACTTGATTTTTGTAAAATAAAACCTTGTGTGACTTTTTGTACCTCTATCTTCAGGAATATATGTAAGAATCCTATGTTTTATAATACAAAGGTAGCATATAGATTATGATCAAACTATTACAAATTTTTTGTTTTGTTCGTTGTAACAATTATTTCATAACTATAAAGTAAAATGATTAAAATGAATTTGCTAGATACATAATAGAATATTGATCAGTATACCTTAAATTTTAAAAAATCCACTGAAGTATGACATCCCCGATTCTTGAATCCCAAACTCTAGAAGGGTTGTTTTAGACCATAAATAGCCTTATTGAGCTTGCATACATCGTTAGGTTTCAAAAGGTCTGCAAACCGTTGAGGTTCAAATATGTAATCCATCTCAATGAAAAAGTAATTTGAAAGGCATTATTAATACCAAAATGTCTCACAACCTAACTTTTAAAAACAACAACACTTAAACCAAAATGATCCTAGAGGATTTAACCACCAATCTGAAAATCTGAGAGAAGTCAATTTCAAAAGTCTAATAAAAATGTTTAGGAACTAGCCAAGCTTTATACCTCTGAATATAACCATATTGATTATAATTCAACATGTAAACCCACTTGAAACCCATCACATTCATAGCTGAAGACTAATGCATAAGTGTCAAAATATGAATTTATAGTAGGGTATTCTACTTTATCTACATAACATCATTCCAGCTTGAGTCACATATAACATATGAAAACTTGGTAGAATCTGTAGGAAGGACATTGAAGGTCAGGCCTATATAAATAGATTTAAGCTTAGAAATGCTACTTTTGGCTATGGTCTGCATAAGGTATATATTTGGTAGGCCGTGTTCTTGAGAATTGAGATGTTCTTCGGTGATTATAGAGTCTATATTGATGTATGGTTTATGGTATATATGAATTTTGTTTAATCTAAACTATGACTTGGCTATGTGTGGTATATATGAATTTGATATATGTAGATGATGTTCAACACTTTTGTGATTATGTAATTTTTTTGAATAAATAATAAATCTGATATAGTTGACTTCAAATCTCTACTGTAATTGATGATCAAATCATTAGAGAATGGTCATCAAAGCCCAAGAAAAGAAAATCAAGGTCGAATATTAGATTTGCATTTCGGGTAATAAAATATTGATGTTTTAAGTTTTGAGTCATATAGAAAGGTTCATAGTCAAGTACCCAAATAATGACCTACATATCAATATATTTTGGATGGAGTGTTTTAGGTTGGAATTCCTACTAAATGAATACATTTAGCTTCATCACTCTAGAAGAGGATTGAGTTATCCTCCCCACTTTTAGGTGGTTCTAAAGGATAAAAAACGATTGCATAGTATTGTAAAGTTCAACATATAATATGTTGTAATTTTGTTTAAGTTGTTTCGTATGTTTTTAACGTGCTTACATACAACAACATATAAACCTGACCATTTGTTTGCGTCGGGGTCCGTCTAAGAAAGTATGGTGGTAGAAGAATGTGGGAGCCCATAAGCTCAATACAAATATATGAATTGTTAGCAAGAATTAATATATTAACCTAGATATAAATGACAAAAGAGTTTTGATTAAAGACAAATATAATTAAAACCTTTTCATGCCACCAGATTAGGAAAAAGTGCAAATCAAAACCTACATTGCATGTGATATAATATTTATACTTCAAGTACTCTACATGCCATAGACGAGCCAACTTTTGATCATTTTATCAAGCATACAATAAGTTTATGGTTTGATCGTAGCTAAGAATATATAGGATCCTTCATTTGGCCATACTATTATGAGAATTTTATCCTTGGTATAAAATTACACATGTCTAACCACACGACCGTCTGTACGAAAGTCCAAAAGTGAACATTGGAGTCATACTTGTTTTTCATTAGCATTTTATGTTGCATCATGCATATATGAGCTTTAATATGATTTTTCTTGATAAAAAACTTTCATTCATGCAACTTTCCATGTTTGTTCGTTCGAGTCAAGGGGAAGATTAATAATAGAATAGCTGTGCGAAATGAGGTTAAGATGAAGACAACTTTGGAAAAAGATTATGCGGTTCAAATGACAAAAAATGAAAGAATAATATATAAATGGAGAGCCAACAGTTCAGAATCAGAAAAATCCCATCGTATGCTGAGAAGTAGTCATGCCTTGAAGAATTTGTGCAATAGAAGATTAAATAGTAATACAAGGTAATGGTATCAATATAGTAAGATTCAACCGCACAAGGCCGAGCCGTAAAATATATGAGTACTACAAAAATAAGTTTGCAATTGTTGTAGAGCCGAAAACAATAGAAAGAATACCCAAAACTTTATAAATAGAGAATACAAAGATGGTGATTGCACAATCAATAGCCTAGGTGTGCTCCCAAACTACAGAGGCATATCCAATAATGATGAAACTAGTCTCACAAAAGATCAATTACGGGATCAATGTACTAGCTTCCGGTGCTGTCGGTGCCTGGGAGTCCACACACGTTTCGGCTGTGGATTACCAATGGACTGTCGCTTTCCCTTTACAACATGGTTGTGCCCTTGGATTTGAAGGAACGTCGGGCAGGGGAACTGAGTCGGCAACTGTCGGGTGTGGAGGTGAAGGTTACCGATCTGCAGGAAGATGTGCGGAAGGCCAAACCGGCGCAGGACTCGACCGAGAAAAAGCTTTAAAGAGACCGAGGGCGCCTTGGAGCAGGCGAGGAAAGCCGGGGAGGATCGCGCCGTGGTCCTGGTGCGGGAGATCACCGATCTGAAGGCAGCTAATACGCTTTTTGCTAAAAAATGCAAGAAGTGGATGGAGAAAGAGACGGCCGATGCCAAGGCCGCATACGTGCTGTCTTTTCACCATCGCTTCCCTGACCTTCCCCTTGGGTCAATGTGGTTGGATGTGCCAGAGAGTGACCGCCCCTCCGGTATTATTCCCGAGGACGATGAATCAGACGACCCTGAGTCAGAGGAAGAAGATGCGTGATTTCCGATGGCTTTAGTTTTTTTTGTTTTTGTATTTTATTGTTTGAAGACTTGTGGATTTTGGGGACTGCGGAGTCCCCTATAAACTTCTTTTGTAGACAATTTCTTGACAATCAATTATCGCATTCGTACTTTTATGTTTTTGTGAATGTTATTGTTTTGCGAGGGTCGGAACATAATAGGTGTCATTTTAAAATGTAGATCAGTTGGAAAACTGAAAAACCAATGGAGGTTCTGTAGATTAATGTAACATTGAAAATTTCCTTTAGGGTCGGGAATTTTAAGAAGTAGATCAGTTCGAAACTGAATACCAGTGAAGGTTCTGTAGATCAATGTAACATTGAAAATTTCCCTTAGGGTCGGGAATTTTAAGATGTAGATCAGTTCAAAAATTGAAAAACCAGTGAAGGTTCTGTAGATCAATGTAACATTGAAAATTTCCCTTAGGGTCGGGAATTTTAAGATGTAGATCAATCAAGATTAGTAAGAACAAGCGTCGCCCAGCTCGTCAGCTGACAAAGTTTGTAATACTTCGAAGATTGGAAGGCAATTTTTTTTGATTAAATCTAAAAGAAAAAGGGGGGTCGAGTGTTGTCGATGCCTCATTAAAACCTTCTCGCGCCACCGAGGTAGGAAAGAGTGCATCCCCGACCAAGAAATTTTTACACAGAGTGTTTAGAGAGTTAGAAGAATGTAAAAATTACTCTAAATACAATTTCAAATGTTCAATGTTCCACGAAAGTCTTAATTAGTGGCCGAGCCTGTTTTGTAAACGATATGTTCCGCTCTTAACTTTCTCTATTACTTCATAGGGTCCTTCCCAGTTCGGGGCGAGTTTGCCGAGGCTTTTATCTTTGGTGTGCAGAAAGACGCGTCTCAACACCTTATCACCGATTTTGAATTCCCGACGGCGTACTTTAGACGCATATCGACTCCTCGTTAGGGTCTGATAGTGTAAAGAATTTAGCTGAGCGCGACTCCGTTTTTCTTCTATAAGGTCGAGAGCGAGCCGTCTATCGCCTTGATTTGTGTTTTCATCATAGGTACCGATCCTGAAAGACGGAAAAATGGACTCTGTTGGAGTGCTCGCGTCCATACAATATACCAGAGCATAAGGTGACTCCTGAGTCGCCGTTCGAGGGGTGGTTTGGTAAGCCCATAACACTTCTTGCAGATAGTCCGGCCACTTGCCAGCCTTTCCTTCGAGGTTCTTTTTGAGCCCGTCCAGAATGGTTCGGTTGGTGACTTCGACTTGACCGTTCGCTTGGGGTGGAATGGAGCAGAGAAACATTGTCTAATCCTCCACTTTCGAATTGTGGTCCGTTATCCATGGTAAGCTTCTGGGTACCCCGAACCGACAACAGATGTTGGACCAAATGAATTTGATGATGTCTTTAGTCTTAGTTGTGAATAACGGCTCGTCTTCAACCCATTTTGAAAAGTAGTCCACCGCCACCACAATAATCTCTCTCTAACCAGATGCCATTGGCAGCGGTCCCACAAGGTCGATTCCCCATCGGTCGAAAGGTAATCCTTCTGATAGGGATTCTAAAGGAGCCGCGGGTACGTTTATCGCGTTCACGAATCTTTGACAAGTATCGCAGGTTTTTACTATTTGATGTGCGTCCGTCGTTATCGTCGGCCAATAAAATCCGTCGAGAAAAATTCTTCTAATTAAAGCTTTTTAACCACAATGAGCCGCGCCCTCTTCGTCTTGTAGTTCAGATACAATTATTTGTGACTCGTGGACCCCCAGACACCTTAGCAATGGTCGGCTGAATGACATTTTGTATAATATGTCGCCCAATAAAACGTAACCTCGGGCCTTGTTGCGAACTTTCCGAGCTGATGCACCATCACTTGGTAGTTGACCTTCGGCTACGAAGGCTATGATCTCGCGTCGCCAATCTGAAATAGTTACCGAAGATATCTGGCAAGCAATATCAGGCCGGTTATCTAGCTCCTGTCTCTTCATGATGGCTGGATTTTCTTATTCGATTACCCAAGGGTAATTGCTCGAGCAGGAGGCGGATGCTAAGGAGTCTGCCACCATGTTTTCGCTTCTCGAGACGTGTTCATACGTGATCTTGACAAATGAGGCGGCTAGCACTCTTAACGCTGCTAAGTACTGGACCAGATGCTTTTTCCTGGCTTCCGATGCTCCCGAGGCTTGATTTATCAGAAGTTGCGAATCACTAACGAGGCGTACTTGCCTTGCTCTGCATACCTGTGCTAGCCGCAGACCGGCCAGGGCGGCTTCATACTCGGCTTCGTTGTTGGAGGTAGGAAAACCGAATCGGATGACCTGGTGCATACTGATGCCTGTTGGGGTAACTATCTGCACGCCCGCTCCGCAACCGCTGATGTTTGCGCCCCCGTCGGTGCAGATGATCCACTCATTTTATTCGGCTTCTCCAGATGGTGCATCCTGATCCGGACGCCCGTAATGGAACTCTACTAAAAAATCAGCCAGCACTTGGCCTTTGACGGCCGCCCGAGGTTCAAAGTTGATGTCGAAATCGCCGAACTCGACCGACCACTTAGACATTCTTCCTGACATGTCCGGTCGCTGGAGGACATACTTGAGTGGGAATGAGGTACGGACGACGATAAGGTGGGCTTGAAAATATGGCCGCATTTTTCGTGTTGCGGTCACTAAGGCTAAGACCATTTTATCCATCCTCAAGTACCGCGGTTCCGCATCCAGTAAGCTTTTGCTTACGAAGTAGACCGCTGCAGGGGCTGGTCCCGACTCTCTTATCAAGGCCGCACTAACTGCAAAATCTGTAACCGCGATATAAAGAAAAAGGGTCTCGCCTGTCGTAGGCTTTGTTAAGAGGTTTGGGGATGATAGATATCGCTTAATACCTAAGAAAGCTTCGTCACATTCGGGTGTCCATACAAAATTCTTGGCATTTCTCAAGACCTGAAAAAATAGAGCGCACTTGTCAGACGAACGAGAGATAAACCGATTAAAAGCAGCCAGACGCCCAGTTAGTATCTGGACTTCCTTGATGTTCTTAGGCGGGGTCATGTCCGTAAGAGCTCAAAGTTGGATGGGGTCGGCTTTAATCCCCTTTTCGCTAACAAAGAAACCCAGGAACTTGCCCGACCTTATCCCGAAAGAGCACTTTTCAGGGTTGAGCTTGAGGTTTATACCCCTGAGGTTATCAAAAGTTTCTTGCAAATCGGCGAGATGGTCCTCGTCCGTGCTGCTTTTTACTAATATGTCATCGATGTAGACCTCCATATTCCTCCCAATTTGGCCATCGAACGTTTTATTAACTAGCCTCTGATATGTTGCCCCGGCATTTTTTAGTCCGAACGGCATAACTTTGTAGCAATACAGGCCTCGGCCCGTTATGAACGTTGTGCTTTCCTGATCTGCTGAGTGCAACTTGATTTGATTATAGCCGGCGTACGCATCCATGAACGATAGTAGTCTGTTTCCAGAGGTTGAGTCTACCAATTGGTTAATCCTCGGCATCGGGAAGGGGTCTTTTGGGCACGCCCGATTGAGGTCGGTGAAGTCCACGCACATCCTCCACTTCCCGTTTTTCTTCTTTACCAGGACGGGATTAGAGGTCCAGAGCGGGTAACTTGACTCCTTTATGTGCCCGACACTGATCATTCTTTCGACTTCGCGCAGAATAATTTCTGCCTTTTCTAGGGAAAAAGCCCGACGCTTTTGAGAGACGGGTCTGACGGTTTTGTTGACAGTTAGCTTGTGAATCACACAAGACTCTGGGACTCCGGTTAAGTCCCTCGAGCACCACATGAATACATCCAAGTTCTCCCGTAGTAGAGACAACAATTGTTCCCTGAAGACCGGTGATAAACGGATCCCGATCTGCAGAACTTTACCTTCGGCAAACGGGTGTTGTTCACATTCTTCGTCGGTAGTTAAATAGCTAGGAGCTTCCCTAGGATCATCAACGGGTAATGACCCAATGGGAAGCCCTTTTAATTGCTATTCATGTGCCTGATTCATCTCTTGATCCTTTTTGGGTGCCAACACCGCTCGGTAACACTCCCGTGCCGCTTTTTGGTTGTCGAAAATTGTGTTATGAGAAGCCGGTGCGTCTACTACCATGAATAAAATGGTGACCTCCTTCTTAAATGGGCCACAGCCTAGCTGAACGACGCCCTCAAATTCTCCGACCACGTCAGCTGCTGACCCCGTAAATCCTACAATGGTACGGTCCGACCGCGTGATGATCGAAGGTGTCCTAAATTTGGCGAAAGTGGATGCGAAAATTATGTTGGCTGAACTACCCGTATCCACCAAGATACGTCAGACCTCTTCCCCCGCAATGGTCGCCCCGATCACGATGGCGTCCTCATGAGGGCCGACTATATCTCTCATGTCGTCGTCGTCAAAATACAGGATCGGTGATGGGACGCTTTGGAGTGGGGGTATGTCCGAGCTTCCAATTGGGTGGTCAGATTCACGATATGCATTTTTCTGGAAGTGTGTGTGGTACCTGCCATAGAATCTCCACCGAAGATAGTCAGAGACTCAAAGAATTCACAAAGGTTTTTCACATTACCAATAGTTTCCTCAGCTTCTTCTTCGATGATCCCGATGATGTTTCGATTCGCCTCGGGGTCGAGGTACTCAATGGAAACATCAAAAGGGTCGGTGACCTCGGAAATGGTCATCGTGGTTTCGGGCTTCGGTATCGTCACCACTTCTCTCGAAGTTGTGTTCTGCTGAGTTTTCATTTTACGTATTCCAGGAGGTTTCTGTGCTTAATGAGCATCTATATCTCTTTTTTGAGGGCAATGCAGTCCTTGGTGTCATGCCCCACGTCTTCGTGATAGCAACAATAGCGGTTATTCCTCTGTTCCCGAGGCGTTGGTATTGGGAAAGGCCTTCGATACATCCCGCCTTTCTTAATTTTCTCGTAGATTGATGACACACATTCTGTTAGGTCGGCGAAGTAAGCAGGTCAGATCCACTTGTTAGATATGGGTCGCGAAACCGCTTCACTCGTCTGCTTCGTCTTTTGGCTCGGGGGAGCCGAAGGCTTGATAGGTAAGAACTGGGTCGGGGGTATTGTGCTAACCGGCTGGGCTGCCTGAGCGTAGCTGGATTGAGTCCCTTGTCTTATCACGACCGCTGCTTGCGCACTCTGTTGAATTTGTGCCGCCAGTTCGGACGCCTCGGTTTCTTCGATCAATATTTGTTTTTCCTATTTGAGCCAGAAGTGCGGAAAAAGTGAATGCTTGCTTCTTAGTCACCGCTTGCTTCATCAGTCCTGGGAGCAAGCCCAAACGATACATGGTTAGCGCCACATTTTCCTCGCATTGGTCCATGTCAGTTTTAGCGTCAATAAAACGCCTGGTATATTCCCTGAGGCTCTCTCCTAGCCTCTGCTTACAATTCATAATGGTGTCTCTGTTGGCTCGGAAACTCTTACTTCCGACGAAATGTTGTCTGAATATTGTCCAGAACATCCCGAAGTTTTTTATGCAACCTTGTGGCAATCAGTTGTACCACTTGGATGCCCGTTCGCGGAAGGTCATCGAAAATGCCCTACATAGAAGTTTATCGTCATTGTCGAAGCTCAGCATGAAGTTTTTGAAGGCTTCCAAGTGGTTATCCGGGTCCTTCTTTCCGTCATATTTTTCCAATTTGGAAATATCGAACCTCTTCGGGAGTTGCCCAGCTAATATCTCATCGGACAATAGTGAAGCTCTCCAATTCATCCCGTACCCAAAAGCTCCGCCTCCGAGCCCTTCTGTCTGCACCCCGTAGAGGCCCGCTTCCCCGGGATTGATAAATTGGGTTCTGGTTTGGAACCCTTCGTTCTGGCTGTTCGAAGGTTGCCATTGCACTTGAGGCAGTACTACCCGCTCTTCCCTGCTGCCCGCTGGCATTTCTTCTTTCTCAAATGATACTGGCGTTTGTTTTTCGGTGCTACCTTTTTTGTACTTAGGAGAGTCTGTCTGTGTCCCCTGTGACGTCGGGAACGATTTTTCTGTGCGCGCTTGCTCATCTTTTCCCGTCGTCGGTACTCCCTTCCCGACGAATCATCCGAGGTGTTATCGGCGGAGACCCCGCGGTTATCCTCTGGGTACCGCTGCTCTCTAACGTTTTCCCCATTCTCTGGACGAGGCTCCCGATAATATCTGACAAGTCGGGCCTCGATGCGATGTCCCGCTGCTAGGTTGCCTCCGCTGCGGTTATCCATGGATGATTCTTTGCCTTTTCCTTCCCGAACCCTTTTCTCGTCTAAAGCCCGCTCTTTCAGCGTTCAGTCTGGCAATGTCTTCCAGGAGCTGTCTTATGGTCATGATGAGGGTCGAGCGTTTGTCCCGACCCTGGGCGTAACGTTCCCGACCCCAGGCTTCTTCGCCCTCAGATAACAAAACGGCTCGTGCTACTTCTCTCCCGACCCTCTCTTCGACAGCCTCATCATTCATTTTTTAAATCGCGATTTTCAAAGAAAAAGATTCATTTTTGGTATCACTGGTTCCCACAGACGGCGCCAATGATGAGAGAATAAATGACTAGGAGGAATATCGAATATCGGATCTGATGTGACTAGAGAGAGAGTTTAGAGAGAGAAAGAGTAGAGAGAATGTTATAATATGGAATATCCCACCTACCAAGAATAATGGGTCTCCTTTTATAGTAAAGAAGGGTGGACCCATTAGTGTCCTTGGTGGGCTTGCTTTATTTCTATTTTAGTCCTTCACCAAATACAATGTTTACAAACTAGTCCCAAACAAGCTGTTAATGCTATTACAATCACATCAATTTCCTTCTATTTATAATTAACCCTTTATTATTAATTCTGGCGAATTATTCCCTTATCAATATCGACGATATGTTAATAAAGAGTTTAGGGGATGAAGATCACTTGTTTGACCTCAAAGAAACTTTCTCCAAATTCGAAGTTATTAAATTAGAGTTAAATCCATAAAAGTGCACATTCGGAGTATAATCCGAAACATGTTTTGGATACGTTATAAGTGAAAAAAGGATTCATGTCGACCCAGAACAACTACATCCATTACTTGCTATGGAACCTCCCAGATCCACCAAAGAGGTCCAAATATTGACCGTAAGGTTGGCTGCATTAAGCATGTTTATATCATGGTCATCTGATAAACGTGCAGTATTTTTTCAATTCTTGAGAAATGCTAAGGAATAAAATTGGTCTCCCAATTGTGTTGAGGAAATTCTTAAGGTAAAAAAAACATTTTTCTTCACCAAATGATATCTAAGTTGGTGATAAGAGAAAGTCTCTACATTTACTTAATAGTATTAGATTATGAAGTAACTTCAGTTTTGGTTTGAGAAATTGACAGTTTCCTCGCCTTATTTATAATGTTAGCAAAAGTTTGTTAGATGTTGAAAACATGTATTTGAAGTTGGTAAAGTTAGCTATGGCCCTTGTGATATCAGCCAGAAAAATGAGACCTTACAAACACACTCTATTAATATTCGAACCTCTTTTCCACTCAAATACATTTTGCCAAAAACGTTGTATCGGGCCGGAAGACGAGATGGTCTATGGAGTTGGGGATTATGATATTGATTTCGCTCCTCGAACTAAAATCAATGCACAAGTTGTAGCATACGTTTTGGTAAAATTCCATTCGAGACAAACATTTATGGAATCCGATATTGAATATGAAAGAATGGGTAGTTCGAACAGTTAAAAGTTCTAGCATGTTAGGATGTTGGACATGAATTTATTTTCTATCTCCCGTTGAAGATTCAATATATCAAGAAGTACTATTTGTTTTTAAGGTATCAAACAATGAACCTGAGTATGAGGCAGCAATTGTAGGGCTAAGACTTTGATTGGTAAATGATAAGTGGTTCAAAAATACTCAAACATCATGCTCAGGACCAATCTAAAGCGAGAAAAAAACAGCTGGTGAAGTATTTATAAGTATTGAAGTAAACATCAACCTTCTTTAAGTGTGTGAAGTATGAAAAATTTCCAAAAACTGAAAATTTGGTGGGCGATTCCTTAGCTACTATTGGTTACTCCGAAGCGTATCCATAGATCTAGATATAAGACTACCCTTCGATAGTAGCATAACTAGAAGTTGGGACATACTTTGATGAAAGTTTCCAAGTATCAACAATAACAGACAAGGACTGAAGGTATGAGATCAAGAATTTTTTACCAAGGGAAGTTTGTGCGCTTACAGAGTATTGACTAAGAAATTGAAGTATAAAGAACATGGTTATCTATTTTTGAGATATGTCCTTAATAATACCTTTAGGAGGCCTTTATTGTGATCCTTGGGTATGATGAGTCAAATGTGATTTTATTCAAATTACATGATGGGGAAGACTTTGTCCACTGTCACTATAAACATTTAACCAGAAGAGTTTTATTAGCAGGATATTATTGGTCTTCCATCATGCTAAAGATTTACTTAACTGATGTGATTCATGCCAAAGGTCTGGAAATGCAATACATATGTCGGCAGTCCCACTAGAATAAATATATGGGTGATACTTTTGGATAGAAGAGAAATGGATTTAATGGGACCCCTACCAATAACATCTAAAGGTTGTCGTACTATTATATTAGGTTGAATTAACACCTCTCTCCAGAACTACGTACAAAGTAGTGATAAAATTTATCATCTCTAACATATGTTGCAGATTTGGGATCCCTAGACGTATTACAACATATAATGGCCCCCAATTTGAAAATAGAGACATGGAATTTTTTTGTAATTCCAAATGAATTCAGTATTTTTTTTCTTCACCTTTTCAACCTCAAGCCAATAGGAAAATAAAGGTTGTTAATAGGACTATTTTTGTGGGTCTAAAAAATAATTTAGAGGGAGTAACAGACAAGTGGTCAAATTAGTTACAGGAAGTGTTATTGGCTTATCATACTACCCCCCGAACTGCCACTCGAGAATCTTCTTTCACTTTAATTTATGGGATGAACACAGTAATACCGATTGCATCAACCCTCCTATAATTCTAAATTCAAAGCTACTCCGAAGAAGATAATAACAAAGGTATAAGATTTTAATTAGATTTGATTGAAAAAAAAGAATCAAAGCTCACTTAAGAACTATTCATTATCAAGGTTTATTGAGAAGCAAATATGCATCTAAAATTAGAAAGAAGAGAGTTCGAAATAGGGGACAAAGTATTGAAAAATGTATTCTTACATACCAAAGACAAAAAACTTGGAAAGCAATCACTTTTGGGAGGAGCCATATACGGTAAGTGAAATGGTCAAGCATGGAACCTATCGACTGATTGATCAAGAAGGAAACTTTCTAAGACACCTATGAAATGTTGAACACTTTAGATTTTATCCTGACTAATTGTATATATGTTTATTTTGTTTATTTAGTTTTATAATTATGTAAATATTTGGGGTATACTCTTTCTTACCTTTGTGGCGCGTGGAAGTTTTAATGAGGTGTCCAAAATCACTTGTAATCTATCGAATTCTCCTTAAACCATTCTTGTTATTTTTGTGCTTAATATATTTTTGTATATGCCTACGAATAAATACATTCGAATGGTTAAAGTGAATGTTTTAGATGACTTCAAATGGATTACCTTCGAATGGTTAAAATTGTTGTTTTATATTCATTCAAATGATTAAAGTGATTATTTTATACTCCTTTAAATGGATTACCATTTAATGGATAAAGTGATTGTTTTATATTCCTTTGAATAAATTAGCTTTAAATTAAAATAATGATTATTATATATTCCTTTAAATGGATTACCTTTGAATGGTCAGAGTAATTGAATTATATACGTTCAAATGGGTTACATTCGAATGGTAAGAGTAAATTGTTGGTATTCCTTCGAATAATTAAAGTTGGTTAAAAATGAAAAATATATTTTGATTCATTGATGGGATAACAATACAAAACGCCTTAACCACACTAAGCGCTTGTAAAAAAATCCGAATAGTGTTGGAAAATACCTTGGACAAATCAAGGACTTGTTATACTAACAAAATAATAAATTTCGTTACGTGTGCTAAAAACTTGCAACATCAACATAAAATTTTATTGGCCTCCGTGATCATCCTCATCATCATTTTCTCCCCATGAACTCCCACCTTCTTAGTTTCTCCCATCACTCTCTTCTTAGCTGTCACTGGATTAGTCCATAGATATGTCCAACTGATCAAGAATGGGCATATCGTTAGGCCACAACCGTTCTGGAACCAGCTTATACCAAGATATGCCTTGTGAAAATCCAAGAAAATGTCAGATTTAATTGAGGTATCTTATTTATCTAAAGACTTTAAAATCTCATCGACATATTCGTCCACCACATCTTTTTTTGTCTTTGGCAGATTGAGATATGATATAAGTGAACTCCTGTTTCCATTTCTTCACGAGGACCTCCTGCTCCTTTACCTCTTTTGACAAGCGTTTCATGGCCATCTTATCATTTTTTGCTAGAATTTTAGTCTTGTAATCTCCCCAACACTGGATTATTGCAACCCTTCTTACTCAAATTTTGACTTTACAAGCTCATCCATAACCAATTTGATCTCATCTTCTAGACCATCAGAACTGGCGTTTAACCATTCAGATTATTCCTTGTGATTCTTATTTTATTCTTCAAGAAAGGTACTGGTATCTATTTATGCCTTCTACTCCATCTCCAACTCAGAAATAGGTCTTGCAAAGCCCAAAATAGAATATGCTGGGGTATCATGTTACTTTATAAGCTCGTAAGACACATCGTCATAAATCATATTTGTGGTATTGCCAGTAATACGGGGAAGTCCTTTTCAAAAGATTCAAAGTCAATCCCATTCATAGGCGCCCTCGTATTGTTTTTTACATATGTCTCTCTTTCTAATGTTGGGAACAATGAACAAGTTGGGTTAGAGACTGGAAGTGTTTGGGGAGCAATGAATGAGATTGTAAGAGGGATGATCTCTGAATGAGGAACAATCTCAGAGCTAGTAGTTGGTATTGTCTTTTTCTTCTCTCTTTTATCACTGTTGTGTTTGTTTCTGTTATATGTATTTTTCTTCTTCGACATAACAAGCTCCACAACGAGTTACTTTCTTTGATATAAGAACTGACTGCAGCTAGCAAAGATTCATCAATTTTGGCTGGCAAATAATCATCGGGCACCTCACTTTCAACCCTAATTGTGTCTTTCTTAGAGCCTTGTTTGGATTTTTACCTTTCTTAGCCTGATTGTCAGAGGCTCCAGTATTTGTACGAAGACATATTTTACCATCTGCAGCCTCGATTCTCTTTAGGATAAGTGTTTCTCGATAAAATTTTGTAATCGCTTTAAAAGAAAAGTTAGAGATAAGTTGCAAATAATAAAAGATACGAAACATTATAATTGTGAAGAACTACATGTGTTCTTTCAAAACTTGGTGAACCGACTCAGATTACCTTGTGAGGTAATTTTCTTCATGTTCTCTCAACAACCACTGACTAAGAAAAACTGCATCTTCCGCAGCTTGTCAGCTTCCAACAAATCATCTACAACTTTGTACTCATCACCCGTGCTGTAGAAGTAAAAGGGAATCCGAATTTCGAGATAGCCCAGCAATATCAACAAATATCTTCATTGGTATCCAAATGTTTGATAACCTAAAGACCATGATGCATGACATCAGGGTATACCAAACATTCAAAATAGCCTGGCTTGGGCATATTCCCACCAAATTGAAGTAATTAACAATCTCTTGGTCCAAAAGAAATCGGAGGCCCCAATTAATTCCAAAAGACCATAGTTCATCGATGTTTTACCTCGAGTGGGTACCCTGACCTTCACCTTTTTTGAGAACCCTAATTTCTCACAAATAACATCCAGCTTGTTATCTTGAAAATAGTTGTAAGAAATTTTGTCAAAAGGTAGAACGTATTTAACGCTAAGTTTTTAAAATTTAGGCCTAACCCGTCCAACTAGTGATGGAGGTTGTGTTTTAGCTTTTGCTTTGATGGCTTTAACCTTGCCAACCCGTTGAAGTTTTCTTCGTAACTTACTTCGAAGTCTCGACATTCTCTCCGAACTGACCAGATGTATCTAAGGGGGATTATTCACTTAAATTCTTAATGCCATCCTCTCACTCTCTCGGATTGGATCTCGAAGGTTCTGTATGACGAAAAGCAGTAATTTTCTCTTTGTTTGGTTACTGCAAGAGAGAATCAAAAGAGGTCTGGGTCTGTTTGAGGGTTTCTTGACCGCCTGGAAGGTGAGCTCGTATGAACCCTAGCTCGTGTGACCAATCTTAAAGGATAATTTTCACTTGCATCGAAACCCATTGCTTTAAAGGTGGAAGGACACTTACGACTAATGGCCATTTGAGAGCGTGCTAGTATATTTTAAAGACTTTGTGAAGTGAATGATATAGCAGTAGAAGAGAATTTCAGTGGAATATTGTGCCTGTTATATGGATAGACACTGCCGCAATTGATTGTTTGAGTGACAGTTATGGTTCCTTCGGAGACAGGTAACCCTGCAGCTAACGTAGCTCTTTTTGTTTCCTCAATTTTATCAAATAGACACATCAAATCAGTTAAAGTAGTTCTGGCGGTGAACATACAAACACAAGAGTATCACCGGAGATGAAACTCACCAACGTGAGAGTGGTGGATGAAAGAAAAATGCAATCGAAGATTAACTTTATGATGATAATGAGTTGTAGCTTCTCTCTCTACAAGTAAACTTTATCTCACAAAATTGCTATAATGAGATAATGAGGGGGAATATTATTAAAGGGACTGTAGAAGATTATTGGTTTACTTTTAGAGAAGTGGAAATGTCGTCAACAACTATAATCTCTAGAGAAGTGAAACTGTTTTTAAATTTTGACATACCTCACCTATGGAAGTATGAGATCGTGAGCCTAATAAAATGATGACATGTGTTCCACGACGCGTCCAGACTATAGTCATAACAAATATTCCTCCGATATATCTGAATCACGCCATCAGATTTATCTAAGCAGTTTAAGGCAAATTGTCGAAGGGCAATGTTTGTGGGAATGATCAAACCTGATACACATAGCTTATTTGTTAGACCTCAAGAATGTATTTGAGAGGACTAATGAGGCTATCTAATGAGGACAAGAGTATTTGAACAACAAATCAGACTTAGGCCAATATTTATTTATTATTAAAATGTAATTGTTTTACTATTTATGTACTTTTACTTTTATTTTTTATTTTACTCTTTATTTTTTTACTTAATTGATTTTGAATAATGGGCTTGGCCTATGAGCTTGGTTCATCCCATTAGCTCCACTCAGGCTCATATAGCCTATAAAAAAGGCTTTTAGACATTATTTATGGCACATGAAGCATTTACTACTAAAAACAGACTTATTCACTAGCAACTCCTTTATCTTTAGAGTCTCCATCTAAAATCAACTTCTATTTTACACTTTACTAAATAACCTTCGAACAAAATTTATCCACATCAGTTTGTATAAAAATTCATTTTAGATTTGAGTTTATGTTTGCGTTTGATTTTGTTCGATTGAAGAAGCTATTCTTATTTGAGTTAGGTTTATTTAGATTCGATTTGTGATTTTAAGTACGAATTTTAATATGAATTTAGATTTAGTTTTGGGTATGATTTTGGATTTGGTTTTGGTAGTATTTTTGCAATATAGATTTGATTTAAATTTGGATTGGTATTTGGATTTGGTATTTGGTTTTAGGTACTTGGTATAATTTTTTGTTGTGGATTTGAACTTGAATTTGGAATTTAGAATTAGAAACTAGAATTTGAATACAAATTTTTTTTATATTAGAGTTAGAGAAGATTTGAGATTTGGTATTGGGTTAATGATTTTGTTAAAGAAGATGATTAGGTAGAACAAATATTTTTTTTTAACAAATAAAATATAAGCGTGTTCAAAACATAATAAAAATATTACGATTGAATCTCGTATAAAGATTGACGACATGGTGATTGAGAATCTTGGTTTCGTTTTATGTGTGATAAATTCCCAATTCTTATTATTATTGCATTATGAGTTAAAAGGAGAGTGTTAGCATTATAGTCCATTATGTTATTTGGCCCCACTATCCCATTAAGTAGTCTATGTAATGTGACTGAAACTCGTTGTAAGAAACACGATTCCAATTAATAAAAATCATAAGCGTCCTTTTTTGTTCTAATCTTGACATGCCTAACTTATTACACATACCATTTATTTGAGCTACGAGAAAAAGTTTGACTATTAAACCTGAAAACCGACGATTTGTCTCAAACAAAAAATATGCTTCAATGATAAGATCTTGAATCATATGAATTTGGAAGCTTCTTTCTAAATAATGAATCTATGTGCTAAGTTATGTAATCTTCTCCTAAATAACTTCATCGATAAATGTATTCTTTACATCAATGGTAGTGATGAAAATCAACCAATGATAAGTAGATACGAATCAAAACGGTCGAGAAATGATCTAGTGCATTTACATGAGCGAATGTCAAAATAAAATATATTAAATACCTGGATTGGATCAAGAATTTCCATACTAGATATGATAAGTTAGGTAATTGTGTAAGAGATGGTGAGAATTTATTTGTTAGATTAAGTAAAAAATGAGATGTACAAGTCTCATGAACCCGATTGTATGTATTATGTGATTCTAAACGTGATTTCTCATGCCAAACCTCATTATCCATACTGAACATAATTTTCTGCGCCAAACCTAATAGCTCGTACCGAACCTAATTAATCATTAAGTAGTTGTTGCCAAATCCAATAGTTTGTACCAAACCTGGCTGCCCGCCAATTACTTGTTGCCAAGCCTAATTAATCGTACCAAATGTTTTACTTTGTGTTAAACCTGATTGCATGTACCAAACCAGATTGCCCATGTTAGACCTGATCGCTCGTTGCATACCTTGTGTGTCATTTTATTGTTCATCTTGCTAATAATTTTTAGTGTGTGTCCACTAAACCTAGAGTCATAAAGGTAGAACAAAAAGGCAAACTTACAAATTATACTTGATTTTTTTAGACCTATTGTAGAAGATTGTAAAGAGAGATAATATACAAGAGAGGATGACATATAAAAAAAACAAAAGGGACTCGTAGTAAATAAAATATTTTTTTAAAACAATTAAAAGAGTAAGTTGAAAATTAAAAATCTTGTTTTTTATATTATTCCGATGGATAACAATAACAATTGTCCTCCAATACAACGTAAGATAAAAACCTTAAAAAGTTTGATACAATATAAAAAAATGATATACTTTTCTGTTATTGATTATATAGACTATCAACTAATTTAATATAAACATGTATGATAAATGATAAAATATATATTTTTTATATTTAATATATTTCAACATGTTTTTTCTATTATAGTGTTTGATAACAAGAAAAGTACCGGTTACTACATTCTCAACTATTTAATTACCCAGTGGTACCCACTTTTTGGATAGTGTAACTTGGTACCTCAAATTGAAATTTGGACAAAAATACCTCCGACCAGATATACCCGCTGGTACGACGAGGTGTTTGCAATTCTCAGGATATCATGAGAATTGTTTGCAACTCAGGATTTCGTGAGCAACTCTCAGGATATCATGAGAATTATTTGTAACGCTCAGGATTTTCTGAACAATTCTCATGATATCATGAGAATTCTTTGCAACTCAAGATTTTCTGAACAACTCTCAGGATATCATGAGAATTGTTTTGTAACTCAAAATTTCCTGAACAACTCTCAGGATATCATGAGAACTGTATGCAACTCTCAGGATTTCCTGAACAATTCTCATGATATCATGAGAATTGTTTGCAACTCAGGATTTCCTGAACAACTCTGAGGATATTATAAAGATTGTTTGCAACTCAGGATTTCCTGAACAACTCTCAGGATATCATGAGAACTTTTTGCAACTCTCAGGATTTCTTGAACAATTCTCATGATATCATGAGAATTGTTTGCAACTCAGGATTTCCTGAACAACTCTCAGGATATCACGAGAATTGTTTGCAACCCATAATTTTTTGAACAACTCTCAGAGTTGTTTGCAACTCTCAGGATTTTCTAAACAATTCTTAGGATATCGTGAGAGTTGTTACTGGTGAAATTGTTTTTTTAAAAAAATAAAAAAATATCATCAATGGATCTAGTTTTTTTCATTTAAAAAAAGTGATGGTACTTTCATTTATTTTTTTCGAGCTCCGGTTTGAAAGATGCGGATTTTTTAAAAATAAAATAAAAAGAAAAAATAGGAAAGAGAAATTTTGGTTATGTGGTTGTTAATGAATGGTGAAGGTAGTTAGTGTATTAAAATAATGTTAGGTACCATGTGGTAATTAGGTAGTTGAGATGGCTATTAAGAGATAATTGATCAAACTTTGGGTACTAGATGACAATAAAATAGTTGAGTATGTACCTTAGGTATAATTTCTCTTGATAAAAACAATTGTAGCAAATATGGTCCATTATCCGAGGTGAATTCGAAAAGGATATATGAATGGTTGGGACCAACGTAAATATGCAAAATATGTTAGAGGTCATTAGTTCAAAACTTGTTAGACATAAATCATTTTATTTTACTTTTACGGGTTTTTTTAGCCTCTTAAGATTTCTCTTAGGAAAATCAACAATGAAGCTCCCACTCTTACAAAAATTAGCATAAAATCTACGACTTATTCTCAAATTTGATTTTGATTTTGATTCAAGATCAAATATTTTACTTCGATTTTAATTCAGCAAAACAACTTAACCGAATTCAATTCTAATCGAAATCACGATTTGATTTCGTTTTAATTATCAAAATTTTTATTTTATACGTTCTTTGATTTATTTTGTATATAAACTAAAGTAGTCTTTTGACAGATGAGTAGCAATTGGAAATCGAAACTCAATGTTGCTCTTTTAAATAAACTTGGCTAATGCCAAAGCAACAATGACGTAACCCAATCATAATCAGTTTCATTGAAGAAATTTATCAAACATTTGTTGTGTATTATAACACAATTATAAAAACCAACCATTTTACTAGAGATATTCCAAAATTTCAAAAACAATAATCTAATTTTCCTTCTGAAACCAATTAGTCTCTGACATCATACAATTAAACAAAAATCATAGGATCATAGTTATTTAAGGAAGATTTAAATTTTTCTATTTTCTAATTGACTGTTTTTTAATAAGAAATGAATATTGTGTGAAAATTTATGAAGACGATAAAAAGCTTTATCTGTGTGGAAGTAGTGGATACCGTATAAAGATACATACAGTAAGACTTTAAATTTATCAATTTTTTTTAATACTTTATCTATCATGATGTCTAGAAATTGATGGATATTGTAAAAGAATATACACCTTACATGAAATTAGATTTTGGCATTGTGATGCCAGTTTCTTTTTAATACTTTATACTTTATATTTTAAAAGAAAATAGATACTGAAAATTTATACTGATATTGTTATGTCAATTTTTTATGTGATTTCTTTTTATATACATTTTAAAGTTTAAATATGTGATTGGTTGTTTGACTATGAAAATTTATGTCGTATAGTCTTTTTACTGTAGCGTTCAGTGAATGTTCTTCGACTATGTCTATTTATTCAGCATTGTCTTTCAATTTCAAAATTTCTGATAACCATCTCTCGACTATGATAAAATATCTTATGAGGTTCCTTCGACTATGAAGGTTTTGATAAATTTAATTTTTGATTCTTTAGGATTAAGGGTGAAGCTATTTCCCCCATAAAATTTATTATTTCCTCCATCATTCATAAAAGACCCCATCTTGTTATTTCCTCCATAAAGGAAAATCCCAATTTATCCTTGTTTTAATTTTACATCAAAAATCCAAATTTCTCCGGTAACTATCCACCTTCACCTATTCTCTTCTAACCCTAAAATACCCTAACCACTAAATAATTTTGAAGCAATTTTTGGAGTTCCAAAGATAAAAATCTATCGTTAATCTTTTTTTATTTTAAATATATGGGTTGACATATCTAATAAAATCTCTTTTTAAATCTATGATTTTTTTTGCATAATGAGTTATAAGAACTCTATATGCAGATAAGAAAACTTGTTAATCGTTTATAATCGAATTCCTGCATATCGAGTTACTAGTTTAATCGTTTTTAATATCAATTTCTAGTTTAATTGTTTATTTCCTCTATATTGTGTTCAAAATATAAATTTTATGGGGTTTGATTAATGTCTGTTGATTGGGGGTTATTTTTTAAAATATTATATGTGATTCTGAGTTTCTAACTCAGAATCATGTGCTTTAAAAAACATGTTATTCATAGTGGTTATCTCGGAACTACATGTTTTTTTGAAAAAATATGAAATTTTGTGACTAATCTTAAAAATAATTGAGTTTTTATGTTTTTTATTGTTTAATTTTAGAAGTTAAATCATATATGTTGGCTGTAATTTATCTTAATGATATGTTTGTTGTAATAAGGGTTTTGATAGTGGATAGTGGCATCAAATTATAAATTAGAAATTAAATAAAGGGCAAGAAGGTAAAAGCAAGTGTTTCGTGTTTTATTAAAATTTAAAATGGAGGAAATAATAAATCTTTTGGAGGAAATAGCTTCCCCCTAGGATTAAAGGACTAAATGTATTTGAATCATCGTAATTAAAAACTAAATGATACAATGGTACTAGTAATAAACCATAACACAATGATATGATGGATCAAGTAATATAAGAGGTCAATTTAGCGGTTTGAAGACTTTGATTTGTAAGAAAAATTCGAAAGCCTAGTATGTGCGTTGTATTGCGCACCAATTTCAATTGGATTTTGTTTCAATGGCTCGAAAGCATGAAGATGTTGATATATTTTTTATTGACGTGTCACGTATTGTGAGCTTTTTAAGGTCTTCAAACAAACAACAATTTTTCCTTCGTAAAAGAATAAGTTTCTCATTTTGCAAATCTAATTGAGAATGAGTTTTTGGAAACAGGTACCAGTTTGAACCATAAATTGTCTATTGCAAGAGCGGGGGATACACGGTGGGGATATTACTTTCGGATTGTTAGTAGTTGGGTTGATTTGTTTACTCCCAGTATTGAAGTGTTTGAAAAATTTAGAAGTGAGGTAGATTCGAAGGGTGAACCAAACGTTTATCAATTATCATGCAAACTTTTGGTTTTGTATATATGTTGAACTTAATGGTTGAGGTTTTGTCATTGACCAATGATTTGTTTCAAACATTAAAAAATAAGATTAAATATCGTGATTACTATGCAACTTGTCTAAGTAAGTAAGATAAAGTTTCAATAAATGAGAGATAATGGAGGGGAAGCCTTTTAAAACGTTATGAATTCTTTTGGTAATCTTGGAATAGATATACATGATACAAAGTCAAAGTTATGTGAAAGATAATAAATCCAAAAAACTTGCTCCATTTTTAAAAACTTTTAATTATTTCAAGAATAAATATTTTTACATGTCATAGATTTTATATAATGAAGAGTTGCGTGACCGATTTGCACCAGAAGAAGTTAAGTTTTTGAATTATGCGGTCGTTTGAATATATATTCTTCATTTCAAGAATTTGACTCCACATCACTTGTGAGATTGACAAGATTATACTAAAATGAATTTGAGGATATCAGTGATAAGGAGATATCTAGCCAACTTGAAACTTATATTGCGTGTGTCAACATGGACGTTAATATTTCCAATTTGATGAATACATTGGATCTATGTAGTAATATTTTTCGTACAAAATAATACAGGATATTTGGATTCGTGGACAAACTTTTGAAGCTAGCTTTGTCATTACCAGTGGCCACCGCAAATATTGAACGATGTTTTTCTAGTATGAAATATGTGAAGAATGAGTTGAGAAATATAATGGTTAATCCATGGTTTAATGATTGTTTAATGATATTTATTGAGAAATACGTATTTTTTTTTTACAATTGATGATCTAAATATTATCAAGCTCTTATCGGACATGAGTAAAAGGAGAATGTATTTACGCTTGGACTATAATATATTTTCATTTTGAGTTATAATTGAAACATGTACACACTTTTACTATGTGATTATCATATATTTGTATTTTATTGGATTTGTTTTCTATAATACGTTCCGCATATCCTAGATTTTATTATTAGATCCACTATTGCCCATCATCCTAAAAATTAAAGTTAAACAAAAAAAGTGGTTGATCTAATAATAAATAATAAAGTCTAGACTTTTACAACCAAACAGCGTAAAAACAAATCTGGACCTAAAGATAGGATTCGACGAGCCCAAATTGTATTTGTTGTACGAGATTTTTATTGTATTCATATTACGAGACTTAAGGATGATAATGGCTTGTGCGCCGACCGAGTTCAGACCCGTTGCAAATTATTATTTTTACTTGAATTTGAAATCTATCATGTTTGTTTTGAATTAAATATTTTTAAATTTGAACCTTTTGTATTTGCGGGTCAATCCGACCCGGTCCACCAACTGAACCAGATCAAAGTCAACGAAACCTACTTTGTCTTCGCTAATAGAACATATAAAAATAAATTTTTTTTTAAACTTATTACATATCATCACCCGACAATTATGGTAACATTTTACATTACATTTATGTATGGAAATTTTGATGTATTATGCTTTTTTATATTAATTAGATCCAGAGGGGATTAGTTTTTCCCTTATTATATCTACATAAAGGCTTAAATCACTGCGTCGTCCCTTGACTATCACTTTTTGTGTCATTTAGTCCATCGACAAAAAAATCACGGTTGAGGGTCCCTCGTCTATAAAAAATCTATAAATTTAGTCCCCGCGCGTGGTCTTTGCTGTAATGCTGCCATGTGTCACTATAGTTAAATGGTTTTAGTTCCACAGATAGTCCCTTGACTTTGATTCCTATTTTACCCTTTGACTTAATTGATTCCCTGAAATTTCTCTGTCCTATGTGGCTTTTAGTGCTTATGTGGACGACTTAAATGGCTGGACCGGCCACGTGGATTAAATTTTAGTTTAAGACCAGTGTCTCCTCTTCTAAACCCATGTCATTGAATCTGCTCCTCTCTCACCTTGTTTCCTCTCTCACCTTGTTTCCTCTCTCTTCAACATTCTTTACTCTTCGATTTCCATTACCACTCACTTTCTATTAAAACAAAATGTCAAGCAGTAACTCTGTTTATACCCAAAAGGAAAATCAATGCGATTCAAGATGTCACTGTGACAAACAAGTTATTGTTAGGACTTCTTGGACTGATTTAAACTCATGTAGAAGATTCGTTGGTTGCAGGAACTACCGGGTAAGTTATATTGAACCCTAATTTCGATTTTGTATTCCATTTCGTAAACCTTAAACCTAACTAACTAGTCTTTATTAACCCACTTTGTTTTGTTTATATCAGACAATCGAAGGTTCTTGCGGGTATTTTCAATGGGCTGATACACCATTGACAGATCGATCAAAGGATTTAATTATTGGATTGATTTTTTTTTTTTGCAGAAAATTGAAGCTGAAAACAGTGTGTTGAGGGCTCGAGTATATCGTTTAACAATTTTTAGTTGTAGTTTATGTTTGTTTATGTTCTTGTTCGTTGTTGTTGCGACTTGGATATAATTTATAAAAGGTGTTTCGATTGTTGTTTTAGTTTGTATTAAGCTTGTAATTTTGGTTTGTATCTTGATGACAGGCCTAAGTTTAAATGAAAAAACTTGTTTCCAGTATGTTGTTCAATCAGACAGTAGTGAAAATCAATTATATTACATACCACCAAAGCACCAGTTACACTGTCTGAGATAATTAGCTAGGACATACAAACAGACATCAACAAAAAATTAGGTTCCATGACCCTGATTCATGACCACAAATGCCTACGCCTATAATTAAACACACATACAAACAGAGTATTAAACCCATAATAGGCTTTACAAAAAACACAATTAGATTGGCATAAACAAAAAACATCTTCTATATGGACACTCATTGGCTCAGGTATTGCTTGTTCGTGCTAAACTTCCAGGTGGTCTCTTCTTCTTTCTCGCCGCGGTTTTTGACGTAGTAGCAACTTCTTTAAACTGTTGCATATCTTTTACATTACTCCAGTTTCCACCGACTTGCTGCATACCAACACAAAAAAATGAATTTAGCTAATGACTCCCACTAATACCACACATAATGAACCTACAACATTCCATTATAGCCTACAATAGTGACTCCCACCAATACCACACATACCTAAAACCATAAATTGAATCATACCTAACCAACAGTCTGCATTTTATCTAACATAACAACCAATGAAGCTTTAAAGACTCATACTAATTAAGGAACCAACCAATAAAGACTCACACCAATAAAGACTCACACCAATAAATCAACTAGTTTAAAAAAAAAAGGTAATGGGGACAGCTTTAAACATTAGGAGAGAGGAGAATCTTACAGGTCCCTCTGTTGGCCTTGGTCCCCCACTGTGAGTTGGCCTTGGACCACCAATTTGCCTTGGTTCAACGCAATAAACCATTGATCCCTGCAAAAGTAAGACAATATTATTAAACAAATATTTACATTCACAGAAAAATATATGCAAAACAAAGTGTGCTCACATCAGGCATGGTGTTTGTTGAACCATCTCTCATTTCCTATCATTCCAGCCATAAGATAACATTAGTTCTATCACTCACATTAAAATAAAACAAAGGTGTAGAAAAAACTTACTGGGATTTTAGAAATCCTTGAAGCCAATCTTCTAGTTCTATTAGCTGCTGCGTTCAACCTGAAAGTTGCAGCATGAGGAGTTTCTGTTCCCGTAAACTCACCGGCCGCATTAGTGTTTGCGTTTGAAGGAGTTGCAGAAGCTCTGGCCGCAGCAACATTGATTTGAGGCTGACTGCTTTGAAGATTCACCGAAGAAGCAATTGTTGGTGGAGGAGTACGACTGGCTTGAGGCTCCACCAAAGAACCAGCAGCAGAAGGAGGCTGGATGCTTTGAGGCTCCTCTAGACCACCACCAGCTGTAGGTGCCTGACTGTTTTGAGGATTCTGCTCTAAAACAGCAGTATCAGTAGGGGTACTGTTGGCCTCACCAGATCTACATTTTTGCCTGTTGTGTCCTGCTTGTTTGCATACATAGCAAGTTAGCTTCACAAATTTCCTGCTGAGTCGTTCTCCTCCAAATGCAGGTGGTTCTAGCTCGCTTTTGTCTCGCTTTCTCTTCCGCACTTTTGCCCCGAACTTGGCTTCCATTGGGGGTGGTTTTACTTCAGGAAAGTTTGACTTCTCCCAAAATAGCTGGCCGTTGATTGGATTCAATGTATGGGCATATATTGCTTTGTTTGTCGCCACCCTATAACACGGCGAGACGTAGTCCGCTAGTTGTTTATGGTTCCACCAAATCACCGCAACCCCATGTTCACATGGTATTCCACTTAGCTGCCACTACCTACAAGCACAGATTCTATCCTCCAGGTCTACCACAAACTGCCCCGTACCACATTTGACTTCATACTGCGGCCCTCCAGAAGACTCTACAAAACAGTTGCCCGCAGCTAGGCCATTTGCATCCAACTTCTTCTGGATTGCAGGGAATATTTCTCCAACCCAGGTATCAGAAATCTTCTTCTTGTTGGCTATTCTTTTCATTGTTTGTTGTCTTATACCATCCATCAGTGTAATGATGCCTTTCTCTCGAAGATGTAAGATAACCATGTTGAATGTCTCTGCGTGGTTACTGGTTTGGATGTTGCATTGTGTAGCATCATCATAGTGTAACCTTGACCACTGCCCTGGTGGCTTTTCCAACAGCCAGTTGTATGCCTCCATGTTTACCAGCTTCATCTGCTCCATCTCAACAAGAAACTTCTGCTTGTACGTTGCTCTAGCAGCTGCCCAGAATATACGTTTCTCTAAACGACCAGCGAAGCTCTTTTTAAAATTGGCATACAAGTGTCTACAACAGAATCTATGTTCTGAATTGGGGTAGAGGTCCATCAGAGCCTGCACTAAACCTTTCTGCTTGTCACTGATCCACAACCACGCACCCTGATTCTGAATGTCTAAATCCTCACCCAACAAATTGAGAAACCAACTCCAACTATCACGATTCTCATTTTCAACAACGGCCCAAGCTACTGAATACATTTGGTCGTTGGCGTCAACCCCAACAGCCACTAACAGCTGGATCCCAAATGACCCGTTTAGGAAGCAACCGTCTAATATAACAACAGGCCTGCAACCTGCCTTGGACCCTCTTTTCACTTCCCCCAAACACATGTATATCTTTTCAAAAACACCGTCGTCCTGCTTGATGATGCATGTAGACCCAGGATTTGTTCTCATGATCTCACCGCAGTAATCCAAAAGTTTACTAAATTGTTGTTTGTCGTTACCTAGAATCAACTCGAGTGTTATGGCTCTTGCCCTATACCCCTTACTCTGTTTGATCTTCACACAGAATTCCCTCCTAAGAGAGGCAATCAACGACGACACCGACCAGTTTATGTCTGCCTCCCATTGTGGCTTGTAGTATCTTGCTATCCAAATATCGGTTATATTTGGATTCTCATTTGTTTGTATGCATGTGTGTTTGTCAACCAGTATCTTCATAAGCCACCTTCCAGCACTACCCATAGAGTTGCGGTAACACCTCCACCCGCAACTGTCTGAGGAACAATCGAAGACTTTTCTGCTCTTGTCATTCTTCTTCATCACTACATATCATCGTTGTTTTATTCCATAATTTTTAATGGCCTCCTTGCACTCTGTTGCCAGAATGAACTCATGGCCCACCTGGAGTTCAACAGAAGCCAATGGAACAGCATGATTGAACTCCTCAAAAAGGTGCCACCATTCCTCGTCTTCAACCTCCACATCAGAGTTTGTGGGTGTTAATCAAACGTCACTATTACCATAATCTGTCTCCACGCCATCCCCTTCTTCTTGTCTAAAATAAGGTGGCACTCTGCCCTCCTCTTTATCACCCCTAACCTGCTCTTCAACATTCCCCGCCTCAGCTTCAACACCATCCTCTGTGGCCACCGCTTCATTCTCAGCACCCACTGCTTCATTCTCAGCACCAACTGACTGATCCACATCATGATCTTGACCAACAACATCTCGTGCACCTGATTGCCCAGCATCTGGACCAATTGATTGTGCAACATTTGTTGCACCTGACCGTGTAGCATCGGGAGCACCTGATTGGACATCATTCCAATTGACCTCAGGACCCAACTCCCTTATAAAACTGCTTAATCTTGATATATCATCATCAGGCCCCTGTCCACCACCATGCCTCTCTCCATCTTCATTTTCATTTCCACAAGTAGTAGCCTCCTGTACACCAGCATCAACGCCACCATCTACTGGCCCTTCTTCACCAACAGAAGCCTCTCCAGTAACCTCTTGTCCACCAGAACCTACGCCACCACCTACTGGCCCTTCTCCACCAACAACAGCCTCTCATGTAGGCTCATGTACACCAGCATCAATGCCACCATCTACTGGCCCTTCTCCACCAACAGAAGCCTCTCCAGTAGCCTCATGTCCACCAGCATCTTCATCAATCCCTTTACCACCGTCATCTGCCTCCCCATCCCCTGCACTTTGTGATTCGGAATTTTTCGACAGCTCTACAACCGGAACATCAGTAGGTTTATCACGCCTAGGAGACAGAATGACTTCTAACGGGCGGACAACCTCAACATATATCTTCAGGTAACTCCGCTTATTAATTAAAGAGCACATGTGCACCGCATCTCTGGCGTTGGCGATATGAATGAGGTTTTTGTCATCTGGACAACCCGGCTTCTGATACACGACGTTAAACACTCCAAATATCTCTGCTGGCTCGCACGACAAATATATTTGGTCCGTCAAATATAAAAGGGACAACTTCTCTGGATTTCCGTTATCAACAACGCTATCTGTGCCTCCACGGTAGCATAAGGAGCCATTTTTGTCTTTGAATTTACCACCATGTCTAACGATAAAGGTAAACAGGTGTGAATTAACGCCTGCACAATAAATATACAACACATTAACAACACCCAACAACCATAAAGTAACCATAAAGACATACATTCAAAGAAACAAACCAAAACAGAAAACATCTAAGGCCTACAAATGCAAAACAGTTCAATTATTACAGACCAAAAACATACCAAAAATAGCAACAGTTCAACCTGTGGCCTACAAATGCAAAACAATAACACATATAGCAATTTTTCTTCAATAATTACACCCATTTCAAGGAATCAAGGCTACTGACTTATTTATTACACCCATATACCCAGAAGACTCCCACCCCTGCTACTGACTTCTAACAAAGGCCAACCCTTTAGGGTTTGACGAGCAACAAAATCATATAAAAAACTAGCTTAAGCCTCAAAAAACTGTATCGCTTTTTAACAAAACATAAACGAAAAAGGCAACCTTTTAGGGTTTCAAAAGCAGAAAACTGTATCCACTTTGACGAGACAGAAATGAAAATGAACACATTTAGGGTTTAACGAACAAAAAAGTATAAAAAACCATACCTATGTATAAGTCAGAGAAGTCATACTCTTCTTTCACCTTGGTCCTTCTCGACTTCTTTGATTTTCTACAACGCTTCATTATGTGGTCTCAATTAGGGTTATTTGAAACGATTTAGGGGTTACAATTTCTGATTTAATGGCTTAAGTTAAGGATTTAGGGTTCAACAATTTTAGGGTTACAGATGGAACTTGGGTTTGGGGGGGGGGGGGGGGGGGAAGAGTTGTTTTGAAAATAAGATTAGAGATTAGAAATGAAAGGTTTATTATGAGCTTGTGATTAGGGTTTGTTGTTTTAATTTGGGAATTAAATCGTTTGAGTCACAAAGAAAACCGGTTCATCTACTAAATCGATCAACTATTCGTCCACGTCAGAAATCTTTGCCACATAGATGCCACATGTGCAAGTGTGAAGGGTAAAACAGGAATTTAAGCATTTTGGGGAACAAACAGGGTTGACTCAAAGTCAAGGGACTATCTGTGGAACTAAACCCATTTAACTATAGTGACACGTGGCAGCATAACAGCAAAAACCACGCGCGGGGACTAAATTTATAGATTTTTTATAGACGAGGGACCCTCAGCCGTGATTTTTTTGTCGAGGGACTAAATGACACAAAACGTGATAGTCGAGGGACGACGCAACGATTTAAGCCTCTACATAAATTTGGTTTTCTCTCTTGGAAAATTCTAGAATAATTTCATCAAAGGTATCCAAAACCAAACTTTACTAGTCAATTAGTACCTCAACTTAACTCAATCTAGATACCCAACATTATAATAATACCTCATATATTCATGCTTACTTACCACTCAAATAACCATTTCTCATTCTTTGAACAAAAACTTATATTTCTTACTTTTTCCTTTATTTTATTTTTTAAACAGTTTGTACCTTTCAATGTGAAGTTCAGAAAAAAAAAATCTAAAATTACCATCAACTTTTTTTAAGACGAACAACACTAGACCCATTAATGACTTTTTTTACTTTTTATCTAGAGAACATGCTAGACCAGACATAAAAAAAATATGTTAAACGAGATATAAAAAACATGTTAAGACAAGCATAAAAGAACATGCGAGACTATATGTAAAAAATCGTGCAAGAACCGACATAAAAATACATGGAGACCATGCATAATAAATCATACGAGACCAGACATAACAAATTTGAGAAACCAAGAATTATTAAATCATGCCTGCCCAGACATAATAAATCATGTATGACGAGATATTGTTTTTTAAGACGAACAAAGCTAGATCAGTTTATGATTTTTTTAATGTTTTTTGCGAGATATATTAATCTTGGTCTCGCATCTTTATCATCAAGCAATACATAACTCATATATCTCCGCTTCATTATGAATGGTCTCACATTTGTCCACTCTCATCATGTATGGTCTCGCATAATTTTATAATACCTAGTCTCTCAACTTTATCGTACATTGTCTCGCATGATTTAATAATGTATGATGTCTCAACTACACCCTGCATGGTCTTACATGAGTTAGTTACGCTAATTTTTAATTTTATCATGCTTAGTCTTCCATATTTTAATAATATTTGATCTTTTAATTTTATCATGCAGAATCCTGTATGATTATTTTTCTTTTAAAAATTCAATTAAATATGATCCAACCACAATTACCGTCAAATCTTATATTAACTTTAAGTACGGAAATGTTTCTCCACAATCCCATGTGTTGGTGTCAAGATTATTACTTC